>OZ024743.1:247286827-247349571 GCA_964016885.1 Eledone cirrhosa | reverse complement strand
CGTTTTATTATTATTATTACACACACACATCATCATCATCATCGTTTAACGTCCATGTTCCACGCTTGCATGGGTTTGGACGGGAGTTTTCCCACTTGAGGCAAGAGTGGTTGTCATTGCTCGCATAGGACTGTCTGGCGGGTTTTCTACAGCTGGATGCCCTTCCTAACACCAACCACATTTACAGTGTGGGGCTGGGAGGTTTTTACCATGTTGCCTACACGGCCACATTACAGCGTGGACTGTGTGTTTTTTTGTCGTGACACCTACACAATCTCATTTGTTTCGGCCTGGATGTTGTGGCACCAACATAACTTTACATTGAAAGGGGTGGTGGGACGGGGGTGTATTTTGTTAGAGATGCCTACTGACTGTAGTAGGTTTTACTTTGTATTTAGGTAAGGCGGGTCTTCTCTATTACTGAGTACCGCCAAAGGTCTTGGTCCAGTGACATTGTCTTGGAGAGGTGTAAGTGTGTGAAGTCGGAATTTATCAGCTCGTCCCAGGTTTTTCTGGGTCTGCCTACTCCGTGGCTACCGTCTATCTTTATTGCCCTGCACTTTGTTATACAGCTGTCATCTTTCATGCGCATCACGTGACCATACCAACGCAGCCTTCTCTCGAGTAAACAACATCTGATCCCTCTTATTTCCAATTTTTTCCTTAGTTCGTTTATGCTTTATGTAATAAACAACAAGATAATTATTTCATTTACCAAGTTTCACGAAGACAGACGAGCTTGGCACATACGTCTGTCTTCAATCATCAGAATGAATTTTATTTATTGTGTTTATATATATATATATATATTAATTTATATTTAAATGTTTTACACGGCTCAGAAATATTTCTTTCTTTGAGCTAATTTCATTGTAAAGGAATTCATTACACTTAATATATATATATATATATATATATATATAACGAAGGAAATGTGGTAAGGAACCAGGTGGACCATAACGCACCAAAATACTCAATACTTAGGGTAGTAGAGTGGGTAATAGGAACAAGTAAGACCCCGACGGCTGAGCTCAAGCCGTTTCGAAGGCTAATTCTGGACTCAGAATTAGCCGTCAAAACGGCTTGAGCTCAGCCGTCGGGGTCTTACTTGTTCCTATATATATATATATATATATAGTTAAATATTAGACAGGAACAAAAAACAGAGAGGCAGTACAAATGGTAGTTTATTAGGTTCACGCTTTTGAGAGTATATATATAAACACATATGTATATATTTGTTTTTGCATAATTCTTGCAGTCGTGGGATAAAACAGATATTGTTATATTTGAGTCTGGTCATATTGCCAATAAAAAAACTCGCACTGTTTGATTTTTCCCTTCAGCTTTATTATTAGTTATTAGTCAGTTCATCAAAGTGCTTTCGTCACACCCTCTGTGACCTCTTCAATTACTTTTTATTTTCCTCTGTTCCTCCTCTTCTTTCTGGTCTTATTTTGTTTATTTCATTTCATCTTTCTGTGGTGCATTTTCCTGTCTGCACCTTTGTGTGTGTCATGAGTATGTGTGTGTTCTTGTGTGTTTCTCTCTGTGTTTTCCTACGTTTTTTTCTTCTTTCTTATGTGTATTATTCTGTCCGCAGTCATTAGGTTGTTGTGTGGGGATGTTACTCCATTTGTGTTTTCTGTTGAGGCTTGATCAACCCTCTATTATAGGTGTAGCCTCTTTAATTTATCTATGTGTTGTGTCAGTTCTGTGTGGATAGGGTCTTTACTTCTATGTTATCTATTGAGCCTCCCTCTTCTAGTTTGACATGATGGTATAGCACTGACAATTTTTTTCTCCTCTGAGTTCTTGCCAGTGTTCTTTAATTCTAACTCCTATATATGTTGTCATGTTTCTGTACTATCCACTGTAGACCTTATCCTATAGCCTGTATTCCTAGTTTTGCAGTTTACTTGCACTATAGTTTCTATCAGTACAGGGAGTTTTCTTAAAATGACATTTTGTGTGAGTTCCTGGCTTTTCTACCACTTTAATTTTTAAGTTCAGTTTATTTAAGTCCCTCCTAAATTGATATGGAATGTTGCATGGGGATAGTATTGACGAACATGACATTCTGGTATTTTTGGTTGTCATACCATGAGTTGGCCTTCCCTATCTTCCTTTTATTCATTTCTATACTATTCCATGATTTTTTCTTGTATAATGTGCACATCCCATTCTTTATAATGGTTTTGAATTTTACCTTTGCTCTTTTGTACTCACTGATCCTGTAACTTTGGTTGTATCCAGAGAACTGCATGTTGTAGATGAAGTGTTGTATGTGTCTTTCTAACTCTGTTGGATTGCGCACATGGAACATGTTTTTCATCACCATTACTAGAGCCACTATCTAGATATTGAATAGTATGATCTGAGATAGCTGAGCTCCGGTGTATCGGGTACTTGGAGGTCATGGATTTGACATAATACGAGTAGAGGATTTGGGCTTTGTCATTTTTAGTTTCCAGAGTCTGTTGTTACCTTAATACTCAGGTGAATAGAGTTAACTATTTGCTGGATGCTCTCCATGGTGTTAGGTTTTAGTTCAGGTTCATGATTATTCTCTTGTGGGAGTGCATTTACCACTATATTAACCCTTTAGTGTATCCGGCCAGAATTCTCACACCTCTTTCTGCTCAAACTGGCCGTAACTGGTCACTCATACTGATGTTAAGGTATTGTTCTCAAAATAAATAAAATCAAAATCTCATAGATTTGCTATTATGTGAAATAATTATGTAAGATAAAACCATTACCACAAAAATACAATAGTATATATAGAGTAGTGTAAATGCTAAAGGGTTATTGTCTACATAACAAGGGTACATGGTTAGGTCTATGGAGCTCTCTACTAAGTATTGCCCCACCATACCATGAACAAGTTGGCCACATGTGGCTCTTTAGAGAAGTTTTAATACCTGATCCTACTGTATGTATGCTCATTTTTCTCATCTGATCAGGGTTTTTGAGGGTCTGTATGGCTCTGGTCGACCTGCTCAATCTTTCTACATGGTCTTAGAGAATGACACAAATGGGATGGGATGTGTTCACTATACAAGATCAAATCATGAATAGTATAGAAAGGACAAAGAGGAAGATAGGGAAGGCCAGTTCATGGTATGACAACCAAAAGTAGCAGAGTGTCATATTTGTCAAAGCTACCCCAAGAGGTGTAACACCTACCCATAACCTAACAACTGAGGACAGAATAATAAAGAGAAAAAAAAACCCAGAAAAATATACAAACCCACATGCACACACACGAATACACATACTCATACCAAAGATACATACACAGGCGCAGGCAGGGAAATGTACCACAGAAAGACTAAATGGAGTAAACAAAATAAGTCCAGAAAGAAGAGGAACACAAAAAAGTCATTGAGGAGGTCACATAATGTGTGACAAACTAACAAATAAAGGTGAAGTAAAATTCAAATAGTGCAAATCTTTTTTTATTGGCAGTATGGGCAACATGACCTAGACACAAATATAACAATACACACACACACATATATTACTTGATGCTTTTGACAGTAAGGAAAAGCAATTAGAGACGTACAATATAGAGGAACAGTGGGAATTCCTGAAAGTTAACTTGCTGAAGGCAACAGATGAAATCTGTGGCTGGAGCAGACCTATAGGCAGGAGGAGAGTAATTTGGTGGTGGAACAGTAAGGTGGAGGAGTCAATCAAGGCCAAAAAGCAGGCTTGGAAAGTATGGGGAATGTAGAAAACACTATCAAGTGGCCAGGAGAGAAGCTAGAAGACAAGTGTACTTTGCAAAAAGGGAAGCAGAGGAAAATTCAAGCATGTCCTTCAACATGAGGACCAAAAACGTGAGGTGTTCAGGATTGCAAGACAATGTGTCAAGGGTCAAGGAAAACCGTGATATTGTTGGGGAGAAGTGTGTCCATAATAATGATGGTGTACTTGCCATCACTGATGGTGATAAGAAGGTAGCTTGGAAGTGTCACTACGAAAGGCTACTAAATGAGGAGAATAAATGGGAAAAAGATAGTCTGCCCCAAACCGATCCAATAGAGGGACCAGCAGTGCAAGTTGAAGGTAGTATAATAAGTAAGGCAACCAAAGATATGAAGACAGGCAAGGCAGCTTGTTGAAGCTATGATACTGAAGAGCCGACTTCGATGGGTGGGACATGTCATCTGGATGGACGATCACAGGCTTCCGAAGCAACTGATGTATGGGGAACTCTGTTCGGGGAAATGAAAGCGGGGCAGGCCTCTCAAGAGGTTCAAAGACTTCATGAAGTCCAGTATCAACAACACTGGAATCGCCCCAAAACAACTCAAGTCCCATGTTCAGGACAGGACTGAGTTGCAAGCCCTTACCAGACACGCCAAAGACTCTTTTGAAGAGAAGAGACGGGCAGAGGTCACTGAGGCTCGTGAAAGGAGGAGAAAGGCATCAACAGCTGCCCCAAGCAACTCCTGTCTCTTCCCCTGCCCCCACTGTCCCCGGATCTGAAAGTTAAGGATCGGCCTCCACAGCCACCTTCGCGGTCACGGCAGACGGAAACTAAAATAAAGATGTCATCATTGTTTACGATAGACAACCAAGATCTAGCCTATGGTCAATTTTCTTGTAAAGGCTGTGATATTTGTCATAGGTGATTAGAGTATGTGAGGGCCTCCCTGTTGACAGTGTCGAAGGCCTTCGTCAAGACTATGAAGACGGCAAAAAGGTCCATGTTCTGCTCGACACTTCTCCTGCATCTGGCGTACAGAGAAGATCATGTCGATCATGCTGCAGTTTGGGCGGAACCCACACTGGGCCTCAGGCAGGTTGTCCTCTGAGATGTTGGCGATGAGGCGGTTGAGCATGACCCAAGCCAGGACCTTCCCAGCGATGGACAGGAGAGAAATGCTAGATAGAGTACAATTAAACCTACAGAAAATGCTTTATGGGTCAATTGTACAAAATCTGATAAGCTATTCACTGACTTGTTAGCAACAATGTGAAACTGGAATTTATATAATAAATATGATTGATGAAAAACAAATCAATAAAAAAAATAAATAAAAAATTAGAGAAGACATGCACACTCAATTACTCACTACAGTAAGGAATGTTGATGTTTCCCTCTCAACAGATGGATGCCTTTCCTCACACCACTTTACAGGATATACTGTGTGCATTTTTTTGTGGTACCAGCACTAATGTGGTTGTTGTGACGTGACTGAAAGGTTTTCTCAACTACCTTTGGCATAGTTTCAATGGCTAGAAGCCCTTTCTAACACCAACCACTTTACAAAGTATACTGGATGTATTTTATAATGGCACTAGGGATATTGTTGGTCATTGACTCAAGTAAAGAGCCTTCTCAATCATAAGGGTGTGGGAATTGGATGGGAGGTGGTAAGAAGGATGATAAATATATATTCATATGTGTGTGTGTATGTCAGTGTTTATTTACCATAACTTAGCAGGTCAATAAAATAGGTTGAAAAAAAGTTCTGCACTCGAAAAAATAGGTACTGAGGTTGATATAATTGACTAAATTCCTTTAAAGCCGTGCACCAGCATGGTCACAGTCTAATGACTGAAACAAATAAAAGAGATAGCTAAGAACATGTTTCAAAAACTTTATCAATCAATCAGCTTCTGTTAATTCAGCTTTATTTGTAATTTTATTAAATGAATCTCAAGTGAGTACCCCTTAGTCATGTGACATTTAAAGCAATGATAAAATGCATAACTTGACAGTGATTAGATCCTTGAGGAGCAGATTTTTGTACCTGGAAAAGGCAAAAAGGCTGTGTGATTGCTACATATATATATATATATATATATATATCTTCCTACTTCTTCCTTGACACTCACTCCACCTGTTGCAGACTGTGCATAGCATGAGATATTCTTCTCCACAAAGTTTGATCACAACCAGCAGAGTTTAAAGAGTAATGGTCAAGTCCAGTCCATAGGATGACATTAACAAGCCACTGTTTTGGCTGTTGACCACTGCTTCTCTTACCGGCTAACTTTCTTTCTAGGCATAACTTACACCACGCGTTGATATTTTGATATGACCATAGAGTTTAAGTACTCTTGAATTGATAACTATTGTGATTGGTTTAAGCTTGGTAATGTTGAGTAGCGCATTGATAGAGATATGATCACTGAGTCGTTTGTTAGTCATAAGTCTCATGATGTGGTTCTGGAATGTAGACAGCTTCTGAAGTGACCTTGCTGTCCAGTTAACACAATGAAGACCATATAACACAGCTGGTAGGGTGTAAGTGTCAAAGATCTTAATCTTCAAATGATAAGAAACTCGTTTTGATGTTAGCACTTCTTTGTTCCTTGAAAGCTGTCCAACCCAGAGCAATGCGATACTGCACAGCAACCATTCCATTGTTGTTAGATGATAGTTTGTGATTGAGATATACAAACTCCTTGTGAGTTGGAAATTGGCATTGTTTTTATCAGTTGTCATACACTTCATTTTGGATGTTATTGTGTTAGCCAACCTCTAGTGCATGTTGGTCAGTACACTTAGAAAGTTTTGCAGATCAGTTCCAGAGTAACTCCTGATAGCCAGATCATCTGTATAACTAAGATTTGAAGATGTTCTTCAATTTAGTAGATAAGTTTTGATATATGCTGTTGAGTTGGTGTATGTTTCTTTCAGTAGATTGATGTATTTCTTATTAATTGAGGTTTTGTTTAAGAGTTGCCACAACTTGGGTAGTTTCACGTCAAAAGCTTTTGTGAAGTCAATGAAGGTGATGTACTCAGGGTTGTTGAATTCTATTGATTTCTCAATGATTTGTTCAATAACTAGGATTTGCTCAATGGTGACTCTTCCAGCTTGTGTCTTAGGAAACAAGGCATAAAGGTCTGACTTCATTTATGCTGCAATGATACTCATGAAAAGCTTATAAGCATGACTCAACAGGCTGATATATATACAATATGCCAAAAGACCAAAGTTAACAACTTACATTCATTTTTAAAATGTCTACGTTCATTTCAATACGGTTACAATAGTACATACATATGTAAACAACTAGAAATAATTTATTATCAATTATTATTATTATCTTCAGGAAAATGTGAGAAAGAACAAAGTTTACCAATTTCAAATGTTTTCAAGAATAGACTTCATATAGAAAAAAAAATTAGTGTAGAGCAAGCAATTAAATTTAAAAAAAAACATTTTGTATGTGGAGTTGTTTGACCATGTAATATTATAGGTTGAGGTACAATTCTTATGTCATGATTATTTACAATGTTATTATTTTCTTAGAGTAATATTTGTTGTTCGACTTGCAGGAGTAGAAATTATCTAGTGGGCAACAGTAAGTAGGTTTAGATAAAAAGCATTACTTATCTATTATTTATTTACAATGTTATTATTCATTTTCATTGTATAGTTACAATAGAATTTGTTGTTAGATTTGCAAGAGTGGAAATTTTTTTAAGACACAGTATCAAACAGTCAGCATTTTACATATACAATGAATGTATACACATACGAAGCACACGCATATTACCATTAGTATCAACCTGGCTTCAATACATAGTATTTGTCTTAAGTTGAATTGGCCTCATTCATCTCACTGGTTAAACCATGCATGTGTGTAACTATATACACCACGCTGGTTCAATAATGATAAAGTCTGGGCTGGTTGTCTAATTTATTAAGATAATGAATATTGTTTCTTGATTCTAGAAACTACAGTTAGGGATTAGATGTAAGTGAAATTTTCTTGCATTAGTTTGGCATGTATTTCCCTTTACAGAGACTTTGGCATAAGTTAAACTATGTTTATATGCCTTTGGCTGTCTTTTCATTGAGATGTCCAGTTTATTATAATTCTTTCTTTTTCTGTTTCATATAATATACACACCACGCATCTCAACGTACACCCACTTACATCTCTCTCTCCACCACCGGACCTTGTTACCCGGAGATTTACCCATTTGCATTGTCGAGGCTTCCAAACGACTTAAATATATATATATATATATATATCCTCATCATCGTTTTTACATCCATTTTTTCATGCTCGCATGGGTTGGACAGCATACTAACCCAATTTCTCCCCCAGTTCATCTAAGCTCTGCCTTTCTCTCACATTTACATTGCACATACAACAAAATATGGTTGCTTCATTTCTCTCCAGTCTAAACATGTCCTCCGCAGTCACTGCACATTTCACTACTATGCAGCTTTTCACTTTACACACAGGCATCATACAGCCGTCTTTTTGCACCTAGAAAGAAACCTTTTGTTGTCAACAATTGGAGTAGCTCTTTAAACTTCTTCCATCCTAGCCTTATTCTAACTATTATGCTCTCAGAGCACCCTCATTTGCTGCTGATTAGGTCACCTAGATTGCAGAAGCTATTAACACTTCTATGGATCCTCTATGTGATTGGAAAAAATGTATATCATTGACGCTCTTCACATTGATTACCCCTGTGTATCTTCTACATATAAAGTATTCCCATCCTGTTAGTTTGCCTGTTACCCAACTACATCTCTTCTACAGGTAAGCTTTACATTGTGTACATCATATAGAATTTTTGTCTACTCCTTTTCTACAGATCGAGCAGAGCCACTTCCCTGAAGGAATCAAGGTCCTGTCTTCTTTCCTCCTTTCTAGCACTTTAGTTTTGGCTAAGTTTACTCTCATGCCTTTTGTATCCTAATTCTGTTTTCATTATCAGAGCTTATTCTCTAATTCTTTTATGGATTCAGCTATAAAGACCAGGTCACCCACGTAAAGAAGTTCCCATGGACAGCCAGTCTTAAACTTGTATGTTATGGCCTGGAGAACTATAATGAACAGCAGTGGGCTGAGAACCAAATCCTTAGGAATTCCTACCTGCACCTTGAATTCCTCACTAAACTCACTTCCTACTCTCAATCTGTTGACTGCTCCTCTATATATAGCTTGCACTGCTCTCTGTCAAAGGTCTCTTTTCAAGATTAACAAAAGCTATATACTGTGGCTTATTTTTTACTAAGAAATTCTCTTGCAATTGCCTCACTAAGAAGAATGCATTACTCTTTCTTTAATATATATATATATATATATATATATATATGCTTGAGACTTATATGCATAACTTAAAACTATTTTTCATAGTTAAATACCTGTGTTGAAGCTGTTGACCTTACGTTAGTTTTAATTTTTTTAAATATCTGTGTGTGTGTGTGTGTGTGCATGTAACCATATGTGTGTTTGTGTCTGTTTATGTTTATGTCCAATGAATTAGTACTTTGACAAAAGGAGATTGATAAAAATAAGTACCAGATTGATAAAAATAAGTACCAATACTGGGATTGATATGATCAATACTAAGGCAGTGTCACTGCATGTCCATAGTCAGATGACTGAAACTAGTTACAAAATTGTTCTTATAGAAAGAGAATGATCAAGTATTTTTTTATTTTTACCAAAGAGACTGTTTAAAGATAATTATTAAATAATTATCTTTTCTACTTGATATATGTCTATAATTTTCTCCCTCTTTACCTGAAAATATAATATTTTTTGGAATTCTAATTATCATCATCATTTGTCAGATTTTCCATGCTTGCATGGGTTAGACAAATTCTGTCCAGAACAGAGTTTCTCTACTTTTTTCACTTTCCTTTGTCATCTCCTTTGTGATAGTCAACATCCTGAAATTAGCTTTCGCTACTTTTGCCCAAATCTTTCTTGGTCTTGCTCTTTTGCAGCATACTCCCAAAAATCATCCCCTATATACATTACGTGCAGAGCCAGATTAACCTAGAAGCAAAAGTAACATTTTCAATGGACCCTGTACTAAATGATTTACACTATAGTACTGCTCTACCCTTAACCTTTATGTCACATTTAAAAAGAATTTAGGGTGTATTTATGATATAATCCATCACTTGTTATGTGCTAGTAACAGTACTGTCTTTTTTCTCTTGTACTGAGTGAAGAAACAATCTTGAATCTGATAAAATATGTGCTTGTCTTTCAAAGGAAATCATTGTCTGAGTCATCAGAAATCACCTCGCCTTAAGACAAACAAACTTATTTTATTTTATGAGATTTTATTGATTAAAAAATTACGAATGGTAAAGCTGTTCTCTCTATAATAAAAGGAAACATAATGTTTTCTACATTAAAAAGAAACATAATATTTCCGAAGTTCATAACAAATCCTTGTAACTCATGTCTACTTGAATATAAAATAAACATCGATTGCCGACATAGTTATGAAACCTTATATTGTTCACTCTTTTATTTATCTTATAATCAAGCCTTTCTGTGTTCAAATCTACTCAGTTACTGATTACACAAAATGTATTTTGTTAGGCATGACTATTCGAGAACACAGGTTGCTTTTTTTTATAACTTAAAATATTATTTCTGCAAAATTAAATATTTCATAGCTATTATGAAAGATAGAAGTAACTTGAAAAGCTATTGTTTAGAGTTACTTCCCTTACTCTTATGCACTAACTATAAACAAAAGTGTAATATGAGAGCGTACCGTGAGAAATAATGATTAATATTTTGGGTGGCGCCCACTCCTTTCTTAACATTTCCTAACTTATTCCTGTGTATACAGGTTATTAATAGCCTACCCACTCTACTGATTATCCTTACTAATCACTTTGACCATAACATTCAACAAATTATTGTTGTAGATAAAAGAATATATATTTTTATGACGCACAAGTCTCCAGAAATGGGTGTATATTTTAAATTTTATTCAAACAGGTTATCAGTTTGTTTGATAATTTATTTAATTATGTTGACAATTCTTACTGCGTATAATACAGTACTAAGTTAATCAACTCGTTGGACTGTGTAAGTGGTTGAGTATCCTCCACCTTTAACTAATTTACTCTTCGTCTCTTGGTCCCGGCTGACAGGATGTTGAATACATTATTCGGGAAGACGGCGAGAGAGACGTGCTGGAACAGCCACTTCACCTCGTGGGCCCCGCATCTGCCGGCAGCCAACTTCACTCCGATAGCAGTGAGCAGGATTGTTCTACGGGGGCCAAGGCCGCCTTAAGTTTCCATTGCAACAAGCTCTACTTCAAACCTGTCAGAGAGTGACCGATACTTGGACAGTTTGCCCCCTTCCGTCTGGCGGGCAGCAGAGCCTGGACTGGCAGCCGAACGCACGTAAATTGATGGCGAGATTTCTTGAAATATCCGAGATACCTTTTCAGTAGTTTCTGTCGATTTACCATGCCGGCATTGATTTTATTTTTAATTTTAAGTACGTACTAAACCACCCATTGGGTCACGTTCACTTCAAAATATTTAAAAAAAATCATGTTCACTTAAAAATAATTTTTAAATAATTAAAATATACACAGACATGTATATAATGTGAAAATATTAACAAAAATAGACATTCGTGTGATCAAGTATATTTTATTATACATATTTCAGAGGTACTGAGCTATCTTCAACAGTACGTCCTCATCAATATTTTGAATTAATATTAATAACTCCGGAAAACCATATTGTGGAGTGCTTCCAATCTATTGTAAAACTCATTCTTTGATTTATTCATTGAACCTTGTTTAACCTTTAAATATATATATATATATATATATATATATATATATATATATATATATATATATATACATATATATATATATATATATATATATATATACGGGTTAGAAGGCGAGGCTGGCTGTGTGGTTACTGAAAACGAAGTATTAGAAGGTAATCGGGACACAAACATGAGAAGAAAAGTTTCCCTTCGTCAGCTGTTTACTACGGATATTTCGACGCTTAAAACAGAACATCGATCCGTAGCGCGCCCATGGCCTTTTATCTATCAAAAGGCCATGAGGGAAGGAAGTGATAGTGGAGAGAGAGAGGAAGAAAGAAAAATGGAAGAAGAAAAAAAGGAAAAAGGGAAAAAACGAAGTAAACATACCGATAGAAGGGGGAACACAGGACAATGGCACATATATGTAAGTAACCGGGTGTCTGTGATCTATATACACTGGTCATAGACACATACACATATATATATATACACACACACTCATATATATATATATCATCATCATTCATCATTTCATTTTACGTCCACTTTTCCCTGCTTGCAAGGGTGGGACGGGAACTGATTCTGGCTTGATTTCTACAGCTGGATGCCCTTCCTAACACCAACCTCATTTACAGTGAGTGCTGGGTGCTTTTTTGCCGTGGCACCTCCACGACCACTTTGCACAATTATACCACAATTATATATATATATATAATTGGTGTTGGATGCTTAAAGCGTCCGTATGCGGTAGGCCGTATGAGCACTTGATGCCCTCGTGGAGCAGAGTATGATATCACAGAAAAAAGAGAATCAGTGTTGCGACGAAGGGAATTTATTGGACATATTACAAATGTTTCTCGGGGTGACCAGCTCAATCACGATCTGGTCGCCCGAGAGACATTTGTAATATGTCCAACAAATTCCCTTCGTCGCAAGACTGATTCTCTTTTTTCTGTGATATATATACACACAACACCACCATCAGCTCTCTTCCATTCTACTCTTCTTCCTCTCCCTCTCTGTATGTCTCTCTTTCAATATACTCTGTCGAAACCACTATCTCTTCCTCTCTATCTTTCTCTCTCTTTGTTTATGAAGGTACCCAGAAAAACCCCATATCTCGGGACTCCGTTGTCCGATTTACGCGAAACTTGTTTTGTCCATTTGTATTCCCATTTCAGGCACAACTTCCTTTCAAAGTATTTTCCCACTATGCACCCTTTTTGGCTGTATTACATTACAGACAAGCAAGCAAGCAAGCAAGCAATCACAGACTTTTAGTATTATATAGATAGACTAGCTGAATTACCCAGCGTTGCCCGGGTTACTGCTGTTCTTATTCAGATTAGTAAACAATAAATATGAAGATATGTTTTTTTTTCTTCTCATAATTATTTCAAAATATCTATATCTTAGAAAAAAAAAATATAAAAATTGTTATGATAATAGAATTTAGAAATGAAAATCTGTCAATCTTGAAGCACCTTAGGGTAAACAATATGCATTGAGTCATTTTTTGTTGTTGCCCAAATGAATAAATTGTTGCTCACACACACTCACATACATATACTAAGACAGACACATTTACGCACACCTGTCTGTTATCACATATGTATGTGTAGATGTGTGTGTGTGTTTAATTGTCTATATGTATGTGTAAATGTGTGTGTGTGTGTGTTTAATTCTCTGAGGCCAAACGTATGTAACAAACTTGCAAACACACAGACACATACACACTCATATACAATATGACGTCATCGTGGTTGTCGTCGTCATGGTTGTTTACTACAGTTTACTATAAAAAAGTCATTTTAGATAAAACTAGCAGAATGGCCCGGCGTTGCTCGGAATTTGCTCTAGGGTTCTGATATATTTGATATATATTTATCTTTATCGAGCCTCGTGAAATAAATACGTTTGTTTATATTTTGTTATTGTGTATGCAAAAATATCTGTACACGAATATATAATTATATATATATATATATTAAAATAACAGATTAAAGTTTAAGCAAAGAATCGTTGCTTTCACCCATAACGGGATCTTCTGAAACTAAAAAAATCAATCTGTGAACGCAGAAGTAAATATTACACACTATATATGTATATATATATATATATAAACAAGCAAATTATAAATGTAAACATGTTTTTTGAAATAGTGCGCGAGTTTGAAATTAGAAATTAGAAATTATAAGCTTTCACCGTATTTTAGACTAAAGAAATTTCTAGCCTGATAGTGGGGTTTATAACCCTCGGAGAAATGGAAAAAGATGAGTGTTGCCGTACATGGGAGTCGAACCCACATCTTTGGTTATCCAGACCACTGTGCTACCATTACACCAATACACACCCCGTCTCCTTCCATTCGAATTAGAAGCTATGAACTTAGCAAGTGAATGATAAACAAGCAAATTATAAATGTAAACATGTTTTTTGAAACGGTGCGCGAGTTTGAAATTAGAAATTAGAAATTATAAGCTTTCACCGTATTTTAGACTAAAGAAATTTCTAGCCTGATAGTGGGGTTTATAACTCTCGGAGAAATGGAAAAAGATGAGTGTTGCCGTACATGGGAGTCGAACCCACATCTTTGGTTATCCAGACCACTGTGCTACCATTACACCAATACACATCCCGTCTCCTTCCATTCGAATTAGAAGCTATGAACTTAGCAAGTGAATGATAAACAAGCAAATTATAAATGTGGGTTCGACTCCCATGTACGGCAACACTCATCTTTTTCCATTTCTCCGAGAGTTATAAACCCCACTATTAGGCTAGACATTTCTTTAGTCTAAAATACGGTGAAAGCTTATAATTTATAATTTATAATTTCAAACTCGCGCACCGTTTCAAAAAACATACTTACATGTTTACATTTATAATTTGCTTGTTTATCATTCATTTGCTAAGTTTATAGCTTCTAATTCGAATGGAAGGAGACGGGATGTGTATTGGTGTAATGGTAGCACAGTGGTCTGGATAACCAAAGATGTGGGTTCGACTCCCATGTACGGCAACACTCATCTTTTTCCATTTCTCCGAGGGTTATAAACCCCACTATCAGGCTAGAAATTCCTTTAGTCTAAAATACGGTGAAAGCATATATATATATATATATATATTTATTAAAATAACAGATTAAAATTTAAGCAAAGAATCGCTGCTTTCACCCTTAACGAGATCTTATCCCGTTAAGGGTGAAAGCAGCGATTCTTTGCTTAAACTTTAATCTGTTATTTTAATAAATATTTGCTCTACGGTTCTTATATATTTGATATATATTTATCCTTATCGAGCCCTCTTTGGATTTTAGTCTTCAAATTTATTATTATTACTATATATATCAGAGCAAACAACACGGACACTCTATCTCAAAATTATTTTTGAAAAACATTTAGAAATGCGCAACCGGTAAAAACTTAAAACCACAACTGAATACTAACCCATACAATCACTAATACTCTTTTATTCCTAATTAAACCATTTTTCAACTGTGAACAATTTGTCAGCATTTTCTATTCCGTTTACCAATATATATATATATATATATAATAATATATAAGATCAAAAGATGGTTAAAAGAGTTCCATGTCTTTTATTATGCGCATTTCAAAAACAAATATCATCATGCAATAACATTTGCGTTTTCGTCAGATAAAATTCCTATTTTAACTGACGAAAACGCAAATGTTATTGCATGATGATATTTGTTTTTGAAATGCGCATAATAAAAGACATGGAACTCTTTTAACCATCTTTTGATCTTATATATTATTATTTATACTCCAGTCCTACAAACTGTAGAGTGCTACTTAATCGATATCTGCATTGCTTTATTGTACTACTATAAAACTCACCTCCTACATATATATATATATATATATATATATATATATATATATATATATATATATATATATATATATATATATATAATATATATATATATATAATATAAGATCAAAAGATGGTTAAAAGAGTTCCAAGTATTTTATTATGCGCATTTCAAAAACAAATATCAACATGGGATTATATCTGCGTTCTCATCAGATAAAATAGAGATACATGATATGAAGCTTAAAAAACACTTGTGAATAGTGAAGTTTTAAATCAACATAACACATATATATATATACACACACACACACACATAGATAGCGTCATAATGTCGTAATGCAGACAGCCAGACATACAGACAGATATTATAAGGGCGTGACGTCGTAGCTATGTATCTATCTAAAAAGAAAGACTAAGAATTATAGAGAGAGATCGCTAAATCGCCTAATGCAGTCCCTAGGGCATTGAAAATTTGAAATTATTTTGCTCAAAACGCTCACACGACCATAAGTATTACATGTGTAGAGTTTGAAAACAATCGGTTCGGAGGTTCTCGAGTTTTAGGGAGACAGACAGACAGACATTCTCTGTTTTAGATATATAGACTAGCAGAAAACCACCTGCTAGCAAATCTAGTGTATATACTGATATTGTTGAGATTTGGATGAGAAATGTTTTCGGCACCACATGTTCATCGTCTCTCAGTGTGTCTTTTATGCATGTATAAATATATATGTTATCTATACGGTGAAATCTTTGAAATAAATATATGTTAAAACGAAAAAGGAGAAAATAAATAACTGGTGGTTAGAAAAAAATATTCCTATGAAATTTTAATCATTTAGGTGTGAATAAGGAAATATTTTTTTATTGTCAAAACAAATGTTCAAAAGTTAAACTTCAATTTTTTGAATTATTTCCAATTTTTTCATGAAATTGAACACTGGACATTGGCTGCTGGAAATGGAAATTAAATCGTATTTAATTGTATTTAAATGTCTAACCTTATTTTATTATTTATATTTTTTCAATAAGAAATTAAAAAAAAAAAAAAAAAAAAAAATTGAAGAAAAAAATTGAACAAATCAAACGTAGGTTATGGAACTGCGCAACCTCATCAGCAGCAACCTTCTTCAAATGGTCCTTATTATCAGCAGCAACAACCACAAATTCAATGTCAACCTTCTTCGCATGGTGTCAAGTCAGAACCGCCTCGAACTGGTTGTGCAAGGTGTCTCTATAGCAACCAGCAATTCCCTCGGCCTCAGTGACCAAAGTCAGTGGAGAGGGGAAGGTAATGTTTCTATAGCGACAGTGTTTCTCCTGGTAGTACCAAAGTGGAGAAAGGAAGGGGAAGGTAATATTTCTGTAGCACGTGTTTTAGCGTCTATTCACTCTCTCTCTCTCCCTCCCGCTATCCCCCTCTCGTAGTCTGTTTCTTTCTTTCACTCTCACTCTCTCTCTACGCACGTGTTTCCACTGTCGGACAGACAGACAGAGAAATTGCTGGTTATATATATAAGTAGATATATTTTTTTAATCCAAATAAAAATAAAAATTACATGTTGACAACCCCCTCCTCCCCCCGGGGTCTAATTTGATTTGATTTGTTCCAGCTGTTTGAGAATGCATAGGAACAGACAAGACAAAGAATTTTATATAGAGAGAGATAGATATCAGCCCTACCCAAAGTGTGTGTGTGTGTGTGGGGGGGGGGGGGGGGGGGTTACAAATTCAGTGACGTTGCGTGAAAGTTTAGTGGGATTGCATTTTAAATTGAGAATTTAAAAATATTTTATATTCTATCTTTAGAATAAAACTTTGTAATTGTACATATAAAAATATATCCACAAATCAAAAATTTAGTTATAACCGTGCCGAAAATTTTCATCATATTAAAATAATATGACAAATTTCTTTTACCAACTGAGGTGGGGAGAAATTTGTTTTTAAAGTGTTTGGTGAAGTCTGATAACAATTTGTGAAGGTGTGTAGCTTAGTGTGTTCGACTCCTGGTGGCACATTGTGTCCTTGAGTAAGACATTTTATTTTATATTGCTATGTCCACTCAGCTGATAAAAATGCATTGTACAAAAATATATCCTAAAAATGGAAACCTAATGAAAATACGTTCATCAGAGCTGTGTCTGCTAAATGCATCCTAGGGCCAGGTGATCATATTAAAATAGAAGACATAAAGTATACGATGATGCTAATTTCACCAGGTTGCTACTGGAGAAAGTATCACTGCAGATTACATCCTAGATTACATAGAGACCACCCTAGAATGGAAAGAATGTGATTTCATTTTTTCTTTTGGCTGCCAGCCCCATTTACAATAGAAAACAGGCTGTAGCCAAACACTATTTCATGATATTGGTAAGAGCAGCAGAATACCATGGGAAGTGGCTGGTACCAAGATGACAACACAACATGTGAGATTCAAGTATATTTCAATAGTTACACATGAATGCATTGAGTAATTTCAATATAAATTAGTTTGCATATTGTTATCTATAGATATTCTGATAGTTTATGAAGGAACTGAATTTTATATTGTTTATCACAATTGAATAATTCAATAAAAGGATATGATATTGACTAAACAGGTTGTTGTTACTCAATCAATACATATGAATACAATATTTGAGTGGCAGAAGTGGCATATTTCATAACCATATTTCTGTTGAAAGACACTGCCTCTGATTTTCATATAATTTTGAAAATAATCAAGAATTTGGAGGAATTTAGTAATATAACTTTCTCATTAAGTTAGTGTTTGGAACGTAATTTAACAAAGGTTCTTAAATGTTCTTAGATAAAATTATGATGGAAGTTTTTTTTAGATAAATATAAACTCTTCAAAACAAACGGTTCCATATCTGGGATAGTTTCATGTGGTTTGGCATAAAAAGGGTTAAAAGTATTTAGATTTGTATTTCTATATTGTTAGGTAATTTCTCTTTTAAACCACCAGGGATGATAAAGTATGTATTAAGCAGCTTCTGAGGTGGATTCAAATAGATATATTTCTCCCAAACCACATGGAATTTGTATAATTGTTTGAGACTAATACATATAAGTATATCTAAACCACACTGTAGAGTTGAAAGAAGCCTTTAGACCTGTTGAGGACATGACTACTTTTCTAGTGCTGTACCACTATAAAAGAAAATATTCAGTACATGACACCAGCATGTATTAACTGCTTGACTATGCAGGTAACTATCTAGATTCTTACTTCACAAGATATATTTCAGCTTCTCAACGACTTTGATGGTCCAGCTACTTTTCCATTATTCATTTCCCTTATTGTTTCTTTGACCCTGTACCTGTCAACTTTGATAGTTAGCCTATCAGTCAAGTCAACTGGAGGTAGTCCATCTTCCTTCCACTGATTCTCCAAATTCATCAACCTCTCATAATAGCATCTCCAAGTCCCTTTCTGAACATAAGTGAGGCTAAGTGCACTGGTGTCATTCCAAACACATTTTTCCCCAACAACATCCTGGTTCACACTGGTTCAATGCTTTGATATACAAAATACCCAATGCCTCTGGTTCTCATGTCACATAATGTTAGCAAATCTACTTTCAGTTTCTTTACATGCTATGTAATCCTGACATCTACCTTTTCTATTAGCTATTTGGTATTGTTCTTTTCTGCCCCCATTTTCCAGTCTTTCCATGCCTGTTTCCTGGCTTTAATATTGCTGTCTACAGTGCTTTTCTGCCACAGAGTCACCCTTCATCTAGCTGGTACAAGGCTCCTGTTGCAGTTCTCATCAGTACCCTGTAGTTGGTTGTCCTCTGGAAACTTCCAATTGTCTTCTGCGAAATGTATCTATCTCCTCTTTCTTCTTATTGTACACATCACAGAACCTTTCTGAACCTATATTTAACAGAGTTCTTTAAGCTTCCATACCCTCCCTCTTCAAATTTTCCTGCATTTCTGATTTTGTCAAATTTTTATCCTAACAGCATTGTTGACTTATGTTGCGGGTATTGGGGCACAATAATCTCTGGGAAAGGCCTTAGCATTCATAACCACTTGTCTATTCTATTTTCTAACAAACAAGAAGTCAATCTGGCTTGCGTGTTCTCCTGATTAGTAGGTGATCTAGTGTCTAGCTGGTATCCCGTTGTTAGTGTTGCAAATAGATAGATCATTTGTATCATTGAGATTTAGAATACTTGATCTCTCTTCATTTCTTGAATCATATCCACAGCTGCGATGTACTTGAAAGTAACCATCCTGGTGTTGATCAACATGTCCATTGAAGTCACCAACCAAAATGATAGTTTCTGTCATCTGTTGCTAAGGGTCATCTGGAAGAGTTCCTCATAAAAACTTTCTTTTTGTTCTTTATTTAATCCTGATTATGGTGCATAAGTAGAGATAACTATTGTCATTCTGTTGTGCGTGACCATTCTGAGCTTGATAATTTTTACATTTGCTCTATTACATTACCTATCCACATCTCAGCTCATAAAATGCCGATTCCATTTATCCCATCATTACTTCCTACTCAGAAGAGCTAATATTTATGCTGTCTGTAAGTGAGGAGTCTAGTTGATGCTCTCCTCCATCTCAACTCTTGAATAAGACACCCATTCATTCATGTCAGAACCACCACAATTTCACTGGATCTACCTTTAAATGTGACAACATTAAGAGTGGTAGCCCTGAGCTGTGTTAACTGACAATAGTGACTTATTCATCTACTGGTTGCAGCTTTCTGTAGCTAAAAGGGAGAATGGTAGTGTAATTGCTCAATGATAGTCAGGGGTTTCTCATACATGACTAGATCAGCCAATCCACTACTATGCATAGCACTAACATGATTAGTATTAGTCCTGCATTCACAATTAGTGTATAAGTTGTAAGTTGTGCTTTCAATGATCCTTGGCTGCGTTGTTTTGGCAGGATGCCCTTCCTACCACCAACCACTTTACAGCATTTTATCATGCCACCAGCTGTAGAGAGGTTATCTAACAGGACCTAAGGGTCCTCTCTACACTGTAAAAGCTTTTATTCAGAATGACTTCTTTCCTATACAAGCTGCCTTCACCATGACTAATGAACTCCTCATCAACCCCATGCAGTCTTGTTGAGTCCTCTCAATCCATTATTACATGGTTTTTAACAGCAGAATGCTCTTCCTATTATCAACCACCATACAAAGTGTAGTGGATGCATTTTTTTGTGGCACTGACACTAAAGAGGTTGTGAATCTTCGAGTCAACTGAAGAGCCCTTTCTACTGTATGGGGGTGACGGTGGAGAAGGATGATATACAGGGGTATTTTCACAAGGATAATTCACATACTAATAATTGGAAAATTGATCATTTTCTAAACATCATCCTTTTACAACCACTTTTCCATGCTTGTATGCGTTGGATGGTTTTTCTCCAGCACAGCTTCCCTCCACTTTTTGCATATCGTCTAGGATTAGCCCAGGTTTTCTTCAGTCATTCTCTTCCACAGTTTCCTTCCACTGGGAGTGCTTGACACTTTTTTCCCTGACAATCATCATCCCTAAGCATCACATACACATAACAATGAATGACACCATGATAAAATGCTCCCAGTGCACTATGTAAAGTGATTGGTATTAAGAAGAACATCTAACCTTAGAAACCATGTCAAACATAGAATATATGAACATGATGATGATGGATTTTGAACAGATGGAACAAATAATGTTAGTAGAGAATATTACTCGATAGAGTATGTAGCTCAGGGATCAGAGAGTCACTTCAGGTAGAGCCACTACTTCTCTGAATTGAGAGATCACAACTCCGATACTATGGGCATGTGGTTAGAATGTCTCAGGAAAGAATTGCTGGGCAGATTTTACAGGCAAAACCAACTGGCAGGAGACCCAGGGGTAGACCCTGAGTAAGATAGTTAGGTAACATCCCTGAGCTCGGCTGGTCTCACTAGGGAATCCACCTGGATCAGTTGGAGATGGTTGCTTCTGACAGGACCTGCTGGAAGGAGTGTTTGAGGATTCTGCCACCCCTCCGAACCTCCCATGAATAAGTGGGTGAAGAAAAAGAATAATGGAACATAATTCAGCGTTTTTGAGATTCATCATCATCATCATCATCACCGTTTTATGTCCGTTCTTCCACGCTAGCATGGGTTAGACGGGTTGTCCTGTTGTGGCAGTGTCTGGTCGGCTGACCATGCCTTGCTCATACAGGAACTGATTTGGCTTGATTTCTACAGCTGGATGCCCTTCCTAACACCAACCTCATTTACAGTGAGTGCTGGGTGCTTTTTCGTGGCGCCTACACGTCCACTTTACAGTGTGGGCTGGGTGCTTTTTTGCTGTGGCACCTCCACGACCACCTTGCGGTGGGGTGTGTGGAGGCATATTGTCTATATGCTTCAGCTTGTACCCATGGGAGGTCGGGTACCCTGTATTACTGTGTGACGCCAGAAGTCACGGTCGTGTGTCATTGTCTTTGAGAGGTGTAGTTGGGTAAGGTCGGCTTTTATCACCTCATCCCAGGTCATCTTGGGTCTCCCCACTCCGCGGTTTCCATCGACTTCTAGTGCTCTGCACCTTTTTATGCAGCTGTCGTCCTTCATACGCATCACATGTTCATACCAGCGCAACCGCCTCTCCTGCACACAGCATTTGATTCCTCTTATGCTCAGTCTCTCTCTCAATTCATTTATGCTTTGTCGTTCACGTATATTACTGTTACACATCCATCGGAGCATGCAGGCTTCGTTTCTCTCTAATCTACGTAAGTCTTCCACCTTCAGCGCCCAGGTCTCACTACCATGCAACATCACTGTTCGGATACATGCATCATACAGTCTGCCTTTCATTTTGAGGGAGAAGCCTTTTGCAGCTAGCAGTGGTAGTAGTTCCCTAAACTTCTTCCATCACGTTCTTACCCTAGTTATTGTACTTTCTGAACACCCACCTCCGCTGCTAATTCGGTCACCTAGGTAGCAGAAGCTGTCTACTGTTTCTACAGAGCCCTCCCAGAGATTGGTGGTACTTGTTTCCTGTGACAGTTTGCTGCTTGCTGTCCCAGCACAGCTGCTACATGTGAAGCCTACATTCTTAATTAAGCTTCCTGAGATCCCGCTACATCTCTTGTGTACCCATTGTTTGCATTTGGGGCAGAGAATGGAGTTCCTACCTTCACCTTTCCTACATACTGAGCAAGGCCATTTCCCTGAGGGGATCTGGGATCTGTTTTCTCGTCTACTTACAAGGACCTTAGTCTTTGTCATGTTGACTTTGAGACCCTTTCTTTCTAGTCCCTGCTTCCAAGTTTGGAATTTCTTCTCTAGTTCTACCATAGATTCAGCTATAAGTGCGAGGTCATCAGCATACAGGAGTTCCCATGGGCATCCGGTCTTAAACTCCTCCATTATTGCCTGCAGGACTATGATGAACAGGAGGAGGCTAAGAACAGAGCCCTGGTGGACCCCAACCTGTACGCTAAATTCCTCGCTATACTCATTGCTAATCCTAACTTTGCTGACTGCTCCCCTATACATGGCTTGTACTGCTTTCACGAGCCATTCATCTACTCCTAGTTTTCTAAGAGCCCACCAGATTACAGCACGTGGAACTCTGTCAAAGGCTTTCTCAAGGTCGACAAATGCCAGGTAGAGTGGCTTACTTTTAGCTAGGTACTTTTCCTGTAACTGCCTCACAAGGAAGAGGGCATCAGTGGTGCCTCTTCCCGGTACAAACCCAAATTGCATCTCGTCTAGTTTCACCCGGTCCCTAATCAACTGTGCTATAACTCTTTCTGTTACTTTCATGACCTAGTCCATCAGCTTTATACCTCTATAGTTTCCTCTATCTAGTGCATCACCTTTACCTTTGCAGCAGTTGACAATGATGCTACTGCACCAATCTTTTGGTATGACACCTTCTAGTATTACTTGGTTAACAATACGTGTGGTTATAGTGTGACCTACAGACCCAGATGCCTTCAGCATCTCGGCAGCTATACCCGATGGACCGGTTGCCTTCCCCATCTTCATATCTTTGATTGCCTTACTTACTACGTTGCTGCTGACTTGTACTGCTGGCCCCTCTATAGGGTCTACTTGGGGTAGGGTCTCTTCTTCCCATGCATTCTCGTCATTTAGTAATCAATCATAATGACTCTTCCATGCATCTTTCTTCTCAGCACTTGTGAGGGCAAGCTCACCTTTATCATTCCGGATACACTTCTCTCCAATGACATCACAATTCTCTCTGACACACTGCCTCGAAATCTTGAACACCTCCTGTTTCTGGTCCTCACATTGCAAAACATGCTTGAATTTTCTATCCTCTGCTTCCCTCCTAGCTAAGTATACTTGTCACCTAGCTTCCCTCTTGGTCTCTATGTAATGTACCCTGCTCCCCCCGTTCTTCCATTCTTTCCATGCCTGTCTCTTGGCCTTAACTTCCTCATCTACCTTATTGTTCCACCACCAATTCACTCTCCTCCTGCTTGAGGTCTTACTCCAGCCACAAACCTCATCCGTCGCCTCGAGTAAGTTATTTTTTAGGAACTCCCAGTTCTCTTCTACATTGAATGTCTCTATCTGTTCTTCTTTATTGTCGTAGGCGTTGAGTAAAATATCTTTAAATCTGTTACTGGTTGAGGGGTCTTTCAGCTTCCAGATCTTTCTTCTCCAGGTTGGCCTCTGTTTCCAGGTTCGTCTAGTTCTGACTGTGAGGTCGCTGACAACTAAGCTATGTTGGGATGTACATTCCTCACTAGGGAAGGCTTTTGTGTTTACGACCGTCCATCTGTCACGTCCTCTGATGAGGATAAAATCTATCTGACTAGAGTGCTCCCCTGATCTATAGGTGATCAGGTGGTTGTCGGGTCTTTTAAAGTTTGTGTTACATATCGACATGTCATTGGCGTCGCAGAATTCTAGAAGTCTGAATCCTTCCTCATTTCTTGTGCCAACCCCATGGCCTCCATGTACTCTATTGAAGCCATTGCAGTGTTTACCTATGTGTCCGTTAAAATCTCCTGCGATGATTAGGAAGTCATTGTCGTCTGTTAGAGCAGTAGTGTGCATTAGGGACTCGTAAAACCTATCCTTAAGTTCGTCTGGCAGCCCTGATTGGGGTGCGTAAGCTGATATTATTTCTTCTTCTTTTTCTTCTTCTTCTTCTTCTTCTTCTTCTTCTATTTAGAAATATAATCTCATAAAATGTATGCCCCAATTTAGATTTAGGTTTCTAATTAACGCCTGCTTGCCTGCCTTCTAATTCAGTTTTCCTACTTTAAAAAAGTGTGAATAGATTTAGTCTAAGCACCCTTTGTTGAAATGATTGCAAATGATGGAAATAGATGGTACCAAAAATTTGTTAGCTCGAGCATAACTACATGGTTGGTCAGAAGGAAAGCTATATAGTTTTAAAAGAGTTTTACAGATGTCTTTCCTCAGAGAAAGAAGTTGACCCTTTATTAGAAGCAAAAATCTAAACTTATTAGGTCTGATAGAAGTGCAGCCAAGCATTGTGGGGAAAATGCTGATCTGCACAATTTAATATTACAAGATTATATATTTTTAATGATAAACTTAATCTTAAATAATGAACCACATCTGTTGTATATAGGACAACTGTATAGACCACTACATTAAGATGTTCTGACAGATTTTCAAATCAAACTTAGTGTATGTAAATAATGTCTTACTGGATAAACGGCAATTGTTTATCTACTGTCATGTAGATACCTAGAGTGAAACCTGGCTGTGTTTGCCTCCAATGGCATTGATCTTTCCACTAGTGGTTAACTAACTGATCCCATTACCACTGCTAGTCCTGTGATAAGAGTGCATAAGGAGGTTGAATAGATACATAATTGAAAGACAGCTACATGATGGTTATTGGTAGGGTGATAGAAGAAGAAGAAGAAGAAGAAGAAGAAGAAGAAGAAGAAGAAGAAGAAGAAGAAGAAGAAGAAGAAGAAGAAGAAGAAAGTGGTAGACAGCTATGTGGTGGCTGGGTACTCAATTTATTCAACTTAAAAGGATGACGCGAGAAATTGATCTTATTGAAATTTGAACTCAGAGTACAGGGAGCCAAACTGAATATTGCAAAGTATTCTATTTGACATTGTAATGACTCTGCAAATTTGCCTAGTACTTTGACTAAAATCTTTAATTTTGTATCTAGAAGAGTCATGGGCCAGATATTTGCCTCTTTCTCAGAAATACTGCAACACCTTGGCTCACACAACTGAGAATGTTTCCAGTTTTGTGATAAACAAATACATAACCCAAGCCCTAGGACTTAAAAATATGTAATACTTACACTGCACATATGACAGAGTATCATTAATGTAGGTGGCTTGGCAGTATCGGTAGAGGGTCGGACGCCATGCTTTCTAGCATAGTTACGTCCCTTTACGATCTGAGTTCAAATCCCGCCGAGGTTAACTTTGCCTTTCATCCTTACGGGGTCGATAAAATAAAGTACCAGTAATGTACTGGGTAATTTCTGGCCTTGTGCCTAACGTAGAAACAATTAATGTATTAGAGCAGTGGTTCCTAAAGTGGGTTCTGCAAAAGAAATTCCGATGTTCCACAAGATAAAGTGTCTTTAAATAAAAAATTTAATAAACATTTATTTTATATGAATAAATTCTGTTTGTAAAACCTACTAAAATGAGGGGGATGGAGATAGTTTGTAAAATATTGTTTCTGCAATTTTTGGAAAATCATATAAGATCTCTATGCCATGATAAGTTGAGAACCAATGCACTAGAAAATATTAAGCCAAAATGAAATGTTGCACATAACTAAGGTGCATAGAGCTGTACTCAGTGGAGTAGTGAAAATATGCAATACAAATAAGTCTACTGAGAGATCTGAACACAGAAAGTAAACAAATAATTAAAATAATTAATTCAATTAATTAAGCCCTGAATTCCTCATGCAGTTGTAAGGATACTCATCATCATCATCATTATCCTCATTTAATGTCCATTTTCCACGCTAGCATGTGTACGACGGGTTGATCCTTTGGGAGAGAATCAGGTCAGAGGACTGGGTTTTGCTAACCTGGGGCTGATTTTGGCTTGGTTTCTACAGCTGGATGCCCTTCCTAATGCCAACCACATCTACAGTATGTGCTGGGTGTTTTTTGTCATGTCACTTACATGATCACTTTACAGTGTGGACTGGGCACTTTTTGTGTCACCTACACGACCACATTACAGTGTGGACTGGGCACTTTTTGTTGTGTTGCCGACATGACAACTTTACAGTGTGGGCTGGGCACTTTTGTCTTGATACGGGGGGGGGGGGCACTATATGGTGTGGGATGGGAACTAGGGAGGGGGAAGAATCTTGGGGAAATTATGGACATAAGTAATTTCTATCTTGTCATTTTAATTTGTTAGGGCCCATCCCACTCCAAGCCTGATTTCTTTCTGAGAGAATGAAAAAGAGAAAGAAAGCAAGAAAAATTGCCCCCATTCATTACCAGCAATATATATAATGAACCTGAGAGACAAAGTTGACCTCATCAGGATTTGAACTCAAAGCACAGGAAACTGGAACAAAATACTGCATGATATTCTATGCGTTGCCCTAAGGTCTCTGCAGATTCACTGCCATGGTAACTAAATATAGCCAGGCATTAAATTTGATGCTCTAATTCTATTATCCATTAATATCTATCAATGGCTGGGCTCCCCTGAAAGGTCATCTATTTATTAATAATAATAATAATAATAATAATATTTTGTGCAATAATTTCCAGGGTATTAATTATTGAATATACATTATATTATAGTTTGTATACTGAAATATTTAAGAATATACTAATGTCCTACACATTTTAACCCTTTTAAAACCAAACCACCCTTATTCTATGATACAAAACTTTATTTTGAAGTGTTTATATTTATTTAAAAAACCCTTTCAAATTATGCTTTAAACACAAGTTATTTAGTTATTTTGCAAAATCCTAACAAGTTTTTTCATTATTTTCGAGATTATTTGAAAACTATAGGTAGTATATTTTATCAGAAATATGGTAATGGAAGTGTTAAGCAATGGTTAATAGGTGGGGTGGGGGAAGGTTTGTACTTTTAAAGATATACAAGATTTCTCTTTGAAAACAAATAGTTATTTTTTATTTCTTATGTTTTCCTAATTAATTAATTATATTCAGTTTCCTAGTGTTTTAAATTTACGCTCATATAATATATACAGTATATTTTCTAATAATATTCATAATTTTATTTCTAGCAAAAAAAAAAATTTTTGATAAATCACTGATATAAAAAAAAACTCTTTCTACATGCATTTATAAAGATTAAGCCACAAAACAATTAAAGTGGGAAAGCTTAAACATTTATTGAAAATATAACACCAGACATAAAAGTTGTGCAGAGAATAATTTAAACATAAAAGTTTAAACATTTATTGAAAAAATAACAACTCTTAGAGAAAAAGCAAGACTTTAGGAGAATAAGTCGCTTCTGCGCAGGTCTACAGGAAGTTGATAATCTTTTTTTTGATAAGTTGTCGCCGACGTCAAGTGGGGTTTTTAAGGTGTCAACTGCTGACACCATTTTATCAATATCACTGTTTGCACTGCTTTGTCTTTCATTTTGCAGCTGGCTGAAACGTTTAGTGTTAGAATATTACTTCTTAGTATCGAAAATATTCTGTGGTGGCTATCTTTTTCCCTGGCACTTATTTTTACTATCTCTCATTTACCCACGTATTAACGGATACCCCTGCATTGGATCCTTTAATAGCGGTATCGGTTTCTCCCTTGTAAAGACGGAATACAAGATTTCCAAACAACTTATGGTTGAACCCATGAAAAACCCTTTCGTCCACAGACTCAATCTGGGACCTGTGGACGTAATAAAGGTTAGTTGTTGAATTATTATTTATCATTACATTTATGTTATATTTTCGTCTGCTGTTTTGTTATTAATTTGCATATAAAAATTCTATCATGTTTGTAAAACATGTAATATCATATTGTCAGGAAATTGACTAAAGGACGCTTTGCTTAAGAACTCTGAACATTTATATATAGTATGTGATGCTTCAGTCTTCTATCAACCGGTTAAACATATCTTTCCTAAACAAAATTTACCCGCAATAAGTTAATCCACATCAAATTCATAGTTTAGTAACAGTGCATGACAAGACCCAATCGACATGCAATGCTTCAATGATATGGAATATTAATTCGCTGGAGTCTTTTAAATGTGTGAAAGTGTAAATAATGGTTCTTTCAATTTCCTTCGTAGAATTTAAACTTAACAATTGCAACGGCAAATGCCGACATGTTGGAATTTGTGTTGGTGCTTTGAGAGTGCTCATAGAATGTAACCCAGGGTAATTTACTTCTGGCATGGTACAGTAATTACATATATTCCATTAGACAGTGTAAAACCCCGCAGTGATAATTTTTATATGCTTTAAATTCTGATTATCATTGTGCACAAAAATCTAAAAGGAACTTTTATTTCATGTTAAGAAAATGAAATTAACTTCCCTTCATAGAAACTTATCAATGTAAGGAAAATTTAGTTTTCTTTTTAGTGGGACAACAAAGTAATTTCGAACTTCTCAATCGACAGTGTAAGTGATATTGCAGAATAGCGAGGTAATCAATTGGAACGGGCTGGTCAAGATCTTCATGAAGTATCAGAAAGATGTCCTGTATCACCAAGACAACGCATGTGATATGCTTGATGCAGCAAAAGACCATGTACCTGTGTTGAGAAATTATCCACCTTTTTCACGAGAAATGGCACCACCTGATTACCATATTGTATATTCGCTACAACTTCATCTTATTGGAAAAGCGTATGATGATGTATAGATTTGAGAAAAGAGACTGAAGAGTTGCTTCAAAATATTTAAATTTTGTAAGGTAGCTAATACATGGATGGAACCCCCCCCCCCCTATTTGAAATGAATAGAAGCTTTAAGGAATAATTTGTGTTCATGTATAGTTGTGTTCATATATATAGGTTTCTCGAGTAAATGCTATTAAAATTCCTTGACTTTATATATTATCCCGCCATCGCTACTCTGAGTTTCGCGTTCTCGTACATAACAAATCTTATGAGTCGAATAAATGAATAATCCTTACATATATTGATTACTTGTTTCTCCCGTTTATAAATTCACACATATATACATGTATTTATATTTTGTAATTGTGTACGTATATGTTTATTTACAACCCAAGTCTTTCTGTTTAATATGTATTTTTTAGGATTTTACTTTAATTAAAAAAAGTTTGTAATCCGTTGCCATTGTTATACTGAGTGTGTTCTGTATCATATATGTTAAGGCTGCATCATAACACACAGTCAAGTGGTTAATCTGTAATTAAACTACATATTACTGTCAGTAAAAGAAAAGAAAGGGGTTGTGATTAGTCGTGAGCTTTCTAAAGTGACATCATCTAATAATTGTGATCAAGTCATCGTTTGTGTCGGGTGCAGACCCCCATCAGGCCATCATCAGCTCAGCGTCATCTGATATTGGTCCAATGCTAATTTTCTTTTCGCTTCCTCTTTTTTGTGTGCATTTCTACTCTTATACCGGCATTTAGGATTTCTCTCTTCACTCAAGTGAAATATAGTCTTGTATCTATTTGTTGTGTAGTATATATCATCTTCCAATAGTTATGGGCTATTTTGAAATAAATGATATTCTCATCAGTTATTAACTAATTTCTCCCAAACATTGTAATAGTCGAACGTTAGCTGTTATGTTTATTAGATTTTAGATGTATTTAGTTATTGTTTGTTTTTGTAATTTCAGTTTTTTATCTGTAGATTTAGATTTGATTATATTAAGCTTTGTAGCACAAATGCTATTTGTCTGCAAATTTCAATGTTTATTTGTGCTCATTAAAACTTCTGGTAAATCTTTGGATAACGAAGCATTGCGCTTTGTATATTTTAGGATAATGAAATAAATACTGTTAATGTAATATATATCGATCAGCTCATTAAGAAATAGAATTAAAATATTTACTCTCAGCTCAAGGAGAAACCTAAAATATTCAGTATGAAACAATGTGTAATCCATAATGTGGATATACGGGCAACAGAATTTTGTATAGTATAAATCTCATGCCATTGCGATATCCTCTGGTTAGAATTTATTTCAACATCACCGGGTTATGTAACATGTTGTGCAAATATGAACTAAACTATGGAAATTATCAGCATTTTAATGCCATTTTTTTTTAATTGCTAGAAGTTACTGCATCTTCTGAGACATGATGTTAGGGACATACAAGAAAATGAAATTAGTATACAATTTTATCCTATCCTTATTTTGTTTGCCAATTCCAATTGCGGTGCCATACATATACACAGAACGAGGAAAACATCACATATATATATACTCAACTAACTCGCACCACTTTACATACAACGGACGTACATCACTTTATTCACATACACACACTCTTACGTACCCCCTCCTTTCTCTATATACATACTTACGCAACTCTCACTCTCTCTCTATCCCTTAAAACAACAGAAAACCTGCTGTAAATAATAGCAAGATCACGCATGCGTATTCTTTCTTGCTGTGTCTCATGCACTTTATTTCTTTTACTCTATAGCAGTTTCCGAAAACTTTTCTCTGTACAGACTTTGTTTTATGTTTTTCTTATATTATATACTAATCAAGAAAATACTTATTTTTGTCAACTACTTTACTTGAGGACAAAATTATATAAGCATTTTTCTACATTGAAGTGAAAGTAAAATTACCCGATCCGTTGTACTGGATATTTTGATTAAACGATTGTAATTAAAGAAGTGAATAAAGAAAACAATAACAACAACAAAAAATACAAAAAAGAGAAGCGAAAATATCTATGTAGTTATTTGCAAATGTGGTTAAATATTACATGTTGGATACGGCCGTCATTTTTATCGGATTTTACTGTCACTTCAATATATAGGGATTTTGCCCACTATTCCATACATGGTTTATTATACTTGAAATATATAATATAATATGAAATTATTGTGTAAAGTGCTCAGGTGCACTACAACTCGTCAAAGGTGCATGTATAGTACATATCATTTTAGCTATTTGTATAAAAGTAAGATCAAGATTTGATATGAGCTGACAATGTAGCTAATGTAATAAATACTTGTTTCTACATTTGGCACAAGGCCAGCAATCACTCAGTACATTACTGGTACTTTATTTTATCGACCTCGTAAGGATGAAAGGCAAAGTTAACCTCGGCGGGATTTGAGCTAATGTAATAAATACTGATCTATATATAGGCACGTATCGATTCAGATCGTTTTCAAAATAATTGGGTAGCTTTAATTAAATTTTCAGTACCCACCATGTAGTTTCCAGTTGTTGTCTTCCTGTTTCTTCTACAACGGTACGGGATGTGGCCCACCCACAGCCCCGGCGGACAGAATGGAGAAGGCGTTTCCCCGAAGGACGGCAAGGGAGGAAAACGATCTGAATCGATACGTGCCTATATATAGATTAGTATTTATTACATTAGAGCAAAATCTTGAATTTATGTAGCTAATTAGCAATATAATTGCAGAAACGTATATTATTGACTTATCGTAATTGTATGCCGTGTCAATCTTTCCTTAATTTTATAGGCCAGAAGGGACGCCGTATTCTTTTGTGGCGAGTCGTGAATTAAACAGGTGTTCACTATAAACAAACGTAGGCGTTAGTTGAACAGTCATCAACTCACGCATGTAAGTGAAAGGAAAACTAAAACGTATGTAGCTCAAGTATATAGGAGTTTTTATTTACGTGCTGTCATACAAATCGAGCGCACCCTCTTCACCTGTGACATCGACTTTATTCTGAAAAAAATATTTTTCTTATCTTTTGTGTTCTTATCTGTACAAACGTTTTTAATTTCTGTGATTAATATATACATTCATTTCTGCACTAATTATAAACATTCTAAAGAATAAAGTTGTTGTTCAGTTAAAAGATACCTTATCTGAAGATTTTATTCGACATAAACCTGAGTCAAGGGGTTACCCCCCCCCCCCCCTCAACTATCCTTTTCTTTTACGTTCTTGTTTTAAATACCTTCATTACTGACAATATATCTCAAAATAAGAAAATGAAAATATCTCGTGATTCACTGGATTCATTTCACATGCTCCGCGTGCGAGCACACATTCTCGCTTCAATTAACGTCCGCTTTCCCACGCTGGCTTGTGTTTGACGGATCGTCATGGACTCAAGTCAGTGCTTAATCAGAATTATTGTATTGTTTTCTCATCGAAGGACCGGGGCCTCACGCCCCGCTTACTTACGTCCTAGTTTTGGCATGGTTTCTATGGTTGGATAGCTTTCAACCAACCACTTTACAGAGTGTATTGGCTGTATGTTATCGTGGCACCGGTACTATACTAGAGAGGTGATATCCTTGACACAAGTGAAGAGTTCTCCCAATCCTTTGTTTAGCATAATTTGCACATACACCAATCAATAGTTGGTCGCTTAACCTGCTAGAAATAACAGCCAAACCTTACTCAGACCACATCTTAGTCTTAAAGAACACAGAGAACACAACGTAGTCTAGAGTACATTGTCTGAACAAAAAACACTTTTGGCTTTAGAACTGCTAGTAATATTGTCTAGATTGTAGAATTGCTGTACACTCTGTAGATCATAGAGCTGCTGATCATACACGTATGTCCTAGATTGTAGAAGTGCTGGTAACATTGCCAAGATTCATTATTTCTATGTTTATTTTTCCAAACTAGTCCGATTTGAAGCACATTTTCATGCTTTGATGTTCCTCCTGACATCAACCATCACTTGTTTTTCTTAAATAAGATAAGACTTCGCACCATTGACCACTGAGCCATGAAACTTTTTGGACGTAAAAAAATAGCATTCCCTTCTTTAGTGATATGAAATGCAAAGAGAAGAGGCATACAGACATAGATGTACACATACAGTTTACATCTACCAAATTCACTTGCATGACCATGGCCATCTTGAAGCTATAGTTGAAGTTGTCATGGAGTGGGATAACAAACCTCTTAACCACACTGTTATGCTTGTATTGTCTTGTATATTCATTAATATTGTGATTAATGCAAGCTTTAGTTGACAGTGAAAATTACAGTTTTATTCCAGCTGACATTGCTATGCTGAATGGATTGTCATTACATCATTCAGAAGCAATGTGGTGATGGCACCAATACAGTTTAGTTTCCAAATTAAATAAATATGTGAAATTGATATTCGATTGAAATGTATAAATAACTGTCACTTAATTATACACAGTTTATGCCTAGACATAATGCTTAGAGTTTCATGTTTCAACATTCTCTGTTGGCATTTAAATTGATGAGCCTGAAGCCTCTCTAGTGTTGTCAAATTATGTTTGGTTGAAGATTCCACCTATGACACCCTTCGCTAATTTAATTCCAAAAGCAAATTCTATTGCTATACCTACTTGAAGGTATTCTGTGGACAAATGTAAATTTATAAGACAAAAAATAAACTATATACTCACTATAACTGGATAACTCACTGAGTAGAGTTTTTATTCTAGGAAAAAAAAATGAAAATCACAAGCAGTGCTTTGTCAGTGATTTCTTAGACTGTTCTTCATGCTTTTCTAATGTCTGTCATTAATGAGTTAATACATGCTATATATTAGCATTTAAATTTCAGCAAGCTTGATGTAAAATATTCCTTTTATTTCAACTACCACTGGCAATTAGAAACTATTGTTGCACTGCTTTTCAAGCTCTGGAACAATTGAATCTGTATACAAGACTTTCAATTAGCTTTCCAAACATTGTTGCATGTTTTCAAAAGGAGGCGAGTCAAATTATCTGGCAGAATAACCTTAAACCTTCCAACATATTTAAATGACATTATATGCAGTAACTTAATTCAAGATTTGATCAATTGATGAACAATTTAAAATAAATTCCTTTTTTTTTTATGGTATTTACCATATTTCTAATGAAAGACATTACTTATGAACATAACTTAATATAGGTTCTTAAATAAAATTATGATAGAAAAAGATAATGTTGCTTCTTTTTTCTGTCTTAAATTAGTGCTTATTACAGTAATATTGTTAGTGTTGAATTCAATTTACATACTAATTCAGACTATTTAAGGTGGCTACTAGTTCAGTGTTGAGGCTTGGTTATTGAATTGAATAAAGCTTCCAAACAAGGAATTGCATATGGCTGGCTTTATTTGGATAAACTTAGAATGACATGGCAATAACATTGCCGACTAACAACAAAGAATTCCACTCAATGACCTAGATATTACAGAGCTTTGGTTACAATACTTTGCTGCTATAGCAAAAATGAAAGTGCTGCTGTACACCAATGATAAAAATACAAATAACAGATTTGTTTTTATCAAAAGGAGATCTGATAGCCATATATTAGAGCTCCGAAAAGGGGTGACAAGCACAATTTGACCACACAATAATTCACTTTTTGCTTGATCATTTTCATATCAAAATACGTTTTTTTATGGACAGTTATATATCATTTGAATGTTCTGGGTGTGAACTTTCTTTTCATATACTTTTGATCAAAATCCGACACTTACATATCTTGCCAGATCCTCTTAATCACCCTCATATTTGCACCCGATTACTACATTTGTCCTGTTTTCGTTTTTGACTGCTGAATGGTAACACTAGTTCTTTTCAATGCACTGGATCATTGAAAATAATAGTCATTAAGAGCACTTTTTTTTGCTTTATTTTGGTATAATAAATGGGGGTAGGTCAGCCATTACTGATTTTGGCCACGAGATGGCACAATAAAAAGGGAAATACCATGGATGTTCATAATGCATATTGATGCTACTTGTCAAAATAACATTTTACTGAGCTAGGAGAGCTGAAACAGAACATGAATCCAAGACTTCAAATATTGAGTTTGAGCCAGAATTTCAATAAATGGACGAATTAAGTAAACATATTTCTACGAAACAAATGCACTAAATTGAGCTACATAAATCATCTAGAGCCCCAAATTAGCATGATCAAGCAAACTGTGTGTTGCACCTTCCACAGAACTCTATGAGTATCCGAAGACAGGCAAAGCAGTTGGACCTTCAGGTATAGTTGCCGAGATGCTGAAAGCATCTGGGATGGTGGATCATGCTTTTACCACTTGTATTGTAAACCAAGTAATACAAAATGGTGTCATAACCAACGACTGGCATAGCATCATCAATGCTACAAGGGCTGCTAACAGAGATGCTCTAGACAGAAAAAATTATAGAGGCATCAAGTTGATTGACCAGGTCATGTAGGTCACAGAAAGAGTTATAGCACAGCTGATCAGTTTGGATTTGTGCTTGGTAAAAGTACCACTGATGCCTTCTTCCTTGTGAGGCAACTGCAGGAGAAGTACCTAGCTAAAAGTAAACCCCCTCTACTTGGCATCTGTTGACTTGAAGAAAGCTTTTGATAGAGTCCCCTGTTCCATTATCTGGTAGGCTCTTAGAAAACTAGGAGTAGATGAGTGGCTTGTGAGGGCAGTACAAACTATGTATAGAGGAACAGTCAGCAAGGTTAGAATTAATTACTATTGTGAAGAATTTAGTGTGCAGGTTGATGTTCATCAGGGCTCTGTTGTTAATCCTCTTCTGTTTATTATTGTTCTGCAGGTTATAACAGAAGAGTTTAAGACTGGCTGCCCATGGGAACTTTTGTATGCAAATGACCTAACCCTTATAGCTGAATCCATGGCAGAACTAGAGAAGAAATTCCAAATCTGGAAGTAAAGCCTAGAAACTAAAGGTCTTAAAGTCAGCTTAGCAAAGACCAATGTCTTAGTATGTAAAAAGGAAATCAAGGCCCAGATTCCCTCAAGGAAGTGGCCTTGCTCAGTTTGCATGAAAGAAGTAGGTAGAAATTCCATCTTATGCTCCAAATGCCAACTATGGGTACACAAGAAATGTACTGGGATTTCAAGTAGGCTAGTAAAGAATTCAGGTTTTATATGTGGTTGTTGCACAGGCACAATAAGTAGTAAGAGCCCACAGGGTATTAGCTCCTTTAAATGCCCAGAAGGCTTGGTAGAAGTAGTTGATAGTTTCTCTTAACTGGGTAACTAAATTAGGTGGGTGTTCCAAAAGTACAGTAGGCAGAGTGAGAACAGGATGGAGGAAGTTCAGGGAGCTACTACCACTACTAGCTATGGAATGTTTCCCCTCAAAATGAAGAGCAGATTGTATGATCCATGTGTTGCATAGTAGTGAGACCTGGGTGCTGTGTGCAGAAGACTTGCAAAGATAGGAAAGAAATGAAGCTTGCATGCGTTGATGGATGTGTAATATACACTAATGGTGAGTCATAAACGAACTGTGAGAGAAATTAGGCATAAGAGGGATCAGATGCAATGTGCAGGAGAGGAGAATGAGTTGGGATGGACATGTGATGCTTATGAAGGATGACAGCTGTATAATAAGGTGCAGGGCGATCAAAGTCAATGGAAGCTATGGAGTAGGAACACTTGGGATTAAGTGATAAAAGATGACCTTGCACCTCTCAAAGGCAATGACACAAATGCAATAATACAAAGCACATGCATTTCCATGTGTGCATCTTGTATGCATTACCTTCCCCTCACTCTTCCATACACCTCCCAGATCCTAACACTCCAGCCACCTCTTAACACATGCATGTCCTAACACCACTCTTCATCCACATCCCTACACTCTCACTATTCAATAGATTAGTGCCTCATACTAGAGCTACCTCTCCAATCTCCATTTACCTCTCCCACCCGACCCCCTGTCCACATTGTAAAGTGGTCATGTAGTTGTCAATGACAAAAAGCATCCAGTACATACTGTATATGTGGTTGGCATTAGGAAGAGCATCCAACTGTAGAAACAAATCCAGAAACAGTTCTGTTTGAGCAAGACATGGTCATCTGACCTGGCTTATCTAACAATGAGACAACTCGTCTAATCCTTGCTAGCATGGTAAAATGGATGTTAAACAGTGATGATGATGAAAAAATACCCTTTACAATCTTCTAGATATAGAAAGTAATTGTATAAGTGAGAAATATAGATAATCATAACAGTAAAGTAATTATTGTTTGTGATATGTGGCAACACTAATCCTCAGTTTTATATCTATATATATATATAAAACTGAGGATGTCTGTCTGTGTGAGTTTGAATCCCTAAAACTAGAGAAGCACCCAACTGACTGTTTTCAAACTTTACACATGTAATATTTATGTTTCAGGGAGTGTTCTGAGCAAAAAGAATTTCAAATTTTCAATGCACTAGGGGCCGCATTAGGCGATTTAGCGATCTCTCTATAATTCTTAGTCTTTCTCTTTTTAGATAGATACATATATATAACGTCGCGCCCTTATAATATGTCTGTATGTCTGGCTGTCTGCATTACGTCACTTCCTACAATTCGCTCTGCGTCCAGAACGCGCCCTTATAATATCTGTCTGTATGTCTAGCTGTCTGCTGCCTCCGGTTATTCTGCCACCTTTGCTCAAGACAAATCTCACACTCATTCCCCAAACAGTTGGTAAGTGCACACAACTTCTTCCTCACGTTTTAAGCCACAGTGTTGCTTACTTACGTACCACCAGACCCTTACTTCTTTGCCAGCCGTGGTTGTGGCAATACTAAGCTTAGCTAAGGCGGTTATATATTTCACAATACCTTATCCCGTGCAACGCCGAGTACCACTGCTAGTTCTTAATAAATTTAGAATCTACTACTGGTGTCTTTTCTTTTTCAGCAAAACATTATTTTACTACCCTATTTTAAGTAACATGGAATGGGCCTCCATTGATTTTGATGAAAAGTGTTCTAGTTGTTTGATCCGTGGAACAGCCTGCTTGTGAAATTAACATGCAAGTACTTGAGCCTTCTACAGACATGTGTGCCCTTAACATAATTCCCAGGGAGATTCAGCATGGCATAGTGTGTGACAAGGATGGTCCGTTGAATTACAAACATCTACCCAATTTTACTCACATGCCATGGTCTAAGGCACTTGCCCCAAATGTCATGCAATAATATTGAAGCTAAGGCTCAATCAGTGTGAACACCGTAACTATTTGGCTATGCTCGCTCTTTCTCTCTCTCTCCCTATATATATATATATAAAACAAACATTGTGTGTGACGCTCAAATTTTCAAACTTATGAAGCATCAAGGAACTAAATTTATAAGATGTAGGAAGCTCAGCCACAGAAAATAACTGCAATTAGTCAGTTGCTATAAAATAACTTATAAACATTGGGTAAAGATCCTTAGAGATGGTGGATAGAATGTTGCTGAAGAATCGAACTCCTATCTCCTAAATTTTTATAAGCTATTTTATAGGAAATGACTAATTGCAGTTATTTTCTGTGCCTGAGCATCATACATTTAAAAAATATATTTCCTCAGCTCTTTGTAAGTTTGAAAATTCGAGCTTCACACGACATTTTTAGAAGGTAAGATGTTGTCAAAGGTCCCTTAGCTCAATGGTGAGAGCATCTAGCCAGTTTCTGGGAGATTTGGAGTTCGATTCTTTGTAGTGATCGCTGGCAAACTTTTTCTGCCTCTAAGGGTCTTTAGCTGATTTTTATAGCAACTGACTGTAATTGCCTCTTGGTATATTCTTGTTTTGTAGACCTTGAAAAGGCATATGAATGCGTTCCTCAGAACCTGTTGTGGAAGGTTGTGTAGGAGATTGGGATCGATGGTCAGCTTCTTGTTGCCCATATGAATGCCCAAGTATTTGTATTTGGATATCTGGTGCTAAATTGAAACCATTCAATGTGGGAGTCAGACTCCACCAAGGGTGCATACTGTCACCTCTCCTGTTCATTATTTTCATCAACAAGATTGACATGTGCAGCAGGGTTGGAAGTGGTATCACAACTGGCTGGTATAAAATCAGTCAGTTGGAATTTGCAGATGACATGGTGTTAACTTGACGGAAGGTGATCTCTGACTTACACTCAATAGGTTTGATGCTGAGTGTTGCATGGCTGGAATGAAAATCAGTGCTGCGAAAACTCTACATATGAATGGAGTTCTACTGAAGCAGGTGTGAAGTTCAAGTATCTCGGGGCTGTGTTCACAATTGATGGAAGGCAAGAGGCTGAATTAAGTGCAAGAATTGTAGGAGCTGGTGTAGTTATGTGCCAGCTTCAGCATTCACTAATCAGAAGGGAGGTAGGTGTTAAAGCCAAACTCGCTATCTTCAATTCAGTATTTGTGCCTACGGTCATGCATCTTGGGTAATGACCGAAAGAGTAAAGAGTACGATCACAAATACAAGCGGCTGAAATGGGATTCCTCCAAAGGGTTTTTGGAGTAATGTTACTCGATAGTGTGTAGCTTGGAGATCAGAGAGTCACTCCAGGTAGAGGCGCTACTTCTCCAAATTGAGAGATCACAGCTCCGATACTATGGGAATGTGGTTATAATGTCTCAGGAAAAAATCACTGGACAGATTTTATAGGCAAAACCAACCAACAGGAGACCCAGAGGTAGACCCCAAGCAAGATGGTTGGATAACATCAATGAGCTTGGCTGGTCTTGCTTGGGGATCCAGCTGGATCAGTTGGAGATGGTTGACAGGACCCACTGGAAGGAGTGTTTGAGGACTCTACCCTCACGACCCTTTCAGGAATAAGTAGGCAAAGAAGAAGACTAATTGCAGTTATTTTCTATGCCTCAGTAGCCTACATCTCTCTCTCTCTCTCTCTAACAGAAGTCTGACGAGCTTTTGATTCCAGAATCGGGCCAGATCGATACAGATCGAACCTTGAGCTGATCAATAGCGAAGCGCGTGTCACTACTCAATAAACGTAATGAAGTCCTAGCAAATCAGCCTTTTTATTATTATTACACTCTGCTTAGTACTACACCTCTAGACTTACTGGAAACTATGCATTGACCGCTCACTCTGGTGAACCTACAGTAACTGGGTGTTATGATCCCTAAATATATATATATATATATATATATACCACACCCACTTTATAGTTGAATGATTGATAATGGGATTGGTATTGATCTATAAAAATGTCTATGTCCTCATTCAATTCATATTAGAGAGAATATTGATATATGATATGATATGATATGATATGGTATGGTATTGTATGAATCCTAAAACCTATTTAATAATAAAAAGCAAACTTTTAGAAAAAAAAGTTTAAGTTGTATCATTCATTAAAAAAATAAGTGTCACTACAGACAGTCTCCCTCCATGATTTTTAAAAATTGAATTTATGTACAGTGATAAAACTTTCATTCTTTGAATACCTTCTGCTATAGATTTACTATTAGGTCAATTTAACCCTTTTATGGCCATATTAAATTTTGCTGATCTATCTCTAGCAAAATTTTATTTTAAGTAGTAGCAATCCTGCAACAATTTATTTTCTTTATAGATTAAAAAAACATTGTACATAACAAAAAAAGAACATTACTAGAAGTGCCATACATTATGAAATAAATACGATGGGTTGGCGTTTCAACACATAAACTAAACGACTAATTCTAGTTTTTTAAAAAATAAATGGCAACAACCTAGAAAAATTACCCCCACTTATTCCTACTCTCCCTCTTATTCCAAACCTTCTGCCCCCCCCCCCCCCCCTCCATTATTTGGGACTTCAGAGTACATAAAATTGTAATAGAAGGGTTTTAGATAAATATTCAACATAAACAGCTACGTATCATAAAACCAGAGACAGTTTCAGACAGTTAATATCAACAGGGTTAAAAGGACTAGATGCCATTGTTATGGATAAGTTAGAGAAAGAGTAAAGATTTAGTTAGACCATACTTCTCCAAGTATCTTCAATCAAATGATGTTTTCTGAAAGTGACCATAGATATTCTTCAAAAACATTTTGAAACCATGCCAAAAATGGAATGTATTGAGCAAAACATAGTGCCCTCTCCTGGTCTGTGATAACCTGGCAAACCCATGTAAGCATGATAATTTAACATAAAATAAGTATTTATTTTTACTCCTTTGTTATATTGTTTCCTCCTGATGCATGTGTAGTGGATGGGTTTTTTTTTATAGCTTAGGAGCTGTTTATTAGAGTTGCATTTTCTATTTTCCTCTTATTCTCTTGCACCTAACATAAGAAAAGTTTGTAGTTTTTTGTTAAATGCTATTAAAGCAAATTGGCAGAGTTGTTGGTGTATTTCTTCTAGCTTTTCACACACTGATTTCAAATTCCACAATGGTCAACTTGGCTTTTCATCCTTTTCAGTCAATAAAATACAGTACCAGTCTATGTTGATGGATTGGTGGAATTTCTAGAGGGTTGGACAAGATTCCCTGCAGTATTTGGCCTATTTGGGTGGTAGACTTAATCCGTTGTCTGGTTTAACACCACTGTTTGTCTGTGGGTGTTGTTAGTGGAGTTTATTCAGTTGCAAAGATTGGACCAGGTTTGGTCTTGAAAAAGAGTCTTAGGTACTGTTATTCCTTCCTGGACTAAACAGTTAAAAAAAAAAATTATTAGATTCATGCAGGAAGATAGGTGAAAATCCTAAATAGAGAATATAGATATCTCGCAGAATGTTTGAAGATTCGTAGTGACATGTTTTGCCGTGAGATTGTTACACTAACTCTGCCACTTTCTACTAAGCTGCTGACTAGTTTTATTTTAAAGGACTATTAACATAGTCAGTAAAGCTGAAAGTTTTGTCTCAGCAGACAGTATACACTGTTTCCATGACACCATTGATAAACTATTGAAATCTGTTCTGACAATAGATTCTAATCTTTTATAACAGATTGTGTTAAATGATTAGTTTATCACTAAGTCTCCATTGGTTGTCATTCTGTCTTCATCATCATCATCATCATCAGGTTTAGCGTCCGTGTTCCACGCTTGCATGGGTTTGGACGGGGGTTTTCCCACTTGAGGCAAGAGTGGTTGTCTTGCTCGCATAGGACTGTCTGGCGGGTTTTCTACAGTTGGATGCCCTTCCTAACACCAACCACATTTACAGTGTGGGGCTGGGAGGTTTTTACCGTGTTGCCTACACGGCCACATTACAGCGTGGACTGTCTGGCGGGTTTTCTACAGCTGGATGCCCTTCCTAACACCAACCACATTTACAGTGTGGGGCTGGGAGGTTTTTACCGTGTTGCCTACACGGCCACATTTACAGCGTGGACTGTGTGTTTTTTGTCGTGACACCTACACGATCTCATTTGTTTCGGCCTGGATGTTGTGGGGCCAACATAACTTTACATTGAAAGGGGCGGTGTGGGTGGGGTGGAGGTGGAGGTGGTGGGACGGGGGTGTGTTTTGATAGAGGTGCCTACTGACTGTAGTAGGTTTTTACTTTGTATTTAGGTAAGGCGGGTCTTCTCTATTACTGAGTACCGCCAAAGGTCTCGGTCCAGTGACATTGTCTTGGAGAGGTGTAAGCGTGTGAGGTCGGAAATTATCAGCTCGTCCCATGTTTTTCTGGGTCTGCCTACTCCGTGGCTACCGTCTATCTTTATTGCCCTGCACTTTGTTATACAGCTGTCGTCTTTCATGCGCATCACGTGACCGTACCAACGTAGCCTTCTCTCGAGTAAACAACATCTGATCCCTCTTATTTCTAATTTTTTCCTTAGTTCGTTTATGCTTTGCCGTTCACGTATATTACTATTGCACATCCAGCGGAGCATGCAAGCTTCGTTCCTCTCTAGTCTGCCATATCCTTAGAAAATAAAACCCTGAGAAATATTTAAATTTACTTAAAAAATTATTTAATACTTAGAGGTAAGCCATATGTTATGATTTCTATATACAGCTGTTTCATGCTAACTGTTCACATGCACCAATTTCATGACTATATTAGTTTCTTTTTATTTTCGTCCCTTAAGAGCAGTGTTCACGAATATTTGTAGGGCATCTAAGTGAAAGTGTGTGGCCTCGTGGTTAGGTTGCTGGAATCTTGATCATATTTTGGGGTTTCAATTCCTGGACTGGGTTGTGCAAGATGATTTATTGCATATTTCTTCGGTCCACTGGTTAGCTCCTGCAAATGTGTGGAATTATATAGGGGAAAAATGTATCAGAACCAGAGTTGATTTTAGTTAGTTTGGTATTAGGAACGTTAACCGTTTTGACACTAAACTGTATGAAACTACCCTGGTTTCTATGAGACAAAGGTGTTTGTTTTAAAGTGTTTATATTTAAATTAAAACCTTCCATCATAGTTTTTGTAAAAAAGTTAATGATTCAAATACTCACTTAATAACAAGAAAGTTATATTACTAAATCCTTGCAAAGTTTTTATTATTTTCAAAATGATTTGAAAACGATGGGCAGTGTTTTTCATTAGAAGGGTTAACGGTTCATTGTGAATTGCTGTGTTCTATAAGATATGTTTTAACCACTCCCATTTACAGTTATTTTAACTATGGTTTTATAATCTTAATAGAATAACTATCAATGGGAATGGCATTTAAAAAAAAAAGACTGGCAAATAAAAATGTTATCTCTATTAACAGTTTTCTACAGAACAGGAAGAACATAGACATACATACACATAGTTTTAACAATGACACAGTTATATTTACTGTTAAATATGCCTGATAACTGAAGGTTATGAGCTGGGCTAGCAATACCATTAGGCCTACCAATTAGGCAGCTGCCTAAGGCACATGACTGAACCTTAGAGGATCAGAGTTTTATAAATATTTGTATAAATTAAATTAAATTTATAATAATTATAAATATAAAAATTTCCTGTTATCAATAAATTGCTAAACATCTTTGCTACACAGTGGTGTCATAATTTTCTAAGTGTGGCCACAGCAAATAATGTCAAAAACTAGGTTTGTCAGCTTGCCAATATCATCATCATCATCATCATTTTACGTTCGCTTTTCCCTGCTTGCAAGGGTGGGACGGGTCTTATTCAGCACAGCATCTCTCCACTCGTCACGGTCCTTCGTCATCTCCACTGTGAGCTTCAATGATCTGAGGTCCGTTCTCACCACCTCCGCCCATGTTTTTCGTGGTCTACCTCTACCACGTCTTCCTTCAACTGGCATTTCCTGGCACTTCTTTACCCATCGGTCATCCTCCATGCGCATCACATGTCCATACCACCTCAGTCTCCTCTCCCGTACACTACATTCTATCCCTCTCAGACACAGTTTCTCTCTCAACACATTTATGCTGGGTCGTTCACGCACATTTACACTGCACAACCAACGGAGCATGCTTGCCTCATTTCTCTCCAGCCGTCGCATATCCTCTGCAGTTGCTGCCCATGTCTCACTACCATGCAGCGTTGCGCTCCTCACACAGGCATCATACAACCGGCCTTTCGTACGCAGGGAGAAACCCTTCTTCGTCAACAGAGAAAGCAGCTCCCTAAACTTCTTCCAACCCGTCTTTATTCTAGATACTATGGCCTCGGAACACCCTCCTCCCATGCTAATCTGATCTCCTAGGTACCGTACCGGAAGCTATCCACTTCTATAGCGCCCTCCTGCATTTGAAAAATGTGTCTATCAATGCGACTTCTACTGTCTAATTTCCCTGTACATCTACTGCATACATATTTTCCCTACCTGTTAGTTTGCCTGCTATCCCGCTACATCTCTTGTGTACCCAGGATCTGCATTGTGTGCATTTTATAGAATTTATGCCAGTTCCTTTTCTGCATATCGAACATGGCCATTTCCCTGATGGAATCATGGTTTTGTCCTTTTTTCTACTCATCAACACTTTTGTCTTAGCTAGGTTCACTCTCAGTCCTCTTGCTTCCAACTGCTGTTTCCATAGCCAGAATTTATTCTCTAGCTCCTCTACTGATTCTGCTATAAGAACCAGATCGTCAGCATAGAGAAGTTCCCATGGACAGCCAGTCTTAAACTCCTCTGTTATGGCTTGGAGGACTATAATGAACAAGAGCGGGCTGTGGACTGAACCCTGATGTACTCCTACTTGTATCCTGAATTCCTCACTAAACTCCATTCCTACCCTGACTTTACTGAGAGTACCTCTGTACAAAGTTTGCACTGTCCTCACAAGCCATTCCTCAACACCTAGCTTCCTTAGGGACCACCAGATGACAGATCGGGGTACCCTATCAAAGGCCTTCTCTAGGTCAACAAAGGCTAAGTATAGTGGCTTATTTTTCTCTAAGAACCTCTCTTGCAATTGTCTCACCAAGAAGAGGGCATCTGTTGTACTCTTCCCAGGCACAAAACCAAACTGCATCTCATCTAGTTTGACCCTTTCTCTAATTAGTTGTGCTAATATCCTTTCTGCCACTTTCATAACCTGGTCTATCAGTTTTATACTCCTATAATTGCTCCTCTCCAGAGCATCCCCTTTACCTTTGTAGCAATTATGAGAATACTACTGCACCAGTCTTTGGGTATGACACCACCATATATAGCCTGATTGATGATGCGTGCAACCAGTTTAGTGCCTACATCCCCTGATGCCTTCAGCATCTCAGCAACTATTCCCGATGATCTAGCAGCCTTATCATTTTTCATTTCTCTAATCGCCTCTTGGACCCTATATTCGTCAATCTCAATAGCTGGTCCCTCTGTCGGATCTACTAAGGGTAATTTCTCTCTCTCCCATTCGTTCTCCACATTCATCAGTCTCTCATAATGACATTTCCAGGCCTCCTTTTTCTGATCATTCATGACACTAAGTACACCGGCATATATATATATATCATTTTATATCTGCTTCTCCATGCTTGCATAGGTGGGAGAGGTCCTTTCCAGGACAGCCTCACCCTCCTTCCACTGGTAACGTTTCTTCGTTATCTTCTCTGTGAGGGCGGTGAATTGGCAGTATCTGAGTTCAAATCCCGCCGAGGTTAACTTTGCCTTTCAGCCATACAGAGGTCGATAAAATAAAGTACCAGTAATGTACTGGGTAATTGCTGGCCTTGTGCCAAAAGTAGAAACAATTATCTTCTCTGTGAGGTTTAGCATTTTGCGATCAGTTACAACCACCACAACCCAGGTTTTTCTCGGTTAAGTTGATTATAATGAAATTAGGACCAGGAAATACAGAAATAGATACTGAAATGCATATAGTTGAGCACTTATACACCTTTCTCTCGAAAGCACCTTTAACAACTACAGTAATGTTGTCAATGAAAGGCAATCAATTGGCAGCCATTAGAATGCTGGATTCAATACTTTGCAATATTTATTCCAACTGTTTGTGCTCTCCGAGTTCAAATCCTGCTGAGCTTAACTTTGCTTTTCATCCTTTAGAGGTACTAGTCCTCTGTATCTCTTTCTCCCTCTCTCTTCGTCTCTCGAAGAAACTGACTGTGTTCAGATCTGGAGAGGAGATGGACTCCGCTAGGTTTAAAATGCCCAAGACATGCCATTTGTCATGATAGTGTCTCTATGACTCCATCAGAAGTTATGGGTTCATACACAATGTTGTTAATACTAATTTCATTAATAATATAACCAACACATACAGTCAATAAAGAATATTTGTAAATTCCTGACCTTTCTGTTCAGTAGCTAAATATTCCTCCAAACAAATCCTTATTGTCCTGGATGCTAAAATTATATTATCAGTGACAGCCAGCCATAAGGACAGATTCAGTAACATTCAATATGTTTTAATTTAATTGGTGTTATTAGGTGACATGGGAGAAATATTATTTTCATCATGAGAAATTTTAAACTCATACTGTTAAATTTTCAGATAGCTTATCTACTACTAAGCATGTTGATATAACTAAAAGTAGAAATAAGAAGGATGTTAGATTTTTGGTCTTTTATCATTCAAATGATTTATTTATCCTCTAAAAAAAAACAAAAAAACCAAGCCCCAAACCACAGCAACAAAAAAACAAAACAAAGCAAAAAGAAAAAAAGGAATTTAATTAAATGTCTTTTTATAAACCCGGTGTTGTATTAACCTTTTCATTGCTAGATATTTTTAATGAAAAAAGATGCCTTTGATTTTCAAATAATTTTGAAAATAATTTGGAATGATTTAGTAATATTACTAACTTTCTCATTAAGCTGGTGTTTAGGGCATAAACTTAAATGTTCTTAGATAAAATCACGATGGAAAGTTTTTAGATATACATGATTTTAAAATAAACAATTTTGTGTTATAGATTGGGGGCTGGTTTCAGGCACTTTGGTATAATAATGGTTAAGCCAAACTTATAATTTCTCAACAAATTTTCGTTTGTTAATAGTGAAGTCTACTTAGTCTTATGTAAAGAATTTGTTCATTATAAATATATATTTTGTTGTTACTGAGTTTCTTTCTATGTTAACAGTAATAAAGAAGAGTTATAGGAAGTTATAGAAAACAACTTTTGTGAAGACCTACTTTCATGTATACAGAGATATGTAACAGAGATATGTAACAGCTGATTTATCTTAAGTCACTATCTGTTGCTTGCTCAGAGATCAGGTTTATATGTGGTTGGAGCGAAATCTCAGATAGATACAGGAAAACATAGTGGTGGAATATTAACTCTTTGAGTGCCAGTGAAAGTGTTTTTTTAATCTTTCAGGCCAGGATTGCGTGTTAATTTTTGAATTAAAAAAAATTTTAGAAATGAAATAAAAATATGCTTCATTTACTTTAGCTGGACTTGAGCTTCAGTGCATTTTGGGCACTCAAAGAGTTAATATAAGAACAATAGTAAAAGAAGAAAGCTTGGGATAAAATATACTTTAAGCAATTGTAATGATGGATTCAGGAAAAAGGTAAAGCATATTACAACATTTTTTAGATTTACAGTTATGAGACATGAAACATTTACTTGCTCCAGGTTGTTGGAACGTAGGATGGCATGAGAAAAAATTGAAAGAAGCCACTTTTCTGATCAGATCAAAGAAACATTGTTTTCATTGGTGTTTCTATTGCAGAAATTATCTGCCAGTCATAACTCCTGAGTGTGGGCATGAGGATTTGAACTTAACACTCAGAGCCTGATAGGACACCACAAAGCATCCTGTATTATTTTTAAACAACTGCGCTAGTCCACTGCCCCTGAACTGGTACCTTATTTATTGACTCCTAAAGGATAAAATATGAAGTGGCGATGGTGGGATTTGAACTTAGAGCACAGTGAGCCAGAACAAATAGAAGCATGTAATCCATGCCATAACAACTCTATTAATTGGCTGCCTTTTTCCATTTTTATGGAAAAAAATATACTTAACAATTGCAATAATGTTGAAGACACTTGTGAGTGTTTTGTAATAATTGAAGGATTATTCAGAGCATTGGCAATCCTCATAACTGGTGTATTTGCATTATTGTCAGTTCAGAAACCATTATTGTCAGTTGCTATAAGGACTAGATTGATGAGTTAGAAAGGAGGAATTATTGACAAGTTAAGTAATGAGGGTTGGACAAACAGTCATAAAGCAAGGATAACATTAAGATACATTGTATTATTGGATAGGAAATGGTGGTTGATTGTTAGGATGGTTAGGGTGTCAAATATGCTTTGCAGTAATTCATTATTACCATCATTTTATGACTGTCTTTCTGGCATGGGCTGGAAGGGTTGTCACAGTCATACATTTCATATTTTGACATCGTTTCTATGGTTGGAGGCCCTTCCTAATGCCAACTAATTCACATAGTGTAAATGGTGCATTTTATCAAAGCACCAACAATAGAAAGATTATGTTCTTGGCAAAACTGAAGAGTCCTCTCTATCCTATATTGTCTTTGTTTGATCGGCAGCAACTAATTGTTCTAGTTATTTGCATTCTGTGTTCAAATCACACAAAAGTCAACTTTGCCTTTCATTTTTCCAGGATGAATAAATACTGTTCATAACTGGAGTCAATTTCTCCCTCTCCATCTCTCTCTTCTCCAGAATCAGTTACTCAGCACAGATTAGAGTGATGGATTCATGATCCGGTTGTAGGTTTTATTCCTAGACAGGATGATATATTTTGTCCTTCAGCAAGGCATTTCATTCCACATTGCTCCAGTACACTCAACTGAAAATGAGTGCTAGCAGCAGCTGAAGGTGAGCCATGTGATGGATTGATTGTACTCTCAGTCGCTTAACACCAAATGAAACTAAGATAAGAGCTGGCTTTTGTCCAACCTATGTCTGTGTGGAAAAATGGACGTAAAACTAATAATTGTTTCTACTTTAGGCATTAGGCCAGCAATTACCCAGTGCATTACTGGTACTTTATTTTATCGACCTTGTAAGGATGAAAGGCAAAGTAAACCTCGGCGGGATTTGAACTCTGACTGTAAAGGGACGTAACTATGCTGGAAAAAATGATGACTTAAAACTTTAACAGTAGCTTTCAACAGTCTGAAGGAATGTGTCCCGTAAGAATATGTCCCGTAACTTAATGGTTTGATAAAGAGATCAATAAGAAGTGGGCTTGATATGATCGACCATAAGGCTTATCACTGAAACCAGTATAATAATAAACATATTCAAATCATTTGATTCTGATTGTGGATTTAAAGCATGAGCTGAAAGAGAACTTTTGATACTAAACTGCCTAAAACTACCTCTGGTTTTATGATATAAAACTGTTTTTAAATGTTTATATTTATCCAAAAGCCTCCTATCCAAATTATATGTAAAAACTTCTTTTAAATTATGTTCCAAACACCAGTTTAAATAAAAAAGTTAGTAATATTACTAAATCATTTAAAATCCTAACTATTTTCAAAACGATTTGAAAATCATAGACAGAATCTTTCATTAGAAATATTGTAAAGAAAGGGTTAACCCTTTTCATACAAAGCCACCTGAAATTGGCTATTGTTCTATGATACAAAACTGAAGTGTTTCTATTTATCTAAAAACCTTAAGTTATATTCCAAACACCAGCTTAATACCAAGAAAGTTAGTTATTTTACTAAATCCATCCAAATTCTTGATCATTTTCAAAATGATTTAAAAGTCATAGGCAGTATCTTTCATTAGAAATATAGTAACGGAGGGGTTAAGCCTAATTATTTTTCTAAATAAAAAAAAAAAGGGGGAAATATATAATACAAAAGTAAGTCCATGCTAAATATACAACATAAAAAAAGTAAATGAGCTTCAGCACAAGCTTAAGTAGACCACTTTAATGACTTTATCAGTTGAAGAACTTCTTCAAGATAACTGAATAACACTGAAGTGATAGCAACAGTACAAACTTTCAATAATGATCTTATCAATACCACTTAGTATCTGTCATGTTCATATAACTTTTTTTAATATTAAATTCTTTTTCGCCCACTCTCAGGGACTGCATACACTCCTGAGGGTGCTGTGTAGCTTATAAAATAAGAGAACACTTTTTTTGTGACAGGAGAACAATATGATTTCACAAAATATTTGATTTATTATTATTTACTTTTATATATACATATGTATCTTTGGTAATTAAGTAGTGTATTGCTTATAAAAGTGCACATTACATTTTGATCACAATAGTAATTTGAACTCGCACCAATGCAGTTTGATTACTTTCTTAAATTCAGTCCTACATAATACGTAATTTTTTGTGGCTGACAGCAGCTGCAAGGTAAAAACAGACAGTTTATATATTCAGGGTAAACGGATGTTAAATGATGATGATAATATATATGACAGGCTTCCTTACAGTTTCCATTCCCTAAATTCACTTATAAGGGATTGATTGACCTTCTTGAGACTATAGTAGAAGACACTTGCCTAAGTTGTCATGTTGTGGGATAGGACCTGAAACCACATGGTTGTGAAGCAGACATCTTAACTACACAGATATGTCTACACCTAAAAATGTATTCATAACGTTTGGTTAGATAGTACTACACATTCTGATATCAGCATTATTTATTGTGATAAAAAGATGGGTCATCTTTGCATAGTGGTTCTGTCCAGTTGTCTAGTATATGTCATATTTGTAGTGAAGGCATGTAGCCTAGTGGTTAGGACTTAGGATCGTAATGTTGTTTGATTCTTGCATTAAGTGAGGCATTTTTTTAAAAAACTAAAATACTTCATTTTATGTTGTTCTTGTCTACTCAGCTGAAAATGAGTACTAACAGTAGCTGAGGATTGACTCTGCAATGGACTGGCATTGTCTTGTACTCTATCATTTAATGCCAGTGAAACTGGGATAAGTACCTGCCTGATGTGTTCCAGGCATGGGGAAAGACTAACTTTAATGTGTTAAAAAAACAGAATGCTTTTGCTCATACTAAACATTCTGTTGAGAATTGGGATTGACTGAGGTAAGAGAATTTACTGAGATTAATTCTTAGGAATATTGTATTCCTAAGAGTTAACTTCAAACTCATTGCTATCCCAGGAAATAATCAAGAATTTGAAGGGATTTTGTCATATAATTAACTTCCTCATTATTAAGCTAGGATTTGAAACAGGTTCTTACATAAAATTATTATAAACATAAACACTTTAAGATAAACAGTGCCATGGCAGTTTCTTGGGGTTTGGTCTCAAAGGGGTAAAACAGAGGATATAAACTTCAGTGTAGTAACATCATCATTCCCAGTTTTATGTTTGTTTTTCCATGTTGGTATTAGTTGGATGAGACTTTTTGAGGTAAAATTCTATGGCTGGCTGCCTTTCCTGATGCCAAACCTCACTTGCTTTAAGTACAGTATGGAACCTGGTACATCTTTTCCACCTTATATTACTCAATTTTTTCTTTTTAAAACTCATATTTTCCACCTTATATTACTCAATTTTTTCTTTTTAAAACTCATATCATAAATTTGTAGCCTCTTTCATTGATAAACAAATTTGTACTTGCTTACATTGAGTTGACACTCAGTAGGAAAATGAATTAAATTTTCAATGTTTTGTTGTAAATGACTTATTTATGATTTTGAGAAAAACAATTACATTTTGTACTCAGACAACTTCCACCATGTTTACAAATTAAATGTAAATGTATCTTTGAAAGGAAATAAAAAATACATTTGTTTATCTACAAGTATAAACTTGTTGATTGCTCTGTTGATTAAGTGTAACCATATATTTAGGAAAATTTGTCATTTGAGACATCTATCAAAATAGTTGTGAATATAAATTACCTAATTTCAGAAATAAAATCATTGATTCTATATACTCATAAGTCACACCTTGTTTTAAAGGTCTTTGTCTAGGAAGTCATGTATCTTTATTGTTAGGTACCTAAGGTATGACTGGGCAATACAAAAATGATTTAAAGGTCTTTGTTGTCGGAGTTAGGTGTCTCTTTTGTTATGTGTATTGGGTGTGTCTGGATGATGCACAGATGTTTAAACCAAACCGCTTGAAACAACCTCTGGCACAACAATATTAAACTGTTTATTTTAAAGTACTTATATTTATCTAAAAAACCATTGATCACTATTTTATGTCAGGACATTTAAGTTGAGCTCCAAACACATGCATAATAATAATAATGGGTTAATGAATTGGCAGTATCGGTAGAGGGTCGGACGCCATGCTTCGATGCAAAGAGTTACGGCCCTTGCCATTCTGAGTTCAAATCCCGTCGAGGTTAACTTTGCCTTTCATCCTTACGGGGTCGATAAGATAAAAGTACCAGTAATGCACTGGGTAATTGCTGGCTTTGTGCCGAAAGAAGAAACAATTATTAAATCATTCCCTATTCTTGATTATTTTCAAATTTATTTGAAAATTATAGGCAGTGTTTTTCATTAGAAATACAGTAGCAAAAGGGTTACTTAGAGGTCTTTATTGTGGAAGTAATGTCTCTGTTGTTAGGGTGTATTTAGATGATGCCCATGTGCATAAATATATTGAATGAATGGCTAGCCTCTGTAACTATGGTAAATATTTTTATCATTGATACTGAATAAAATTTTGTATATAATTTAAATTGTTATACCAATATATTTTAGTTATTTAATTATTTAGCAATAATTCATAGTAAACTTAATCTTTGGACTTCTATAATTAGTAGCATACCAATGTAATTATTGCTTTGATAAACGAAAAAATAAAAGTGAAACAATTTTGCATTTAAATGTTTATTAGATAAAGAAATCTAGAATGTAATTAATATCATTACCATGTAAAGGCACAGTGTATGTGAAGTACATGTTGGACTACTGATTTCAGTCTTGTTTTAAGCAATTATGTTGTACATCTGGGTAAAGCATATATTATTACTGTGTATCTATATCAATTTTATTATGTTCTCTTGCACATTCTTTGTGTATTTGGTTTATTACTGTGTGTATCCAGTTTAGAATAGGTATTCCATATCCCTGCACATTGTATGAAGCAACTTAAAAGATTGATGTCGAGAAGGATATTCAACCATAAAACATTACCTCAAAAAGGTCTCCATGATGAGTATATAGGACCTGCAAAGCTAACTCCTGCTTGTGAAAGAAAAATGGCCTTAAATTGTTTGGCAAACTAACAGGTAACTTATAATAGTCTGGATTGTTTCTCAGTCACAGAAATAAACTTCCACATTATGTCCTTATTTCACTTTAGTATCTGATTAGCACAAATTTAACATGAGAGTTGATTAAGACATTTCTGTTTAGCCAATTTCCCTCTTATCAACATCTAGCTAACATTGATCTTCCCCTACTAGCCTATAACTTTTTCTTCCTTCACACTCATATGTATACTGTCCTCTTATTTAATCTCTTGCATCTTGAAATACACTTTTGGGCATGGAAGAATGGAGACAGTGTAGAGGTCTCTTTAGCCACTTTTGGCCTTGGGAGAATGGAGACAGTGTAGAGGTCTCTTTAGCCTTGCAATGGACAAGGCAATCTCTGTAAACTACATCCTGTACATTGGTTGACACTCAAAGGCATCATAGAGAGGGCTTTTAGTCTTGTTGAGGATATGACAACCTCTCTAGTATTGGTATCCTGGTAAAATGCACTTAGTACACTGTAATAAGTGTTTGGTGTTAGGAAGAGCATCTGAGCAAAATTGTAACATATGAATAAAACATAGTCCTCTAACCTGTCTAGGAGAGCAGTAATTCTGCATAAGAACTGACTTGGAGTGTAATAATCTATCCAACCCATTCTTGCATAGAAAGTTATGTAAAATGATGATGATCTATGTGATCTCTGAGTACTCTGACAAAGTTTTTGCTGGTACTGTCATCATATCTTCAACAATTTTAGGTGAATAGAATTTTTAGAAATACCAAGAGGATTTGTTGGTAATAGGAATTTTTCTCATCATTATTATCATCATTTTACATCTGCCTTCCATGCTGGCATGGGTTGGACAAGTTTTAATGGTCTGAGACCAGATGAGTTAGAACAACCATATGTTAAGGTTAATACATGTTATGTCTTGATGGAACCTATAAGCTCAACTTTTAGATGGCAAATTATCAGTCATGAGAGTATCAGATAAAATGCCTCGTGGCATTTGTTCTGACTTTTTGCCTTCTGAGTTCAAATCCTAGTGAGGTCAATTTTCCTTTTCATTCTTTTGGAGTCAATAAAATAGTACCAGTCTAGAGTGGTGGACTGGCAGAATTGTTAGAGCATCAGACAAGATTCCTTTCAGTATTTACTCCTGCCTCTTCTGTTTTGAGTTCAAATCTTGCTGTGGTCTATTTGGGTAGTAGATTTAATCTGTCTCCCAGTTTAACACTACCACCTGACCTTTGACTGCCTTTAGCAGAGTTCACCCTGTTGTAAGCATTTAGGGCAGATCTCCAGTTTGAGGATATCTTTCTATCGTATTCCTGTTAGTCTAATTAATACATTGTAAAATTGTAGTTTTGACCTAAACCAAGAAATATATTTATAAAACATTTTTGTCTATTGTTTAAACATATTGTTCACAAATTTCTGTTTCTTTACTGCTTTGAATAAAGTAACTAATTCTTTTTCTTCTAGGTCAGCATAATTCTTTTGACTTCTTTTTCATCTAATGCACTTCTAATTAACTAAGACAGCTAATTAAGATGATGACCTTCACAATCAGTTTCAACTGCAGAAGCTATGTTTTGTTCTTACTGGCATAATATCAAAGCAAGAAACCATACAGCAAGTTTTTTTTTTTTTTTTTTTTTTTACAGAGTAACACAAAAAATGTACAATCTGAACTTTTAGAGATTAGTTTTGTCTGACATTTGTGACCAGACTAATTTATATAGTACTGAAGTAAATATTATACAAAGTTGAATAATAGATTGTAAGTAATTTAGACTTAAATTTCATTTCACAAAGATGCCAAAGCAGTATATGCAACAAATGTCAGATGCCAGGACTGTCTATATGTGTGTTTCTGTGTATGTTAGGGAAACTTTTATACTGAATGTGTGTCTGTGTGTGTATTAGTGGAAGTTAACCCTTTTGATACCAGACTACTTGACACTGTTTTTGGGTGTATGGTATTAAACTGTATATTTTAAAGTGTTTATATTTATCTAAAAACCTTCCATCAAAATTTGATGTAAGAAACTTTTAGTTATGCTTCAAACACCAACTTAATAATGAGTTTTTTTTTTACTAAATCCATCTTGGTTATTTTCAAAATTACTTGAAAATCATAGGCAGTATCTTTCATTAGAAATATGGTAATGAAAGGTTTAATACTGTATGTGGGTAAAGAAGAGTAAAATACTTCAAATTTCCATACTACTATTGACATTGGTCAAGAAAATTTAATTGCTTACATCCTTGTTGAGAATTTCTTTGTTTGCTTTATTTTTGTTTGACATTTTAAGTTGACAAAAAGCAGGAATGATTTTATGAACTCAATAAAACTAGTAAGGAAGAAAAAATTAGAATTTGAATTTGAGAGGTTTAAAAAAATATTAATTCAAAACCAAGTTCAAATTTCAATTTTGGTTTAACCCGTTGGCATTTAAACTGTCAGTATCTGGCCACAATTCTTTCACCCCTTTCTGTTCAAACCGGCCATAACTGGCTGTTCATACTTATGTTATGGTATTCGTCTCAAAATAAATAACATCAAAATCTCGTAGATTCAATATTATGTGAGATAATTATGTGAAGTAAAGCCTTTACCTTGAAAATACAATAGTAAATATAGAGTAATGTAAATGTTACCATATTTCTTATGAAATTATTGCCTATAATTTACAATTAATCAAGAATTCAAAGGGAGTTGGTAATATGACTTGCTCATTAAAAAGTAGGTGTTTGAGGGGCTTGAATTGGTTGAATCATTAGTCTTGTATGAATGCTTAGCACTCTGTAGACCCTGTAAATTAGTTGATACTTGGCAACATCAAAATGTTGAGGTCAGTTTTCCCTTTCAGCTTTCCAGAGTTGATAAAATAAAGCACCACTTGAGTACTGGGGTTGATTTAATCGAGTTCCTGCTTCCCTCAAAATTGCTGGCCTTGTGCCTGACTTAGAAAGTATTATTAAGTAGGTGTTTTGAAAATAGCTTAATAAAAGTTCTTACAGAAAATTATGATAAAAGGATTTTAGATAGATATTGTCACTTTAAAACAGTTTTGTATTGTATAACCAAGGGCAGTTTCATGCAGTTTTGTAACAGAAGGGTTAAAATGTTTTATCCTCTCCTAATTTCAGTTTATGAAAACAATTTGAAACATACCCTCTCCTATTCAAAATAAAATCTAGAAAAACAATCATTTGAATTAAAGTCCCATTCGTGATTTGCATTAAAGAGAGAGAAGCCTGCGCCATTTGAGGTTATTGTGACTGATCTGTGAAATTATATATATGTCTGCCACATATATACAATTTTTTATTGTCTGGCCATTAGATGCTGCATATACCATACTTTGCAAACATTGTTTACAAAAAGCATGTTCCTTATATATGAGTCAAATGCTGAAGTTAGAATATTGCAAACAAAGTATGTGTGACTTATCTACGAGTATATATGCTATTTGTTCACTCATACTCAAAGGACTTATATATGATATGAATTGTTTTATATTTTTAGTGTATTAAGTGTAGTTTATTATACTCATCATGGTGTCCTTTGTGAAGCTTTGTTTTACAGTCAGATGCCCATGCAAAGATATAGTGCAACTATTCTGAACTGAATACACACACACAATGAATTACATAAGATAAAAATAGAGCCAGTAATGAATGTTGTGAAGAGAAATATAATTAGATAGCTGGGTCATGTATTAAGGAAGGATGAAAGTGACTGGGTGAGAAGAGTGATGGAAAGAATGCCAAGAAAGATATGGCTAAAGATGATGGAGGAGGAAATGAATGCCAGCATATTGAGGAGGGATGCAGATGATAGAGCAAAATAGCGAAGCTTGGCAAGGAGTTTACAAGGCTAGCCCCTGTTTTAGCAGCTAAAATGTTTTTCAAACATTTGTTTTTTTTATCATTGTAAGTGTAGCTCATTAATGATATCTATACTTTCTAATTTTATTTCAGATTGGATTGATGTCTTTCACAATTGCACCTATACGGATCCTGATTGCAGGATTTCTTCTGCTACTAGCTTGGAGTTTGGCTTCTTTGTCACTTCTTTTTCAAAGTGACATAGAACGACAGAAACCTCTCATAGGATGGCGAAAGTAAGTGTGGAAAAATTTTATTAAATATAATTTGCTTAGAATGTTTAATTCTAATGCAAATGTAACCACAATGTTAATGTTGAATAGTTTGATTTTATATTTTATTTGACTGTGTTCTTAAAGATGTTGTTTTTGTTATTATTGTTCTGATCTTCAATTTAACCTTTGCTGAATCACACATCAATTTCTTTGACTAAATTTCTTAATGCTTCAAATTCATTTTGTAGTTCTTTGAATGATTCTTTTATGAGAACCACTTTATCTGCCTAGAGAAGTTTCCATTGTACTCACTCTCATGTCATTTTGAAAAGAAATTTTGGTAAATAATTATGTAAATAACATGTAGAAGATGGTTATCCCAATCAAAATTGGTCCTATTTGTGTTCTTATGTTAATTATTTTGTTTATCTCTTTGGCTTTAGTTTTAGCATTTGTAAGTTAAACATTGCATCTATTGTCCATCTACAAACTGGTGGTAGTAGAATGTACAAAAGTTAGATGCACAATACCATCAGAGCCCCAAAATACTTCATCCTCCAACAATTACTAACCCTCTACAAAACTCAGGTGGTACCTCCAATGTAGCACTGCGTTTGCATCTGGGACAGTGCTGCTGTTGCTCATATAGAACCTAATCCAGAGAAAAGCTACTTGACGTAATAGCAGAAAGCCATTCAAAGACACTCCAGCCTCTGTTTGACAGATGTACTGTCTTCTCTCTATTTCTACTGGCATTTGTTCCTTTGAGCGAGCTGACAGACATGTCTTTTCTCCACTCATCATCCATGCTATGTCCAACACCCCAGGCCTTTCACTAACCACTTCGTCCAGCCCTTACTGTCCAGAAGTCAAGACCATGCAGTTGTGATGCGAACTTCTTAACCACATAACCAGGCCTGCACCTATGTGTTTTGACAAATACTTTTCTTCCAGTGTTAGATCAGATATATAACATTTGTGGATTTACATTCTGGTACAAAATAAAATTGCCTTTTATCCAAATTATTTATTTCTCAACTTTATTATAACTCTTTCTGATAGACTTGTCATCAAAGTAACTCTTTTGTACACAATCTCCTGAAATAAGTAAATATTTAGTATGACAATATCTTGGTATTTTCATCATCTCAGTTATTCCTGATCAGGGGTTTAATGAATATGAATGTGGGATAGGATCATAGTTAAAAAGTGAATAATTTATTTTCTTGTAGAAATAATATGAAAGATTACCTTGAAGAAGCAATATCAGATATACAATAACTCTTTCATTACCATATTTCTGAAAAAAGGACACTGTGTATGGTTTTCAAATTAATTTTAAAATAATGAAGAATTTGGAGAGATTTAGTAATGTAACTAATTTTCTCATTAAGCTGGTGTTTGGAACACAACCTAACTAAAGTTCTTGCATAAAACTATGATGGAGGGTTTTTTGATAAATATAAATACATTAAAATAGGTGGTTTAGTATCAACAGGGTTAAATGTTTCATTTATTCTTTTTGTCATACTTCTTGTTTGACCAGCTCTCATAAATATTTCCATTCTGTTTTTAATCTATATATCATCATTATCATCATTTAACATCCATTTTTCTAGGCTGGCATGAGTTGGATAGGTTGTCCCATAGCAACAAGTTAATACTTAATCCAAGTGGCTGTCCATCCAGATGGGCTGGAGGTCATGGCTTTCTTAAATATATTCCAGTTTTGACATGCTTTCTTCAGCTGGATGCCCTTCCTATCACCAACAACTTTACACACTATTGGGTGCATTTTCTCAAGGCACTAGCACTAGGGATGTTATGTCTTTCACACAACTGAAGAATCCTCTCAACCCTTTGTTTGGCATGGTTTCTATGGCTTATTGTATTCTTGACAGAACTCTAGTTGATAATTTAAACTACATTACTCCTTATGTACCTTAAGGTGTCTTATTGTATATGGGGTTCCTATTTGTCTGTCCACTTGATTGCTCTGTTTAGAATCTGGCATTGACAAAAGAATCTTTCACTTTCTACACACTTTCTCTCGGATAAAATTCTTTTTGAACTTTATTTTGGGTATAATGCAGAATGCTTTTGATATAAACATTTCAAAATGGGCTAATTTGTAGTGAAGGTGTGTGGCCCAGTGGTTAGGATGTTGAACTCAATCATATGGCCAAGGATTTAGTTCCTAACCAGGTGGCTTGTGTTCTTGAGTAAGGTACATCATTTCACTCAGCTGAAAAAAAAGAGGACTGCCATCAGCAGCAGTAATGGACTGGTATCTAGTTCAAGGAGGAGTGTTTTTATGACAAGCCTGAGACCTCTATCATTAAAACACCCAAGAACCCTGAGATATGGAACCTCATAGAACCAAACTAAACCTACATAGGTGTAAGCTGTCACAACAATCTGCACTTACAAGTTTTGAAAGAACCCAGAAAAACTGTAATTATTGAACACAAATCTGAATAGAGCTAAAACATGATCTTCCCTATTATTTTACAATATTGTGACTGAAAAACTGTCTATCAGCTTATTGTCCATGATGCTTTTATCTCACTCAGAAATAGCTGTGGCTTGTGAGAAAATATATGCTTCACAACAGCGAATGTAATTGATTAATAGATATTTTAGTATTGTTTTCATTAGACACTAATGAACTCAACAAATGCTATCTGTATTTTTTTTAAATCTGTTCTTTGGATGTCTCATTTCAATGTATCTAGCAGCTGTAACTACTTTCAATCACATAACAGCATTGATTTCTAACATTGATGTGTCGAACTTCTATAAGTTCTGATGACACATGTTCAAATTGTTTGACCAAATTGTTTGACCAATGAAACATGGAATTAATGTGCACATGAGTAAGCATTTCACAGATACGTGTACCTTTAATATGTTAACAGGGAGATTCAGCATGACACACTGTGTGGCAAGGCTTACTTTTTGATTCACAAACACAACTCATTTCTTTTAGCTGGTTGCGAAGTGGAGCATTTTGCTAAGCTTTGTAATTTTTTTTTCATTTTACTGTTTAGTCAAAGAAGGAAGGAGGTAGTTACCCATATCCCTTTTCAGGACCTTTGAAATTGATGGAAAAGAGGGAGTAATGTATCCTCAAACTAGAGGCCTGGCTCAAATGCCTTTAGTTGAGTGGATTCTGCTAAAGGCATTCAAGGACCAGATGGTTGTGGTGTTAAACCAGGCAGTGGTTTAAAACTACAATTCAGTAGGATTTGGACTCAGAAGGCAAAGTGCCAAGACAAATACCACAGTGTTTTGTTTGACACTAACAATTTGCCATCTTTGTGTATTTATGGCTATCAGAACTGTCTGTAGCAAATTACTGTTCAAAGTTGCTGTTTTCACTGAATTTATTCAAATACACAACAGTTTATAAAAATCTTAATCAATTCTTCCTTAACTAGGCTATATTAAATATACCATTACAGTAAATGTGCAGCTGTGCATCTGCACAGCTTAAAGGAAACATTGTTTAGTTCACTAACTGCATACACTCATACTCTGTTTAGCAACTCATAATTTGAAATAACTCTCCATTCTGATGGAGTAATCTGAACATAATATTTTGTGTTTGATAGAATTGTTATTGGAACAGAAATTCATTATTGAGCTAACCTACTCTTGTTTTTAAGTAAAGCTATCTATGTATGGTCCCATAACTCCCAATGTCTTGGGTATTTTAAACCTGACAGAGCCCAACTTCAGAGAAGTAGAGAATGTGAGCGATAGGATGTGAGAAAGGGATATAGAGGAAGAATCAACCCCAGTTTTGGACTGGTACTTTATTTATTACCTCAAAAGGATGAAAGGGAAAGCTGACTTCTGTAGGATTTGAACTCAGAACACCAAGAGCCAAAATAAATACCACAATGCATTCTATCCACCATTCTAATGACTGCCAATTTGCTGCCTTTTAGTAGAGTCATACAGATGTATATACAATTTGATAAAATTTCTTATCTCTCAGATATTGGAAGTCCTGCAATTATATTTTTTATAGTGTTGGTGATTTACATGATAAATGCACCCAGTACACCCTGTTGAGTGGTTGGTTATAGGAGGGGCATCCAGCCATTGAAAATCCGCTAAACAAATTGTTGAGAGGATTCCTAGTTATGTCAAAGACATGACAACATCCCTCATGTTGGTGTCATGATAAAATGCACTCGATAATGTACAGGATCATATGTAAGCAAGAATGCAGACTTCCAGCCCATTGTGGGATCAGTACCAACTTGGTCCAATGACAACCCATCCAACCCTTGCTAGCAAGAAATGTGGACATTAAACAATGATGAGGAATAACATACTGAGCATTTACATTTTAAACTAAAGATATTATATTAATCATTGTATGAACTTTTACTGACTTGATAGATCTACCAACACAACAGGCAAATATTGTATAATGTATTTTTGTTTTATGTCCTGTGGTGACCTTATTTTCCAAACCTTAATCAATACAACAATACAGCAAACCCAATAATCAAGGTTTAAAAAAGAGTGACAGTGTTTAAGTAGTGGAAAGCCAGTATATCAAGATCAATGCAGCCATTTATACCTTTCATGACAATATTTTCTAATGAAATGCACTGTTCATGTGTTTCACTTAATGTTGAAAATAACCCAGAATTTGAAGGGACTTAGTAAAATACCTTTCTCATTTTGAACATAACTTAGCAAAGGTTCTTACATAAAGTTATGATAGAAGGCTTTTAGATAAACATAAACACTTTTTAAAGAAACTGTGTTTGGAACTTAGCAAAATGTTTTTGTATAAAGTAGTGGTGGAAGGTTTTAACTTAAATATTAAAATTTCAAAATGGTCAGTTTTC
>OZ024743.1:247239327-247281827 GCA_964016885.1 Eledone cirrhosa | reverse complement strand
ACCAGATAATGGAGCGGGGGACTCTGTCGAAGGCTTTCTCCAAGTCGACAAAAGCTAAGTAGAGGGGTTTACCTTTAGCTAGGTACTTCTCCTGTAGTTGTCGTACAATGAAAAGAGCGTCTGTGGTACTTTTGCCTGACACAAACCCAAACTGCATTTCATCTAGGTCAATTCTCTCTCTGATTAGTTGCGCTATTACTTTTTCCGTGACCTTCATGACCTGGTCGATTAATTTAATGCCTCTATAGTTACTCCTATCTAGGGCATCTCCTTTACCCTTATAACAGTTCACGATGATGCTGCTATGCCAGTCCTTCGGAACAACCCCATTCTGTATGACTTGGTTAACTATGCGGGTGACCATGGTGTGTCCCACCGTGCCAGATGCCTTCAGCATCTCCGCAACTATTTCCGAAGGCCCAGCCGCCTTACCCGTCTTCATATCCTTGATTGCCTTACTTATTATACTCCCCTCGACTAACACTGCTGGTCCCTCTATTGGGTCGATGTGGGGGAGACTGTCTTTCTCCCATTTATTCTCCTCATTTAGTAGCCTTTCATAGTGACACTTCCAAGCTACCTTCTTATCAGCGTCGGTGATGGCAAGTACGCTGTCATCATTAAGTACACACTTCTCCCCGACAATATCACGGTTTTCCTTGACGCATTGCCTAGCAATCCTGAACACGTCACGTTTTTGGTCCTCGCGTTGTAGAACATGCTTGAACTTTCTTTCCTCTGCTTCCCTTCTTGCGAAGTACACTTGTCTCCTAGCTTCCCTCCTGGCCACTTGATAGTCTTCTCTACTTTCCCCATCCCGCCATACTTTCCAAGCCTGCTTTTTGGCTTTAATTGACCCCTCCACCTTACTGTTCCACCACCATGTTACTCTCCTCCTGCCTACAGGCCTGCTCCAGCCACAGACTTCGTCTGTCGCCATCAGCAGGTTTGCTTTCAGAAATTCCCACTGTCTCTCTATATTGTCCGACTCTAAATGCTCTTCCTTACTGTCGAAAGCATCAAGTAATATGCTTTGAAATTTATTTCTGGCTGTGGGGTCCTTTAGCTTCCATATTTTTCTCCTGAGGATAGTCCTTTTCTGCTGTCGAGTACGTCTCGTCCTGACTATGAGGTCGCTAATTATCAGTCTATGTTGGGAGGTGCATTCTTCATGGGGGAGGGATTTAGTGTTTACAACAGACACTCTGTCACGTCTTCTGGTAAGGATATAATCTACCTGGCTTGTGTGTTCCCCGGATCTATAGGTGATCAGGTGATTGTCACGTTTTTTTGAAGTTAGTGTTACAGATAGTTAGGTTATTTGCGTCACAGAATTCCAGGATTCTGGAGCCTTATATATATATATATATATACACACACACAAATAATATAAACAGTACTTAATTATATATATACAATACAAAATAATTGAACAAATAAGTGAAACTATCAAAACTGAATATTTTTCTCATTTATAATTATTTTCGTAAAACCAATTCCTAATTTGCAAAAAAAAAAAAAAAAAAAAAAAAAATTACCTCCTACTGTTCCCCCCCTCTCTTCCTCTCATATTCTTAGCATCCCCTTTTCATAAAGACTTGAGATTTAAAAAAATGGTGTTGCTGCTACCCCAATCACATACAATTTTATTGTATTAACCTTTTAGCATTTAATTCTGCTGTATCAGGCCAGAATTCTCTCACCTCTTTCTATTCAAACCGGCTGTAACTTGCTACTCATATTGATGTTAAGGTATTGTTCTCGAAATAAATAATATCAAAATCTCATAGATTCGATTTTATGTCAGATAATTATGTGAGGTTAAGCCTTTACTATTAAAATACAATAGTATATATAGAGTAATGTAAATGCTAATGGGTTAAATGTATTTTCACAAATGTTTTATATGTCTCTATATGTCTCAATATCTGATTAGAAATTTTTTATTTCAAATATTTATATTCACTCAGCTTTTGAGGAATATCAGATAAATATCTTTAAGTGTACATAAGAGTAGATTAGTAACACTATATCTACTAAATGGGTCTATTGTTGATATAATCTTATATTCAGTAAGATTTTGTCACCTGATGATTTTCACATGTTCTCTCACTCAGTTCTTTCATATATATATATGTGTATGTACACACACACACCATAGCAAATTTCTACAGTTGGATGTCCTTCATGATGCTAACTTATAATTTTCAGTATGGTAGTAGAGATTCACCAACCCAACAAGTGTTTTGGAGAAGATGCACACACATACATACAAATTTTATGCTTTCACAAAATTCTCATCTATCAAATTCACTCACAAGGCATTGGTTGGCTCGAGACTATAACAGAAGACACTTGCCCAAGATGCCATACAATATATGTGTTTTTTTCCTGGGTATTGTTATTTCTGTTTCAATGTTTCACATTGTAAATGTATTCTGTTCCCAGCACATTGAACATTGAATTAAATGTTCTGAAGAATCTAGGTTTTGATTAAGATTTCATTTCCATATTATTGCCACTAGCAGAAAAACCACCCTTCGGGTGGTTTTCTGCTAGCATGTGTAGTGTGTATATTGATATTATACGCAAGTATATATACATGTAGATATGATACATCAAATAAAATCATAATTGACAACATAAACAGAAATTGAACGAAGATGTTGTTACATTGTCTTATGTAATCAGTAACGTAATCCATGATACATTAAAAATAGACGATATTATATATAAACTGCATTAGGAGAAAATTAGTGACAGAAAATTAGTATGTTTATTTAAGTGATTGCCACCGGAAGTGTTGACATCACACACTCTCTCTTTCTATATATATGGTAGTTGAAGTGGTGGCAACGATATACCGGAAGTGCAACTTTGAAAAGAAGTCAATTTTAAATTATTTATTTTTACGAAATTATTTTTGTTTACGAAATTTAATAGATAAATTATGTAATATTCATTCATTATTTATTCAAAGTAATCCAACTTATTTTACTAACGGAATAAAAAAAAAAAAAAACCGTACATAGTCCTGCAGACCTTCCTTTATTATAGTTTAGATTGTGTCAATGCCGACAACGTTTGAGCATTAATATCCTTCATCAGAGATATATATGTATGTACATTCACTCACTCACACATGCAGTGATTGTTTACTTCTAGCCGCGATTGACCTCTTCTTGTACCTATAATTGCACCATTTTCTGCTTGTTTGTTATGAATGTTTAAGAGCTGCTTCAATCCTTCATGAGATTTGCTGGTTTATTGACAAACATGACATTGAAACTGGTCCTCTGGATTAAAATTCCAATAGTTCATGTGTGCCTTACCCACATCGGCACAATCTTAGACCAGCATAAAGAACATTTAAAAAAAGAATGAGAATCACTCCCATTGGTATTGCTACAAAATTTTTACAAACTTTTTCTTTTAGCTAGAATAAGGATAGGATGGAAGAAGTTTAGAGCTACATCCAATGTAGACAACAAAGGTTTTTCCCTACGTACAAAAGGATGACTATATGATGCCTTTATGTGAAGTGCGATGTTGCAAGGTAGTGAAATATGGGCAGTGACTGCTGTGGACATGCCTAGACTGGAGAGAAATGAAGCAACCATGCTTCATTGGATGTGCAATGTAAATGTGAGAGGAAGGCAGAGCTTGGATATACTGAGGAAAAAACTGAGTTTAAAAGGAATCTGAAGTGGTATGCAAGAGAGAAGACTGTGTTGGTACGGGTATATGATGTGCATGGATGATGATCACTGGGTGAACAAGTGCCAAGAAATCCCAGTGGAGGGAAGCGGCATTAGAGGTAGACCAAGGAAGACCTGGACAGAGGTGGCGAGAGATCTCAAATCGCTGACACTCACAGAAGAGATGACAAAGGAAAGCGGCAAGTGGAAGGATGCTGTGCTGAAAAGGACCCGCTCAACCCATGCAAGCATGGAAAAAAGATGACAATGATATATACATACACATACATACACACACACATGCATATGGAATGGACCTCTGTCAGTTTTAACAATGAGTGTTCCAATTGTTTGATCATAGGTGCAACCTATGCATGAAATTGACTTGAGTGCATCACCTTTTGCCTTGTAACAATAATTATAGTGTTAAACTAGTTACTGGGTATGGCAACATCATGTATTACCTGATTGACTATTTTGACTCCTATTTTACCAGATGATTTTTAGTATTGCAGTGACTGTCTCTGATGGTACAGCTGCTTTTCCATTTTTCATCTCCCTGATTGCTTCTTTGAACTTGTAATATTTAGGATGTCAGTAGGGCAACATTGCCTGTCTGTACAGAACTGGTCGATGAAGGTTTTTGCTGGACAACTGATCTGTGTATATCAGTGTTGTGGTATGTATAAAAGTATATCACTAATGAGTTATTGCATTGATCTCCAGCAATGCCTTGCAAAATGCACGTTTTTCTCTCTATCTCATTCTAAATGACACTGCACCCTCAGAAAAGGATGTAAAAATTTATCTTGCAAAAATATTAGCTGTTCTTCATGTCTTTAGTGTCCTCTGGAAGTCATTACTTAACAGAAGCTTCTCTATACCACTCTGGAATCAGTTCCATTGGATGGCTCCACTGCTTGGAGACTCAGGAAACATCTGGAGGCATCCAATCAAATAAACAGAATAGTAAAGTTATAAACAAAAATATGAAAACAGGAAAATAGACTGGACTTTTTGTAGGGTACCTGTATGACTGACTTTGAAGATTAGGTTTGATTGGACGTATGTGAACATGAATAATGTACTAGTTATTAACAGATATAACTAAAAAATATCATGTAGCTTTTAAAGGTATAATAAATGCTTGCATTGACTTTGATGTATGAGTGGGAAGGTATTTGTGATAGGTAGAAAAATGGATTATGTAGTAGGACAAATTTGAAAATGTTGATTCTTACAAATAATGTTTGTGATGCATGATGAGGTGGCATATTGTATGTATGTGTGTATACATATTCACATAAATATTCACATACAAGCTCACAAACAAATCCTACTTCACACACACACACACACACACACACACACACACACACACACACACACACACACACACACACACACACACACACACACACACACACACACACACACACACACACACACACACACACACACACACACACACACACACACACACACACACACACACACACACACACACACACACACACACACACACACACACACACACACACACACACACACACACACACACACACACACACACACACACACACACACACACACACACACACACACACACACACACACACACACACACACACACACACACACACACACACACACACACACACACACACACACACACACACACACACACACACACACACACACACACACACACACACACACACACACACACACACACACACACACACACACACACACACACACACACACACACACACACACACACACACACACACACACACACACACACACACACACACACACACACACACACACACACACACACACACACACACACACACACACACACACACACACACACACACACACACACACACACACACACACACACACACACACACACACACACACACACACACACACACACACACACACACACACACACACACACACACACACACACACACACACACACACACACACACACACACACACACACACACACACACACACACACACACACACACACACACACACACACACACACACACACACACACACACACACACACACACACACACACACACACACACACACACACACACACACACACACACACACACACACACACACACACACACACGTACGTTGACTTGTTGGCTTATCACTAACATTTTTTTTAAGCAGTTCCTTTAAAAGGCTTTAGTATCTTAGTAATATCCTTCTGTCTACTTCAATGAAATAAAAAACAGGGATGTACTTAAAAAGAAACTTACTACTTATAAACTCTTGTTTAAGAAAATATTTTGATATATTTGTATAGAGCAATGTTTCTCGAAGTGGGTGCCATGAAAAAATTCTGGGATTCCATGAAATAAGTTGACTTAATAAAATTTGAAAAAATATATATATATAAATTCTCTCTCCAAAGCAACTTTTTATTTCATGTCTTACTAAGATTAGGGTGGCAAAGATTGTTTGTAAAATATAGGCATGGATTCTGTGACCTTTTGAAAATTATATAGGGGCCCTGTGACAAAATAAGTTTGGGAACCACTGACATAGAGTATCATCATCATCATCATCATATATCTGTTTTCCTTGCTGGCATGGGTTGGGTGGGTTGTTACAGATTAGGTCAGTACTTAATCAAAACCACTGAACATGTTCTATTTTTAGCATGGTTTTTATGCTAACTCAAATGTTGATGGGGTCAACTTTGCTTTACATCCTTTTGGAGTTGAGTACTCCTGGGATGGTATATTGGCAGAATTGTTAGTCGGGAAGGGTGCTATGCGGTATCTGATCTGGTTCTGTCCAATCTGAGTTTAAATCCTGCCTTGTTCTACCAGGAGTTTCAACTGGCAATAGTATCAACTATGGAAGGACCAATTGATTCCTTTTAATCTGATGATTGGTTCCTTTCCTTTCCTTGTCAAACATGTGATATCCTTGAAATATATGGATGTTTTGTTACTATTGTTATAAGTATTAGGGTGGTGAAGTGGTCCATGGAGTTGTAGCAGTGTCCAGAAGTCTTTTAAACTTGGCTGTGTCCATCCCTCTCCAGGTCAAAATACAGTTGATTTCTTTGAGAGAGAGAGAGCAAACATCAAGTCATTAAGGAGAAAAGTAATAGGTTAGCAAAATGAGAGAGAGAGAGAGAATTGGTAGGAAAAGTAAAATGCTAGACAGAAGGCCTTGCAATATTTGGTTACATCTTTTTACATTCTGAGTATAAATCTGGCTAGATTTACCTTTGCTTTTCATTCTACCAGTTTCATAAAGATGTATTAGTAATATAATAATTGTTTCTACTTTTGGCACAAGGCCAGCAATTATTCCAGTGTATTACTGGTACTTTATTTTATCAACCCCGTAATATAATAATGATTTCTAATTTTAATACAAGACCAAACAGTTATAGGAAGAGACACAGGGCATTAAATTGACTCCTATAATTGACTGGCACTCATTTTATTGACAAAAGAGGTGTAAAAAAAGAAAGGCAACTGCTGTTGGATTTGAATTATGAATATGATATGCAATTGCATGCTACAAGGTATTTACTCTGGCATTCTGCTAATCAATCACCTATATAATAATAATAATAACAATCAAAATTAAGGGGTGTTACCTCAGTTCACTGGTAGAGAACAGCTGGCATTGTAATACATCTCCAGTGTTAGAAGCTGAACGAAGAAACAACAATAATAATAATAATAATCAATTGAATACACCTCTTTTCTACAAACTTGTGGCTTTGTGCCAATTCAAGAAATCATTATCATTTATTTTTTACAGAACAGTAAATCATGTTAAAAATTACATCAGTAAAAACAAGGAGTTTTTCTTTATTTCTTTGCCAAATGCCAATGATGAGTGTCTGGCTGAAAATCTGGAACATGTCTTTTGTTTTTTTTAATGAGTTTTGCCTTTATACCTAATTAGCTGTTCAGCAGAGAATCTGATAAGAAACAGTAGTGTGTGGTCTAAATACCACACAGTATTTAGCTATGCTTGAAGGTGTTTGACTTAGTGGTTAGTGTGTTGGGCATACAATCACAAGGTCAAAAGTTCAATTCAGCTGGAAAAAAATGAGTTGCGGAGATGGGTAAATGGCATGCATGGTTTTTCGCAAAGCACTTTGCTCAGGCTTGCACCATGGTGAGGGACTTTTCAGGTGCAAACCCATGTTCAGTCCTGATTGAAGGGGCCCATGAGAAGATTTGGCTATGTTACTTTACTTTCAAAGCCTCCTGGAGTCAATTTAGATTTTGCAGTTGATGAAATACTGAGAGCAATTTTGTTGACTGTTCCTTCTCCCAACATTTGCGGCTTTAGGATTTCTCAGTTAGAAATAATTATTACATATTTACAGAGTGATAGATTGGCAGAATTGTTAGTACATCAACATGTTTTGTGGTATTTGTTCTGGTTCTTAACTTCCTGAGTTTAAATACTTCCAAGGTCAACTTTGCCTTTCATCCTTTCAAGGGCAATAACATAAAGTACCATTCAAGTATCAGGGTCAATATAATTGCTTCCTCCCCAATTTCTGACCTTATGCTTAAATTAGAAATCATTCAGCTTTGGTCAACTTTGCCTCTCATCCTTCAGGAGTCAATAAAATAAGAACCAGTCAAGTACTGAAGATCGATTTAAATGACTTTTCCTCTTTCCTTAAATTGTTGGCCTTATTATTTTTCTATGCGAGAATATGTGGATCAAATTTTTTTTTTTTTGTTAAATTACTGGAACAATTATATATTTAATCCTTTCATTATCATATTTCTAATGAAAGACACTGCCTATGAAATTTCAAGTAATTTTGAGAGATTTAGTAAAATGACTTCCTTATAGTTAAGCTTGTTTTGGAACATAACTTAACAAAAATTATTATAAAAAATTTCAATGGAAATTTTTTTAGATAAATGTAAACACATTAAAGCAAACAGTTTGTATTGAAAAACAAGGAGCAGTTTCAGACAGTTTGGCAAACTAGTTGTTCAACTACTATTACACAATCATTAAGTAAAAATGGAATCTGTCAACTATGTAGTCTGTGACAATGAATAGTGCAAAATATCTGTAATTGAATTTTTAATTGTAGTCAGTAGTCTTGCACTCCCCCCCCCCCCTCATACACAGTTATTTCAGTTCATAAGCTAAGTTAGTATAGTTCCTTTGACTTTTTGCTCAATTCTGTTTGACATATATATCTATATATCTAAAACAGAGAATGTCTGTCTGTCCGACTCCCTAAAACTCGAGAACCACCCAACCGATTGTTTTCAATCTTTACACATGTAATACTTAAGTATTACATGTGTAAAGATGAAAACAATCGGTTGGCAGAGGTTTCGAAGTTCCCTAGGGAGTCGGCATAGTCATTAGCCATCCCTCTATATCTAGTCTTTCTTTTTAGATAGATACATAGATATAACGTTGCACCCTTATAATATCTCTGTATGTCTGGCTGTCTGCATTACATTATGACACTATATGTGTGTGTGTGTGTGTGTATATATATGTATATATAGTGTGTGTGTATATATATATATATATATATATATATATATAGTGTATAACGTTTTTCGAAATATTTACTTCTGCATTCACAGATTGATTTTTTTTAGTTTCAAAAGATCTCGTTAAGGGAGAAAGCAGCGATTCTTTGCTTAAACTTTAATCTGTTATTTTAATATATATATATATATATATATATATATATATATAATTATTTATTCGTGTACAGATATTTTTGCATACACAATAACAAAATATAAACAAACGTTAGAATTGGTGCTCTGAAATAGCGATATATATATGAATGTATATATAGTGTATTTTGCAATACACTGTATGCTTAATTAAAAGCATTTCGAAGACCTTACGCTATTGTTTTAGAGTAGTGACAGTCTCACTTACTTTAAATTTTCAGCAAACAGGGGAGATAAAGCTGACAGAGCTCTGTTTCGTACTAATTGGTACTTATCAAAGCTAAGTACTCCACCTGTTTTCTGAAAATCATGAATGTTTGATTCTTATAGAATTCTAGTAATAATCAGGAACTGATTATACAGAGCGGTTGCCGGTCAAGCAGAAATTGAAAATTAGAATTGGTGCAAGCATACAGTGTATTGCAAAATACACTATATATACATTCATATACATATCGCTATTTCAGAGCACCAATTCTAATTTTCAATTTCTGCTTGACTGGCAACCGCTCTGTATAGTCAATTCCTGATTATTACTAGAATTCTATAAGAATCAAACATTCATGATTTTCAGAAAACAGGTGGAGTACTTAGCCTTGATAAGTACCAATAAGTACGAAACAGAGCTCTGTCAGCTTTATCTCCCCTGTTTGCTGAAAATTTAAAGTAAGTGAGACTGTCACTACTCTAAAACAATAGCGTAAGGTCTTCGAAATGCTTTTAATTAAGCATACAGTGTATTGCAAAATACACTATATATACATATAAACAAACGTATTTATTTCACGAGGCTCGATAAGGATAAATATATATCAAATATATAAGAACCCTAGAACAAATCCCGAGCAACGCCGGGCCATTCTGCTAGTCTCTTCTATATGACATGTCTTTCATTTCTGCTATATTTAATTATAATTAGTGTCCCCACCAAAAAAAGGAACACTCATACATACATACAAACAAAGAAAAGAAGCAGTTTATTTGTAATCATAAATACATAGTTGTTACTATGAAGGTGCATGGCCTGGTGGTTAGGATGTTAGACTCACAATCATAAGGTTTGATTCCTGGACTGAACGGCAAGTTGTGTCTTGCCCTATTCCATTTAAAAGAAAAACAAAACTAATCTCTACAACAGAATAGCATGAAGTCCAGAGGGGACTTGTTTCATGATAGGTCTGGAGTCCCCTATTAAAATTTCCAAGAAACCTCTGAGAAGCAACCTTGTTAGAAGCTAGTTAAACCTGCAATAGATTTGAACTGTAAATTTCATCTTTTTTTTCGTTGTTATCATAACTTTTGTGAAAATGTTATCTTTTTTGAGTATCATGATGTGTATCATATATATATGTGAGAGTGGAGAGAGATAGAGAGAAATTTGATGTTGGATAATGAAAGGTAGGTATGAGAAGCAGGTTTGATGTTAGGAATAAATTCTCTCTCTGTCATTTCCAAACTTGAGCAGGGAGAAGGTGTTTGTCTTGAAATGAGGGCATTGAGTTTTGGAGTATTCTCATCTATTTATTTATTTGTATGAAATTTTTTTAACACCTGTTTTTTATTGTTTTGTTTTGTATTTTTACTTTTTTGTGTGATCTTGTGGCAAATATCATCATATATCATTCTATTTAAATAAAATTGAATTTACAGTTTTGTTGGTAGAAATATTGTAGCTTTGACAGTATTCTATAATTAAAATATGTGTCAAGCATTAAATTATTAAATTTAACCACATCTCACGGAGATCTTCAGAAAATTCATGTAATCATTTATATTCTCATAAGGAGTTTGTCTGTAATTTTAATTGATGTTTGTATTAATATTTGAAACTAATGTTATAACATAAAATATGTTATGAGAATTATATTTTATATATTTTAACTCTTTTTATGCCAAAACATCTTTTCAAGTGAAATACTTGCATTAAACGCAGTAATAAACCTGCTTTTCAAGTTTATATTTAATTAGTGTACTTAATGTCAGAGTTAAATTTAGTATCAATTTTAAGATTTAACATTTTTCTTAAAACAAAGTAGACAGCTAAATTTGAGGTTTTACTGTATTTAGTTTTGTGTTTCGCATTTTTAAGTTCAAATCTCACTGAATTTTTCTCATCTTGCCTGAGTTGTGAAGGTTCATGGCCTATTGGTTAAAGTGTTTGACTCACAATTGTATGGTCATGGTTTTGATTCCCAGATGAGGCAGTGCGAGACTATTCATTTTATGTTGCATCAACCCACTCAGTTAAAAACAATTAGTATTCACAGGAGCTTGGGGATAATCCTGTATTGGACTAGTGCTCCATCTGACCAGAAGTCTTACTTTTAATAACTTAACCCCAATGAAATTGAAATAAGCACTAGTCTGATGAGCCTTTGACAGACTTTATCTTAATTTAATCTTGCCCAAGTTGATAAAATAATCATAATATATTGTAGTTATAGTGATTGATATTTATTGATGTTTATTTTCATACAAAAAAGCCTGTGTGCTTAGGAAAAGTGGACCATGTTTCAAATATCTGAAGATGTAAGGAATAAAAATCAGGAATATTTATATATTTTTTACATAATAATGTTAGGAGCAATTATTTATTCTTTTAATGTCATGAATTTGTTTATTATGAAAGTTATCTTACCTTTCAAAAGTTATTCAGTTAAATGCTCTTTTGAAAATTTTACTGAGAAGTAAATGACATAATTTTTGTAAATTGAAAATGGTGCATGTCTATTGTATTGCAAATTTTTTAATTACAATTACTCATATTTTAGTGATATATACTATATTGCATTGATATAATAATGATGTTATTTATCAATCTTTATTACAACATCCTGATGCAGATGTCTACCTGAATGTATACATTTTTGCTATCTCTTGCAGACTTTTCACACACAATTTTGGTATATTTTTTAGTGTCCTGCGACCTCTGATTGTGTTCCTATGTCGGGCAGTATTTTTTGCCGGAGGATTTCATTGGATTTCTGTGAAAGGGACAAGGGCTCGCACTGAACAGGCTCCAATTATTGCTCTTGCTCCACATTCCTCTTACTTCGATGCCTTGCCTGTAGTATATCTAGACTTAACAACAGTAGTAGCAAAATCTGAAGCGGAAACGGTGCCATTTTTTGGAAGTATGCACCTCATTTATTTTTTCTCACGTCATTTTTTACTTAGTCTCTTCACTGTAGTTCGACATTGTTACTTTTAATCTTTTCTCCTCTGTTAATTTCTTTAAGAGTGAAAGGATATATTTTGTTGCAATCTTTTATTTAGGATTAAATGTTGAAATCTGTTTTATTTAGAAACATGAAATGTCTAGGCTTATGACCTGATGTCTTTTAAATTTCTTTCAGTTGCCTTTCTAGTATTGTCAAATATGTGTTATGCGTGTTTTGCATGGCCATTTAATACATTTGCTTGATGTATATCTGTTGCAATGATAAAAGACTTGATACTTACCATGCAAGATGTTGTTGGATGCCAGCTATATGACTTAGATCAAATTTTGACATTGATTAACCCAAAGGAAAGAACCTTGGCATTTTATGGCTTTTTCACATTATATTTATTATAGTTTATAAAACTTACCACAGCATTGTATCATACTGAAATCATGGAGATAATTATCCAATTATTGATCAATTTTGCTGACACCCAAAATGTACTGTCATAAAATCAAATGGGTGTTAAGGATCTAAAAATAAATTTCATATTATATTATATCATATAACTTCAATTTATTTCTTAGTTCGTATTCGCTGCGGATGTTGCACTGGTTTTGACCTTTTATAACTAAGCTGTACATTTTTTAAAAAGTGATTTCTTTTTCTTTTCAGATTTTACCAGCTGTAAATGTTTATGTAAATTTTGATTTAGTATATTTCATTCTTTATACAATATATATAATTAACATTTTCTTTTATTTAAACATGGAACATCTTTTCAGATAGATAGGTCTGTTGAAGTTGTAAGTCTTTTCTTTATCTGTAAATTTATATAAGTGCAGAAAATTTATCTTTTCTTTCCAGTTTTAACACAATTTTTCACTTTTCATTAATACTGTCAAAAGATTCTTAAAATCAAAACATTGAACTTTTTCCTTTCAGTTTATCTGTTAATCTAACTTTATATGCCATTATAACTTATTCATTTATAGACTGCTTTCTTTATTTTTATGAAATTAAATATTATTTTTATTGAACAGGACACTTTATTTTTACTGTCCACCAAACTAGAAAATATATATACTAACCTGACCCCAGGATTCAAATCTTTTAGCCCTCAAAACAGCTGCTCCAAAGACAGTTTTATTTTATTCCAAAAAATAATTTTGTATGAAAAGAAACTTAGCTATTGAACATTTTTCCATTATATCTTGAAATACATTGTTTTTGCTGTATATTATTTTTTAAAATATATACTAGGCCTATCCATATTTCTGATACAGCTCCATTTATTAAATTAAGTTCTTCATTAACTAATATGAGTATATTCATTATTATTTTAAAATTGTGTGTGTGTGTGTGTAATAAATGAGACGGTTTTATTCCTACATTTTTATTTTATTCGTTTATAATGAATAAAATAAAGATGTACAAATAAAACAGTCTCTCTTATTTATTATACTAAAACTCCAGATGTTATCTTACAGGGAAAATCCCATCGAACAAAAGCCGTGCAGTGCTTCATGTCTGTTTAAGAATAAGTCGGCAGATTTTTAATCAACTAACTTCCTTAAATTGAATAAAATATTTATAACTGTGGAGGATATGCGATGGCTGGAGAGAAATGAAGCAAGTATTTGGATGTGCAATGTCAATGTGCGTGAACGACCAGGCATAGATGAGTTGAGAGAGAAACTGTATAAGAGGAATAAGTTGTAGTGTGTGGGAGAGAAGACTGCGATGGTATAGACATGTGATGCGTATGACCGCTGGGTAATGAAGTGCCAAGAAATCCCAGTAGAAGGAAGACACAGTAGTGGAAGACCACAAAAAACATGGGCGGAGGTGGTGAGAGCAGACCTCAGATTGCTGAAGCTCACGGAGGAGATGATGAAGGACCGTGACAAGTGGAAAGATGCTTGCTGAATAGGACCCGTCCTACCCTTGCAAGCAGGGAAAAGTGGACGTAAAATGATGATGATGATGTGTGTGTGTGTTACTCTATTATGTGTTCCAACCGACATTATATATTGCATTATAATTAAATATTATTATTAGTTCTTCCCTTTCATTACTATATTTACAATAAAAGATATTGCTTATAATTTTCAAACAATTTTGAAGTATATAGGAATAATTTTATTCACAGTTGTATAAATAACATTACAAATTGTTCACAATTCTTTCAGAATGAAAATATAAACACATAAAATACAGTTAACCTTACAAATACAACACACCAAAATATACAATCAAAGCTAGAGAGAAAAAAAAAAAAGGTAAACAAAAACGACCATCAATTCACCACCAAGTGTGACAATCGGCCACACATCACATGGGTCATCGGAAATTTTTTAGGCAAGCCTACACGCTCACAGCATTGCCATGGGTGATGGCATGGCTAAGGCACTGAAACGATCAGGCACCTCATGGGCATCACCTGACAGCTCGGTAAGGTGAGCTGCCGACGATAAGAACTTTGCTATCAGCGATCCAGTTTCACCAAACATCTCAAACGCCAGAGGCTGGAAGAAATAATTGTTTGATAGTTGCTGGTATTTTTGGATTTTATTCCATTCGGCAATGGAAGCAGTGACCCTCACTTTTACTGCGACATCCATGATGTGGGAGGGAAGCAAAAGAGTCACTGTCTGTGGCGTCCTGGAGACACCTACCTCTTACCAAGGGACAAAAGGGTAAGGCTGTCTGGTCTCTTCCCATCACTTCTGGCTAATCCAGCCAGCTCCAGATCTGAGGGGATATTTACCCGAGCTAAGGCACACTTAATGATCAAGTTTAGTTCATATGGTGGGCGAAGCGACCAGTATTCAGGCAGCAGGAATGTATTGTTAGATCATCATCACCGTTTTACATCCGTTCTTCCACGCTAGCATGGGTTAGACGGGTTGTCCTGTTGTGGGCAGTGTCCGGTTGGCTGACCTTGTCTTGCTCATACGGGAACTGATTCTGGCTTGATTTCTACAGTTGGATGCCCTTCCTAACACCAACCTCATTTACAGTGAGGGCTGGGTGCTTTTTTTCCGTGGCGCCTACACGTCCACTTTACAGTGTGGGCTGGGTGCTTTTTCACCGTGGCACCTCCACGACCACCTTGCAGTGGGAGGGTGTGGGGGGGCATATTGTCTATATGCTTCAGCTTCGGTTTCTACTCGTGGGGGGGGGGTTGGGTATTCTGTATTACTGCGTGACGCCAGAGGTTACGGTCGTGTGTCATCGCCTTTAAGAGGTGTAATTGGATAAGGTCGGCTTTTATCACCCCATCCCAGGTCTTCTTGGGTCTCCCCACTCCGCGGTTTCCATTGACTTCTAGTGCTCTGCACCTTTTTATGCAGCTGTCATCCTTCATACGCATCACATGTCCATACCAACACAACCGCCTCTCCTGCACACAGCATTTGATTCCTCTTATGCTCAGTCTCTCTCTCAATTCATTTATGCTTTGCCGTTCGCGTATATTACTATTACACATCCATCGGAGCATGCAGGCTTCGTTTCTTTCTAATCTGCGCAACTCTTCCACAGTCAGCGCCCAGGTCTCACTACCATGTAACATTGCTGTTCATATACACGCATCATACAGTCTGTCTTTCATTTTGAGGGAAAAGCCTTTTGCAGCTAGCAGTGGCAGTAGCTTCCTGAACTTCTTCCATCCCGTTCTTACCCTAGTTATTGTACTTTCTGAACACCCACCTCAGCTTCTGCTACCTAGGTGACCGAATTAGCAGCGGTCTACTGTTTCTACAGAGTCTTCCCAGAGTTTGGTGGTGCTTGTTTCTTGTGGCTGTTTGCTGCTTGCTGTCCCAGCGCAGCTGCTACATATGAAGCCTACATTCTTAGTTAAGCTTCCTGAGATCCCGCTACATCTCTTGTGTACCTATTGTTTGCATTTGGGGAAGAGAATGGAGTTCCTACCTACACCTTTCCTACATACTGAGCAAGGCCATTTCCCTGAGGGGATCTGAGTTCTGTTTTCTCGTCTACTTACAAGGACCTTAGTCTTTGTCAGGTTGACTTTGAGACCCTTTCTTTCTAGTCCCTGCTTCCAAGTTTGGAATTTCTTCTCTAGTTCTACCATAGATTCAGCTATAAGTGCGAGGTCATCTGCATACAGGAGTTCCCATGGGCATCCGGTCTTAAACTCCTCTGTTATTGCCTGCAGGACTATGATGAACAGGAGAGGGTTAAGAACAGAGCCCTGGTGGACACCGACCTGTACGCTAAATTCCTCGCTATACTCATTGCTAATCCTAACTTTGCTGACTGATCCCCTATACATGGCTTGTACAGCTTTCACAAGCCATTCATCTACTCCTAGTTTTCTAAGAGCCCACCAGATTATAGCACGGGGAACTCTGTCAAAGGCTTTCTCGAGATTGACGAATGCCAGGTAGAGTGGCTTACTTTTAGCTAGGTACTTTTCCTGTAGCTGCCTCACAAGGAAGAGGGCATGAGTGGTGCCTCTTCCTGGCACAAACCCAAATTGCATCTCATCTAGTTTCACCCAGTCCCTAATCAACTGTGCTATAACTCTTTCTGTTACTTTCATGACCTGGTCCATCAACTTTATACCTCTATAGTTTCCTCTATCTAGTGCATCACCTTTACCTTTGTAGCAGTTGGCAATGACACCTAATATTACCTGGTTAACAATACTCGTGGTTATGGTGTGACCTACCGACCCAGATGCCTTCAGCATCTCGGCAGCTATACCCGATGGACCAGTTGCCTTCCCCGTCTTCATATTTTGATTGCCTTACTTACTACGCTGGTGCTGACTTGTACTGCCGGCCCCTCTATAGTGTCTACTTGGGGTAGGGACTCTTCTTCCCATGCATTCTCCTCATTTAGTAATCTATCATAATGGCTCTTCCATGCATCTTTCTTCTCAGCATTTATGAGGGCAAGCTCACCTTTATCATTCCGGATTCACTTCTCTCCAATGACATCACAATTCTCTCTGACACACTGCCTCGCAATCTTGAACACCTCTTGTTTCTGGTCCTCACATTGCAAAACATGCTTGAATTTTCTATCCTCTGCTTCCCTCCTAGCTAAGTATACTTATTGCCTAGCTTCTCTCCTGGTTTCTATGTAATGTACCCTGCTTCCCCCGTTCTTCCATTCTTTCCATGCCTGTCTCTTGGCCTTAACTGCCTCATCTACCTTATTGTTCCACCACCAAATCACTCTCCTCCTGCCTGTGGTCTTACTCCAGCCACAGATCTCATCCGTCGCCTCTAGTAAGTTATTTTTTAGGAACTCCCAGTGCTCTTCTACATTGAATATCTCTATCTGTTCTTTACTGAGTAAAATATCTTTAAATCTGTTACTGGCTGAGGGGTCTTTTAGCTTCCAGATCTTTCTTCTCCAGGTTGGCTTCTGTTTCCAGGTTCGTCTAGTTCTGACCGTGAGGTCGCTGACAACTAAGCTATGTTGGGAGGTAAATTCCTCACTAGGGAAGGCTTTTGTGTTTACGACCGTCCATCTGTCACGTCCTCTGATGAGGATAAAATCTATCTGACTAGAATACTCCGCTGATCTATAGGTGATAAGCTGGTTGTCGGGTTTACCTACATGTTACCTACATGTCCATTAAAATCTCCTGCAATGATTAGGAAATCATTGTCGTTTGTTAGAGCAGTAGTGTGCATTAGGGACTCGTAAAAACCTATCCTTAAGTTCGTCTGGCAACCCCGATTGGGGTGCGTAAGCTGATATTATTGTGGTAATTGTTTTATTCAGGACTAGTCTGAGTTTAATGATTCTTGCATTCACCCTGTTCACTGAGATTACTTTATCTACCCACTTGTCAGCTAGTAGGATACCTACACCGCCCAATTTGTAGCACTGACTTTTTCCTACAAGGACTCTAGCAGACTCTCCTCTCCATCTAGTCTCTTGCACACAGCATACATCAATTTCCTTTCGCTCTAGCATCTCTATGATTTCTCCTGCTCTTCCTTTCATTGTGCTTACATTGATGGTACCAACTCAGAGTTTTGGGCATTTGAATGTTAGATGTTTTCCCTATAAGGGAACCATTATAATGTAGTGGGTCATGCTTCCACGAACACTAGACATTGTTCTTGTGTCTCTCATAAGGTGTTATTTCAGAGTAGCTGTTCAGTAGACACATCCTTCTTTGATAAAGACTAAAAAGAACTTTGGTTTAATATGTAAGGCAGGGGAAGAGGGTTTAAGATATATATATGGGAATAGACAAGAACTATATGAGAAACTTTAAAACAGTAATTGCAGTCAGTCATTAAGGAGAAAAGTAATAGGCAGGCTGAGAGAGAGAGAGAGAGAGCGATTTTATTTTCTATGTATTATACATATACATAAATATATATATATATATATATATATGTGTGTATGTGTACTATCACATGCACACAATATATTAAAGTATACATATAGATTGTTATATTTAGGGATGGTCATATTGCCAAAGAATTTTGCAAAGAAAATACATAAATGCACACACACATGCACGCACGCGCACCTCTCTTCCTTATCCAATCCATGTCAGCATAGAAAGCTGGATATGCTCCACCATAACAAATGAAAAACAAAAAAAGTACCCAGTTCATAGTATGAGCTAGAGGCAATCACCTAACCTGTCTATCCACAGAACATGATTTGTCTAACCTGTACAAGCTGGAAAATAGACATTAAACAGTGATGATGATGTGCACATTCTCACACATTCTTGATTCACCTTTCTTGTACAGCCCATCCGTGCATGGAAAGCTGAACATGCCTTACAGTATATTGTCATGTGAAACTCACTCTCTTCAAGGCCACCCACATGACACAACTTGCTTGTCACTGTGGAATGAATCCTTCCTTTAGCAAGCAACATGTAGCCAATTCTCTCATTACTGACTCCTCAGCCAGGTCAAGGGCACAACAAGCATGCTAATATCATAATGAGGTAGTGCTAGTGTCATAATAAAATGTGTCTAGTTCACTCGGTAAAGTAGTACTGGTGCTACATCAAAAAGCACCCAGTAAGGTGACAGAGCTGGTGCCATGAAATATGCACCTAGTACATACTGTAACATGGTTGGCATTATGGACATCTAGATATAGAAACCAAGCCCAAAACAGAACATTTGAGCAAGATGTGGTCATCTTGCCTGTCTAGCTGCAGAATGTGACAATCTCTAACTCACGCAAGCATAGAAAATAGCATTAAACAGTGGTGATGATGGCGATAAAAGGCAGATGTCTAAGATAGTTGCGTTATATCTCGTATCACATTGACTGTAGCAAAACATATTTAATTATCACAAACTCTTATTGACCCTTTAAATCACAAACCCCTTCGATGTGTGTTGTGGGTTCTAGTCATAGGTGTCTGTACAAAAATTCTTGTAAAAAAAGAAATGGAATTCATTAAACCTGAATCATAGTAATGCCTTCCTGAAGAACTCTGGTTAGAGGGTTAGAGCAATGACCTAAACCAATTGCCGATTCATGTAGAAAGCAATGCAAATAACATAAGTAAACAGAAGTGTGTGGCGAAATGGGATACTGGGCTGGTGGGATACAGTCAAACATTGTTGGGTATAGAATACCAGGTCAGGAGGTTTGAAGTATTAATATTTCATCTTGAAATATTGTATTACTTTGGTAATAAATGTTAGTTTTATTGCTTATTACTTTCAAAAAACTTATTTTGTTTTACCATCTCTATTGGAGTTAACTTGTAAGTTTGATAATCTCTCCTTTAATTCCTGTAATTGTAAATGTCACTGAATCTACTTCATACATTTGACCAATCCATAATTGATGGCAACCATTAAATTAGATCTGTATAAGTATGTATGTCAAGAGAACTATTAGTGATGTTACTGTTATGGTTTATACATGTGTAGGTTTAGCTGGCCTCTTATGAAGATAGCATCTCATAAGATTTCTTTGGTATTTTATTGATAGGAATCTCAGTCCTATCAATTCATCATCTTTCTGGTGACAGAAACCCTTTAACATTTACATTACTCTATATATACTATTGTATTTTTGTGGCAAAGGCTTTATCTCACATAATATCAAATCTATGAGATTTTGATGTTATTTATTTTGAGAACAATACCTTAACATCAATATGAGTGACCAGTTATAGCCGGTTTGAACAAAGAGAATTCTGGCCGGGTATGGCTGGTTTAAATGTTAAAAGGTTAAACTTAGAATACACAGAGCCAAATGGAATACTATAAGGCTTCTAAAACTCTTGGTACTTTACTTCATCATCAAGTTTCTGTAACTGGTGTAGCTAGATGCTGGCATGTCACTGGTCTCTATTCTCCATCATGCATAGAAGGGATGCAGTGTTCTGACTTGGCTAGTCTTTGATATTGTCAGATCAGAATTTTCTTTGTTTGCCTCTACTGTGCTTTGAAGAATGGTTCGAGATAGGTAGTTGTGGGATATGTGACCATACCGAGAAAATGTCTGTCTTTTCACTAAATGCCATCTAGTGAAAAGATGGTACTTATTTATTGATCCTGAAATGATGAATGGCTAAGTTGACCTAAGTTGCATTTGAACTCTGTGCTGTTAGCTAGAAGAATTACTAATGGGCAGCTGGAATAGCACTGCCAATTCAATGGTATCAGTGATGCTAACACTTTGCAAACAAAATTTCTCTATTGGTTCTATATACAGCTAAAAAAGGCATAGTATCAAAGTTGACAATAGAAAGATTTACATTTTAACTGTCTTGCATATAATGAAATATATACATTTAACATGGCAATGTCTTCTGCAGGTCAGAACGTTGTCAATCTCAAAAGGATGAAAGACAAAGTTGACCCCAGCAGGATATAAATTCAGAGTGCAGCAAGTGGAACAAATATTAATGCATTTTAAATGTGACACCTTAATGACTGTTAATTCGCTGCCCAGTAGCAGCTGATGACAATCTAAATAGTTTTCCACTAATGAGGAAATTTGTAACTTGATATCTAAAATGGAAATAATTATAATCTATGTGAGCATAATTTGAAAATATTTGATAGCCTGACCATTTAGAGATAAGGTTACTTTTTAAAGCAGTTTTGATCAGCTTTTCTTCTTGGGAAGATTGATGTTTATAATAATTTATATTTAGTTTAATTTCACATGTTCATGGCACCAAGTATTTTAACAAAATTATTTGAATGTTTTAATTTAATAATTATATAATTCAGTTATTAGTTGTCTTTTTTTTTTTTTTAGTGAAATATATTCATACCTAAAATTGGTAGAGGCATTATGAGGGGAACTAGTATGAAGAATTTGGGGAAGTAACATTAGTAATTAATGATAATCTCGGAAGATTTAAACAATTGAAATGTGAGGAACATAAAGAAAAGCTGATCAAAACTGCTTTATGTAATATAAGGTTCTCCAATAAATGCTACCTATGTTTATGAGTCAGAACAATCAAACATATACATTTAGTCCAGCTATATCATAAGATTGTGGGGTGGAGGTAGTAACAATAAAGACAAGTTTGTGCAATTATTTTTAGTTAGAAGGGAAGACATTTGTAGTTGCTATTGATATAGAAATTTAAAATGAACCAGGAGTTTTTAATATTTTGTATCTTGTCAGGGCAGTGTAGATAGACTAAAGCATCCAGTCTAGTTCTGTATTATCTGACTAGTTTGGTATACATGGTTGATTTTGTTTTTCACTTCAGGATTGATAAAATTAGTACCAGAACTATGTCAATCAAATCAACTTTACTTATTTCCTCAAAAATTAGTATTGTACTTAGTCAACAGAAAGCAACAGAAATTAATATAGGAAAGATCAATCAATATTATGTATGCTGTATAGTGCAGTGCTAAGTCTTTGGTGAACAGTCTACTAGCTGGTATTGATTACTTTTGGAATCATTTTTATTGGTAAGGGATACTTGCATGATCTAAGAGGTGTCTAAACAGGTTGGCATCAGGAAAGGTATTCAGCTTTAAATCTTTTGAGTATTAAGCCTATTGTGGAGCTCACAAGATTAGCCCCTTCCTTCTTTAGCAGGGTAGATGACATTAAAATGCCTGTTATATTGGAAAGGGCTTTGGTAAACATCACTACTTCTGATTTTTCTGCCCTTATAGATCTCTGGCGTCATGCTTGTGCCAAAATATTTTATCTTTTCTTAACTCAATTGATAAAGGTCACCCAAATTAGTTCCAATCTGTTGAAAAAGAAATCCATTCAGGAATGGGTTTTAACATAAATCAACAAAAGAATATCAATGTAATATGTTCAATTTTACATGATTAGTTGATGAGTTTGACTGCATTATACATGATCTCACATATTGATTTAACAATTATAATTCTAGAAGATTGTATTGAGTTTTCTCTTAAATAATTTTGTAGCTATCTTTATTAAGCATTCAGTTTTCTTAGTAATGTTCTTCAAATTGCTTTTTAGAATGCAGTGTAGTTTGCAGTATAGAAAAGAAAAAGGGTTTAAATGCTGAGTAAATGTCATTTAAGATGTAGCTGGAATCAATAGTTTCTGAATTCATCATCATTATCACCATTGCCATTTTACATCTGCTTTTCTCTGCTGCTATGGGTTGAATGGATCATTACAGATCAAGTCTGTGCTTTATTTGAGCTGCTCCCTTCAAATATGTTTCTTTTTTTTGGTATGGTTTCTTTAATAGGATGTCCTTTTTAATGCCAACCACTTTCAGAGTGTATTGAGTGCATTTTATTGTGCCACATGCACTAAGGGGGTAGTTGTGTCCAATCTAAAAAAAGCCTGAAGTCTGCTTCGAGCCCTGAGGCTCATCAGGCTGGTGCTTATCTCAGTTTCTGTGGTGTGAAGCAACTAAAGGTTCAAGACTTTCCCTTGGATAGGACGCCAGTTCATCACAGAGTTAAACCCCCAGCTGTTGCAGGTACTCATTTTCAGCTGAGTATACTGGAACAATGTGAAATGAAGTGTTTTGCGCAATAAGATAAGACACAACCCAGTCTAGGAATCAAACCCATGACATTATGATTATAAGTCCAATACCCTTACTGCTGTGTATTTAAAATTATTTTACTTAGTAAATTAAGAGCTATCTTCTATAAACAGATAGATATTGATTTCTAAAAAAATCTAACTGATTTTGTATTGAGAAATATTGAAAATTTTCTTAGAAACAAATTTGTTGTCTAAAAGTTTGGTTTTATTATTTCTTTTTGTCAAATCAATAAAATATTTTGAAATCAATACAATATCTTTTTTCTAAATATATTTCTATCAAATTTTCACCCTCACTGTATAAATAATTTAACCTAGGCCAGAACTTTATTTTCTACTTTTGTAAAGTTTGTTTCATCCCTTTTAGCATTGTCTAGTGGTTAGGGTGTTGACCTCAATTGTAAGATTGATCACTAAACTGGGCAGTATATTTTGTCCTTGAGCAAGGCACTTTATTTTACATTACTTCAGTCCAATCAGCTGAATATGAATACCAGCAGTATCTTTGCTTAGACTCTGTTGCTTAATGCCACATGAAACCAGAATAAGTTCCAACCCTAGTCCAATCCATAGCAGCATGGTAAAATGGATGTAAAATATGAACAGTAAGATATTACGTTAAGCATTGTTTTATATTGATTTCAACAATAATGACGAAGAAAGGAAAAGTGCTGCAAAAAGTAAATTGAGATAATTACGTTTAAACTAATTAAAGATGAGAAGATTGAACTGTTTGTCATACAAATGAGAACTGCCCATAGAAGCAGAAAACAATGCAGGTGAGAGAAGAAAATTTAGAATTTTGTCTTTAAAAGGACATAGATTAAGAGAAAGGAAATCTAGAATATTAATATTCAAATCTTCATTCTGTCTGTATCTAGGAAAAAACTCAGAGAAACAATACAGATTATGAAATTCAAGGTTTTCTTTTATGTATTTATGAGATACTAACAATGGACTACTGTAAAACCAATACTTAAATTATAAGACAATATTTAAACATCATCATCACTCATTTTCATCATCACCATTATTATTTTACAACTGCTTTCCATGCTGTCATGCATTGGATGAGCCGTTGGGGTTTGGATAAGTTTTTATTCAGAGTTCCTGCATTCCTGAATCAGCTAGAGAAATGCTTTACTCTGTATACATTCCAAATGTGGCATGGTTTCTATAGCTAGGTATCCTTCCTAACACCAACTTCTTTAGAGTGTATTGGGTGCATTTTATCATGGCATCAACACTATAGGGGTTGTCATGTTCTCAACAGAACTAATGTATCCTCCCATTAGTCTTGTTGAGAACAGTCTGAACTACTTACTAATAATGATCAATTATATGAAGGGTCCTGATAGTATTTTTAACTGAGAATTGAGAAACATAAGTAAATTACACATGTTGCTCAAGAGTGAATAATCAAATGTATGGTTTTCTTTAACCCTTTTGTTACCACATTTCTAATAAAAGATACTGCCTCTATTTTCAAATCATTTTCAAAATAATGAAGAATTTGGAAGGATTTAGTAATACAACTAACAATCTCTTATTAAACTGCTGTTTGGAACTAAACAAAGGTTCTTACATGAAATTAGAATGGAAGGTTTTTAGGTAAATATAAATAAAAAAAATAAACTGGACTAGTTCCAAGCGGTTTGGTATCAAAAGGGTTAAAACTTTAATGTTCTCTTTCAAAGGTAAAAGATAGAGAGGAGTAAATTGAATTTTTTGAAGGGGTGTTTTAAAAATATAGGAAATGTAAAGCTTTAAGAAATAAAATTACTTTGCTCTAGCCAAAACATAAATGAATAATATTGATACACTTGAAATCATTAACTTAGTAGTTCATGTTGCCAATGTTCTGGAATGTGGAGTACGTTTTAGTGTTGTTAACTCCAGAAAGAAAACAAAGAAAAGAATTTTGAAATATAATATACAGTGAATGTTATACTTCTTAACCCTTTTACTACAATATTTCTAATGAGAGACACTGCTTATAATATTCAAACGATTTTGAAAATAATCGAGAATTTAGAGGGATTTTAGTAAAGTAACGCTCATTTTTAAGCTGTGTTTGGAACTTAAATGTTTTAACATAAAATTACAATGGAAGGTTTTTAGATAAATAAATACTTTTATATAAAGTTTTGTATTATAGAATCAGGGATGGTTTCAAGCAGTTTGGTATCATAAGTTAATTGAACTAATTCAGTGATGTACCTGGACATTTGTTATTCTACTAAGTAGCATCTACTATCTAGAGCTAGCATAAGAAAGTGGGAGAAACTATTGATTTCAGAACACTTGAGAAAAGTAGAAAGCAAGAATTAACTAGTAGCTCCGCAATTCATTTATATGTATATGAAGCTTTACCAAACATAAACCTAAGTGCTTATTTTGTTGGACTCGCCATGCTATATTATACAATTTAAGTATTACATTTTTACAACAATGCCCATCTTTTCATTGATCTTCATCCAGCACAGCAGAATTATTCTGGACATTTTTGATCTTCCAATTCCTTTTTTTAAATTTTTACTTATATATTTGAAAAGATAGTGGATTGGCAGTATCAGTAGAGAGTCGTACGCCATGCTATGCAGTTTAGAGTTACGGCCCTTTACGGTCTGACTTGAAATCCCGTCGAGGTTAACTTTGCCTTTCATCCTTTTGGGGTTGATAAAATAAAGTACCAGTAATGCACTGGGATAATTGCTGGCCTTGTGCCAAATGTAGAAACAATTATTAAGAACTAAACAAAACCTTAATATAACAGTCTTTGCATTTTTTAAATGACTAAAATGACTCTTCTGTAATATAATTGTTTTAGTTTTAACATATGGTCTCAGATTAAGTCACTTGCCAAGCAAATGCAAATCCAAAATATTAAATTGGCAGATTAAATTTTTTTTGAAAGATAAAACAAATTTTTGTCCAAAAAAATTGTGAAAATAATATATACCAAAAGCAGCTGTTTATGAATGATAATTCTTAGTTGTTTGGTATAGATTTATCATTCATATACAAGGAACTATATTTTGAACTAATCCTTTTTTTTTCCTGAAGAATTATTTATTTTTACATTACGATCAGTATCGTATGCCATTGAGAGCTGCTTATGTCATGGTTATTGCTAGTTAAAAACTATTTCTATTTTCATTGTTTTTGTTTTACAATTTTCTTTCATGTACTGTATTCAAGATTTCTCTTTTATAATGTCTACTTACAAATCTGTTTATAAATATGCTAATTTCTTACATGCATTAAATATTTTTTTCCTTTGATTTCTTTAAACAACATTGAACATTTTATTGCAGTTTCTGGTTAATTTTAGTTAATGTTATAAGCACTAGTTTTTATCCTTCCTTCTCTTATTGCAATAGGGTCTTGAAGTATGTGATTATAAAAATCGCTCGGATCATCCTCTTTGTGATGGGATTTCACTGGGTGAAAGTAAAAGGCCACTGTGCATCGGCAAAAGAAGCACCAATCGTGTGCATTGCTCCCCATTCCAGCTTGTTTGATGCACTAGTATTTTTCATGATTCCTGAATTACCTGCTGTGGTGTCAGCTCTAGATCATATAAAAGTACCTTTCATCGGAAGTAGGTACCAAGTCTTTAATTTTAAATCAATTTTATTGCTATGGTTTTACCACTGCTAACTTGAGAAATGGTGAACTCTTAGTCCTTTTCCATTACTTTAAGTTTCTGAGAGAGGAAGTTTCCTTTTTTTTTTTTTTTTAAATTCAGCATAGAAAGTTTTAGTTTTAGTCTGAAAGATTTTTTACTTGATTTACGGTTGTAGTTTATTATTCACAACACTACTAACAACCTTTTTCTGTTTAACCCTTTTGTGACTATTTTTCTAATGAAATATTTCAATTTATTTAGAATTTTGAGGGATTTATTAAAATTATTATTTCATTACTAAGTAACTTAACATATGGTTCTAAAATTAAATAATTGTTTCTACTTTAGGCACAAGGCCAGCAATTACCCAGTGCATTACTGGTACTTTATTTTATCGACCCCGTAAGGATGAAAGGCAAAGTCAACCTCGGCGGGATTGGAACTCAGATCGTAAAGGGACGTAATTATGCTGGAAAGCATGGCGTCCGTCCCTCTACCGATACTGCCAATCCACCCCTTTCTAAAATTAAAACCCTTTTAAATGATTGGTTTTGTTTCATAAAGCCAATTTTTGTCGGGTTGGTATCTCTGGTAGAATATATACTTGTAGAGTAGTCTTTCTAACTACTTGATACTTACTTGCATTGACCATTGTCAAAATCATTGCATTTCCTGTGCAAATATTACCATGAATTACAACTATAAAGCTTCTTTACATAGAAATTGGCCTACTTATGTTGCAGTCATGTTTACTAAAGGAAAACAAACTGTCTATCTTTAAACATATCTTTAAAAAAAGGAACCACATATTTAAGTTGGCAGTGAACAGCCTCTGATGGGCCATATCTGTTGAAGAGCTATTGTTCTAAATTATATATAGTTCTCTTGCTTTTGAGAATTTCAGTGAAAACAACAGACAATGTTATACTTAACATTGATAGTCTTTGACCATGTCAGTAACAAAAAAAAACCATCCTTGCAAAATTGCCTGCTTTTGAACTTCACAATGTTTCGTCTGATAGATTGGAAATTTCCTGACTGACTCTCTCATAGTATGTGTTAACAGCCCTCTTTCTTTCTAATTTTCCTTAATAATTTTGGTATGCCTCAAGGTTCAGTTCTGTCCCTTATTTCCTCCTTCCTTTATATCAATATCTTTGTTACTTCTAGCCAAATGTACTGCCATGTACATGTTACCTATTTTCACTCCTCAATGACCTTATTCGCATGATGCCCTCTTTTTCTTTGACTAAGTCATAAAAAGAAAATGCCACATGGGCACCTCACATCAACTAACATAGAGTTGCACAAAGAGAACATGACAACTTCGTTTAATTCAACAACCCCAAAACACAGTCATTATACAGCTCAAAGAAATGCATAACACTATGCCCTTTCTACTCCTGAACCATTTTTCAACTGTAATTATCTCCAACCTTATCCTCACAATCTCTGTAACTTCTCATGTCAACTGCATGTTAATGATATAGCCCAAACTACACCAGAAAAACCCAGAAAATACTTCAGCTCTGTACAACTGATGACCTTATAAAGAGTCTAGTGTACCTCAAATTAGAGTATTGCACACATTTAGAGGTATGTAGTGATGGTGAAGGCACACAGCCTAGAGTCTATGGGAATCATTAGATTGTCAAATTGATTCCCAAATCAGGTGATGCATTGTCCTTGAGCAAGGTAATTCATTTCATGCTGCTCTAGTTCACTGCGATGGACTAGCATCCCATCCTGTTGCTTAACATCCATGAAACCAAGATAAGCTCTAGGTTTTATCCAACCTATGCAGGCATAGAAAAGAGACATAAAATTATAACTCACGACATAGAGCAGTATTACACATAGAAACATCCAAGACTGTACTCCCCCTAGCCCCAAGAGTTATGTGATTGATTGGCAAATCAATAAGTGACAATTACCAACATACTGTTTTTTCTATTTACAATGGTTTCTGTGTACCACCTTTCTTCTCCTGTCATCCCACGTTTGTTTCACCACCAATATCCCACACTACCCAGACTTTTATCTACAGATCTGTATCCCTTTGGAACTCGCTCTTAATTCAAAATTTCCTCATAGGAATCAACAAAAATTGAAGCTGGACACCAACTACATCAATCCTTATAGCATGGAAGGGACTGCAAATGTAAAATAAAAAAAACAACAACCTTTTAATAACATGCACTTACTGGTGATGCATTGGCCTTGTGTGGTATGCTGACCAATTAATGCAGTCAACTGTTGACCTACATGCTAGGTATGCTGAATGAGCTGGATATGTAGGCTTGGAAACAGCCAATGTGATAGGTGTGCTTAAGCAGAATTTTCCTTGCTGCTTGTTCTTTGTGCTTCATTTGCTGATCATACTCAGCATAGTCACTGAGACCACTCTTCTACAAGTAACCTATAATTTGTTGTGGGTTAAGGATAAAATTGTTAGCTCCAGGGTAACAGACATATGATCAAAAGGTATTCAAACCATACTGATTCTTTCAGATTTGAAGGCTTATTGTATCTTAGACTACATTATCCAGTATAACTTTTTATTTTACATCCTGTAGGACATGATTTAAGGGAGATCTGGCTGCTACTTTTAGCAGGCTGAGTGACTTGTTAACTTGTAGAGATAAGGTTTACTTGCAATGCACAATTCATCATAAAATTAGGTGTCAAGCTTGGCTAATGGTGTCTTTCACAGATGTAACTACTGAAGTAATAACACATTCTAGATCAACTATTGCCATTTTCAAGTAACATTCTGTATTCAAAACATGTATGTTAAAACATGGCTATTTTAAATGTTTATACTTAATTTCAAAAGGCTTAACCCTTTAGCATTTACATTACTCTATACTATTGTATTTTCGTAGTAAAAGCTTTATCTCATATAATATTGGATCTATGAGATTTTGATATTATAAAGAAAGCAGTCAACACACTTATAGTGCCTTGTGTAAGATTTGAACCAATAATTATGAATACTAGCAGAAAACCACCCTTCGGCTGGTTTTCTGCTAGCATGTGTAGTGTGCATATTGATATTATATGCAAATATACATGCATGTAGATATGATACATCAAATAAAATCGTAATTGACAATATGCACAGAAATTGAAGGCTTAGTGGTTAGAGCATTGGGCTTGCAATCGAAATGTTGTGAGTTCAATTCTTGGACCGGGTGATGTGTTGTTTCCTTGAGCAAGACACTTTATTTCACATTGCCCCAGTTTACTCAGCTGTAGAAATGAGATGATAGGACGGGGGGTCCCTATCATTCCACTGCAAAATGGTCGTGGAGGTGCCATGGCAAAAAAGCACCCAGCCCACACTGTAAAGTGGACGTGTAGATGCGATGGAAAAAAAGCACCCAGCACTCACTGTAAATGAGGTTGGTGTTAGGAAGGGCATCCAGCTGTAGAAATCGAGCCAGAATCAGTTCCCATATTAACAAAACAAGGTCAGCCGACCGGACACTGCCCACAACAGGACAACCCGTCTAACCCATGCTAGCGTGGAAGAACAGACGTAAAATGGTGATGATGATGATGACTGTGTTACACTATCTTCTGTAATTAGTAAAGTAATCCGTGATACATTAAAAAAAAGGAGATATATATAAACTGCATTACGGTGAAATGTAATGAAAATGAAAATGGAGAAAATTAGCGACAGAAATATAACTGTTATGATATAACGATGCAAATATATGAATATAAGCGATATGTGATATAGTGTCTGTTATATCATAACCGGAAGTATTGACATTTGAAAATTTTAAAAGAAGTGAATCTTGAAATAAGCAATCATATATAAGGATATTTATGTTTAATCAACAGCTACGAAATTTAGTACATAAATTATGTAATATTCATTCATTATCTATTCAAAGTAATCCAACTAACAGGATAAAAAAATATATTTAGGACACAGTCCCGCATACTTCCCTTTATTATATTATGATTACTGAATGGTGCAATAAATATAGCTTTAAATGGTAACTGGATTTACTTAAGGTCATTCCGTAATTACTACTTTTTCTGTTGAATCTTTTAATAGTCTGCATGTAAATAACTCTGTAAATAATTTTTGTAGTCTTTAAAAATATTTTTTTTTTGTTACACTTCAAGATAAATTGTTTCATGCATGAAGGTGCAGGCATGGCTATAAGGTTAAAATGTTTGTTTCACAGCTATGTGGTTTTAGTTTCAATTTCACTGCATAGTACATTGGACTGACCAATGCCTTATGAGAGAATTTTGGGGTAGACGGAAAATGTGTAGAAGCCCATTGTGTATATATGTATATATTTAGACATAGTCACAGATACATATATGAGTGTGGCTACCTTCCACAGTGTGGCTCTATGAAAAAATAATTATTAATCAGAGCTATATAAAATTATAAGTTTGAAGAACAGTCAGATGCAATATATCCAATTTTTCTTCTCCTTAGTCCATAGAAATTAACCAGATAAATAATCATTTAAATGGAGCTAAGTTTAAAAGGTAACTTTGAAGAAATAACAGATAAATGTCACAGACTATCCTCTGTGAGGAACAGTCAGATAAAATTTACCTAGTCTTTCCTCTTAGCCCGTAGAAATTAACTAGACAAATAATCAATTAAACGGAGCTAAGTCTAAAATGTAAGTTTGAAGAAAAAATGTATATGGATAATACGAGGATTGGACATATCCACAAGGTACGAGCGAAACCATCGATAGTCGGGACTAGAAGAACTTTGGTAAAGTTTATATACATTTTTTCTTCAAACTTGCATTTTAGACTTAGCTCCGTTTAATTGATTATTTGTCTAGTTAATTTCTACAGGCTAAGAGGAAAGACTGTGACATTTATCTGTTATTTCTTCAAAGTTACCTTTATATATATATATATATATATATATATACATATACACACACACACACATATTACATTTCTTACAGAGGACAGGGAGGTGGGGGAAGAATTGACCTCTACTGAACTGGTACTATTTTTATTGACCTAGAAAAGTTAAAAAGCAAAGTTAATTTAAAGCATTCTACTTGATGTTCTATCCACTCTGTCAATATGCCCCCTTGGAATTAGTATTACCATGCTTAAAGATATGTCAGGATTGGCATCAGGAAGAGCATCAGTCTGTAGAATACTGCCTCAAAAAGTTTCATCCAATTCATACCAGCATAGAAAAATAGACAAGAATGATGAAGATAAAGCCTAAGAATTTTTACGGGAGAGAAACAGTAAGGCATGACACTCAACTTGCATTACTAATGTCTCTTGGGAAAGTGAAATGGCTCACTCAGAAACAAAAAAATTAGATTGCAAACTTCATTGATTTGGAGCTTACCTCTACAGCATTTGCTTAATGCTTGTTAAAATTATTTGACTGTTGTATGTGATGTTAGTACCCTCAAGTAATTATCAATGGAAAAGACTTCTAATTATGTCAAGGACATAACAGTTTTGGTGCCATGATAAAATGCACCCAATACACTCAGCAAAGTGGTTGATGCTACGATGGGCATCTAGCCAGGAATACCATGCCTAAAAAGGGATAGAGAGGGCACTTTAGTTGCTTCAAGGACAAGACAACCTATCTAGTGTTGGTGCCACAATAAAATGCACCCAACACACTGTAAAGTCCAACCCATGTCGGCATGGAGAAGCAGTGTAAAATGATGATGTGTTTGGACACAATTAGCTAAGCCAATCCAAATGAAGCATTTTCTTCATGTACCACAAATATAAGTGAAGGCTGAGGTTTTAGAGGATCTTTATTTGCAAGTGGTTTCCTTTTTTTTATGTCAGTTGCCTTCGTTCCAGTTAGGATATTGGAAAGTTTATGGCAAGTTTTTCTCACAATGCAATATAAATACTGAGATTGTTTGGATGATGTTGAAGATAATTGAAGCTATAATATCTGGGAATTATATAGTAATTCTCATTCCTTTAAACCTTCAAATTTTGTTTTTCATGTAAGGTAAACGATCTTCGTTGCTGGTCTAAATTCAATCATTTACTGCTTAAAGGGAACAAAAGGATTTATAACTTATGTACAATAAGTGTAGCTGAGATTGTGCAAACCTTTAATTCACTTTTAACTCTTTAATAATCTATTAATATATCTATTTTTACAAAAAGAAAAAAAAGAAAAACTAAATTGTAAATATGACATTACTGTATATAGAACTTATATATTTATAATACTATGACAAAAATAAAGAAAAAAGAGAAATGGGAGGTGGGGTGGACAACATATCTTAGCTGTGCCATGCAGACAAGATGGCAAAAGCCATACCCACTACATACCCACAGCCTCTCCACCTTGTGGAACTCCTTCCTTAGGCAAGATGCCCTAGTTCGATTTAGCAGAGAAAATTAGCAGTCAGGTGTATGAGGAATCAGTCATTCAGTGCCTGGTTGTTTATCTTTTCCTCTATATCCTTTGATACTTTTATCCTTTATTTATCTTTCACTCTCTTCTCTCTTCTCTTGTCTGTTTAACATGAGTTATTTTTTATTTACAAGTGTTCTTGCAAGTTGCTTGATTAAATCTAAAACTGTTTATATTCTCTATGCTGTAATAATGGCCATACTATTTAACTATTGGGGTCTTGCATATTATGGAAAGTTATTACTTTCATTTAAGTTATGAAAAATTATATATGATTAGTAAGTTCACCATTTCTGAGCTAAAATTCCATGGACATTTGTCCTCACATTTTACTAAAATTCAATGCTTGTAATTCAGTTATTAAATGCTGAATTCTGTTTATTTAGATATTGCTTAATTCAACTAACTGATGCTCATTGCTTGCCTCCTGCCCAAATTTTATTCTTCATAACCAGCCCAAATTACTCTTTAATTACTTTTACTAATTTGTTTGAAATTGGTTTCTTTATTTTGGATTTTTTCCCTCTAAACTGGTGAGCTTGTTCTGCAATTCATTCAAAGGTTTAGACATTACTTAGTTTTATTGAGTTGATATTTTACTGAAGTTAATTTTGTCTTTCAGGCTTCAAGTGTTAACAAAATATGAACCTGATTGTTTCATTCACCCACCACCTTATCAAAAGGATATTGTGCCATAGCAAAAAAAAACAAAAACAAAACAAACTATAAACGACAAACACTACTTACTTACAGACAGTTCTTTCTAGAATGTCTTTTATAGAATAAAGTTAAATAATAATAATGGTTTTTATTTTAGGCATGAGGCCAGAATTTTTTGATGGGGAGGAGAAAGTTGATTATATTAACCCCCACACTTGACTTACTTCATTTTATTCACTCTGGGATGATGTAAGGCAAAGTTGGCCTCGGCAGGATTTGAACTCAAAATGTAAAATGTCAGAACATGCTGCAAAACATTTAATCCAATACCCTAACTATTCTGCTAATCTACTACCCTAAATAATAATCATAAAGATAATTAAATCAAAAGTGATTGGAAAAATTCCTGGTATAATGACTCATATAAGTATATGTCTGCACACACACAGTTTTTTTCCTAAAAAATTAATATCTCTTTGTTTTTCATTGTTGCCAAATGAAATATTGAAGTCCTAAATCTCATACTTATCTGTATACTAATTAAAATTAAAAAAAATCTTTTATTAAATGTTTTTGTGATTATATTGTTCGATAAACAATGCGCTCTAATTAATTATTGGTTTCTTTAATTAATTGTTAATATGTATGGATATGCCTTCCTAATTAACATCCCTTATTAATTGTTTCTCTAATATATAATTTATAATTATTTTAATTGTGATTCTGAAAAGTATAGTATGACAAAGGAAGTAATGAATTATTTTATGTAATATATTGTTTAATATAATATACATTTTTTTTTTTTTCACCTAACAAGAAAGCTACTTTGGATGGTCAGAAAGATTCTTCCAAACTTAACCAATAATTAGCTACTTTATATACTCATGTATATGTCATACCTCTTCCTACATAAATATGACAGGTAAAAACCAGCATGTAAGTTATCTACTGATCCTACAAAACTTCAATTTAAAACAAATAGCTCATTGTAAATGTTGTTGTATGTAAAATGGGAAGTATGACTTATCCACATGTGACTTATACACTAAGACACGCGCCATTTTCCACATAAATACATGAAAAACCAGTTGTATGTAAAATAGACTTATCTGACTGGTGCGACTTTTACATGAGTATATACAATAATCTTTTCATTTAAAATATTTGTTAATTATTTCAGATTGTAACAATGCAACACAAATCATATAGTTAATTAGGTGAAAAATGCAGCATGGCCAGAGCTGGGTGGCTGAAGCTAGTAAAAGAATACAAACTTAGATATTCTAAATCCAATATTAAGATGTACTCCCCACAAAGTTTTTGATTTTTTTTTTTTTTTAAATTATAAATAAACTTAAACCAACTTATGGATACCCAGAATGCAACAGGTCACATGTTCTTTGAATAGAAAGCCATATTTTCTCTTCTGTATTTCATGATACAAAAGGCCCCAGATCTGTGGATTTTCACACGCAGAGCTCTAGGACCTGAGAGAACCCCTTATCCAGGAGATTCTCAAATGGTGGATAGGGGAACAACCACTCTATATTAGTAGCAAACATAGAAATATGCCAACTAGGACCCAAAACGGGCTGTCCTCTGGCAAGGCATGGCACCCAACCTAAAGTTATAGGTAAACCCAATGGGGAGCAGCATGGTGGATATTCGATCTCAGTGTAAGAGTCATATATTAACCAATGGCAACATTGACATGATGCTGGACAGAGGAAACTCTGAAGTCAAGTTCCCAAAGTATATTGCATATCTAGACTTGGTGACCATAAGTTTGATTTCATTAAACTACTAGAATATTTGAAATAATCTGAGCAAGCCTTACCAGATGATTAATTCATGATGATTTCAGTTCAATATTTTTTTAAATCAAATTCTTTGTGAGTAGTATTTGATATTGGTTTTAGAATATTTATTTTCATTGTATGATTGCAACCTCAATAATTTAATTTCATATAAAACTCTCCTTCATTCCAGACACACATATAAACCAATTATTTATGGTGCATTACATGGCATATGTGTGTGTGCGTGCGTGAAGTGGATATTAAATGATAATGATATACATATATAATTTTTTTGTTGAGAATTTGAAATGTACAGTGTAATTTTTTCAATAAACATATGATTTTAACCTTGCTGTGAAAAGTCAACTGGTTACACAGCAGATTTTATCTGCTTTTCTGGGTGGAAAAAATGGGACATTTGATTTTTATACAGTACTAGAGCATATCTGACTTCAAAGTAAAGAGATTAATGATTTCAAAATGAAACTTTACGACTTGAATGTAAGAATAGTGATTTCAATATGAAATTAACATAGAGATTTACAACATCAAAAGCATCATGACATTGTTTGTAATGTCAGCAATGTGAAATTGCCTAATTAATTATAAGTTTTCATCAGTCAAGCAGTGAGGCAAAATACTCATTTATCTTTTGCATAGTGATTGATATTGTAGATATGCATATCACCAACACTTTCATTGCATCTACCACCTATGAGCATTACTTCTCATTTTTCTGTTTATTTATAGCCTGTTTGAAATCTTCAAATTAATGCCTTTGTATTGAATAAGGGCCTTGTATAGTGTGATAAAATAGGCAGCAAATTGGCAGAGTTGTTAGGATGTCAGATAGAATGCTTTGCAGCATTCATTCCAGCTCATTACACTCTTGAGTTCAAATCCCACTGGCATCAACTTCACCTTTCTTCTTTCTCTACCTGTCTTTTTCACTTCCTTTTTTTTTCAGTCTCTCTCTCCTCTGGAGAAAATTAGCTGTGTTCAGACTTCGAGAGGAGATGGGCTCTGCTGGGTTTAAATATATACTCTAAGATTATGATCAATTATAATTGATCATAATCTTTGAGCTGATCAGAAAAGATGTTTCCCATCCACTTAATGTTGCTTAAAACAATTTAGAGAACAAGCTGTTTACTTCTTAAATAATTAAGTACTGCACAGTGCCTCAAAAAACCTTTAGACAATGATTTTAGTTATACATTCTTTTGGATTTAAGCAAGTCATATTAGGGAAATTACTGTGATTGTTTGAGTTAATGTGATTGAAAAAGAAATTTTTTGTTGTTGTTTTTGCCATAGCATCATATTCTCCATCTAGATCGATTACATTTAAAGGAAATGTGCTCACTTAGAAATACAAATACTGTAGTCTTATACCAGTGGTTCTCAAACGAGAGGCACTTGTCTTATATTAATATGGAACTTGGGTGAAAAATTACTAGATGACAGTTCAAAATGGAGAGGAAACCTGGGATTGCAAGGGGAGGAATATGAATTAGAGAACTATTATCTTCGACTTTTATCATAGAAAGAATATCTATCTTCTGCCTACAGAGCGATTAATAGTATATAGCTATTTATAGTGCATACAAACTCCGACTCAGGTAAACTGGGATTTAATGATTACAAATTAAACTTCTTACCCATTTAGCTGTACTGTGTTCACAGCTGTAACTAGTCCTACTTTGTATAAACAATAGTTACGGAGTTAGAAGATGAGTATTCTTTCTCTAATGAATGGATAAAAAGACATTTTCTTTCCACAGAGAAATAAAATCTGTGGGTGAACCACTCTTTACTTTTCACAATGAGTCTAAAATTGTATCATCATTATCATCATCATCATCATCATTTTATGTTTGTTTCTCATGCTTACATTAGTTGGATGGATCATCATGGTCCAAGACTTGACAAGTTAATAGAACCATGTCTAACTCATATGTTCCATATTTTGGCATAGTTTCTATGGTTGGAGGCCCTTTCTAATGTGAACCACTTTACAGAGTGTACTGGATGCATTTGATCATGGCACCAGCATTACCGCATTGCAGTGTGTACTGGGTGCATTTTATCATATGTTTATTGAAAAAAGAGTACGGCCCACATTTCAAATTATACCTACAAGTCTAGATACATATGGTTATACTTTTGGTCTCTATTTTAGTTGAAACTCTATTTTTCTAATTAAATAATTTCTTTAACATTTTAAATACTATTTAAAATAAACTTTTCTCAACTGCATGAACCATGCATTCAGCCATGTCACAAGTGGAGACTTATAGTATGCTACTAATTCCAATACCCCATGTTTTCTATCTCTCTTCTCTGTTATTATTTTTTCCCTTCAATTTATTTCACTCTTATTCAATTTATTATACTCTTATCTAACTTAATTTATAATCATTTATTTTTCCATAATTACTGACAAGTTTCAGTGTTTTGAACTAACCTATAATGTTAAACTTAAAACTAAAAATTGTAAGCACCCAGATCTTAAGTAATACATCCAGTCTAATTTTGTATTCTATCATGAAATCACCTTAAAGCCAATCAACTGAAGTTCCTTCTTGCTTACTAATCAACTATGTGTCAAAGGAAATAGCTGTTGGTATCCTGTTACTCTACATCTTGTTTGTTTTTCATGTGACAAAATACTGAGTAAGCTAATTGTCTCTTAGGGGTTAAATAGCAGTTACTGTAAGCAAAAGATAGCTTTGGTTTCAAGTTCACATAAATGGAGAATTTAAATTTATACAAGCAAATTACAATGGAGATGTCACTGAGCTAAATAGAGGCAATGTATGGTTCTGTAATTGTTGTTTCATTCATCTCGTATGGAAAGTTAGTTGGAAGGGTGTTATATATGGATTGTAATATCCAGTTACTGTAGGTTCCCCATAGTCAGCAATAGAGCGTAGTTTCCAGTAAGTATAGAGGTGTAGTACTAAGCAGAGTGTAATAATAATATATATGTGTGTGTAAATATGTATACACACACATATAGTAAAGACGTAAAATCCCAACGTTGTTGGGATTTTACTTCTTTACTATATATACTTTGCATCTCATCATGCATTGAGTACTACCTTGTTTTGTAGTCTCCCCCATTCTTTTAACTGTGGACATTATAGTTCTGTGTGAGCAAGACATGGTTACCTGACACATCTTGCCTCAAATGGGACAATCCGTCTATCCCATGGTTATGTGGAAAAAATGGATGTTAAACGATGATGATGATGATTATATATATATATTTAGGAAAAAGTATGATCCTGACGGCAGAGCTCAAGCCGTTTTGACGGCTATTTCAGTCCAGAAATAGCCGTTGAAACGGCTTGAGCTCTGCCGTCGGGGTCATATTTTTCCTATTTCCCACTCTACTACCCTAAGTATTGAGTACTCTGGTGCGTTATGGTCCGTCTGGTTCCTTACCACAATTCCTTTGTTATATATATATATACATATGATCATATACGTAATCAATCACATGTTACACATTTCACTGCTGGTCAGCTCGAGGAACAATCGATTATGTTCATTCTTGACTCTGGAATCAAAAACTCCTCAGATATGTCCATATATCCGAGGAGCTTTTGATTCTAGAGTCAGGAACAAACATAATCGATTGTTCCTCGAGCTGATTGGCAGTGAAACATGTAATATGTGATTAAATATGTATATGATGCAACACTGATTCTTTGTGCTCTAATTATTATTAAATACTCTGTTCCCCAATAGCATTGAGTGCTCATCTTGGCATACTGCTTGTGAATGCAATCCAGTTGTACACTTTACTACTTATACATATATATATATACATATATATATACAGACACAGACACACACATAAATTCCACAAGTAATTATCAAACCATACTTGAGACACGAGTTGAAGAATCCTTTGAGTGAAATGCGTGTTCTCAATTATGGTTTGTTAATTTATTATGGAACTAACCCTATTCCGAAATCGTCCTTTGTACTGAGTGATCTACCAACTTTGGATATAACCCCCCTCTCTTCCCCACACACTATCTCTCTACATAAACATATACTAACTAGGGACAGAAATAGTTGTCATGGCTCTCTATGGCCAGTTGAGATAGTCAATGTCTTTCACTTGCAATGTTTGTGTATTTTGATTTAAAAAAAAATAGTTTTTACTCAATGAGACATAACTGCATTCAAACTATGGCTTTATTGTCAATCCAAAGATGAGAGTGAAATTTGAAATTGGTGTCTTTTATTGGTGTAATACTGCATCCGTAATATAGAGTAACTTATGTTACTCAGTCTAGTTAACATAATTTACACGGTTTATATATTTGTTTATATGTTCCATTACTTTAGTTAGTAATATTTGTTTTTACTGATTTGTGGCCTAAACAAGGGCAGCATCCATGAGCGTTTTTAGAGCCTCCAAACCTGAATGGAGAGAGTGAGTGAGGAAGGTATCCTCAAACTCATCTGAATGCTTGCAACAGAGTGGACTTCACTAAATAGGAGAAAAGCACCCGAGGGCCAGGTGATGGTGTTAAACTAGGCAATGATTAAATCTATCATTCAGGTAGGCTGCAGCTAAACCAGAACAAATACTGTGAGGCATCTTATTTGATGCTCTTACAATTCTGTTAATCCACTACCCTGACCTGGTACTGTATTTTATTGACCTTGAAAGGCAAAGTTAATCTTGATGGGAACAAATGCTACAAAGCATTTTATCTTGTGCTTTAATGACTCTTTCATACATTCTTCTGGTTAACTTAAAATGTAGTCATCTAATGCAGATGACTATAATAATAGTCAATCACTATAGATAATAGTTGAAAAAAAAAAGAGGTAAAGTGTGCCCAGTGGTGCAGGGTAAAAGTGGATAGATACCTTCCTCATGGGTGCTTCTGTCAATTTTTTTCTCTATCTCCAGAGGTATTTTACTGAATTTTTCTCAACTATTATTTATAGAGATTGATGGTTATTATAGTTATCTGTGTTGACATATATATTCTTCTTGTTAGGAATTTCTTGCCTATATATTATTTTTTAAAAATGTATGCTGACATTAGTGTTTCTGGAATGTATAGTAAGAATATTCACGAGTTTTTAAGTAGTAAACTATACTTTTATTTCTGTCAGTTTTTTTTCCTTTTTTAAAATTAATTATACTATAAAAAAAATAACCCGATTGATGCTTCAACTTTGACACTTCCTTACTAATTGCTTTTAATTTGCATTTATAGAATTATACTCTTATTTTTCATTGTAAAAGTGTTAATTTTCAGATTTCTTCAAATATAACTGTAATATCTATTGCCAAATATAAATGATTCCTATTGTTTCTAATCAGCTTGATTTATCATTATACTTATCTAATTTAAAGTTTCTTATGTTCATCAGTTATATTCGTTAGTTGGAAATGAAGGTTATAATTTTTGTTCTTAATATCAAAGAAAGTAAAGCTGTATAATTTACATGAATAATATTGAGATATGTGGTTATGATTGTTTTGGGAAAGTTGGCACAATGCAAATTAGATATACAAGAGTAAAGACTAGAATAGAGTAAAGTAAGAAAAACAAAACAACAGTAAAATATTGCTCATTTCTCCACATCACACTTCCTTTCCTTTTCTTTATTTTGTTTTTCTTACTTTACTCTAGTTTTCACTCTTATTTCTAATTTGAATTGTACTAACTTTCCTCAAACAATATAAATCATTAAAGAAAATATTTTATAAACAAAGTTAACAAAATCTGATGCTTTACACAAGATAATGAAACCTGAGGATCTCTCTCCTGGTGAGTTGTTAGTAAAACATTGCACAGCTAACTCATCATCTAGACATACATTAAAACTAAATTAAACTGAAGTAAGTAAAGTGTCATACCCAATGCCACCACATAAGATGTGTTGTAGAGTGCAACACATTAACTGACCAGCAATTATGTCTCTGGAAAGATAAAGTTCAGTAAAACAAATTTTCATTTTCAAACCTGACAGTTAACTATTTTCCTTCATTTCCATGACTTGGTTACTATGGCTGGATGCCTTTTCTAATGCCAACCACATTTACATTGTGGACTGGGTGCTTCTTATGTAGCACCGACACAACCACTTTACAGAGTAGACTGAGTGCGTTTTGTCCTGTCACCAACATGACCACTTTACAGGGTGGACTGGGTGCTTTTCGCCGTGTCACCAGCATGACCACTTTACTGAGTGGGCTGGGAGCTTTTAGCCATTTCAGCAGTATTGTTGGGGAGCATGTCCAGCTTTCTGTACTTGAATGCATGGGTTAGACAAATGAGGTGTATCAGGTGTGGAAGCTGTGGGCAGGGGGTGCATGCAGGAAGGGGATTGGAGAGGTTTAAGGTAGGGTACTT
>OZ024743.1:247209327-247211827 GCA_964016885.1 Eledone cirrhosa | reverse complement strand
GTGATGGCAAGTGTGCCATCGTCGTTTAGTACACACTTCTCCCCGACAATATCACGGTTTTCCTTGACGCATTGCCTAGCAATCCTGAACACCACACGTTTTTGGTCATCGCGTTGTAGAACATGCTTGAACTTTCTTTCCTCAGCTTCCCTTCTTGCTAAGTACACTTGTCTCCTAGCTTCCCTCCTGGCCACTTGATAGTCCTCTCTACTTCCCCCATCCCGCCACATACTTTCCAAGCCTGCTTTTGGCCTTAATTGACCCCTCCACCTTACTGTTCCACCACCATGTTACTCTCCTCCTGCCTACAGGCCTGCTCCAGCCACAGACCTCGTCTGTCGCCAACAGCAGGTTTGCTTTCAGAAATTCCCACTCTCCCTCTATATTGTCCGACTCTAAATGTTCTTCCTTACTGTCGAAAGCATCAAGTAATATGCTTTGAAATTTATTCCTGGCTGTGGGGTCCTTTAACTTCCATATTTTCCTCCTGAGGATAGTCCTCTTCTGTTGTCGAGTACGTCTCGTCCTGACTATGAGGTCGCTAATTATCAGTCTATGTTGGGAGTTGCATTCTTCATGGGGAGGGATTTAGTGTTAACAACAGACACTCTGTCACGTCTTCTGGTAAGGATATAATCTACCTGGCTTGTGTGTTCCCCGGATCTATAGGTGATCAGGTGATTGTCACGTTTTTTGAAGTTAGTGTTACAGATAGTTAGGTTATTTGCATCACAGAATTCCAGGATTCTGGAGCCTTCCTCATTTCTAGTACCAAACCCATAGCCTCCATGGATTTCGTCGTAGCCGTCACAATGTTGTCCAACGTGACCATTTAGGTCGCCTGCGATAATTATATAGTCACTGTCGGATATTTGGGAGGTAGTTAGCATCAGTGTCTCATAGAATCTGTCTTTTATAGTGCCGGGCAGTCCGGATTGGGGTGCGTACGCAGATATTACTGTCACCGTAGTTCTATTGAGGACAAGTCGTATTTTAATTATTCTGTCGTTCACTCTATTTACGTCTATTATCTTATCTGCCCACTTTTCTGCTACCATGATTCCTACTCCACCCAGCCCATCGTCGTTTCCCACCCAGAAAAGCTTATAACAACGTTTTTTACCCTCAATGAACCTAGCAGACCCACCCCTCCACCTGGTCTCTTGAATACAACAAACATCGACCTCCTTACGTTCAAGCATTTCTACAACCTCGTTAGCGCGACCCTTTAGGGTGCCTACATTTATGGTACCAACTCTGAAGTTTTGGATTGCGTTTGGGGGTTGGGGGCGGTGAGGGGCGGGGGGCGATGGTGTTATGTTAGCCGTCCGTGGTCGAAACAATGAGGAGTGCTCGCATTCTCGTCCAAGGGGTGAATTTGTCTTTATCTTTGGCATTGTCGCTGAGCGTCCAGATTTTTCTCTCTCACCTCCACTCTCCAGGATTCCGCAGTCCATCCATCCATCATATATCGTATATCGAAAGGCAACCAGGCAAGCGATAGTATAGGCCTCTGGTTTCTGATTGGTCCGCGTAATAATACTGGTGATACGTGGGGGCTGTTTTATGATTGGTCCACGTAATAGCAATGGTGGTGTGTGGGGGTGGGAGGGGTGTTGGGTAGCTAGCAAGAAGGTAATGATTTGATTGAGATGGGTCTATGCATTTAACAAGCGATTAACAAAAATACAAAATTTGTTCAGTTAAATACGTCCAAAAACCTAAACGTATTTAGCACTTAATAGGAACAGAAAATATATATGTATATATATATGTATATATATATATATGTATATATATATATGTATATATATATATATATATGTATATATATATATATGTATATATGTATATATATATGTATATATATATGTATATATATATATATATATATATATGTATATATATATGTATATATGTATATATATGTATATATATATGTATATATATATGTATATATATATATGTATATATATATGTATATATATATGTATATATATATGTATATATATATGTATATATATATATATATGTATATATATATGTATATATATATGTATATATATATGTATATATATATATATATGTATATATATATGTATATATATATGTATATATATATGTATATATATATGTATATATATATGTATATATCTATATGTATATATCTATATGTATATATCTATATGTATATATATATATGTATATATATATGTATATATATATATGTATATATATATATGTATATATATATGTATATATATATATATATGTATATATATATACGTGTATAATGAAAAATTGAACAGGGACAGAACAGAGAGGCAGTACGACAAATGTTTATTAAATTCACGCTCAGGAGAGTGGGGGGTAGGTGGGGACGACGTTTCGGGCATAAGCCCTTCTTCAGGTGAGAGTTCAAAAGGTGTGTAGGGGAGTGGTGGAGAGACATATAGCGAAAGGAAACGGTGCGAATGAAAAATTAACAAATGAAGACAAA
>OZ024743.1:246996827-247199327 GCA_964016885.1 Eledone cirrhosa | reverse complement strand
TGCGATGGTATAGACATGTGATGCGCATGCAGGATGACCGATGGGTGAAGAAGTGACAAGAAATGCCAGTTGAAGGAAGACGTGGTTGAGGTAGACCACAAAAAATATGTGCGGATGTGGTGAGAGCAGACCTCAGATCGTGAAGCTCAGTGGAGATGACGAAGGACCGTGACAAGTGGAGAGATGCTGTGCTGAATAGGACCTGTCCCACCCTTGCAAGCAGGGAAAAGCGGACGTAAAATAATGGTGATGATGATATATATGTATGTATATATATATGTGTGTGTATATATGTATGTGTATATGTATATATATATATATATATATATATATATATATGTATGTATACATGTATGTATGTATATGTATGTATGTATAAGTATGTATATATATATATTTACCTCAGGAATAATAGAAACTTTATGAAATATCTAAAATGTTTAGTAAACGATATCAGATATTAGAAACGTCAATTTGAAACATGAGTAAATCTTAACAATTTCAACTTTGCCTTTCATCTTTTTGGGGCTGATAACAGATAGTGGATTGATGGAATTTTTATAGTGCCAAATGATGGTCCGTAAGGTATTTGTTCTGGCTCGTTATGTTCTGAGTTCAAATCTCATTGTGGTCAACTTAGGTGGTAGTATTAATCTGTCACCTGGTTTAACCCTATCACCGGGCACTTGGATGCCTTTAGCAGTGCTTTTTCTGCCATAAGCATTCAGACCAAGTCACAAGTTTGAGAATAGCTTCTTCCCTCACTCTAATCACTTTTAGAGGCTCCAAAAAAATTCATAAGCAATGTCCTCTCTTTCCTATTGCTCTTTTCTGTCCAAAATTTTATGTTTATATTTAATATCAATTGAAACTTTGCTTAAAAAACAGTTCATTGTCATGTTTGGCATTAAAGAGCTGCAAAAATTATAATTATGTTCAATTGTTTAACTCACTGAATTTTTGTTTATTTGAATATGTTAGCCATGCACAAACATTGGTAAAGTTTGATTTATTCAATTTGTATGCTATTGTTTATTGTTGTCTTTCATACAAAGCTGTTTTGCTGTGATTAAACATAATTTATGTTGCTTTGCATTATTTTACTATGATTTTCTGTTGAATGTTTCATTTTCATCGGAAAACTAATTTTATTGAATCAATATATTTGTAATTGCTATCCTATTTAGAAATGAATTTTAAAACATTTATTAAATAGAACATAAACATTTAGGTTTTATATTACTAAGTTTTGTTAAAGAGATATTTTTTCTATTTAGAATTGAATTTATTTTAAACGAAATCTGTTTAGCAATTAGATATTTTTAAAATTAATTTAATCAAAACTTTTTGTTTATTAACTAAGTCATCATTGCCAGGTTTTTCGTCTGTTTAATGCCATTAAAAAATGTTCATGTTAACATGGGGTGGTCACTTCTTTAGTTATTGGCAGTGGTTATTATGAGAATGGTGATTTACTTGAAATTTCAAATAATTGGCAATAGTAATTTTTTACTTTAATAGTTTAATAAATTATAATTATTATATTTAATGATTCTAAGGTTAAGTGTATTTGACATATTTATTTAAGAAGTGTTTTCTAATTTCACTAGTATTTGTATTTTAATATACTATATATGATGGCATATAAGACCCAAGGGCATATAAAACCCTTCAATTTCAGCAGGGAATATTAGATTGGAAAGGTGCCGATTGTCAGATTGGACTAAGGAAGCAATGTTTGCATTGCTGGTCTTATCTGGTGGTCACAACTACTGACTGAAGGAGAGGCAGAATTTGGACCCAGAACAGACAGAACCAGATTAGATACTGTTACTGTAACTTGGATTGGTATTTTATTGACTCTGAAATAATTAAAGGTAAATTTGAACTTGGCAGGATTTGAACTCAAAGCACAGTGGTCTGGAACAAATGTGATGCATATAATACGATTCTCTCACATCTCTGCCAATTCAGCGCATAGAGAATATTAGGAAAACATTTTTTCAATGTAATTATGGGTAAGCTCAACTTTGCATATAAGACCCAAAGAATAATAAATGTAATGAAGGAGTAACCAATCGTCCTTGTTATCTTTTCACTATATATATATTTATATATATATATTTATAATATATATATATATTTATAATATATATCATGTGCCATGATATACAGTATTTTATCCATTAGATGATGACAATTGTGATTGTTTAGCTGGAGTCTCTGGCTATATAGATAACTAATTTCCCTGACAATATAGACAGTTGGTACTTAGAATAGATTGTATCAGGTTTATAGAAAGGCATTGAAGTGGTAGAGTCATTAGAATGTTAGAATGCTCTGTAAAATTTGTTCCAGTTCTCATTCTGAGAGCAAATCCTTTCAAGGTCAATAAATAAAGTACCGGTTCAACACTGGGGTAGATTCTCCTCCTCTCTCTTACTCTCTAAGAAGTGTTCTGACCTGGTGAGGGATGGGTTCCTCTAGGTTTAAATGTTCAAGATATACTGTATATAACGATGGCACACCTACAACTCTATCAGGAATTAAGGTGACATGACAGGTCAGGTTTTCATGAACTTCCTCAGCTATATTTGTTCTTTCATATTTGCATAATCTAGTGTAATTTTTTTTTTATCTTATTCCACTTTCTTAGTTGGAATAGAATAAATCTCTGTTGGTTTCAACAATGAATGTTCCAGTTGTTAGTTCAACAGAATAACTTGCTCAAGAAATTTATGTATGTCTGAGCATTTTACAAACACGCATACACTTAATGAAATGGAATGCAAGAACATATGTGAGATAGGTTCTGGCCCATTTGAGAGATCAGTGGCAGTTACAGTCTATTCAACGGGCTTCCAAACGATTTCCATCTACCCTCTTCACTCACAAGGACCTAATGATTGTGAAGTGAACTTCTTAAACATTCAACCATGTTGCGTCCTCTCCATAATTGATAGTCAATACTTTAAATATGCTTTGACTTCCAAGTTTATCTAGATTAGAAATGTTCAGATATAAAAGAAATACAAAACAATGACCTTATTATTACATAGGCAACAGTAGTTCACCATGTCAATATGGAATGGAGCATGTGTGTGTCTGTTGCTTTATTCTTTCTTTATATGAGTATATTGGCTGATGTCAGTGTTTCTTTGTGTGATTTAGCAAGATGAAAAGAAACTAGTAGTTGTCTTTATTAGGGATTCAGTATTAGCCCTTTCATTACCATATTTCTAATGAAAGACACTGCCTTTGACTTTTGGATCATTTTCAAAATATTCAAGAATTTGGAGGTATTTAGAAATATAACAAATATTTTCTTTATTTAGTTGGTGTTTGTAGTATAATTTAACAAAGGATCATACATAAAATTATGAGGGAAGATTTTAGATAAATATAAACACTTTGATAGAAAAAACTTTTACATTTATAACTAGAGATGGTTTGGTGTCAGCAGGGTTTAAATTGATTAATATATTTGATTCAACTGGCAACTCCCAGGTTTTGTAGTGGGGTTTCTCTATTGATTAACATAGAAAATAAGTTAATAGTTAAGTGAATCTTAGAAGTATAAATAAGAGACACTGTGGCTATAGGTTTTAGGTGTTGACATGTCGTAATGTCTGATTCTGTCTCTTTTGTGTAAGGCACTTTTCTCAACTTGTATCAATCTTACAATATGGGCAGTAGTGCAATTTGTAACAAGAACAATTGACTGAAATTGATTTAAACTATATACAAATGTTCAATAGTTTAAGTTATTGACTTAAACCATATACAAATGTTGAATATATAAAAGGCAACCTACTTTTTAAAGCATGAAAGCATTAAAAGAGGAAAGAGGCTGATCTTCAAAATGAACCAAGGAAACTGTTTCCATTGGTCTTTCCTTTTCTTATACTATTTGTCAGCTGCAACTCCTGACAGAAGCATCACCATTTTTCTGGTGACAAGGAGGTTGGATTTGAATTCAGAACACACAATCAGAACAGATACTGCAAGGCATCCCACCCACTGCTTTAGCAATTTTGCCACTCAACTGCATCTGGTCTGACACTTTATTGATCCTTAAAGGTTGAAAGTTGAAGATGACTTTGGAATTTAAACAAAGAGTGCAGAGAACATGAACAAATACTGAAAAGCATTTAATTCAATGCATTAATGACTCTACCAATTTGTCAAAAAATGAAATAAAATAAAATCTGTTTAACATTTTAACTGATCCAAATTGAAATGGAATATGAACTATTAGATTTGTGATTTGTATTAATTTCAGTCTTAAATGATTTGAGACTCAGAAAAATTTGGAACCTAATAGCTTCTTATATAACTGTTTTCTTTTCTGGTTGCTTTGAAATCTCAGTTACTATCTATGTTGTAAATATTTTATGTGGATTTAGACTAGTGTAATTTAATCTAGTGTAAGCAGAAAACAATTTATGGCAGCTTCAGTTATGGTCATAGTGTTTAGTTTGTTACAAGAATGATTTTTAGCCCTTTTGATACCAACCGAAACAAACACCCACCCACATGTGACTACCCCTGATTCTATGACACAAAGCTGTTTATTTTAGAGTATATTATTTATATTTAAATCTACTCTGAAAATTTTATGTCAGAACCTTCTGTTAAGCAGTATTCCAAACATCCCCTTTAGAATGGATCTGTAAGTTATTTTACAAAGTTTCTAAATTTTTATTATTATTTTAAAGGGTAATTAAAACATATGGACAAGATGTTGCATTAGAAATATGGTAATGAAAGGGTTATGTACTTGACCATAGGTCAACATGAATCATTTTTATTATCTGTTAATATTAAGGTGATTGATTGGCAGTCATTACAACATAGAATAAAATATGTTATGAAATTTGTTCCAGCTCTTTGTGGTCTGAGTTTAAATTCTGCTGAGGTCTATTTTGCTTTCATCCTTTTATGGCTGATAAAGAAAGTACCAGACTAGTAGCACTGAGACAGCTTCCCCCCCTTTCAGTTGTCACATCATGGATGTTCTTCTGGAGTGAGGAGGGTCTTGAAAGTGTCCATATCTGCTTATGACTGCATGAGCTCTTAAACCCATTAGTGAAGCATGGTACATATTACCAAGTCACAATCAACTGTGAATGACAGCTGTGTTAATGTTAATGAAGGACTCTTTTTACTTCTTCTTCACCTGCTTATTCCTGAGAGGATAGAGGGCCTGTTTGAAAAATATATTCCACTCTCCATCGGATGGAAAAAATGGATCTAAATTTTCATCTTATCTTCACTTGTGGCCAACATTAATTTTACAATTGTTTGAAAGTAAAATAAAACGATTTGAATTTGTGATTTTTATAACAGTAGTTTTGTATCTTAACCATGCTCTTATCTCTTTCTGTATCTCTCTAAATCGTTGTAAAAATAATTCTATTGCTTTAGTATATTTTAGAAACTGTTATTTATTCCATAGTTTAGTTTGCTAATGCAAATTTAGGAACAGTGTAGAGTTATTAAATAAAAGTGGCAGTATTGGCATAATATGAACTTTTTTTAATAATGAAAAGTAGTTTAATTTCTTCTATTTGTACATAAACTAACTCAGAAAGCAATACGTGTAGGATAAGTTTTCTTTCATATAATGATATACAGGATAAGGTTAAAAGCTTAGTATTATAATAACTAGTTTTAGCTTTGAATTATATCCAATATTTTATCACTTTGATTTATATTTCTACTTAAAGCAGTTTCACCACTAAGTATAATATTTGAAATTTTCAGAACTGATCCAGTTTACACAGCCAGTATTTGTGTCTCGAGAAGACCCAAATTCCCGACTTAATACAATCAAGGAGATCAACAAAAGGGCCCATTCAAAAGGTGCCTGGCCACAAATCGTTATTTTTCCTGAAGGAACATGTACCAACCGATCTTGTTTGATAGGGTTTAAGCCAGGTGAGATTATTAAATATTACTAGTAGCTTTATGTAATTATTGATATCAATTCTATTAAGTCTTTGAGTGCCCAAATCATACTGGTATGTCTTTTACCTCACACCTCTCTTAAAAAAGTTACTGGTACATTTTAGAATAGAGGCATATAAAAAAGAATATACAATATGTTTATGTATAATAAACACATAAGTCACTGATAGGACCCTCTGGAAGATGTTTTCGAGAACTCTGCTCTTATGTCCCTCCCAGGAATAAGTGAGTAAAGAAGCTTATTTGCATATAGTGCAGGCTTGATGGGCTAGTATTAATTAGCAGCAGCACTAACACTGATAATAAATGATACAGTTTAGTTTAGTTTGTAAAGCACAGCTCAAGTTAAAGTAAATAAAATTTTATTAAAATCTCTTTTATTTTATTTTTAACAATTTATTTTGAAAAAATCCAAAGAAATACAATAAACAGCATTGGCATTCAGAGCTAATTACATATGGTTCTAATACTTTTTAGTTTATCAATCATTTATTGTCATATTGTAATACACTTTATATCTGTTAAATAATGGTATTACTGGGAGTTTATCTACAGTCAATCTAGAAATAATTGGAATATAGTCTTGGGCATTGAAAAGGTACAAATTACTATTGCCATTTTGGCATAATATCGAATTCACAAAGCACAATTATAGATTTTGTTTAAAATATGGTAATCATGTTATATGTCCTGGATATCATCAATTCTAAATACTTTTTACCCAGTACACTCTGTAAGGTGGTAGGTAATAGGAAGGGCATCCAGCTATAGAAAATTTGTCTAACAAAGGTTTGGAAGGACTCTTCAGTTGTGACAAATTTATGTCAATGCAGCCAATACACTCTGTAAAATAGATGGTGATAGGAAGGGCATCCAACTGAAAACCTGTCAAACATAGAATTGGCAGGACTCTTCAGCTGGGTTAAAGACATGACAACCTTCCTAATGATGGTGCCATGATAAAATGCACTTGGTAGAGCACAGGGATGTATGCAAGTTATATGTAGGTCCCCTGCCCATCTGAGAGGTCCGTAGCTCCCCTTGAGTGATGACCTAGTTTGCGAAGTCCTGTCCAATCCTTGCTAGCAAGGAAGATGGATGTTAAATCATGGTGATGATGATAAGGACTTTTCTGAGGCACAATTTTAGATTTTGTCCTAAATATTGAAATTGTTTTATTTGTCCTTGATATCAATTCTAAATATTTCCTACTGTAGTCATCTAGTATTCCCATTATTTTTTAAAATTATATCAAATTTTGGTTATGAACTCATAATGAATTGCTTTCAATGAGTAAACTCATAAATATCCTATTTTGCTCATTTTTCTTTTCACCACACATTTTATTAACTGAATCTGTTCTTTTTGCTATGTACAACTGAAAACTTTTATAAACATTTGCTTTCTCGTTTCATGATGTACTATTTAAAGTACAGAAACACCTTATATGATGAAAAGGAATACTTTTTTTTTTATCTATTGTGTGTAGTATACATTTTTTTCAAAATTTTTTAAGCCCCCAAATCATGGGTGCATATTATATACAAGATCTAAATATTGTCTTTTTTTTCCTGGCCAAGTACATGGCCTTATTCTGGATAAAATGAATGAAAGTAAATTATATTTATGTTGCCTTGAATGAAGAGAGACAGTGTGGAGTAAAGGTTGTTTAGTTTTTCAGAGGACAAAAAACCCCTCTAGTGCTTGTTTCTGGACAAAATGCAGCTAGTAGACTATGTAAAGTGGTTAGTGATAGAAAGGGCATCCAATTGTAGAAATTATGCCAAACAAAGAGCTGGGAGGACTTGGCAGTTGTGTCACACAACAATTTCCTTCGTACTGGTCCTGCAATAAAATGTTGGTAATGGGATTGATTAGAAAAAAAGCATGAGCAATGTTAATGAGGGCAGTGAGAGTATTAGGGGGACAAGATAAAATGATAAAAGAGGGGGATAATGGCAGTGAAAGGGAATGGTATCTAGCAGTCCAGAAGGGTGATGGTAGTGGGTATTGAATTTGGACAGAGCTATTATCATTCCTTGTTACACACACATTGTGATGGGAAAGAATTAGAGTGATAAGGAGGATTGAATACAGTTAAATCCAATGTCATCCCTCGTTACACAGGCAGCTCTGCAAAATAAATTTGAGAAAGAGTGAGAAGAACTGGGTCATTAGCAAACAGGACTCTCTATGTACAGCTGGTGTTAAACTTCTCTATTATGGTCTGGGAGGCTATAATAAATAGGAGGAAAATAAGAACTAAGCTCCAATCACTTTTTACCTCTTTTTAAATATATTGTTGAACTCTTTGGTAACTTACATTTTTCTGACTACATCTCTGTATATTCAAAATTTTGCTCAGAAATGAACTTTTAACGTACTGTACCACATGAATCTGTTTTACCAGAGTATTCTTAAAAAGTACTAATCAGCACTATGATTGCATCACATTAAAAATTAAAGTTTTTACTTAAGTTTACTGTAAATGTATACAACAATTTGTTCACTAGTAAAGATACATTTGAATTAACATCTATTTTTAGATATTTTCTGCTAAATATTTACAGTGATATTGGTAGGAATGGCACACTGTTTTTGTTTTTATTCACATAGTCATGTGTGACTTCATACTATAAATATATACTGTTTACGTCATTCCTGGTGTCGACACACAATTTACGTCTCATGAAATTACATTTGAAAGAAACAACAAAATGCTACAGTACTTAATGTTTTAGTCACTTGTGTGTTTTAATAATAAAGTAGCACTAACAAAGCAGTGTTGCAAAGTAATAATATTAAGAACATTTTAGCAAGCTGATCATTTTCAGTTTCAGTTAGACTTTGCATTTGACAATCATCATCATCATTTTACATCTGCTTTTCATGCTGGCATGGGTTGGATAGTTAACCTCATCTTGCATATACATTAAACATCTATTTTAAATGTATGTGCACTTTGTTTAGAAATTCAGTAGTTTCTATTTTAAATAGTGGTGACACACCATTAAAGTAAGTTTGCTTCACTGCTGTCCATGACATCATTGTTTATGTTAACAATGAAGTAGATGTTTTGGTCCTCTTTGAAATTGTTGTCCTCGCAGTTATCCTGAACTTGTCCCTCCCTCAGATAAAAGATGTCTTCACTACTATTCAATGCATTTAGGATGCAGCATTCTTTGAAAGACTTTGCCACAGAGATTTGAGCTTCTAGTATCCACATACACACACGGGAGAGTTCTGGTTGGTGAATGTGGCCTGGAGGAGTGATGAAATTGTACCACTTTGCCAACCCTTAGTTCAACTTGATGCAAACATGCAACTTGAACAGCTAGTTAAAGTTGGTATCCAGTGGTTGTAGACAAGTGATCATCCCACTAAGAGTAATGACAAAGTTGGTTTTCATAGATTTCTGTTGCTATTTCAAATCAAGTTCTCAATGGAACTTAAACACATTAATCACCAGTAAATATGGCTGTTTTATCAGGCTAACTGGGCTAATGACGAAATGCTGTCTTTGATAATATGCAAGCATTTTTTGTGCTCTGTAAGTCTGTCAATGAACTGATGGTTCTTGTCTCTTTGTAAAGTACTGACTCCACCCAATACTGACTTTGAAGTTGTCAGATGTTATTCCCATCTTTGTGATTTCCAATATCTTGAGATATAAATTAGTTGTACTGATTGCAATGCTGATAATTTTGTGTTTCTTCTCCAACTTGATCAGCTCTTCTTCCAGCTTGGGAAATGCTGCAGATTTCACCCCAATCTGCTTTATTTTGACTTCAGCATGGATTGAAGTTTACACTTGTTTCCAAACTAGAGTTGGCTATTAGAATTAGAATCACAACATCCAAAATAATGACCAGCTACTTTCAATTTCTCTATTTGTTTATGATGTTTGCTAAGATGCCATGGTCAAGAATGACAACTCCTTCATTATGTAATAAACATGTTCATAGATGAAAGCACCCTTACTTACTGTCACTTGTAAATGACAAATACTTTGTTCTCCTGTGATAACATAATCATGTGTGTATCACTGTAGGAACTGAAAAGTAGAATTAAATATTAACTTATTATTGAATATAAACTTCACCATTGTTATAAAAAATGAAATTGATTTTCACAACATTAGCTTTATATTAGGCCTATTTTTACAGCTAACACCTGTAAAGTGCAAAGGTCATTTTCGGTTTTGTTTTTGTTTCTTTTAGGATGCATGAACTTTTCAATGTAACAGCTTTATTTGGTAAATGATGCAAATATGATTTCATTCAGTATTTTATTCAGCAATTATAAATCTGATTAAACATTCTTTTCCTCATATACCTTGACATGGCCTATTGCTGTGCTTTCTGTGTCCAACAACCTCAAATGATACCAAGAAAATAATCACACAAAGCTACTAATGAGATATAATACACGAGATATAATTTTTTCTAGAATTTCGTTACACATTATATATAAGTGTGTATTTTACTAAAATAAATAGTTTTTATCTCATAAGACAAATAATCTATATAGAATTATTTGTAAAAGTAAAACATCTTATTAATTTTAGATAATATTTAAAGGAAAGTCATATTCATTATAACAACTATTATTTTGTGTCTATGTAGGTGCCTTTTATCCTGGTGTTCCTGTTCAACCTGTATGTGTTCGTTATCCTAATAGATTGGTAAGTGTCGTGTTACATTTTTTCCTCTTTGTAAACTTATTCCTGGGAGGGTTGTGTGGGTAGAGTCCTCAAGCACACCTAACAGGTCCTGTCACAAACAACTGTCTTCAAATTATCCAGTTGGATCCTAAAGTGAGATCAGCTGAGCTCATGGATGGTATCCAACCAACATCCTTGGAGTCTACCAGTGGGTCTCCTGCCGATTGGTTTTGCCCGTAAAATCTGTCCTGCAATTTTGACCTCATGTCTGAAGTATTGGAACTGTGGTCTCTCAATTCGGAGAAGTAGCTCTACCTGGATCAACTCCCTGATATCTGAGATAGGTACTCTATTGAGTAATGTTATGCCAAAGACCCTTCAGAGGAATCTCATGTCAGCTGCTTGTATTCGTAATGGTATTCTTTCAATCATTACCCAAGATTCATGACCATAGGTAAAGGTTGGCACAAATATCAAATTGAAGATAGTGAGTTTGCCTTTTACACCTACCTTCCTTCTTCTGATGACTGAATGCTGAAGCTGGCACATTATTACACCAGGTCATGCAATTCTTGCATTTAATTCAGCCTCTTGTCTTCCGCCACTCATGAAAATGGCTCCAGGATACTTGAACTTCTCCACTTACTTCAGTGGAACATCACTTACTTCAGTGGAACATCACTTACTTCAGTGGAACATCACTTACTTCAGTGGAACTCCACTTACTTCAGTGGAACATCACTTACTTCAGTGGAACTTCACTCACTTCAGTGCAACTCCACTTACTTCAGTGGAACTCCACTTACTTCAGTGGAACTCCACTTACTTCAGTCGAACTCCACTTACTTCAGTGGAACTCCACTCACTTCAGTGGAACTCCATTCACTTCAGTGGAACTCCACTTACTTCAGTGGAATTCCACTTACTTCAGTGGAACTTCACTCACTTCAGTGCAACTCCACTTACTTCAGTGGAACTTCACTTACTTCAGTGGAACTCCACTCACTTCAGTGGAACTCCACTTACTTCAGTGGAACTCCACTTACTTCAGTGGAACTCCACTTACTTCAGTGGAACTTCACTCACTTCAGTGGAACTTCACTTCAGTGGAACTCCACTTACTTCAGTGGAACTCCACTTACTTCAGTGGAACTCCACTTACTTCAGTGGAACACCACTTACTTCAGTGGAACTCCACTTACTTCAGTGGAACTTCACTTACTTCAGTGGAACTCCACTTACTTCAGTGGAACTCCACTTACTTCAGTGGAACTCCACTTATTTCAGTGGAACTTCACTTACTTCAGTGGAACTCCACTCACTTCAGTGGAACTCCACTTACTTCAGTGGAACTCCACTTACTTCAGTGGAATTCCACTTACTTCAGTGGAACTTCACTCACTTCAGTGGAACTTCACTTCAGTGGAACTCCACTTACTTCAGTGGAACTCCACTTACTTCAGTGGAACTCCACTCACATGTTCCACTGTGCAGGCTTCCTTGAGAAGAATCTTTGTAGCACTGATTTTCATTCTTGCTGTAAATGGTAACTGTAGATGTACTTGTAATAAAACAGTTGTATTTTTTGTTAAAACTTATTTGTACATTTAAACATACTTCTAATATGATCAGAAGTAACTGAAACTAGTTCATTAAATAAATACATAAATTCATTCATGGTGAACATGTTACATGGGTAGCTATTTCATTAACCCTTTTAATAACACCCCACCTGAAACCATCACATATTATAAAGTACTTATATTTATCTAAAAACCTTACATTATAATTTTAAGTTTGAACCTTTGCTATGTTAAGCTTCAAATATCAACGTAATAATAAAGTTATTTGACTAAATCCCTCCAAATTCATAATTGTTTTCAAAATTATTTGAAAATAATAGGCAATGTCTTTCATTAGAAATATGGTAACAAAAGGATTAAGAGGCAAATATTTTCCTATTGAGACCTAGTATGAATCAAAGACTGAAGATTAGACTCTGAAGAAACTAAATCAATACAATATATTTAAGTGGAGATTTATCCTGAATTTAGTACTTCATATCTGCCTGTACTCTCTAACTATTTAAAAGTTGTTAAAAATATTTTCTATTTAGTGTTAATGCCATGTTAAAATTCACTCTGTCCACTCTGTAAAGAAATTGGAGTTAGAAAGGCCATCCAGCCATAGAAAACTTCCTAAACAAAGTGTTGAGAGGTTTTCTCAGTTATATGTAAGACACAACAACCTCCCTTGAGCTGATGCCACAATAACATGTGCACAGTACACTCTCTAAAGTGCAGGAACATATGTAAGCAAAATTTGAAAATCTTCTTGGAGCAAAGTGGGCACTCACTCTATTTTCCTTGATATGGTTTTGTTCTTATCAGGACACTCCATTCCAAATTATATTTGATATGCTTGTTGTTATATTGGAGATAGCGACCTCCTGTTTTTTTGGCAAATCAAAAGAACACTTTGAGATTGATTTTGATTTTCTCAATGGCCGAGTCCTCCTCAGCTGTTCTTTAGTTATTGATGATGGTCTCCAATGCTGCTTTGGAGGTTGTGCTTTTTTTTTTTATTCAAACAATGCAATAACAGTTAAATGGGTGTGTTGCTACTGGCAGTATTTTAGTTGGTTGATTTTTTGGTTAATTCTTTTTATTTTTCTAATGATAGTTCTTCTATTCCTGGGAATTTTGCACTTAGTTTTGTTCACAGATCTTGTTGGGGTATGTTTTGCACATATATTTGCAATGGTGTCTGCAAATATCAGCCAAGTTGTTTTGATGTTGGTGGAGCTGTGTATGTGTGTGTGTGTGTGTGTGTGTGTGAAAGACCAGTTGACATGTGAAAGATCGTGAATGATTGCATCCCATTTTTATTATAAAGATGTATGTTATTAAATGGGTGGGCTAGAGGGGGGGTCATTGTGTTTAACTTTTGGCTGGTGGAATATAAAATTACAGACAACCATATCATGATCTGAGAGGAGGGTTTTTTTCACTGCAGTATTGTGAATTGTGTTTGTGTGGTTACTAAACACTAGGTCCAAAATGTTTTTGTGACATCTTGTTGGTGTGAGCACAAGTTGAGACAGGAAAAAGTCATTCATGAAATTGAAGAGTTACTCTACCGCTGCTTTGTCAGGAGTTGAGGTGGAAATACCTGTTTTCAAGCTGTTTTTAGACCAATCAACACAGAGGATTTTTAAGTCACCCATCATTATTATGTTACCAAAATGACACTGCTGAATAAGACTTTATACTGTGTTGAGGCATTCCTTGAAGTATAGTAGAGGCATTTGTGGTGGCTTACAGAGACCAACTACTGTTAAGTCATTTGCCTTGTTGTGCACAGAAAGTTATTCACAGTAGTTGTTGGAGAATGTATCATATGTGGCTACCATAAAAGAATCATGCAAAAAAACGACAGTTTTGCCAACACGATCTGCACAGATGGTTATAAAATTTCTCTCCCTCATTTCAGCTTCCAGGTGGGAGTTGTTGAGATGGGTTTCAGTTAGGATGAAGAAAGGGATGTGGTGTGGTTATCAATCCAATTCTCAATGAATTGGATCTTCCATTTTTGTGCATTGATGGAAGGGTTGATGCCTTGTGCATTAAGCAAAAATGTTGTGACTGGCTTTGAGATGGGACTACTTCATCACTAATTGTAGAGGTAGTAGTAGATGTTGACAATGATGACGTTTTGTCTCTTGAGGTAGTTTAAGGAAGTAGCAAATTTGAAAAGTTCTGCTGTGAAGGATAGTTGTTGTTGACCTGAAGTGGCTGTGTCAGGGGCTGCTGGCTTGATTGCTGCAGAAAGTACAGTTGCCAGAGTAAGAACGGGATGGAAAAACTTCACGGAGTTACTGCTACTGCTAACTAAAAAAGGTCTCTCACTCAAGATAAAAGGCAAATTGTACGATGCCCGTGTGTGCACAGCAATGTTACATGGAAGTGAAACATAGGCTCTGCATGCCGTGGATCTATGGAGCTTGGAAAGAAACGAAGGCTGCATGATCAGATGGATGTGTAACAGTAGTGTGCGTGAACGGTAAAGTGTAAATGTATTGAGTGCGAAACTGGGCATTATAGGGATCAAATGCTGCATGCAGGAGAGAAGACTGCAGTGGTATGGACATGTGATGTGTATGAAAGATGACAGCTGTTTAAAAAAGGTGCAGGGCACTAGAGGTTGTAGGATGTCCCGAAAGAGGAAGACACGGAATGAAACGGTAAAGGCTGACCTGGCTCAGCTGAACCTCCCAATGGAGACAGCATAGGACCGAGACCTCTGGTGCTACAACGTACAACAAAAGACCCGTGTTGACAACTCAATCCCGGACGCTGTTCATAACGGTGCCACCCAGCTCCACACAGTGAATTTGGTTGACATCAGGACCACCCAGTAACATGGCTCCTTTTATGAATAAGGCTTGATGCGGTGATGGTGGTGGTGATGATGATTAGATAGATATCCATCTATTCACCTTTTGGCAGCTCTAGTTTTTGTGCTTTTTGGTTTCTACTTACTTCATAACTTTGTGATTTGACTATAAATAAATTGTTAGAGTTAGTTAAAATTAGTACCAGGCTTGAAAAAATAAATACTGCAATCAATGTTATTAATTCAATCAAGGTGTTGCCACAGCATGGCCAGTGTCTACTGACTGAAACCAGTAAAATAATAAAATAATATATTTGGAAAATATATCTTCTTTTCCTATCTATATTAAAGTTATTTTTAAATTATATTTTATTTTCAGGATACTATAACTTGGACTTGGGAAGGACCAGATGCGTATGTATTAATTAAATGATTTAAACTCTAATTTTAGCTTTGCAATTTTTATTTTATTTTATATTCTAAATTTGATATATTATCATTATCTTTTATTTACTGTATATGCTCATGTATATGCTCATTATTTACTGTATATGCTCTGGTAGATAAGGAGACTTCTAAGTTACATTTACAATGTACTATACATGAGTTGAATTTTTGTATGTCCAGTAGATAAGTCATATGCTGTTTCTCATGTATTTTCATGGGAAAAAGTGTGATTTATACATAAGTGTGTGTGTGTGTACATATATATATATATATATATATATATATATATATATATATATACATCCTCAATTCACCTTCCATGTTCAAACTATGCTTATGGACAACTGGTCACACCCAACAATATATTGCCAGATGCAACTAACACTCTTCAAACCTGCCTCCATGACTTATTGTTGTAGGATGGTCCCTCCTTCAGCAAGCAATATGTAGCTTGCACATTTCCCCTTTTCATTTTACACATCCCACTTTTATCACTGTCTATTCAGCTTGACCAAGGACACTATAAACACCATAGTGTCATAACGAGGTAGTGCTGGTGTCATAAAATACTCTCAGTACACATAAAGTGTTAGGTGTTAGGAAGAGCATCCAGAAGTAGAAACAAAAACAGAACAAGCAAGATGTCTTAGCTGCAGAATGTCGCAACCTGTCTAAATCATGGAAGCACGAAAAATATATGTTAAACACTGATGATGATAGAGCAGGTTAATATTTCATCCTCAATTTCAGATCATTACAGTGTCATCATCATCATCATCATCATCACCGTTTTACGTCCGTTCTTCCACGCTAGCATGGGTTAGATGGGTTGTCCTGTTGTGGGCAGTGTCTGGTCAGCTGACCATGCCTTGCTCATACAGGAACTGATTTGGCTTGATTTCTACAGCTGGATGCCCTTCCTAACACCAACCTCATTTACAGTGAGTGCTAGGTGCTTTTTCGTGGCGCCTACACGTACACTTTACAGTGTGGGCTGGGTGCTTTTTTGCCGTGGCACCTCCATGACCACCTTGCGGTGGGGAGTGTGGGGGCATATTGTCTATATGCTTCAGCTTGTACCCATGGGAGGTCGGGTACTCTGTATTACTGCGTGACGCCAGAGGTCACGGTCATGTGTCATCGCCTTTGAGAGGTGTAATTGGGTAAGGTCGGCTTTTATCACCTCATCCCAGGTCATCTTGGGTCTCCCCACTCCGCGGTTTCCATCGACTTCTAGTGCTCTGCACCTTTTTACGCATCGCATGTCCATACCAGCGCAACCGCCTCTCCTGCACACAGCATTTGATTCCTCTTATGCTCAGTCTCTCTCTCAATTCATTTATGCTTTGTCGTTCACATATATTACTGTTACACATCCATCGGAGCATGCAGGCTTCGTTTCTCTCTAATCTACGTAAGTCTTCCACCTTCAGCGCCCAGGTCTCACTACCATGCAACATCGCTGTTCGGTTACACGCATCATACAGTCTGCCTTTCATTTTGAGGGAGAAGCCTTTTGCAGCTAGCAGTGGTAGTAGTTCCCTAAACTTCTTCCATCCCGTTCTTACCCTAGTTATTGTACTTTCTGAACACCCACCTCCGCTGCTAATTTGGTCACCTAGGTAGCAGAAGCTGTCTACTGTTTCTACAGAGCCCTCCCAGAGATTGGTGGTACTTGTTTCCTGTGGCTGTTTGCTGCTTGCTGTCCCAGCACAGCTGCTGCATGTGAAGCCTACATTCTTAATTAAGCTTCCTGAGATCCCACTACATCTCTTGTGTACCCATTGTTTGCATTTGGGGCAGAGAATGGAGTTACTACCTATTCAATTAAATTCTGTTCTTTCACTTCTGAAAATGTTAGAGATCTCGTTTCCAATGTAGGCTGTCTCTGATGAGAATTATTTCCATTATTTTATTGAGAGATGTTCTTAGACAGTTATATGAGTAGGGTGCCCAGTTCCTTGCTCACACACAGATTCTTTATAAACCTATAGTTGATGTTGCTGCCCTTCATTTTAGAATGGATTCTTTTGCCTGGGACAGACTTATATAATAGTGAGGATAGCCACTGAAATGCGAAAGTTAGTCATGACAGTGTCATACCCAATGACTGACCTACCAACATAATTGTTAATTGTTACAAGGGAAAAGGTGATATTCTGGAAAAGAGCAACTACAGAAACACAAAATTAAATCAAGTTATAAAAGCTTATAGCACTACTAATTAAGAAAAGAGACAATTTAGATTTTGTGCCATGAAGGAGCACCACAGGTTCCCCTTTCACCACAGGTTCCCCTTAATGAGACAACTACAATATCTAGTTTCTGTTGATCTGGAGAAAGCTTTTGACAGAATACCATGATCTGAATTACAGGTACTGTCCATCTAACGGATTTCCAAAGTTTCTGTCTTCCCAATTTCACTCACAAGGCATGGATCAACCCAAGGCTTTGGTAAATGACACTCTCCCAAGATGCCACACAGTGGGACGTAATAATTGCGAAGCAAACTTCTTAATCATTCGGCCATGTTACATTCACCATATATGATATACACAACAACATAAATTGGTGGTTTTCTCTGTTGCAGATCAGGCGACAAAGTAATGTTGTATAGGAACTTATTTATCTGTTCCATGTAAACTTAGAAAAGCAGCTATAAAATGATGATGAGTGAATTCATACATACATAATCTCATAATTGGATGTGTATTTTCTTTTACTGCTTTTAGTTATTTTACTGTGACCATGGCGAGGTCCTGTTGTCAATGGTTTTGCTCAATGGTATACTTCGTATAATATTCATAGTGGTAAGAAACTCTCAGGAGAGCTGGACAGCAGAAGGTCTTTAGAGAAGAAGCCTCCTCTCAAGCAAGTGTTACAGCCCTTAACTTCTTATACTCTGGGCCACATCCAGGTTATAACACTTGGATACTTTTTCTGCTGATATTTAGTTATTTTGATATCAAAGACATGTATTTTAACCGTATGGAGATTTTGACAAGATTTAGTTGGAATCCCTCTCCGCTGCCTTTGCTTTAAAACTTATATTTAAACACTTTCTTGATGTTAACAGCGTAACCGCCGCCGCCAACATTACGATGACTCACTCAGAGTTACTTCCCTTATCGTGCGCTAAAATATAAACACACTGCCCTCAAATGGAGGTCATTTTTATTCCTCATCAAACATATCCAGCTGGAACTCCTTTCCATTGTCTCTGATATTGCCTTTTGGGCTTTGGCCCATGTATTCCTACAGACTGAAAGTTGTTTCATGAGATTGTAGGTATATTTGCCCACAAAACCTCTTAATTTCACTTCAGTTACGTCCCTTTAGAGAGTTACTGCACTACAGACTTTATCTTAGTTGCTTGAAACAAATATTTTACAATGTTATGCAAAAACACAGGGCACACATACACACATTGTCATCATTATCATCATCACCTCAGGTCATATATACTTGTATATGTAATTACTTATTAAATTTCCTAACTACCTTGCTATCTGTATCCAACAAGTTTGATGATTTTTTTTTTCTTTTAGAGGAAAGGCCCTTTGTGACCAGCGGGATTAATACTGTTGATGCTTTTGCATAAAAAAAATAAAATAAAACTGACCTTGACTTAGAAAATCTAGATGATGATGATGATAGGCTTTCTTATCTAATACTGACACTATATTTATAAAGAGAGGGTAACAAAAAATCCATACTTTTCCTATAAACATTTGAAATATATATTGGCCCACAACTTCCCACCCCACATTAGTGTAACGATTTTCATACTTCCTCTTGTTACTATACTTATTCTATCTCTATTAAAGGTCTTGTCTATTTTTTCATGTTTGCAGAGGCTAAATGAGAATTTTGAGACGGTATTCTATGATTGTCTCAGAAACCAACTCTTACTTTTGAGCTTATTGGTTAACCTGAGTTTTTCAGTTGTTTGATCAACAGAACAGCCTATTCATGAAATCAGCATGCAGGTGACTGAGCATTCCATTGATGTGTACTCTTAATGTGATTCTCAGTGGAATTCAATGTGTGACAAAGCTGGCTAATTGAATTGCAGATGTAGTTCTTCCAATGGGCTTTTAAACACTTAATGTCTATCCACTTTCAGTCACAAGGCTTAGGCTGACCCAAGGTTATGGTAAATGATACTTGCTCAAGATAACACACAGTGGGATGAAACCTAAGACTTTACAATTAAGAATAACACTTTATAACCATTTTGCCAGATGGCTAATACTTTTTTAAGAATCTCTCTATTACAGTAAATATGCTCTAAAATAAGCAGTATTAATAACCAATTGTATCTCCACTAAAAATGTTCTTAAAACCATACACTATAACTGTTATATTTTCATTTAAAATATTCTCTTATTTAATTTCAGATTTAAAGTATTATGGTATACACTGTGTCAATTTCATAATAATGTTGAAATAGAGGTGAGTGTGTATTTCAGAACATTTTTATTATAGCTTTTTAACTTTTTGCTCTCTCTCTCTCTCTCTCTTGCCACACACATGCACACGCAGACGTGTGCACACACACATTTATATTCTTTTTCTTTAGTTAAAAAAAGTCACAAAAAAGTGTTTAATGTGGAGAATTTGACAGAATTGTTAGTGTTGAACAAATTCTTTATCGTATTTGTTCTAATTCCCTGCCCTCTGAATTCAAACTTTGCCATGGTCAACTTTGCCTTTCATCCTTTCGAGGTTGATGAAATAAAGTGCCACTGGAATTGTTAGTGTCAGATAAAATCATCATCATTATCATCATCACTATTTAATGCCCATTTTTCCATGCTAGCATAGGTTAGACGAGTTTTCTTTTTGTTTGATAGGCCAAGTCAGGTGACCATGCCTTGTTCATACAGAACTGATTTTGGCTTGGTTTCTATAGCTGGATGCCTTCCTAATGCCAACCTCATTGACAGTGAGTACTGGGTACTTTTTACCATGACATCTACACAACCACATTACAGTGTGAGCTGGGTGCTTTTTGTCGTGATACCTACACGACCACTTTACAGTGTGGGCTGGGTGTTCTTTGTCATGTCAGTCTTGTGGTAATTGTTCCAGTCCAGGCTAGTCTATAAATTGGCAGTAAAATATCTGTGACATACTGCACTTCACATGATGAAGGACTTTGTGATTAAATTTACCATATTTTCCCATATAAGGTTGAACTATGGCTGCTTATATACTGTACAAGGTCTGAGTCATTGCTTAATGTTTACTTGGCTTTATCCATGTTATAAATGTATTTAAGGAAGACTGTCTAGAGTTATTAGACAATATTTTGCAGTAAGTTTTCCCTTTTCGTGTTTCATGTAAGTTCCTTTTCTGAGTAAGGGAATGATCTATAGACCTTATATTAGAGCTTGCCAAAATTTTCACATTTGAAAAATGAAAAATTTGTGATACTTTAGTTTTGTTTGTGACACAAAATTAAGGGAATGAATAAATAAACATTTAATATCATATTATGTGTCACCAACCATCTGTTTAGTTGTATGCAGTTATCAGACTAAATATACTTCACAACAAAATATTGTTAAAAAAAATCAATCAGATTTGACTTAATTTTGTGACACATCGAGAGATTATTGGTGATACACTAAAGAGTTATGACACACTTAAAGATTGTCGGTGGCACACTGTGTTATCACATGCCTGAAGATTATTGGTGACACTAAAGTGTCATATCACACATAGAAATTACCAGTGACAGTTTGGATACTTTATGTTGTGATATTTGGCAGCTTGAAAGTATCACTTAGACCTATTGATATTTCATTAATTGACAGAATTAATACTTATGAAAACTATATTATAAAATTTAGTTGTCACTAGTCTTTTAGTCTCTGTTTTGTCATCGTAGCATAGTTAAAAGTTTTATGAAACTTTCATCATTATATGTTATGTTATTAAAAGTAAAGTTTCCTCTAATTTTGTTTCAAAACAAAACTATTCTGGTGTAAAATGGTTTTATGTTCTGTAGAATTTTACCTAACATTCTTACTGATTCTCACCTTATTGTTTATGACTTTTATTAATGCCTTAAAAAGTGTAACATTCTACATAGCTATTTCATTGTATCTTCCAGTTTCTACCTGTACATATTCCAAATGAACAAGAATTAAAAGATCCAAAGTTATTTTCTGAAAATGTTCGCCAACAAATGGCCAAGTGAGTTATAGATATTGATAAAAAGCATTTATGGTATTTTATTTTATCTAAAATAAAAGAGAACTGCTAATATTTGATTGGATTATTTGTAACTCAGGAGCTCATAACCTTTATCATTCTGTTTAACCCATGACAGCTAAAGCAAATTTTCACTATCCTGTTTTGTGCAATAATTTGAATTTACATTTCTACCATAATATAGCAATTGACAAAGGAGAAATATCAAAATAATTTTTTTTAACATTATGATTTTTAGGTTTATATAATAATAATAATAATAATTTCTTTATTATTGGCCACAAGGGTCGAATATAGGGGAAAATACAAAGACGGAGACAGTGGAGATTTACATGCAATCGACTAAAAGAATTAACAAAAACAAATAAACAAAACAAATAAACAAAACAAATACCAACAACAGAATTCCTCAATAGGGGGGGATACCACCCACCCTCTCTCCCTTGATCTTTCCAGCCTACAGGCGCATGTCCAGAGTGAACCCATTCACACGGGCCATTCCAGCCTACAGGCGCATGTCCAGAGTGAACCCATTCACACGGGCCATTCTCACAACAATCACCCACCTTTCAAAAAATATCCTGGGGGGCAGCATTTTTCTCTCCACCCTTATCTTCCTTTTCAACTGGAACTTGAAAAAGTTGATGAGGGCGTGACCAAAGAAGTGAGTGTCTGTCTTCAGACTTTTCAGCCACGTCCACCACACAGCCTCTTTTGTTACAGCTATCAGACAGAGGAAAACTGCCTGCTCTTCCCGGTCAAAAGAATCTCTCGGTCAAAAGAATGCTCCCCGGTAGCACTGCCAAGCGAGGAATTTCTGGAAATTGTTGAAAGTCCTCCAGAAAAAACTGGCTAGTTCATTCTCATCAATGCCTAGAATCTCCTTGAGAGCGTTGTCGCACTTGCCCACCACTAACCCTCTATAGAACTCTAGAGTGGAAGTTTCACTGACTGTATTGCCCATCTGGTAGAGGGCAGTGAGTGTCTGGCAACATTCCAGATGCCAGGCACCCAGTTTCGGTCTCTTCTTGACCCAGGACTGCAGCTCAGTCCAAGAAATGAGCTGCAGAAAGGCCTATCTGACAAATGAGGACCACACTTGTTCATTGTTTTGGCAGAATATCTGGAGATGCGCAGCCTGAGCACATGTTTGTGCATCATTAGCTGTGGCATGCCCAGCCCTCCTCGTAAAGGATGCTGGCAACAGGTGGACCGTCTCACTGATGTAACCTGTCCCCTCCACAAGAAGTTGAAGAAGATCCACTCTAATTTGGTGAGGCACGAATGGGGGCAAGGCACAACGGTCAGGCAGTAGTAGATGATGGACACAATGTACAATGTTATTTCACTTATTTATGAATGCATACAAGCATGGTCCCGTAACTCGTGCGGGAGTTGTAGGGACGCCATATTGACAGTATTTTTAGGGCAATTTAACCTGGCAGAGCCCAAACCTCTCCGGGTCTGAATACAGCAGATTTCTTCCAGAGAAAGATAGAGAGTGAGAGAATGGAAGTGAGAAAGAGATATAGAGGATGAATTGACCTCAGTACTGGACTAATACTTTTTCATCAACCTCGAATAGATGAAAAACAAAGTTGAAATTTTTTTTTTTGTTAAATTATGTTTAATTCTTTAGCAGTAACCCTTTTGTGACCATATTTCTAATGAAATGTATTGTATTTCAATTAATTAATGAAGAATTTAGAAGTATTTATTATAATAATTATTTCATTATTTTAATGGTATTTGAACCATAACTTATCAAAAGATTCTTACAACAAATTATGGAGGAAGATTTTAATTTAAATTGGAACCCTTTAAAATGGGTGGTTTTGTTTCATAGAACCAGAGTTAGTTTTACAGTGGGTTGGTATCAAAAACTATATTTCATGCCTATTTCATGCCATTGAAAAAAATACTCCAGACGCATGAGTGATTCTCAAAATGTTATGAACATTTTTTTCTACAGATGTTTGAATTGTACCATAACAGACCATACCTATGATGACTGTCGGCTGATACTATGGGCGGCTAAAGTGAAAGTTCCGATTGTCAAAAGGATTGTTGAAATTTTTAAGCTTCATAAAAAGCTTGGGTAAGCATTAGATGATTATCAAATTTATATTGTTTACTAAACTCTTATTAAACTCTTAAATGATTTTGTTATTGTATTGGCTACCCTATTAGGCCAAATGATACCATACTATAAGAAATTTGTATCTTATAAAAATATTCTATGAAAAAATCAGACTGTATCTTTCATCATTGACATCATTGTTGTTATGCCAGCCATTTCCCTGTCAGTATGGGTTGGATGAGACTTATTTGAGGGAGTATTCTACAACCAGATGCTTTTCCTGATGCAACCAAAGACCTTATTTTTTAAGTACAGTATTTATGTACCACTGATCTTTGTTGCCTTAACAGGCTGTAGGACATAAAAAAACACCACTGCTACCTTAAACAGTGTTGAAGATATTTGTCCATAGTGCCACACAGTGGGATCAAACTTGAAATTTAATCACAGAGCTATGCTTGCATGCATTCTCTACTTAAGTTTTCTTTCATACTTCATAGTTGTGCAAAATACTTTCTATTCACTCCCTTCTCTCAATTATCCTCTTCTCTTTTTCTTGCTTAATTTAGAAAATAACTAACCATATGTATCTGGTTTAGAATAGGTAGTAAGAAGCCACTAAAAGGGTTTGTGTTACGAAAGGTGTGCTGTCCAACCTATGCCATCCTTGATAGGTCAACATAAAAACGATGATAATAATTGTTTCTACTTTTGGCACAAGGCCAGCAATTATCCAGTACATTGACCTAAATGGTCACGTTGGACAGCATTGTGACGGCTATGACGGAATCCATGGAGGCTATGGGTTCGGTACTAGAAATGAGGAAGGCTCCAGAATCCTGGAATTCTGCGACGCAAATAACTTGACTATCTGTAACACTAACTTCAAAAAACGAGACAATCACTTGATCACCTATAGATCGGGGGAACACACAAGCCAGGTAGATTATATCCTTACCAGAAGACGTGACAGAGTGTCTGTTGTTAACACTAAATCCCTCCCCCATGAAGAATTCACCTCCCAACATAGACTGATAATTAGCGACCTCATAGTCAGGACGAGACGTACTAGACAGCGGAAGAGGACTATCCTCAGGAGAAAAATATGGAAGCTAAAGGACCCCATAGCCAGAAATAAATTTCAAAGCATATTACTTGACGCTTTCGACAGTAAGGAAGAGCAATTAGAGTCGTATAATATAGAGGAACAGTGGGAATTCCTGAGAGCAAACCTGCTGACGGCGGCAGACGAAGTCTGTGGCTGGAGCAGGCCTGTAGGTAGGAGGAGAGTAACATGGTGGTGGAACAGTAAGGTGGAGGAGTCAATTAAGGCCAAAAAGCAGGCTTGGAAAGTATGGCGGGATGGGGGAAGTAGAGAAGACTATCAGGTGGCCAGGAGGGAAGCTAGGAGACAAGTGTACTTCGCAAGAAGGGAAGCAGAGGAAAGAAAGTTCAAGCATGTTCTACAATGTGAGGACCAAAAACGTGAGGTGTTCAGGATTGCCAGGCAATGTGTCAAGGAAAACCGTGATATTGTCGGGGAGAAGTGTGTGCTTAACGATGATGGCATACTTGCCATCACCGACGCTGATAAGAAGGTAGCTTGGAAGTGTCACTACGAAAGGCTTCTAAATGAGGAGAACAAATGGGAGAAAGACAGTCTCCCCCACATCGACCCAATAGAGGGACCAGCAGTGTTAGTCCAGGGTAGTACAATAAGCAAGGCAATCAAAGATATGAAGACGGGTAAGGCGGCTGGTCCTTCGGAAATAGTTGCTGAGATGCTGAAGGCATCTGGTTCGGTGGGACACACCATGGTCACCCGGATAGTTAACCAAGTCGTACAGAATGGGGTTGTTCCGAAGGACTGGCGTAGCAGCATCATCGTTAACTGCTATAAGGGAAAAGGAGATGCCCTAGATAGGAGTAACTATAGAGGCATTAAATTAATCGACCAGGTCATGAAGGTCACGGAAAAAGTAATAGCGCAACTAATCAGAGAGAGAATTGATCTAGATGAAATGCAGTTCGGATTTGTGTCAGGCAAAAGTACCACAGACGCTCTTTTCATTGTACGACAACTACAGGAGAAGTACCTAGCTAAAAGTAAACCCCTATACTTAGCTTTTGTCGACTTGGAGAAAGCCTTCGACAGAGTCCCCCGTTCCATTATCTGGTGGTCTCTTAGAAAACTAGGTGTTGACGAATGGCTTGTGAGAGCTATACAAGCCATGTATAAAGAAACAGTCAGTAAGGTTAGAATTAACAACGAATATAGTGAAGAGTTTAGCGTAAAAGTTGGTGTCCATCAGGGCTCTGTTCTTAGCCCCCTACTATTTATTATTGCCCTTCAGGCTATAACAGAGGAGTTCAAGACCGGCTGCCCATGGGAACTCCTATACGCAGATGATCTAACGCTCATAGCTGAATCAATGACCGAACTAGAGAAGAAATTCCAAACATGGAAGCACGGCCTAGAATCAAAAGGCCTTAAAATTAACCTGGCTAAGACTAAAGTTCTAGTTTGTAGGAAAGAAAATATGGCGGCAGTCCCATCTGGGAAATGGCCATGCTCAGTGTGTAGGAAAGGCGTAGGTAGAAACTCCATTTTATGTCCCAAATGCAAAGTATGGGTGCATAAAAGATGTAGTGGGATCACAGGTAAGCTAACTAAGAACATAGATTTTACATGTGGCCGGTGCTCTGGTGCAATAAGTAGCAGCAAGTACCCACAAAATACTAGCTCCTTCAACTGCGCAGAGGGTTCTATAGAAATAGTGGACAGGTTCCGTTACCTGGGTGACAAAATCAGCAGTGGGGGAGGGTGCTCTGAAAGTACAGTAGCTAGAGTCAGAACTGGATGGAAAAAGTTCAGAGAGCTTATACCACTATTAGCCGCTAGAGGGTTCTCCCTAAAAATGAAAGGCAGGTTATACGATGCCTGCATACGAACAGCAATGCTGCATGGCAGTGAGACCTGGGCATTGTGTGCAGAGGATATACGCAGACTAGAGAGGAACGAAGCTTGCATGCTCCGCTGGATGTGCAATAGTAATATACGTGAACGGCAAAGCATAAACGAACTAAGGAAAAAATTAGAAATAAGAGGGATCAGATGTTGTTTACTCAAGAGAAGGCTACGTTGGTACGGTCACGTGATGCGCATGAAAGACGACAGCTGTATAACAAAGTGCAGGGCAATAAAGATAGACAGTAGCCACTGAGTAGGCAGACCCAGAAAAACATGGGACGAGCTGATAAATTCCGACCTCACACGCTTACACCTCTCCAAGACAATGTCACTGGACCGAGACCTTTGGCGCTACTCAGTAATAGAGAAGACTCGCCTTACCTAAATACAAAGTAAAAACCTACTACAGTCAGTAGGCATCTCTATCAAAACACCCCCCCGTCCCACCACCTCCACCCCATCCACACCGCCCCTTTCAATGTACAGTTATGTTGGTCCCACAACATCCAGGCCGAAACAAATGAGATCGTGTAGGTGTCATGACAAAAAACACACAGTCCACGCTGTAAATGTGGCCGTGTAGGCAACACGGTAAAAACCTCCCAGCCCCACACTGTAAATGTGGTTGGTGTTAGGAAGGGCATCCAGCTGTAGAAAACCCGCCAGACAGTCCACGCTGTAATGTGGCCGTGTAGGCAACACGGTAAAAACCTCCCAGCCCCACACTGTAAATGTGGTTGGTGTTAGGAAGGGCATCCAACTGTAGAAAACCCGCCAGACAGTCCTATGCGAGCAAGACAACCACTCTTGCCTCAAGTGGGAAAACCCCCGTCCAAACCCATGCAAGCGTGGAACACGGACGCTAAACCTGATGATGATGATGATTACTGGTACTTTATTTTATCGACCCCGTAAGGATGAAAGGCAAAGTTAACCTCGGCGGGATTTGAACTCAGACCGTAAAGGGACGTAACTATGCTGGAAAGCATGGCGTCTGACTCACTACCAATACTGCCAATCCACCGCCAAAAATGATAATAATGATAATGATATATATATATATATATATATATATATATCATCATCATCGTTTAACGTCCATCTTCCACGCTAGCATGGGTTAGACAGGAGTTGTCCCAATTTGAGGCAAGGTTGGTCGGGTGACTACCTCGCTCCTATAGGACTATCTGGCAGGTTTTCTACGGCTGAATGCCCTTCCTAACACCAACCACATTTACAGTGTGGACTGGGAACTTTTTACCATGTTACCTACATGGCCACATTACAGCGTGGACTGTGTTTTTTTGTCGTGACACCTACACGATCTCGATCTCATTATCTCATTTATTTAGGACTGGATATTGTGGTACCAACTTTACAGAGAGAGGATGGTATTGGTGGGAGTGGGAGGATAGGGTAGTGGGTTGGGGTGTATATTCAGTTAAGAGGTGCCTACTGATTGTAGGTTTCGCTTTGTACATAGACAAGGCATGTCTTCTGTATTACTGTGTGGCGCCAAAGATCTTGGTCCAGTGACATTGTCTTAGAGAGGTGCAAGTGTGTAAGGTTGGAATTTATCAAATTGTCCCAGGTTTTTCTGGGTCTACCTATTCCATAACTTCCATCAATTTTGATCGCCCCTGCACTTTTTTATACAGCTGTCATCTATAATGCGCATCACGTGACCATACCAATGTAGTCTTCTCTCGAGTAAACAGCATCTGATCCCTCTTATTCCTAATTTCTCACAGTTCATATATGTTTTGCCGTTCGCGTATATTACTATTACACATCCAACGGAGCATGCATGCTTCATTCCTTTCCAGTCTGTGCAGGTCTTCTGCACACAATGCCAATGTCTCACTGCCATGTAACATTGCTGTTCGTATACAGGCATCATACAATATGCCTTTCATTTTTAGAGAGAAACCTTTTGTGGCCAACAGCGGTATAAGCTCTCTGAACTTTTTCCATCCCGTTCTGACTCTGGCTACTGTACTTTCAAAGCACCCTCCATATATATGTAATCACAATTTCTGAATACATATAATCTTTACATTTCATATATCTCAAAGGCTAACCATTACTTACTTCATTTACTTGTACTCTTTCATGAATGTTTTACCAAACAAAGACAAATTGATGAAGTGTATTTACTTTTTGTCATTATCATAAAGAAAACAAACTCAAATCAAGAAAGGGAACTGGGTGATAAACTTAATCCATCACCCAGTTTAACACCACCACATGCACTCAATACACTCTGTAAAGTGGTTTGCATTAGGAAGGGTATCCAGCTTCAGAAACCAGGCCAAACTATGGAATGTATGAACAAGCCAATTATCCAATCATGTCTTATCTCAGAGCATGATGATCCCATTCCACCGCAAAAAATGGACATAGAATTCTCTCTCTCTCTCCCTTTCATATATTTAGCTAGTGTGGAAAACAGCTAACACCTATAGTGTACTGCTAGATGTTTGTTTACTCACTCATTCAACAGTATGTAGACCCCCCATATAAGCAAGATGCAGTTTGACCTAAGAACATGACAACCTATCTAACTCATGTAAACATAGACATAAAACAGTGATGGTGATGATGATATATATATATAAACCTAACTAGAAACAATTTTGTATGAGCAGGACACGGTCACCTGATCTGACTTGTCTTACAATGGGACAACTCATCTAACTCATACTAGCATAGAATATTGAAGAAACGATAATGATATATATATATATGAGACAGAGAGAGAAAAGCAATATGAAAAATGAGGATAAAATGGCTGAAGCGAGGTGTTTTAATCTCCCAGAAATCCTCATCACTTTGAACAAGTATCACTTGAAATAGAGGCTAGGGTTTAGGTACATTTGAAGAAATGACAGTGAGAATGGCAAACGTGACTTGGTGAATGATATAATGTTTTGATTTCACATTGGTTTAACTCTTATCTTTTAACACATATCTCATGAAACCACATTAGCAATGTATTCTTGAAAAGTACAAAACAGCTCTATAACTACACAGTATTATTATTTTCAGCTTTAGCACAGAAGCCATGAATGATGTTTTACACAGAATTCGTCTGAAAGTTTCCTCTGAACCACAGGATAAGATGTCATATGAAGAATTTTCTGAATATCTTAATATATCACAGAACAACACCCTTCAGCGGTTATTTAAAGCTTATGATTTTGTATGTATTTTTTTATATCAAAAATTAATTCACTTTTAAGAAATGTATTTTTGTGCAAATCTCATTTAAAAGTTCAGGTTTTCCATATACTAGCAGAATTATTATAGTTTGTGCTAACTTCTCTCTTTACTTCTTCTTCTTTGCCAACTTATTCATGAGAGGGTCATAGGGACAGAGTCCTTAAATACTCCTTCCAGCGGGTCCTGTCAGAAGCTATCTGACCATCTTGCTTGGGGTCTACTCCTGGTACTTCTGCCCATAAAATTTGTCAAGTGATTCTTTCCTGAGTCATTCTAACTACATGTCCATAGTATTGAAGCTATGATCTCTCAATTCTCCGAATTGAGAGATCTCTCTTTACACCATGTTTTATTTAATTAATCAGTCTATAAAATTTCTCTTAGCTTAAGCTTTAGGCAACCAAATGAAAATTTTATTCTGAGAATAATTTTTTCTGTTTTGCAGTGAATTGGCACAGCTGTTAGCACATCAGATTAAATACCTTATTATTTGTTCTGGATTGGTGAAGTTGTTAAAAAGATGCTTTCTGGTATCTGATCTGACTTTGTGCATTCAAATCCTGCTTCCTTCTGCCAGGAGTTGTGACAGGCAGATATTATCAGCAATAGAAAGACCAATGAAATTATTGTTTCCTTTGTCCAATTTGATGATTGCCTCTTTTTTTTTGTATTGATTAATTGTTTTGCTATTGATTAATTATTACTATTATTTCCATTCAGGAACAGACTGGCAGTATTGATTTAAAAGATTATGTAGTAGATCTGTGTTTGGTTTCTGGTCCTGCTACTATTGACGATGTATTGAAAATGGCTTTTCAAGTAAGAAACTTGTTTTTTTCTTGATTTAGTGTAAATGTACTCCTTGACCTACGACCAGGTTCTGTTCTAGCCAACTTGTCCAAAGTCGATATGGACATAACTTTAAGACCTGTTTTATATGCATTACTCATATGTACTGTACTAAGTATTTAATACATTGTATTTTATCTTTTTTACATATTATACATATTTACCCAAGTGTGAGTTAACATTAAAGTGATTGAGTATTCCACTGACACATGGTGACATGAGAACAAAGTACCCAGTCTACTCTGTAAAGTGGTTGTGCTGATGACAGGACAAAAAGGGCCTTGTCCATCCTGAAAGGTGGTCATGCTGGTAACATGAGGAAAAGCACCCTGTCTGCTTTAGTAGATGGTCGTTTTGGTAATCTGATAAAAAAGCACCCAGTCCACACTGTATGTATGTGGCATTAGGAAGGACATTTAGTTGTAGAAACCAAGCCAAAATACAGATCCATATGAGTAAGATTTGGTCACCTGACCTGACTTATCTCATAACATGACAACCCGTCTAACCCATGCAAGCATGGGAAAATAGGCATTAAATAGTGATGTTGATGCCACGTACTCTTAATGCAATTCTCAAACCAAATCAGTGTGATAAGGTTGGAACTTTGACTAACAAGTACAAATCCATCCAATAGGCTTTCACACAATTTCTGTCTACCTAGTTTGATTCACATGATTTGAACCAACCTCTCCCTCTCTTTTACTGAAATGATAACTTAGTAACTTAGGTTAATGTTTAATGTTTGTTTTTCAGGCATTTGAATATGGAAATGAAGGATTTATCAATAGTCATGGTTTTATATCTGTAATGGTGCACATATTCGAAATGTCTAGCACAGAATGTCAACAGATTTTCCTAGAAATAGATTCTAATGAAGATCAGAAAATTACTTATGGTAAATATTAAATTATATTTATTTATATTTTAATTCTATTTTCTGGGGTGAAAATCACACATCATCAGCTAACTTGAACTCAACAATCTCTTTGCCAGACACTTAGCATAAACTTTACTAGGGAGGCTTAACAAAGAGATCCCTTATTCATAATCTTCATGGACAGGATTGACATACGCAGCTGGTTTGGAAGTGGTATTGAGACTGGCGAGTATAGGATCAGTCGGCTGGAATTTGTGGATGATGTCAGAAATTGATATCCGACATGCACTTGAGAGGTTTGCTCTTCAAGTCACAGGAAGGGTCCATAGAAGTGGTTGATAGCTTCTGCTATCCAATTGACTTAATCAGTAGTGGAGGAGGGTGCTCTGAGAGCATAATAGCTACAATAAAGAGAGGATAGAAGTTGTTTAGAGAGCTACTCCCACTGTTGACAACAAAAGGTTTCTCCCTATGTACAAAAGGACCTGTGTGTAAAGTCTGATGCTGCATGGTAGGGAAACATGGGCAGTGACTGCAGAAGACCTGTGTGCTACATGGTAGTGAAACATGGGCAGTGACTGCAGAAGACATGCGTAGAAATAAATAAAGCAGCTATGCTTTGTTGGATGTGCAATGTAAATGTGACAGAAAGGCAGAGTAAGGATGAACTGTGGGAGGAGCTGGATTTAAGAGGAATCTGATGTGGTGTGCAGGAGTGAAGAGTGTGTTGGTACCATGAATGTAGGCACTTTAAAAGGTCGCTCTAACGAGGTTGTAGAGATTCTTGAATGTAAGCAAGTTGATGTTTGCTGTGTTCAAGAGACCAGGTGGAGGGATGGGTTTGCTAGATACATTGTACAGTCAGCGGCAGCGTAGTAAGTAAGGCAATCAGAGATATGAAGATAGGGAAGGCAACCGGTCCATCGGGTATAGCTGCCGAGATGCTGAAGGCATCTGGGTCTGTAGGTCACACTATAACCACACGTATCGTTAACCAGGTAATACTAGAGGGGGCCATACCAAAAGATTGGTGCAGTAGCATCATTGTCAACTGCTACAAAGGTAAAGGCGATGCACTAGATAGAGGAAACTATAGAGGTATAAAGTTGATGGACCAGGTCATGAAAGTAACAGAAAGAGTTATAGCACAGCTGATTAGGGACCGGGTGAATATAGACGAGATGCAATTTGGGTTTGTACCAGGGAAAGGCACCACTGATGCCCTCTTCCTTGTGAGGCAATTACAGGAAAAGTACCTAGCTAAAAGTAAGCCACTCTACTTGGCATTTGTCGACCTTGAGAAAGCCTTTGACAGAGTTCCACGTGCAGTAATCTGGTGGGCTCTTAGAAAACTAGGAGTAGATGAATGGCTTGTGAAAGCGGTTCAAGCCATGTATAGGGGAGCAGTCAGCAAAGTTAGGATTGGCAATGAGTATAGCGAGGAATTTAGCGTACAGGTTGGGGTCCACCAGGGCTCTGTTCTTAGCCCTCTCCTGTTCATCATAGTCCTGCAGGCAATAACGGAGGAGTTTAAGACCGGATGCCCATGGGAACTCCTGTATGCTGATGACCTCGCACTCATAGCTGAATCTATGGTAGAACTAGAGAATAAATTCCAAACCTGGAAGCAGGGACTAGAGAGAAAGGGCCTCAAAGTCAACATGACAAAGACTAAGGTCCTTATAAGTAGACGAGAAAACAGAACCCAGATCCCCTCAGGGAAATGGCCTTGCTCAGTATGTAGGAAAGGTGTAGGTAGGAACTCCATTCTCTGCCCCAAATGCAAACAATGGGTACACAAGAGATGTAGCGGGATCTCAGGAAGTTTAATTAAGAATGTAGGATTCACATGCAGCAGCTGTGCTGAAACAGCAAGCAAACAGCCACAGGAAACAAGTACCACCAATCTCTGGGAGGGCCCTGTAGAAACAGTAGACAGCTTCTGCTACCTAGGTGACCGAATTAGCAACGGAGGTGGGTGCTCAGAAAGTACAATAACTAGGGTAAGAACGGGATGGAAGAAGTTTAGGGAACTACTACCACTGCTAGCTGCAAAAGGCTTCTCCCTCAGAATGAAAGGCAGACTGTATGATGCGTGTATCCGAACAGCGATGTTGCATGGTAGTGAGACCTGGGCGCTGAAGGTGGAAGACTTACGTAGATTAGAGAGAAACGAAGCCTGCATGCTCCGATGGATGTGTAACAGTAATATACGTGAACGACAAAGCATAAAGGAATTGAGAGAGAGACTGAGCATAAGAGGAATTAAATGCTGCGTGCAGGAGAGGCGGTTACGCTGGTATGGACATGTGATGCGTATGAAGGATGACAGCTGCATAAAAAGGTGCAGAGCACTAGAAGTTGATGGAAACCGCGGAGTGGGGAGACCCAAGATGACTTGGGATGAGGTGATAAAAGCCGACCTTACCCAACTACACCTCTCAAAGTCAATGACACACGACCGTGACTTCTGGCGTCACGCAGTAATACAGGGTACCCGACCTCCCATGGGTACAAGCTGAAGCATATAGACAATATGCCCCCACTGCAAGGTGGTCGTGGAGGTGCCACAGCAAAAAAGCACCCAGCCCACACTGTAAAGTGGACGTGTAGGCGCCACGAAAAAGCACCCAGCACTCACTGTAAATGAGGTTGGTGTTAGGAAGGGCATCCAGCTGTAGAAATCAAGCCAGATCAGTTCCTGTATGAGCAAGGCATGGTCAGCCGACCAGACACTGCCCACAACAGGACAACCCGTCTAACCCATGCTAGCGAGGAAGAACGGACGTAAAACGGTGATGATGATGATGATGATGATTGTGGGTGAAAAACGATGATATAAACTTTTCTGGGTGGGAAATGACAATAGGCTGGATGGAGTAGGAATCATGTTAGCAGAAAAATGGGTAGATAAGGTAATAGACGTAAATAGAGTGAACAACAGAATTATTAAAATAAGACTAGTCCTAAATAGAACTACTGTGACAATAATATCCGCGTATGCTCCCCAATCTGGACTGCCTCGCTAATGCTCACTACCTCCCAAATAACAGACAATGACGACATAATTATTGCTGGCGACCTAAATCGTCATGTTGGACAACACTATCGAGACACTGCATCCTTTAAGGCCTCCATGCTTCCCGAGATCCGCCAACACTACAGCTAACACATACAAACATGTACTTCCCTGACATTTGTGTATTATTCTATGTACTATATTGACGAGTTGTAGTGCACCTGAGCACTTTACACAATAATTTCATTATTATTTCATTATTATTGTGACGGCTATGACGGAATCCATGGCGGCTATGGGTTTGGAACTAGAAATGAGGAAGGCTTCAGAATCCTGGAATTCTGTGACGCTAATAACCTAACTATCTGTAACACAAACTTCAAAAAATGAGACAATTACTTGATCACCTATAGATCAGGGGAATACGCCAGTCAGATAGATTATATTCTTACCAGAAGACGTGACAGAGTGTCTGTTGTAAACACTAAATCCCTCCCCATAAAGAATGCACCTCTCAATATAGCCTCATAGTTAGCGACCTCATAGTCAGGATGAGACGTACTCGACAACAGAGGAGGATTGCCCTAAGGAGAAGAATATGGAAATTAAAGGACCCCACAGCCAGTAACAAATTTAAAAGCATATTACTTGATGCTTTTGACAGTAAGGAAGAGCAATTAGAGATGTACAATATAGAGGAACAGTGGGAATTCCTAAAGTTAACCTGCTGAAGGCGACAGATGAAATCTGTGGCTGGAGCAGACCTATTGGCAGGAGGAGAGTAACGTGGTGGTGGAACAGTAAGGTGGAGGAGTCAATCAAGGCCAAAAAGCAGGCTTGGAAAATATGGCGGGATGGGGGAAGTAGAGAAGACTATCAAGTGGCCAGAAGGGAAGCTAGGAGATAAGTGTACTTTGCAAGAAGGGAAGCAGAGGAAAGAAAGTTCAAGTATGTTCTACAACGTGAGGACCAAAGTCTGCCCCACATCGATCCAATAGGGGGACCAGCAGTGCAAGTTGAAGGTAGTATAATAAGTAAGGCAATCAAAGATATGAAGACAAGCAAGACAGCTGGGCCTTCGGAAATAGTTGCTGAAATGCTGAAAGCATCTTGAACACATTATGGGACAAATTATGGTCACCCGGATAGTAAACCAAGTCATACCACATGACTGGCGTAGCAGCATCATCATTAACTGCTACAAGGGTAAAGGAGATGCCCTAGATAGGGGAAACTATAGAGGCATTAAATTAATTGACCAGGTCATGAAGGTCACAGAAAAAGTTATAGCACAACTAATCAGAGAACGAATTAATCTAGATGAAATGCAATTTGGGTTTGTGTCCTTGTACGACAACTACAGAAGTGCCTAGCTAAAAGTAAACCCCTATACTTAGCTTTTGTTGACTTGGAGAAAGCCTTTGACATAGTCCCCCGTGCCATTATCTGGTGGGCCCTTAGAAAACTAGGGGTTGATGAATGGCTTGTGAGAGCTATACAAGCCATGTATAGAGAAACAGTCAGCAAGGCTAGAATTAACAACGAATATAGTGAAGAATTTAGCGTAAAAGTTGGTGTTCATCAGGGCTCCGTTCTTAGCCCCCTCCTATTTATTATTGCCCTTCAGGCCATAATAGAGGAGTTCAAGACCGGCTGCCCATGGGAACTTCTTTCGGCAGATGATCTAATGCTCATAGCTGAATCGATGGCTGAACTAGAGGAGAAATTCCAAACATGGAAGCATGGCCTAGAATCTAAAGGCCTTAAAGTTAACTTGTCTAAGACTAAAGTTCTAGTATGTAGGAAGGAAAATAGGGCACAGGTCCCCCCTGGGAAATGGCCATGCTCAGTATGTAGGAAAGGAGTAGGCAGAAATTCCATTTTATGTCCCAAATGCAAAGTATAGGTGCATAAAAGATGTAGTGGAATCACAGGTAAGCTATCTAAGAACGTAGATTTTATATGTGGCTGGTGCTCAGGTGCAATAAGTAGCAAGTGCCCACAGGATACTGGCTCCTTCTATTGCCCAGATGGCTCTATAGAAATAGTGGACACCTTCCGTTACCTGGGTGACAAAATCAGCAGTGGTGGAAGGTGCTCTGAAAGTACAGTAGCCAGAGTCAGAACGGGATGGAAAAAGTTCAGAGAGCTTATACCACTATTGGCCACTAAAGGTTTCTCTCTAAAAATGAAAGGCAGGCTGTATGATGCCTGCATATGAACAGCAATGTTACATGGCAGTGAAACATGGGCATTGTGTGCAGAGGATCTGTGCAGACTAGAGAGGAACGAAGCATGCATGCTCCTCTGGATGTGTAATAGTAATATATGTGAACAGCAAAGCATAAATGAACTAAGTGAGAAATTAGGAATAAGAGGGATCAGATGTTTTTTACTCGAGAGAAGACTACGTTGGTATGGTCATGTGATGCGCATGAAAGACGACAGCTCTATAAAAAAGTGCAGGGCGATAAAAATAGACGGTAGCCAGGGAGTAGGCAGACCCAGAAAAACCTGGGACGACTTGATAAATTCCGACCTCACACACTTACACCTCTCCAAGACAATGTCACTGAACCAAGACCTTTGGCGCTACACAGTAATGCAGAAGACTCTCCTTACCTAAGTACAAAGCGAAACCTACAGTCAGTAGGCACCTCTTAACAAAAATACACCCCCCGTCCCACTACCCCCACCCCATCCACACCACCCCTTTCAATGTAAAGTTATGTTGGTACCACAACATCTAGTCCGAAATAAATGAGGACGTGTAGGTGTCACGACAAAAAAACACACAGTCCACGCTGTAATGTGGCCGTGTAGGTAACACGGTAAAAACCTCCCAGTCCACACTTTAAACGTGGTTGGTATTAGCCAAGGCATCCAGCCGTAAAAAACCTGCCAGACAGTCCTATACGAGCGAGACAACCAATCTTGCCTCAAGTGGGACAATTCCCGTCTAAACCCATGCTAGCGTGGAAGATAGACGTTAAACGTTGATGATGATGAAGACTAAGTGATGAGGCTTATTACTCTAGAGTTGATTCACCTGTATACTCACAGAATCATCAAACAAGACTTTGTAGTGACCTACATTCCGTGGGCTCACATACATTCTCTGTGCGTGATTTGGCTCAGTTCAGCCAATCAGCGCCAGTAGAAGAGGATGTATCCCTACGCGCCCTGAGGAAGAAATTCCCCGCGAGGATTTGAAGAATCTCTTTCTTGTACCAGAAACTTCGAACCAGCAACATGCATAATGTAACGGTGAGATTTTGCACCCTAGCCTCGCCGGCTTAACGGCGCAATGGCACATTCCCTTTTGTAACCTCTTTTTATCTGTAACTTCAACCATATAAGTTAACAAACATTGTTTGTGCTACATCAAAAATAAACATACATTTCATCTCTAATTTCTGCTGTTGAAATCATTATTATGTTGCTCGTGTCTCAATAACATCTATAATCCATGCTGCTGGAATTGGCGACCTGACGAAAGGAATATTGTAAATACAAAGATGGTAAATAGATCGAGGGACCTTCCCTCACGTCTATGTCGACAAGATAATCCAATGAGGATACTGTCACTTACCACACTGGCAACTAACGACCTTCAATCATCTACCCTGTTAAAGTGGCGACTATTCAACTTTCATACTGCTAAAACTTCTTTTTCCTTTTTTTTCTTTCTCATTTGTCTTCCTTTTTCTTCTTGCTGTCTCTACCTTCCAACAAAAGACTAGTGCCTTCTCTAACTTCTTAAAAGCATTATACATTAATACTCTTATTGTGTTGACCTTTGGTATTGTATTTTTTGTTTCGTGTTTTTCGTGTTTGTTTCGTATTTTTTGTTTCGTGTTTGAGTATGTGTGTATATATATATTGTATGGACCCGTAACTCCTGTAACCTGGTGGAGTTCACGCTGCTTCATATATAAACACAGTTGATTTCTTCCAGAGGTGGAAAGAGAATGATAGAAAGAAAATGAGAAAGAATTGACTTCAATATGAGAATGGTACTTTTTTTATTGGCCTTGAAAGGATGAAAGGTAACATTAACCTTGGCGGGATTTGTACTGAGAACACAGAAAGCTGGAATGGATACTGCTACGTTCTAACAACTGTTAGTTCAATGCCCACACACACACACACACGTGTAAATATACACACACATACACCAAATCTTTTTACTTTGATATCAAACTTAACATTGTATTTCTCATTATCAGTAGCACCTGATAAATATTAATAATTCATACTCCATTTCTGTTTTCTTTTTTCAATTTGCAGATGAGTTCTATGAATTTTCCAAGAGTAACCAAAAATATTCAAGGTTGTACCACATTTTTGAGGAGTCCACAAGCAATATTTTTGATTTATGTGTTCTGAACGATCTTTCGATTGAGAATAAGCAGGAATGAGTACAGCAGGGCTAAACTCTCCTGTTTTATCAGCCAATAAACAACTCATTGTGATACAGGACATATTTTAACTGTGAAGAGAATATGATAACAACTACAGTCATCAGTATCCTACTGCTGCCACCGTATTTGGAAATGGTCAACATTGACAGATCTCTGTCTTCTTTCTCTAACCTGCCTTGCTTCCTATTAACATGAAAACCAGTTTTCTTGTCAAAATAGTAATGTAATTTAAAGTCAGATAGTTCTCTTTACTGTTTATAATGTAGTGATAATAATTTAATTACACACAAACCAATTCATTTACATATACATTTAGACACAGTTTTACATATTTACACATACGCTCATCACACACATACATTCACTTTCATTGTGTTCATATATGCATATTTACAATCTCAGTAGGGTAATCTAGCACATATATACACAAACACACACATTGATATATTTATATAGCTACTTCATTTTCTCATATTTGACACATTTATTTTCACCTTTTTATGTATAAATCAAAAGTATGTTATTTTATGCTAACTCATAATTGTTTTTCATTTATACATAATCAGGAAAGCTATGCATATACATGTGTGCATGCACACATACACACAATTTATGATCAATTATTAACATGCTTGTAAGATAGTTTGCAATCATGCTAAGTCTGTTTATGTGTGTGTTACTGTAAATATGTGCATATATATATCATCATCACGTGTAAGTGTACACACACACACATATATAAAGAGGTTGGTGCTAAGAAGAGCATCAAGTTGGGGAAACCATGCCAAGACTGGAACGTGAGTGAGATGTCTCCTGACTGGTCGGGGGGGGGGGGGGGTCTTCAATAAAATAGTAACTTGGTCTATAATGACCTGTCTGACCCATACACCAAGAAACAGTAGATGTATGATGATGCTGATACACAGACACACACACTCAGAGCAAACTAACTATTTTATTCTTTCATCAGGGTTCACATCTTTATCAAACTCATCAGTATATTTGTATCTCTTAATCCTGAGTTTTTATTCTTTTTGTTTCAATATCTGTTATTTTTTAACAGAAAGTTACTTATATAAATCATTTATGTACGCATTATATTGCACTAGATGTATTAAGTACCCTTTTCTTCATATTTCATTTTACATCACATTTACTGTATATATATATATATATATATATATATATATATATATATATATATATATATATATATATATATATAGTCTTTCAATAGTTGCTTTGTTGAATATATACACACATGTGTATATATTGCCTTTCAATAGCTACTTTGTTGACATCTCTCCTCTATATACACACACACGTGTGTGTGTGTATTTATGTTGTCTTTCAATAGCTGCTTTGACATCTCTCTTCAATATGTACACATCTGTATATAGCCTTTCAGTAGCTACTTTGTTGACATATATCTATTACACACAAGTGTCTATAGTTGCCCAATAGCTGCTTTGTTGACACCTCCTTAGTACTTTCATGATTATTTTTAATGAAATATGCTCAATTAATTAATGAAGAATTTTGAGGCATTTATTATTATTAATTATTTCATAACTGAGATAGTAACTTAACATATGGTTCTTATATAAAATTATGTTGAAAGATTTTATTTTACATAGAAACCTTTTAAAATCAGTGGTTTTGTTTCATAGAACCAGTTTTAGCAGGCTAATGGAATGATAGTTAGTCAGATACTCTTACATATTGACTGATGAGTGTAATATTTCACCTGTTGATAAGATAATGTTTGTGTTACAAATATTTCAATTGGTATACAGTTTATTTTCAAGCAACATATTTATTATATTAGGTCTAATAATGTTTATAATTTATCCCCAGAGATGAATTAGGTTAGCTTCTAATATCTTTATATTATACACCAGTAAAGCTATGGTATTATTGATGACTGTGGTTGGGGTTTAAGCCTGGTGCTTTAGACATTATAAACAAATGATGTTGGTAATATATAATATTATCAAAAGCTATATATATAAAAGACAAGAAGTATAATTTTAGTTACATATAAACACTATTTATATAATAAATAAGATTTCCGAAAAAGCAAATCAATAGAAATTGGTCAGAGAAAAAACTGGAAAACATGTACACATACTGAAAACGTTTTAAGACATTTACAGTATTGCTGTGAGTTATATTGAGGCTAAGGTGCTAGAATAGCTAAACACCCACACAAGCATCCCCTCATACTTCAGTGAGGCTAACTGCCAACATATAAATATACTGATAAAACACTTCAACATGTTACATAATTAAAATAACAAGGAAGCCTTAACATGGTTGCTCAGTCAGCTAGAAATAGCAGCCAAATTTTCCTCCTAACACACCCTCACATCTTAGAGTACACGAGTACACTAGTCAATCATATCAATCCCAGTACTTAATTTTTCAAGTCTGGTATTTATTTTATCGATCTGGCTTTTGCCAAACTGCTAAGTTACAAGACATAAACATAGATACAAACATAAACTCACAGACGCAATATTGGCCTTGCTTCTTTGATATCAAGTCTGGTGAAAGATAAGGTTACATTCAAACATTGAGAACACAGTGTATTTGACTGTGTAGCTTGTTAGAATTAATAGAAAATAATGCATTATATGGCATACACACTCACACAGACACATAAATGTATACATACATATATATTTTTATATATAATTTGTGTGTGTGTATGTGTGTGCATTACATACATGTATAATTGTGTGTTTGTGTATATATATATATATAATATATATATATATAAATATATATGCTTATACATGTATAGAAGACTGATGACTATCATTAAAACAGTCATTCAAATACAACCACGTACGAGGCTGACCAAACCTATGCAGGTGTGAATCATAACAACAAAACAAATATATATGTATATATTTATTTGTGAACGTATATTTCTGTGTATGTATGTGTATATAAGAGGACCCATCCCACCCCTACAAGCACAGAAAAGCGGACATATAATGATGATGATATAAATATATGTGTGTGTGTATAATACATAACTATTATATTTATTTTGAAGTTATACTTGTCTGACAAGTGACTTGATCTAAGACTGCATTGAAACTAAAACAAACATGGAAGAGTAATTTTAGCTCTACAAAAACACACAAAGACTGTTAACTTTATGTTTATCATTTATTTCCTGGTATCAAACCTCACATCACACAGTCTGTGACTTGATCACTGACACATCTCCATAGGAAATAAATGATAAATATAAAATAAAGTTAACAGTTCTTGTGTGTTTTTATTTAGCTAAAATTGACTCTTTCATGTTGTAATTATATTATATATATTATGTGTAATGTGATTGGCCTTAGGAAGGGTGTCCAATTGTAGAAACTATGCTTTGAGTAAGGCGTTGTCCCTGAAATGCCTAGTTTGGGACTGTGCCAACCCATACTAGCATGAAAAACATGTACAATGATAATGATACATATATATAGTGTGTATATTCATACACACACAGACAAACACACACACATGGAAATAGTGTAAACATTTGAATAAAAATTTGAAGTAATGTATGGAATAAAGGTTATATTATTCACAATTCCTTAGTAAAGGTTTATATCCTTAATCTGGGTTTTTTCATTGTGTAGTTTATCAGCCCAGAAAGAGACTTAAATTTCTGAAGTATTATTATTACAAATCTTGTTGGGGTTAGCTTTGCTTTTCATCCTTACAAGGTCAATAAATAAAGCACCAGTAATGCACTGGGGTCGATTTATATTGACTTTCCCTTCCCCTTCAAATTGTTGGCCTTGTGCCTATAGTAGTAATCATTATTATTATTATTAAAAATAATAATAACAATAACAGCTATAATAATTATCATTATTTATTGAAATCCTGTTTTGATTTAAATCACAGTATATTCTTTTTAATTATATTTGTTTCATATCTTAAGTTAGGATGAGGTTGCATACAGCGATTGATGATTATATATTTAAATCATAGTGCCTAGATAATCTTTTACAAATTATCTTGAAACTCACAGAAGAGTATTGATTTATTAGTAACTTATTTTGATTATTATGGTTGGGTTTAGGAAGGGCATGCAGTTGTAAAAATCCTGGCCAAATTTACAGTTCCTTTGGACAAGGTACGGCGCAGCCAATCTGTCCAGACTTGTCTCATGACGTGGACAACTTGTCTAACCCATGCAAGCATGGAAAATGGACGTTAAATGGTGAAGATGATGATTGTTTATCTTTTAATGTTACTGTTGGATTATTTAAATATCAACAAACATCTACAATAGAAAGCCCACTCCCACTTTTGTCACCACTGGTCAGGTTTGCCTCTCCATGACACAAGCTTAGTCAAGGTGTTTAGTGGAAGACCAGCAGTCACCTTTATGTGCAAGTCTTCACCTATCCATAACATTAATGTTGTCCAAGAGAAAGGCAAAAGCTGATGCAACTTGGTGCCAATATCATCGCAACTCATTTTTTTCCAACTGAGTGGTTAATTAATCTTGTCTTGACATATTAACTTATGCAGATCTTTCTGCTAAAGTTTTAAAACTGTTGATTAATACTTAATTCTGAGAGACTAAGGTAAAATAATGTCATTAAATATAATATTCCCAGGCAGAGTATGTTCTGTTATGAGGTTATGTATCTAGGGTAGACCTAATAGTTATATTTTTATTGTTTTTAATATTTTGCTTTAAAATTCACATTATTGCTAGGTTGATTTATTCAAATATAAAATATTAATTTACTAAAAATTCATTTTCTATGGTAGCTATTTCAATAATAAGGAATCTCATTTAATGGGGAATTTAGATTTTTATTTTTTATTGATGGGTAAACCAGCATTGAATGGTAAATATGTTTACATTTCTTTTTAAGCAGGTTTTTTTGGAGGAGATATATGAGCCAGTATCTTTTTATATATTTTAACATTTCAATTTTGTTATTTTTGTGGTGTGTATTAATTATAATTTATTAATTACATCAGAGGGTCAATTAAGAAAATGTAAAATTAATGAAGTTTACTAAATTAGATCCTCTGATGAAATACACTGTATATACATTCATATATATATCGCTATTTCAGAGAACCAATTCTAATTTATATATATATATATATATATATATATATATATTTTTTTTTTTTAAATAGTTAAACAAGATTCAATGAGTATGTCAAAGAATGAGTTTTACAGTAGATTGGAAGCACTCTATATTAAGTCTTTTGTTACCATATTTGGAATGAAATACATTCTATTTCAATTAATTAATGAAGAATTTTGAGGGATTTACTAATATGGATTGTTTCATTACTAAATAATAACTTAACACATGGTTCCAATACAAAATTAAGTTAGAAAATTTTAATTTAAATAGAAACCTTTTAAAACGAGTGATTTTATTTCAAATAACCTGAGCCAGTTTTGGCTGGTTTGGTATAAAAAGAAGGGTTAATTAACAAATCATTCCACTAAAACATCTTTTCCTTTGCTTATAAATTACCAATCATTTTCCAGAGTTTACTTGTTTTGAATAGAATCTTCCTTTGACAGCCCCTGCCTCCCCCACTCATTTTTAACAGATAGGTAAATATAATCAAACTGTTTCTTTTGTTGTTTAATTTTTAAAAATCTGAACAGGAATTCATACCATGTTAGGATATATTCATTTTACTTGACCCTTTTGTTACTATATTTCTTATGAAAGACACTGCCTATAATTTTCAAATAATATTGAAAATAATCAAAATATATAAAGAGATTTAACATTATTACCCTGGTGTTTGGAACTTGACAAAAATTCGTACATAAAATTATTGTAGAAAGGTTTTTGATAAATATAAACACTTTAAAACAGTTTTTTTTTTATCAGAACAAAGGATAATTTAGGCAGTTTGATATCAAAATTGTTAGCCTTTCATGATTGTACTGCTAATGAAATACATTCTGTTTCAATTACAAAAATATCAATGGTAAAATGGTGGGGATCAGCTTATATTCGAGGTCAGTATTTTGCTGATTTTAACCAACTTCAATTTTCTACGTAAATGAGGTGCTAAAATATTTTCGCTATGGAGGTGAATATTACACCAATTGCACTTTGGAAGTGAAATTTCTTTTTCTTGTTTTTTATGTGTTTTGATTGAATATTACCTTCAAAACAATCGAAAATTGGTAAAAAAATCATTACGTAATGGAGTTGTGAAACAAAAAATTATACTCTAAATGACACTTAAACATTTTAGATATCAAAATATCAAAACTTCATAATTATATTCTTCACTCATGAGAATTACAAAACCATGCTTTATAAACATAATGTGTTGATTAGCTGCCTCAGTTTATACACTGGTCTTGGATTTTTGCTCATTTCTCAGTTATAGAATAGGGGTTGGCTTATATTTGAGTATATATGGTAATTAATTAATGACGAATTTTTAAAGATTTACATAACATTAAGCGGGAATATTTAAATTTAAATAGGAACCCCTTCAAATGAGTGGTTTTGTTTCATAGAACAAGAGCCAGTTTTGGCTTGATTGGTATCAAAAGGGTTAATAAAGACAAACAAATATATTTTAATTGTTTTTTTCATTATAACGAAACAAAGTAGATTACAAACATTATTTTGTCTTATCTATTATAATTTGCATTAGTTTTGCAATTCTTTTTAGTGAATAAGTATGGCCAAAAGTGTTTTGATTCAATTCCCAGATTAGGTGGCATGTTTTGTCCTTCAGCTTGGCACTTTATTTCACATTGGCCTAATCCACTTAACTGAAAAATATACCAGCAGCAGTTAGGGATTAAGTTTAGGATAGGCTGGTGTCCTACTCAGGGTGAACTCTTGTACTCTGTCACATGAAACCAGAATAAGAAACAAACTGGTGTCTTGTCATGGGGGAAAGTTTTGTCTTGTATCCTCAGTCACTTAATGGTGCATAAACACCAGTTCTGGCTTGATGGACCTCTAGGTTCATAAAAAACTGACATTTTCTATTAAGTTAGTTAATAGATCTGTAGATGTGGAAGGGATTTGATCATGTAATTAAATTTCTAGAAATTCCTTATATTGAATTGATTGAAAGGGGTATTGCTTGTATTTAATCCTCTTGGGGCTGTGGGCGACTGAATGCACTGATAGAGTAATCTCCCCTTAATACATAAACAGTAGTAAGGGAAGCAATTCATAAACAAAATTTAGCCTTCAACAAGAAAACAAATTTTTGTATAATAATTTCTTACTTATGAACTTAGTTTTGGTTAGCAAATTTCCAGCTTCTATTTACAATACAGATAATACTAATGGTATTTGAATTCTCACATCACCTGATGTCTTCTTCAGTTGACGCGGTTTTCATTGTTATTATTATTGTTATTATTTTCCATATTGCATACAGATTTTGAGTTGTTTTTTTCAACTGCAGGAGTGAGTCACAACTATTGACCAAGGGTCTTTTGTGATTCTTTCATCAGCTCTGTTATTATTGTTGTTATTGTTTGCTGTTATTATTTGTTATTATTATTATGGGCAGTGAAGAGTGGGGGTGGCAGAAATTTTTTGTGGCATTTAGTTATGGCTCTTTACCTTCTGAGCTCAAATCCTGCCAGAGTCAGCTTCGCCTTTCATCCTTCTGAGGTTGATAAAATAAAGTGCCAGTAAAGTACTGAGGTTGATATAATCGACTTCCCTTCCCAACACATTGCTGCCTTGTGCCTAAATTAGAAGAATTATTGTGGGTGATGGATTGCCAGGATCGTTAAGACATTGGACAAAAATACCTTGCAGTATTTACACTTTGTTTACACTCTGAGTTCAAATTCTGCTGAGGTCAACTTTGCCTTTCATCCCTTGGAGATTAATAAAACAAAGTACCAGTTTAGTACTGGGGTTTGATTTAATCAACTTGCCTCTTGTCCAAAAATTACTGGCTTTGTACCTAAATTAGAAATTATTATTATTAGTAGTATTATAATCATTAGTGTTATTTTCATTGTGTGTTGTCACTACATTACCGAGTACAGTGTGTAGTGGTATATTATTATTAATAGAATGAATAAATAATTACTAAAGAAATTATGGATTGGCAGTATCGGTAGAGCGTCAGACGTTTTGCAGCATAGAGTTACAGTTCTTTATGTTCCGAGTTCAAATTTCGCTGAGGTTAGCATTGCCTTTCAACCTTACGGGGTCAATAAAATAAGCACCAATAATGCACTGGGGTCGATTTAATTGACTTTCCCCGCCCCTTCAAATTACTAGCCTTGTGCTAAAAGTAGAAACAATTATTATTATTAAGGGTGGTAGATTGGCAGAGTCATTAAAGCATGAGACAAATGCTTAGCAGTATTTATTCCAACTCTTTACATTCTGAGTTCAAATCCCACTGATGTTAGCTTTGCCTTTCATCTTTCTGGGGTTGATAAAATAAAGCACCAGTTAAGAACTGGGGTCTATATAATTGACTCACCCCTCCCTCAAATTGCTGGTCTTATGCCAATGTTAGAAAGAATTATTATCATCGTTAGTCTTATTTCATTGCGTGCTGTCACTGCATTACTGAATGTGCAGTGTTATTTAAAAAAAAAATTATTATTATAATATCCTCTTTGATATATAAATAGCAAAAGGTTTATATTGTAATTTCTCTTAAATCGTAAAATGTTTTGACAATGAACAAAACCATTCTTCTTTGTCAACTTAATTACTGTTATTTAGGCCCCAATATTCTATATCAACATATACACATACAGACAGACATGCAGGAAAAAAGCAATAAATGTTTGGTTGTGTTGCAATTTCAACTAGAATTTTGATTAAACCCCATTAGCAAAACATTCTTAAAAAGTACAAAACAGCACTATGACTACATCACATTAAAAGTTTAGTCTAATACTGCAAATTTTTGTAAACTGTCTACTAGTAAAGACACTATAAACATTTGAATTAACAAACCTGTTTTTAGATATTTTCTTCTAAATCATTACAGGGTGTTAATAGTTAAATAACAAAAGGGGGCGTTTTACTTTCTTTTTCTTTTCACCATTTATTGGGTGGAATTTTTTTTTTCCTGTATTTTTCCTGTCTGAGATTTTATTTCTGAATATAATGAACATTTTTTTTTTCTTTTAATCTATCCCATACATTTCAAGTTACGCCTAACAACAATGATTGGTATGGACCATTGAAATTAAAAATTATTATTTTCTTAAATTTTGAAATAAATTTTACTGACCATACCTTTCAGCCTACCCAACTACATTTTTTAAAAATCAATATAATTTTTTAAGAGAATCTATCTGCTGAACTTTCCAAAAATTAGCAGTTATCACAAGATACTGTATTTGGCATAATTTAAATCTTCAAAGCCTGTCTTCACTTCTTATGTGTTGCATGGTATATATCATTCATTTGGTTTTGCTAATGAGGAAATTGTTAATCCTATGACTTGGCAAAACTGTTCTTAAGTCCTTTACCATCATGTGCTTTTTTTTTAATCCTTTTAGTTTGTAAATATATTTTTTAAAAACTCAATTGAATGTATTATTATGTAAACCTTTAAAGAAGCCATTTGTACATTGGAAAATCTTAAAAGAAGGAAAAAATATTCATGAAGAGTCTTTTGTTGTGAGTATATAAACTCAGCAACTACTAAAAAAAAAAAAGCTTTTTTATGTAAATTCTCCATCATCCCTCCACTTCATTTCCCTCTTCCCTACTCTTTGGTAACATTATTTTTGTATTGGAATTATATACTAACTTGCAATGTTTCATCATTATCTATTTGTTGGGTTTCTAAATTTCTATCCATTTGCAACCAGCAGCTATCTACAGCCTTTATTGCTGTTTAATTCAATTGTAAAAAAACAAAAAAAAAACAAGCAAACAAACAAAAACAAACCAAAAAAACTGACATATTTATTAATGGTGTTTATTTGAGGGTCATATTTTAAGTTAACTAATCATAATCATACTACCAAACTACATGCTGAGTAGATTTTGTGGTCACTTCCTGATTGGCTATAGCATTTATTTATTCCAAGTTGGGATAATTAGTTCATTATATTATTTGAATCTTTCCAAACAGATGGTGCTCTAAAATTCTATTTTTTTGCCACATATATCTTAATGCTTTTGTTCCTATGTTTCTAATAAAAGACAGTGTTTAGGATTTCCAAATAATTTTGAAAATAATCAAGAATTTTGTGTAGGGGTGAAATTTAGTAATATAACTAACAATTTCATTATTAAGCTGGTGTTTGGAGCATAACAAAGGTTCTTACATAGAATTACGATGGAAATTTTTTAGATAAATATAATAACTTCAAAATAAACAATTCTGTATCATAGAACCAAAGGTGATTTCAGGCAGTTTGGTATCAAGATGACAACTGTAACATCTCTGACTGTTTATAACTTTAGAGACTGTGTTGTCAATAATGAAGGCAGTAGCATTGAACATATTAATTTTTGGTGTGCTATATATATCAGGATTACTGGATATATATATCCCGTCTAACCCATGCTAGTGTGGAAGAATGGATGATGATGATGATGATGATGATGGGAAATCTGCAGTTTGATATAGGGTTTGCATAAATGAAATCCTGTAGTTTATGATATCTTAATTTTTTTCTTTAATATAATTACATAAATATTCAACATCTGTGTACAACTTTAGAGAAATTACAAGGACTGGAAAGTGAACTTATTGTAGTACGATGTCTAAAATAGGAAATGCATTCCGTGAATGTAAATCTCTGTTGTTGCCACTAACAGCAAAACTTTGTAAATTAGCTGGCTTCATTTCAATATTGGTATTTATATATATATATATATAAATATATCTTCATTGTTTTATGTCTGTTTCCCATGGCAGCATGGATTTGACAAGTTGTCTTGTTCTGATATTTGACAAGTTAGATAACGTCTTGCTCATACATTTCATACATTTTCATTTTGACGTAGTTTCAATGGCTGGATACCCTTCCTAATGCTTACCACTTTATAGCGTGTACGGGTGCAAAATATGGTGGCACCAGCACTACCACATTATAGCGTAGACTGTGTATTTTATTGTGGCACCATCAGTACTGTACATTCAGAACAACCATTTTTACAACTAATTAGGTCACTCAAGTAATAGATGCTGTTGTTTATTTCCAGGGAACCATCTGAACATTTGACAGAGCCTGATTCATGTGAGCTCTTACATCCTATTGCCCTGTGCATCAGCTGCATATAAAGTGTACATTCTTTGTTAACCTGCTACATCTCTTTTGTACCCATTGTTTACATTTTGTACACAGTATGGAATTTTCCTTTTCCACAAATTGAGCATGGCCACTTCCTTGATGGGACCAGTGCCCTGTTTTCTTTCCTACCTACAGTATTCATTATTATATTTAACCTTGCTGACTGCACCTTTGTACATGGCTTGTATGGTTCTCACAGACCATTCATCTACCCTAAGAGCTCACCAAATTACAGAGTATCCTGTCAAAAGCTTTCTTGGTAGAGAGACCTACTTTTAGCTAAGGGCTGCAGCTGTTTTACAAGGAAGAGACATTAGTAGTACCATTTCCTAACACAAAGCCGATCTGCATCTCATCTAACCCTAATCAGTTAAGCTATGATAGTAACTTTGATGTCCTGGTTCAGCCTCTGTAATTTTTCCTATGTAGCACACATGTAGCCTACTATATAAGATACTTTCAGCATCCCTGCATTTATCTTTAATGGACTATCTGTCTTGCCTGACTTCATACCTTTAATTACCTTATCTACCAGACTGCTATTAATTCAAATAGTCGCTCTGTTGGATCTACTTAGAGTAGGCCCTTCTCCTCTCATGCATTTTCCTCATTCAAGTCTCTCTTAATGGCATTTCCACACTTCTATCTTTTCGGCATCTATGAGAATGAGTGTGCTACTGTCATTTCAAATGCAAATCTCCCCAAAATATATAGTTACTTGAATTTACTTTGTATCATGAAAACTGAACTCTCAAAATGTAAACATTGATGTAGATATGTGTACTTATTTCTTTATAAACTTGACTTGACTAGCCACATGAAGAAATAAATAGACACACACACATACACACACACATATATATAAATAAATATGTGTGTGTGTGTGTATGTGTGTGTGTGTAATATTTGCACAAAAAAGCACAATCTCTTTACAAGGATATGATGATATATATTTGTTCCAGTTATTATTTTCATTTCCCTAGTAACCAAGCCAAGCAAAATCTAGAAAGTTTAATCTTTTTAAAGTACAATTTGAAATTTCTAATAAAATTTGTTTGTTTCCATTACATTCTAAGTCACATATTTATGATACCACTTCCTCGTTATGTTTCTTTCCTTTTTACTTGAAATAGCTGTCTCCAAGTAATCTTCTCTGTGTTGTTAGACCATGTTTTATCAACATAATCTCAAGTACTAGGTTTTACGGACTCTCTCTGTAATTATATCTATCTTTGAGTACAGTTCACCTATTATCTGGAAATAAGGCCTATAAATACTTTAACTCCTTTGTTACCATATTTTTAATGATAGACTCTGGCTATGATTTTCAAAAAAAGTTTGAAAAGAACTAGGATTTTTTTTGTTTTTTTTTCTATTTACAGAGCAAATTTTTAATAAGCATAATGCTTATAGTTGATACAAAATGTGAATAATATTTACAAAATTATACTTTACTACCGACTATCTATAGATTGATTTTTAACTAGCTCATGAGAATACATAGAAATATACACAATTTGATAAATGAGTAACTAAATGAATGAATGACTATGAAATAATTAGAAAATCACTACAAATATTTAAAAACGAAAAAGGAAGGGAAAAGCAAGGACTCTAGAGCCACAAAATAATAGGAGGGAGAAGGGGGAGGCTGATGGGCTCTGGGTCTAGGGCATGGTGGTGTTGGGGCTAGCCCCGCTGGTGTTTAAACTATAACATAATGGATTTTACATATAATTATGTTGGAAGATTTTTAGATAAACATAAACTCGAAAAAATAAGATGGTTTGATATTGTAGAGGAAGGGATAGTTTGAGGCTGCTTGGTATCAACAGGATTAAACAAAACAAAGCACGATTATAATGTTAAACTCAATATTGATTTAACATTTTTGATACTGACCCACCTGAAACCACTCATCTCTTGTTCTATGATACAAAACTTTATTCTAAAGTGTTGATATTTATCTAAAAACCTTCAATTATAATTTTGAGAATGGTTGCTATATCATTAAATTTCTCCAAATGCTTGATTATTTTCAAAGTTATTTGAAAATCATAGGTACTGCCTTTCATTAGAAATATAGTAAACAAAAAAAAAGGTTAATTCTCAAAAGATTTTGCAGGAATTACAATCTAGTCAACTTGTTATAATAAACTAATGTTTAGTCATTTATGCAGTTAATGTTATTTCATTTCTTGTTTGTTGTGTATTTATATTGAGCAGTATAAATTAGATCTTATTTTAGGTTACAAAACAAGTTTAAGTAACTTACTGGAGTGACTGAACTTATACTGGTTGTGAGATCTGATCTCAAATCGTTGAAGCTCACAGCGAAGATGACAAAGATGACCACAAGTGCAAGGTCGAAAAAAGCCCCGTCCAACAGACGTAAAACAATGATTTTATATGTATGTATATATATATATATATATATATACACGTAAAACGGTGATGATTTATATATATATATAGATAGATAGATATACACGCACATAAATATATGATGTGTCTATATGAGTATATATGTCTTTGTATATATATTTTTATATATACCTATTTTCAGTAATAATCACAATTCTACCCTTGTGTAAATTGTGATATATATATATATATACACACACACATATATATATATATATATATACATATACTCCCCACACACACATTTTATATATTGTATTTGAATCCAGTGTATGTATGTTTGTATACATGATTATATATGCACATATGATTATATATGCACATATGATTATATATACACATGATTATATATGCACATATGATTATATATACACATGATTATATATACACATGATTATATATACACATGATTATATATGTACATGTGGTTATATCTCTTATATATGAACACAAAGAAACCATTGAGTGTGTGAGAGGAAATTGACCTGACAAAGGATTATTAATCAAGTCGCTGGCTGGACTAAAAAGTCACATTCGTTCAGCGCATCAGTAGGGGTTCTCCTACATGGATATAAAGTAGTGGCCGTACTCGAAAACGAGTTGGCAGCCACCATATGCACATATACACACATGCATGCACTTGTATATACAAACCCAGCAACTCTGGTTAAGTTACTTTCACTTGCTTTGGTTCCTAAAATAGGGTTTAACTGTCATATCTTTCTTTCTGTGCCAATGTATTGTTTCATTTTACCAAGTTATATCTCTTATATATGAACACAAAGAAACCATTGAGTGTGTGAGAGGAAATTGACCTGACAAAGGATTATTAATCCTTTTGTTACCATTTTTCTAATGGGTGATACTGCTTATGATTTTCAATTAATTTTGAAAGTAATCAAAAATAATTTGAAGGGGTTTAGTAATATAACTAACATTTTCATTATTTATCATTATCTTTGGAACATCACTTAACAAAAGTACTTGCATGAAATTATGCTGGAAGGTTTTTAGATATATATAAACATTTTAAAATAAACAGCTCTGTATCATAGAAACAGAGGTGGTTTGGTATTAAAAAGTTTAAGGTCTTTCAAGAAACACATACTTCAGTGACACTAAGTAGTAAGAATTATTCTAGTAACTATAGCTACTTTCAAGTGTGATTTCTATTTGCCATGGCATTTCTTACTGATAGCTTTTGTTCACACTGGCTATAAGCATTGTGGTTATTATCACTGGATGGAATAGGCTTGGGTACATTAAAAATTCATTTGACTGTTTTCTTTCATATTTTATTTTTATTTTATAAGTTGTGTTATAATTCAGAATGTGATTAAAAAAAAAACTATTTAGTCATAGAAGGAAAAGTAGTGCATATGGCCTTTTTCATAGCCTGAGATTGGTGGGAGGGCAGTATTTTCAATCCAGTGGCGTTGCCTAAATTGTTGCAACAAAATGGATTTCGCTAAAAGCATCCAAGGACCAGGTGGTGGTGTTAATCTGGACAACAGAATAAGTCTACTACCAAAGTGGGTCGCAGCAAGATTTAAACTCAAGCAATTTTATCAATTCACTACCTTAATGTGTAGTTCACCTAAAGTAGTTTTTTATATATGTATTGATGAGACTAAAAACTCAGCTTCAGAGAAAGGTTAGTTTTAATAATGCTCTAAATTATTTTGTAAAATTAAGGTGACATGATAGCTTCTGATTCCAGTAAATCTTTCTTAGAAATTAGCTTTTGGATTTGAAAAATTGGAAGTTTTATTAATGAGACAAAAACCCGGTGTCTGCTTTCTTTGTATTTGAGATGTTCAAATATGAAATTTGCATTTTAAGTGTTGAATTTTGTCATTCATAAATTTCACATAATAAAATATAAAAATATGTTTAACTGATCATATTTTTGAATGTAAATTACAACACATGCAAATAATTTTTTGTGGCAAAGATTTTAAATATTTAATTTTTAATTTTTATATCAATAACAACAAAATTTAAAATCTTTTATAGAATTTTGCTCAAAACAAAGTTTTTCAGGCATTACATTTTCAGTTGAAATTATTGGTTCAGTCATTCATTTCAGTTAAGAATATCATTTAAAAAACATAAGTTGATAATCTTTATTAAGTTCTCATTTTGCTTTGCTAAATGTCTTCATTAATTTGAGCAGTTTGATAATTTTGGGGTAAGATTATATTGCAGATTTTGTACCAATGTAATTATTATCATTGTATTATATTGTAAGCTATACCTTCAAATCAACACACCTTCACAATATATGTCAACATGCAAGTATATACAAGTTGAGAATCCTTTACCTCAAAAGCCTGGAACTGGAAGTATTTCAGAGTTTGGAATGTTGGTGTTGCTGGCAATAAACTGAGCCAGCCCCACTCCCAGAACAGGCAAGGTTGTAAGTGGCAACAGCTTTACTTCACCTTGGAAACTTCCCAGTGCTTTGTTGAATTTTCAATTTGTGGTGAATCATGTCAACACTTGAAAAACCTTCAGATTTTGAAGTTTCAGATAAAGGATTGTTAACCTGTAATTGCTTTAACTGATGTTACAGATGTTAGTATTATATGCAGGCATAGCTTCAATGACAATGGTCAGGAAGCAGGATTTTTACTACTGTATTTAGTTATCTTCATAGCAGCAAGCTAAAACTGCTCTTTATCCCCTTTTTTTACTGTTATTAGAAACCTCGCTCCTGCTAATGACTGACCATTAACATTGTTGTGCTTCAAATTTGGTAACGTGGCTGCTGGTTGGCTAATATTTAAAACAAAAAAACTAAAAAAAACTTGGATATTTATGTCTTATTTTCATTATTCATTTATTTATTCATTTATTTATTTATTTATTTATTTATTTATTTATTTATTATATTTAGTCATTTTTCTGTTTTGTTCACTCTACATCAGTGTTTGAGAATCACTTCTCACTTTTGTCATATTACTGATTACTGGTTGAATAAGGACAGATTTTTCTCAGTATATTCAAGTTTCAGTTAAATGTATTTTTTTCCTCTTTCAAGAAAATACAATCTATTCAACTATTATATTTTATACTTTCCACCGTTTCTCTTTTTTTCTTTTTTTTTCATTTTTTCTTTTTTCATTTTTTCTTTTAAATACTAAAACATCAGGGAAGAAATTTGTATTGAAAAGGATACACACTATTATACAAACAATGTATTTTTGTTTCTATCACCATTAAAATAAATGTAATGTAATCATGTTCACATTCAGGTTGGATTAGTCTTTAACTTTTCTTTCTAAATATTTTCAAAGATTTTTTCACTTCATTTGAGTGATTTTTTTTTTTTTTGTTTTTTTTTTGTTTCAATAAATAGAAGTGAAATTCTCAAATGTTCTGTTGAAATGTATTTAAGCCAGTAAAATTGTATCCTCTGAGTTTCCTATGTTCCTTTTTTTTCCTTCTTTTTCTCAACTATGTGCATGGTTTTATTAAAAGTTGCATTACAATAAGCCCTCGATTTAATGGACTAATTAGGAGAAAGGTGTGTCCATTAATTCTGAAAGTAACTGAGGAGAAGTATTTATTGTCTTTAACCTTTTTGATAACAAACTGCCTGAAACTTCCCTTGTTTCTATCATACAAAACTCTTTGGGTTAAAGTTTTTATATACACCTAAAAATCTTCCATCATAATTTTATGTAAGAAACTTTGTTTTAGCTTATACTTGAAACACCAGCTTGTTAATGAAAGTTAGTTATGTTACTACATACCTCCAAATTCTTGATTATTTTCAAAATTGAAAACCTTAAGCAGGGCCTTTCATTAGAAATATGGTAACAAAAGGGCTAATGAAAAAGAAAAACTTTTAATACAATGTACACAAGTGCACAATATAAAATTATTTAGTTATGATAAAGAATATATAATTTTTACTTTACCCTTTGAGTGTAATTGAAGAGTATTTTACCATATGGTAGTATATATATTTTACCATGTGGTAGTATAGTGTTGTGTTATTAGTATTTGGTCCTTTAAATTGAGGGTTTACTGTATATGTAATTTCTTGACTGTTGATGGATTGGTATATATAAAGAAACTTAACTACACTGAACGCTTCAGCAATGGACGCCTGTGGTAATGAAAATCATGGTAACAAATACTTTTTTCCTATTAATTTCGTAACAAATGAAATCATGTCAATGAATGGTTTTCAAACAAAAACAATGAATTAAAAACTAAAATTATGAACGGTCACTTGGGCTCATTCGTGCAAACAAAACAATAAAGTAAAAGCGAATTTTTTCCTTCTGTTTATTTATTCTTGCAATTTATTATCTTGTATAATTTTTACATTGTTTCGTTTATTTTTATTGATAATTTGTGCTTTATTAATCTTTTGGTATTAAGGTTTTGGAACAAATTGTCCTTAAATTCATATATTTTAATTGATGTGGTAACAAATAAGGTTCTGGAATGAATTAGATTTCTTACCAAAGTGCTGTATGGTTGGAATGAAAATCAGTGCTGTGAAAACTGAGACACTTGTTCTCCCAAGGAATCCTGTGCAGTGTACTCTACAAGGGATGGAAGGCAGGAGGCTGAATTAAGTGCAAAAATTGCATGAGCTGGTGTAGTAATGTGCCAGCTTCAGTAATTAGAAGGAAGGAAGGAAGGTAGGCGTAAAAGCCAAACTCGCTATCTTCAATTCAGTATTCATGCCAACCCTTACCTATCATGAATCTTGGGTAATGACCCCCAAAATACCATTATGAATATAAGCAGCCGAAATGGGGTTCCTCCGAAGGGCCTTTGGAGTAATGTTACTCAATAGAGTGTGTAACTTGGAAATCAGAGAGTCACTCCAGGTAGAGCCACTACTTCTCCGAATTGAGAGATTACAGCTCTGATACTATGGGCATGTGGTTAGAATGTCTCAGGAAAGAATTGCTGGGCATATTTTATGGTTAAATCAACTGGCAGGAGACCCAGGGGTAGACTCTGAGAAAAATGGTTCGATAATATCCATGAGCTTGGCTAGTCCTGCTTGGGGATCCAGCCGGATCAGTTGGAGACACTTGCTTCTGACAGGACCCACTGGAAGGAGTGTTTTAGGACTCTGCTCCCATGACCCTCTCAGGAATAAGTGGGTGAAGAAGAGAAGGGTCCACTGTAAAGTCTCACAATGCTTCCAAAAATTAATAATGAAAAAATTCAAAACCTCTAATTATATAAACTGTAACACTCTTGTCTCAGATAGTCAACAGTTGAAACACATAAAATATAACATTATTCTTTTACTGATTTCAGACATGAAACTACAACCATGCTGGGCCACCTCTTTCATGTTAAAAAAAAATATATATTTAATATATTAACCCATTTATGACTGTATTTCCAATGAAATACACTATATTCTAATTAATTAATGAAGAATTTGTCTCTTTACGAAAATTATTAATTATTACATCATTAAACTATTATTTGTACCATAACTTAATGAGAGATTTATATTTCAAATTATGTTGCTGGACACTTTCGTTTATAGTATCAGAAGCAGTTTTGGGCATGTTGGTATCAAACAGGTTAAACTCATTCAAAAATTATTTCATTGTATTTTCTTTTTAATATATAAATTTAAATTGGCTGCTGCAAACACACTCTCCCTTATTATAATAAACTAATCCAATAAACTGCTAAATCACCCTTCCCATCCACCAAACAACCAATGACAACTTTTGTTGCTGCAAATCAGAATTATACATACTTTGTTCTCTCTATTATTTATTGTTTTCTGAGCAGCGGATTGGCAGAGTCGTTAGAGCATTGGACACAATGCTTTACAGCATTTAGTCACGGCTCTTTATGTTTTGAGTTCAAACCCTGCAATGGTTAACTTTGACTTTCATCCTTACGGGGCCGATAAAATAAAGTACGAGTAATGCAGTAGGGTCAATTTAATCAACTTTCCCTTCCCCCAAATTGTTATCCTTGTGCCTAAATCAGAAACCATTATTTATTGTTTTCAAAATGTACCTAAATAAGCAGTGTTCCATTTCTCCATTAGTGCCATGAAGTGTTTGTAAGAACAAAACAGATTGTAGATTTGTAGCAGCCCCAACACACACACACACACAATGGGCCCACTTATTAGCCTCTCCTGTTTATCATAATCACTCTAGCAATAACTGAAGAGTTCATGACTGGTCCATGGGACCTCTTGTATGTAACTGAATCAGTAATAGATTTACAGATATTCCAGACATGTAAGCAAAACCTAGAATCAAAAGGCCTCAAAGCCATTTTTCTGCTACCACCAGGGAAATATATTCAATATGTAGAAAACGAATTGGTAGAAATTCTATTCAGTGTACTATGGCCACATGAGGTGTAGTGGGATTAAAAGCGGGTTAAGAAGGTAGATTTTATATGCAGCAAATGCACAGGAGCAGTAAGAATATATGGGAAATAGATTCTTTCCAAAGCCCTGAAGGTTTCCTAGAATTTGATAGCTTTATATTAGTTACAGTAAATGGATGGAGCAGAATGTCTGGTGCTTATGTACAAAGTACAATGCTTCATGGTAGCGAGACATGAACCTTGAATGCAGAGACTTTGTGAAGACAAGAAAAATGATGTGAGCATGCTCTGATGGATGTGTCATGCTAGTGTATATGAGTGACAAAGCACAAATTGACTGAGTGAAAAACTAGATATAAGAGCTATCAGATGTAGTGTACAAGAGAGAAAATGGGACTAGTATGGTAATGTGATGTGTATGGAGGTTAATAGTTGTATAAAGAAGTTTTGCATGCTGAAAGTAGATGGAATTCATGGAAGAGGAAGACCTAGAAAAACATGCAATGAAGTGATACAGACTGATCTCAAGAAGTTGAACCTCATAAAGGGAATGGTAAAGGATTGAAATGATTGGTGACATGGTGCTGGAGAAAATGCGTACCATGTCACCAAAAAAAACGAAACAAGAAAAAACATGTCAAATGGTGGTAGTAATGTATAGTGTCTTCATTTGAGTATCTCACCCATTATATTCCTGTGAAGTTTCCATCCATTGACCCATTTTTTAAATACTCTTTTATCTAACATTCATCCTTTCTCCTAACAAGGGAGTCCATTGGATATGATTTCCATCATGCTGCCTATATAATAAGTGACTGCATCGGATGTAACTGTATTTGGTAACATTAACATTGTCCTTCTGTATTGTTAATTATCACTCCCTCTCTCTCAAATCACTTATTACTAACAGCCGTCCCTTTATTACTATCAACTGTCCTTTTGTCAACTCTTTTGTTGCAGCCATGCAGATCTGCTATCACTGTCTCTCTTCCATTGCTCACTCCTATATCATAACTGTCTCTCTTCCATTGCTCACTCCTCTATCTTCACTGTTATTTTTTTTTTTATTGATTCCTCTACTACAACTTCTCTCTCTATTTTCTTTGTCTCTCCCACCATACTTTCTCTTTCTTATTTGCCCTGTTTTTTGCTGTTTTCTACACACCCTCTTATTTAAGTTGTTTTGATAAACAGAGACAACAGAGTGGTGAGAACTCTTTAGTCTTTCAGCATGCAAGAAAACCTTACTAGAGCTGGTGTCATGATAAAATGCACACAGTACTCTCTGTACTGTAGTTAGCAAGTGAAAGGAGGCAATGTGATTCAGCTTCATGCAACCAGTTTTCATCACTTTGTGTCATGTCTTCCTAGGTATCCACTTCAAATACTTAGCATTTCTTTATGAAGCTGATATATATGTATCACCAGCCCATTCCAATATTTTCTCTTGCACACTACATCTGATATCTATTTTGTCTAAGCTCATTTTTACTCTGCCATTCAAACACACTCACACTTCCAGTGGAGCATGATCACCTCATTTATTTCTAGCTGTTGGAAATTTTCTGCATTCATTGCCAATGTCTCACCACGACACAACATCACACTTTGTACACAAGTATTATATAACCTGCCCTTTATTTTGTACACAAATATCATATTAACTCTCCTTCACTTTGAGAGACAAGTACTTTGTTGTCAGCAGAAGTAACAACATCCATCACTTTTTCCATGTTCTTCTGGCCACCATGCTTTCAAAGTACTCGCCTCATAATTTCTTGATTACAACATTCTATGTAAAGATGCTTGAATCTCTTGTCACTCCAGCCATTGCTATATTTCATTTTATATTCTTTTAAATCATTAAAATAATTTTCTTCCAAATATTCTCTAATCTTTATCAAACATATCCATTAAATTATGATGACTTTTTCTATCTATCTGTCTGTTTGTCTGACTATCTATCTATGGATTGCTATTGAGATTGGTGCTTTATTGTTATTGTTGTTCATGTCTGAAGATAGATACATTGGTAAATATACATAAATAGATAACAGATAATAGATAGATTGACATAAAAACAGAGAAGTAGATAGATATACAGTTAAGTAGGTCGGTAGGGTGACAGATAGATAGACAAAGAGACAGATAGGCAAGTAGATAGATAGATATATAGATGTATTTATTGTCTGAAGATACATATACAGGTAGCCATTGGCAGCTGTCCATTTGATTACTGGTTATCTTGTCAACACTGTTGTGAAAGAAGGATAGGGAGGAAGATAACAAATTACCATTTCTCAAACTAATGTAGCTCAATGTGGTTGTTATGTGACTCTTGTGTTTTTTATATATATATATATATATATTAGAATGATCGAGTATCGAAAAATCGGCGCACGAGTTCACGATAAACAAAATTCGAAATGAGCGGCAGAGGGCTCAATGATTCAGATAAATCAGAGCTATAACTATCGTTAAAATACCGTCACACATAGAACAAGTCTAAAATCAACCGTACGATAAAAAAATCGATAATAGAAGATTCGGGACAATCAGATAAAAAATATCAATAAATCAATAAATCAATAGTTTAAATGAATGTAAAATCATACCCGGACCCACTAGAAAGGTGTTAAATCTAGCTTCTTGGGTTTCTGTAAATCCTTAGACTATACTCTATCAGCTCACATATAAATATATAAGACTTCTAGAATAAGCGGACTGGATATACTTCTTCAACGAGCTTCGTCCTAACGGAAAAGAGGCTAACTACAAGCAAAAAACGCACATGGAATTCGATATATATATATATATAGGTGACAAATTGGCAGTGTCGTTAAGATGTCAGATAGAATGCTTTATGGTATTCATTCCACCTCGTTGCACGCTCTAAGTTGAAATCCTGCCGTGGTCAACTTTGCCTTTCATTCTTTCGAGGTCGAGAAAAAAGTACTAGTTCAGTATTGGGGTTGATTCTTCCTCTATAGGCTGTGTTTAGACCTGGAGAGGGTTGGGTTTTGCCATGTTTAAAAGTGCCCTAGACATGCCATATGACAGTGCCTCTATGATTCCACAAGGAGTTATGGGATCTTTATCCTATCCTATATATATATAGTACAAAGAGTTTCCGAAGAATAGATCAAGGAAACAAGCGCTCTATGTAATATACAGAGCCAAAATGTATTATATGAATAACATTATACAGGGGAAGGATCAGCTTGCAAGTTATATATATATGTGAGTTTGTATATATATATATATATATATATATAATCAGGCTGAGCCAACCTAAAGATCTGTATGCAAAAGAAGCTAATCTGTCAAAATACATAAGCGATAAAACTATGTTTTCAGTTTATTTGAGTTACAGTAGGAGGCAAAGAAGGGTTGCATGACAATGGCAATAGCCAGAAGGAGCGCTGTCGGTTGCTTCCCCTTACTTCTGCTGGAACAAAGTAGATGCTACCAGTCATAACCTTTAAAATTCCTAGCTTAAGTCTTTCAAATGTTTATTCGTAAACATACTGTATATCATTTGATATACCCCCCCCCCCCCCTTCCCACATAATTATAAGTATGCAAAGGGCAAACAGAAATAACAAAGCAAATGACACAATACAATGAAGAAATATATTATTAGTTTTATGCATGATATAGTAGGAAAAGAGTCTTTACATTTCGGATGCTAGTCCTGATAGGTTTTAATCATTGATTAACAAACAAAATAAAGATCTGGTTTATATTTTTATGGTCTGAATAGATTGTATTTTTATATAATGATTGTGACACAGCCCTCTGCTATAGTTGACCAACTGTTAGTGCACCACTAGCTTCCAGTTCAGCTAAAAGTGTAAGTGTTTGTGATAGCTGTTCTGAATAGATATTGGATGGAAAAGCCACATATTGTCCTAATATTATCTTCTGTACTAACCAATTGAAATTTTGTTCATGGAAACTTTCTTTCATTGTAAAATTTTCTTTACATTTACATTGTATGTCTTTTGGTCTTTGTTGCCAGAAGTCTGTTGATGATGCTCTAGGACTATTGATATTAAACACACTAGACACTTTCTGGTTATGGTAGTTCATAAATTGGTTATTCCAATGGATCTGTGCTTCTGGATGTGGTTTGAATAATGAATTATCATCTTTAGTCATGACATTGTGTTTTTTCTGGTTTTCTAAGCATTCTTTTCTTCCTTCTGGAATTGTAAATTTGAAAAAAACCAGAAACATGTATATGTATGCATATATATATGGGTGTATGTAATGTAAGCATCTATGTATGTATATTATGCTAGCGTAATTATAGTCAACACTAATCCTCCATTACTTCAAGTTTCATACTACAAACTTATTGTAGCAATCAACAACAACATGGCTATTGACTGGTTTTGAAACAACAATAAAAGAGTTTCACTTAAGTCGACATTATTGAAGTTTATCTTCCATCTTGAAATTGCCACTCATCAGAGTTTTAGGATTTGTCAATACATATTTCATAGACAACAGCAAAATAGACATCATTATGCATATCACAAAAGTTTTACTTTACAACAGCAGCGCTGCTTAGGTTAAGAAAACAGACCATTACTGATTACGTCACTTTACGATCTGAGTTCAAATCCCGCCGAGGTTGACTTTGCCTTTCATCCTTACGGGGTCGATAAAATAAAGTACCAGTAATGCACTGGGTAATTGCTGGCCTTGTGCCTAAAGTAGAAACAATTACTGATTCACTGAACTACACAGAATTATGTGATCTTATTGGTTTGTTTATTGTTGACACACTTAAGATCAGCATCTTTAATAATTTCAGCCTTAAACTTATAATATTCACTAAGGTAGTGATCTCCAATCTTTTTTATATCATGGACCAGCTTCATGCTGGACAATCTTTTTGCTGACCGGTAGTTGCACATATGTGTTATTTAAGTGCATTTTGATAAAGAGAGCAATAATAAAAAAGAGCAATTTATTAAAGGGAAGAAAAAGTGTATAATCTTTTTACTCTCATGTAAATCTTTTTTAAATTAAAGTCCAATATTCAATTTATCTATTATATAATTTTAAACAAGTTAATTATTTCTTTGCGGTCCGGTGGTTGGGGACCTCTGCACTAAGGATAAGATAACTAATACACTAATCCTCTGCTGTTCAAAATATGTTGTAAAATTATATGGATCAATCTTCCTTTATCATCAAATGTTAAATCTAAAAGCATAAATTTCTTAGCTTTGTTAAATAAGCATTTCCCTGCTAACGATTTTACAGCAAAATACTTGATAGTAACAGATTAAAACAAAATTAGAGTGTCACTACCAAACTACCAATATGAAAAATTAATTACAATTAAACCAACTAAACCAACAACTCTGACAAAGGTAGATTTCTCATATAGAAAAAGGAAATTCATGCCCTCTAAACCAGACATATAGTTTGTGGTTGATATAAATAGCATTTAATAATATCTCTCTTTGTGAACAGAAGTAAAAGGGTACTTGTCTATTGATGAATGGTCATCTAAAAATGCAGTTTCTTATGTTTTTTTCTGTGTGTGAAGAGAATAAAAAAGATGTTTTTCACATTTGTTTAAATGTTCACAGCAAGGTTTATAAAGTGCAGTTATACCTACATTAAATTTATCTAAGAATTTCTAATATATGCTGTGTTATGCATAAATATTATGTATGTATGTCTGTGTGAGAGTGTGTGTGTATGCCAACAGCTGTGATATTGTTACACATGATACAAATAATCTTCAATCTCTTAATGGATAAATATTTATTGGCATACATGTTAGACCTCACAATAAATCTAGATACAGCCCAACAACATGTTAGACCTGACAATAAATCTAGATACAACCCTGCAACATGTCAGACCTCAATAAATTTAGATACAACCCTACATGCTAGACCTCGCAGTAAATCTAGATACAACCCTGCAACATGTTAGACCTCACAATAAATCTAGATACAACCCTGCAACATGTCAGACCTGACAATAAATCTAGATACAACCCTGCAACATGTTAGACCTCACAATAAATCTAGATACAACCCTGCAACATGTCAGACCACCTTACAATAAATTTAGATACAACCCTGCAACATGTCAGACCTCACAATAAATCTAGATACAACCTTGTAACATGTTAGACCTCACAATAAATCTAGATACAACCCTGCAACATGTTAGAACTGACAATAAATTTAGATACAACCCTGCAACATGTCAGACCTCACAATAAATCTAGATACAACCTTGTAACATGTTAGACCTTACAATAAATCTAGATACAACCTTGTAACATGTTAGACCTCACAATAAATCTAGATACAACCCTGCAACATGTTAGAACTGACAATAAATCTAGATACAACCCTGCAACATGTCAGACCTCACAATAAATCTAGATACAACCCTGCAACGTGTTAGACCTCCTCACAATAAATCTAGATACAACCTTGTAACATGTTAGACCTCACAATAAATCTAGATGCAACCTTGTAACATGTTAGACCTCACCATAAATCTAGATACAACTTATTCTTTATCAGCCCTGCCCTGAAAAGTGAAATCTAAAAACATATTAGTTTATGGTAAACCTTGAACATATCTTCTTTCAAATGATGAAATTGCAAATTAAATTTAGAGGTGATGGATAACTTTTGGGAAATATGAAATCTTCATAATGTTTTCAATGTTACATGAAAACATATATTTTGTCTGATTGTATGGCTGGGAAACGGACATTATTCAAAACATGTTACATCAGTCTCAGCAAATGTGTATTTAAACAAATTTTGCATATATCTTAGAAAGATTATGAGTAATGTTAAGATTTTAGACTCAGCAAATATTAGAAGCATAGAAACATTCTTTCTTAGTAGACTGTGGAAAGGCCATGTAATTTGCATGAAATAGGAAAGAATTCCAAAGTATTTACTCTATGAAAATCCATGTTCTGGGAATTGATACCTCACACAAACTGAAGTTAAGATACAAAAACTGTTTTGAATCTGATCTGAAAAATGATAATATTCACATGGAAAGTCAGAAAAAAAAATGAAACTCATAGAGCATCACAGAGAAAAAAAAAATCAATGAGGAGAATCACATCAAGTATACAAAACTGAAACTAGCTGCAAGGAAAAGAAAACCCATAGATATTAATAATCTATTTAAATTTGTTTTACTTACTATTGATTTTATGCATTTACACAAAGCAACAAATTTGGAGGAGTGAGTGACATTGATATTATCAACTCCAATTCATGAAAGGAAATATTATTGAACTGATTATAAACTACTGGAGTATACATGAACTATTTGCAAGTATTTTGGAAAGTATTGAAGTCTCATCATCATCCTCATCGTTTTTATGTCACCTTTTCCATGCTGACATGGGTTGGGTGGGACTTTTGAAACTGTTTTACAGCCAGATGCTTTTCCTGATACCAACCCTTTTAGTTGTTTCTTATAACACACGGATATGGTCAACTGCAAAATTCATAGGAATTTCTAATGAGCCAGATTGAACTGTCTTTCAGTAAAACTAAAATATAAATGTGAATTTCCATGAAGTTACAGAGTTTAACATTTATTTGGAATGCTTAATCTACATAAAAGTAATCTGGAAAAATTCAATCTTGTACAGAATTGTAATTATATTATGGTTTGGTATAATCTTACAAGAAGTTTTGCATTCAGAGGATAGAAATAAGTGATACATAATAAATCGTTAACGAATTTTGAAATTAGTCTGTTTGATCCTAATTTGAAGTTGCTGAAAGCTTTGTAGTTTAAACATGGAAATTACATTTACTGCATGACTAAATTTATATAATAAACACCAATTCTCAACAAATTTTCACAAAATTTCATTCAAGACATCCAAGTCCATCCCAGAATAATTCATGAATAGAAAATTTCAGGTCTAATGTACTTTTGAGGTAAAACAAGAATGATTCAAGAAAGGAAATGGAAAAAGACTAAAAGTTCTGATGAAGTGGGAGTAGGAAAAAGAAGAAATATAGACAGTGCAAAAGACATATAGTTATTCAAAATACCCACACACTGTGATTATTTTGAAATTATATAAAGCAAACTAAAAAGGAGTACTTGCAAGTGATTTGCAATTTTTTTACCATTATGTGCATTTGTTTGAGATTCTGTAGGTGTATCTGTGTAAGAATGTTTATATTCATCCCGTGATGCATTCTGAGCTCGCAGATAATAGAAAGCTTTTCGCTTGCTTTCTAGTTCCTGCCATTCTGGTTTCTTTCTGTCTTGGAGTTCCTGGTGGGTATCATATGGGTAAAGTTGACTGCATTCAAAATACTGCTCACTGTAAAATCAACCAATTTGCTCATCTTGATTTTCGTATAAATATAATCAATAACATTTACACAAGATAATCAAATGGATAAGTATAAGACAAAGTGCTATATTTTGTTGGTAAGCCTCATCACTCTCAATCAGTTTCCAATACCTTTCAGAGAATATGTTTCATCAAACCCTCCACCTCACTGTGTAAAACTGATAAAATATTATACATTGAAAATTAAATTTTATAAATACTAAATGTGACAGTTTTACTAACAACAACTAATTTCTATATTTTGCCCCAGTGCTTTTCTTGCATCTCCCAGTGTTCCTCAAAAGGTGGTATTACCCACTTAAGGAATTACTGCTCTAAACTAACTATTCACCATCCAATCTTCATGTCAGATTTCAGAGCAGAAAAAATTTACTTCATTTCATTTTACAGTCATGTTCATGACTTTTGAGTTCCAATGATTGGCAATAACTACCTTGGTGAATTGAGCCAGGCTCCCTGAACCTATTCCATCCCATTCTAACTCTGGCTACAACACTTTTGGTACATCTACCTCTTGATAATGATGTACTGGAAATATTCAACTTGTCCCAAAGAAGGTATCACTGTTAGGATTGTTTAGCTCTTTAATGACGATATTTCCAATGAAATACACTCTATTTCAATTAAATAATGAAGAATTTTGTGGGATTTGCTAAAATTATTCATTACTAAAATAGTATTTGTACTATATCTTAACAAATAGCACTTATGTAAAATTATATTAGAAGCATATTAAAAAGCAACCCCTTAAAATGGGTAGTTTTCTTCAATAAAATAAGAGTCGGTTTTGACCTAGTTAGTATCAAACTATTTCTAACAGAATGTTGTTCTCAAGTAACATACCTTTAATCAAACCACCACCTATCTTTATCTTAATGAGACTCACCTACCACATGGAATGAACAAACTACAACAGCAGAGGTAATGAGATATTTTTATCTGAAACAAAACCATATGAGTAGGTGGTAAATAGTATAACAAGATCTTTGATGCCCATGTGCTGCTATAGATATTATTCTGTGAAAACAGTAATAGTAACAAAATGTAAACCAATTTACAGTACTGTTGTGGCAGCATCACAGTGACCATAAACTGCTAAATTACTTCAGTGTCATGGTTGTAAACAATAAGAGAGATGTTACTAGAACAGATTTCTTTATGTGTAGAGACAGACCATACAATATTGAAAACTGGTGAGCGAGCCTCCAAGACTATACCAACAGAAGCTGAATACCAAAAGCAAACAATATCAAAGCAGTAGCTAGGGTATTTAGCGCTCTCGGATAGCTACACACTCAAGGAGAGCCCAGGCTCCCACCACGCACACCACCACCACCACCACTACCACCCTTCTTCCAGTTATGCATCCCATTCTTCCAAATAAAATGATCTCACTTTACAGTTAGGCAAGCTGATGAACCTAGCTTTGATACTTCTTGTTCTGACTCTGACTGCATTAAAATAAATTTCTAAGTCTGCTATACAGTCCACACTCACCTACCAAAAATCACATGACAAGTTATAACACCATAAGGCTCTCTCCACGACTTTGGATATTTCCACAATGCTGCTTTGCTGCAAAGATGTTTAGTAATTTATTTATTGATTGCAGGAAATTATTATTTATTTAATTTAATTACACAAATTTGTATAAAACTGTGATCCTTTGAGGTTTGTGCCTTGAATAGCTGCCTAGTTGGCCTTTAATGGTAACACCAGCCCTAGCAGTAGCAGATGTTAGATAAAAAACTTCTATGGCAAACATTACTTCAGCCTTTTATGATATCTGTCATTGAAACAGAGATTATTGAGGGTTCATATATCTAACAGAAAAGATATAACAACATAAGAGAAGATGCGGATTGGAAATGTGTGAAAATGGCTGAATGAATTCATGATGGATTACTAGAATTTAAATCTATATGTATGTTGATCAGGAAGTGACAACATGAAAAAAAATACAAGAAAAATGATGTATTCTGAATTAACCAGCAGTATTAATGTTGTAGGGTAAAATGCAGTAATTAGTTATGTTCTGAGTTTGAATACCACCAGGGCTGACTTTGTCTTCCATCCTTCCAGGGTTGATAAAATAAATACAAAACAAGTAGTACTGAAATAATATATTGTGTGTCCTTGTGTCTATGTAATAAATCAATATTATAGCTTCAGCTAAGGGCAATGAATTCACAGAATTGTTACAGTATCAGACAAAATTCCTTGTGGTATATATTTATTCACAACCGTTTACGAACCCCATCAAGTTCAACTTTGCCTTTCATTTCTCTGGTAGGAGTGGTGGGGAGGGGGTGTCTATAAAATGTAAGTACCAGTTAAATCCTAAGGTTGATTTGATTGACTGTTCCCTACCCCCAAAGTTGTAGCTTTGTTCCAATGATAAAATTCAATACTAATGTTCTCTTCAAAATAGAGTGAAGTGTTTGAGTCTCTGGCTCAGCTGGCTTCAGCTGACAATATCTGAAATGAACCTCTTTCCAGGGTTATGGACCCTTCACCCCCGACTTCAAATTGTTAGGTTAGTTTTTCGTCTGTGTTGAGAAGGGAGGAGGGATAACAACCTTACCTCCATTAATCAAAATTGCTACTGAAATGACTTAATGCTCCAGAAGGAGGCAAAAGAACTGAAGAAGGAAAATAAGATAGCTTATCCCAAGGCAGTGAATAACACAATCAGTAGACTGCAGACAAAAAGGCTTGCAATGTTACATTACCTTTTTATTATGAATGTGAATTCTACCAGAGTAGATTTTGTCATTTATCTGTGGAGCCGATCAAAAGTACCAGCAACATAGCTGTAGCCTATAAATTTGTGATAATGTTAATCAGCGCTACCATGAAGATTAAGAAGGTAGCGACCTTGAGCACAGACATCAGAGAGGTATATTAATAAACCTTGAAGGATCATATATTTATACAAATTTGTATAATTAAATATAATAATTTCTGTGTAGCAGCATTGTGGAAATATCCAAAGTGACACAGAATGTTATATGGTGTTATGACCTGACACATAATTTAGAGTGGGTGTATGTGAACTGTGTTGTAGAAAATGCAGTCATAGTAATTTTCTTAGTGTGATCAGAGCAAGAAATGTAAAAATCTAGAGTTGTCAATTTCCCCAACAATAAGTTGATATTGTTTTATTTGGGAGAATAAAGCACAAATTGTAGGACTAGCTGAGGGTGCTAAATACCCAGGCATAGGCTCTGTGCAGGACACACATCAATTGTGATTGCTGCCCATATTTTTATAATCTCTACACATACTATAAAACCACCACTAATCCCACTGTCAAATCTATCTCAATAACAAATAAGATTGTGTTTAAAGAAAGATAGTCAATAATAATAATAATGAAATTATTGTGTATAGTGCTCAGGTGCACTACAACTCTTCAAAGGTGCATGTATAGTACATAGAATAATGTACAACAGTGTATGAGTCATGAAATACATGTGTGCGTGTGTATGGAGCGGGGACATCAGGTGTAGTGTTGGCGAATCTCAGGAAGCATGGAGGTTTTAAAGGAAGCAGTGTTTCGACAGCTAACAACTGATGCAGGTAGTTTGTTCCATGCTTCAGCAACTCTGAGCGTGAAAACATGTTTCCGAAAGTCATCGGAGCTGTGCTGTTTTCTGACTTTGTAGGCATGCCCACATGTGTTAGACACATGGAAATCAAAAAGGTGCTCAGGGTTGTTGTTGGCAAGATGGTTAATAATTTTGTGGGTGTTTACCAAGTCAGTTGACAGACGTCGGAGCTTCAATGTATCCATGCCCAGGGAAGCAAGGCGTTCAGAGTATGGTAGATGCCTGATAGAGGGTATTCGCTTGGCTGCACGTCTCTGAACAGTTTCCAGGAGGTCAATGTTCTGAACAAGATAGGGGTTCCAGACTGATGATGCGAATTCCAAGTGTGGTCGTACCATAGCTGTATACAGCTTTAAATAGATGGCCGTAGAGCGGCTAACAAAGGTCTTGCTGAGTGATGCTAAGACACCCTCAGCCTTCTTGACAATTTTAGAGATGTGCTTCGTCTAATGAAAATCGCTGCTGACAGTAATGCCCAGGTCATGTTCACAAGAAGACTTCTTGATATTAGTTTGCAGGAAAGATCTATAGTGTTCAGGATCTGTCCTTTTTATCTCAAGGTACAGCTTGATGTCATCTGCATATTTCAGTACTGTGGCATTCTTTAAGTTGGCATCTATGTCATTAATATATGCCACAAACAAAAGGGGACCAAGAACAGATCCCTGTGGTACACCAGATGACATCTCATATGGTGAAGAATGTTGTCCTAGAACCATGACTACCTCTCTTCAACTGAGAATGAAGGACTTCAACCAGTTAAAAAGATCAGCCTTCACACATATTGCAGAGAGTTTTGTCATAAGTCTTTTGTGTGGCACAGAATTGAAAGCTTTAGCAAAGTCAAGGTAAACAACATCCACCCATGAGCCGCCATCAGTGATCCGGGTGATGTCTTCAAGAAACTCGATAAGTTGATCACAGCAGCTGGAGTTAAGGATAAATCCAAATTGCGAGGGCCGGATAAGACTGTGAGAGTTCCAGAAGTTTCAAAGTGTTTCTCTGACGCAGGATTCCATCAGTTTGGCAATGCAGCTAGTAAGACTGACTGAATGATAGTTGACAGGTGATGTGCGGTCACCCTTTTTAAAAAGAGGAATGACACTGGCAGTTTTCCACTGTTCCGGAGTAGCACTGTTGTTCAGACAGAATTGAAAGAAGAGTGAAAGCTGGTGCAGAAGGAAGTACCCACCATGTTTGAGAAGCAGGTACGTAACATCATCAAGACCAGGAGAGGCATAGTTGCGTTTATTTTTAAGGTGACGTCGCAGCATTGAAGGTGTAAATTCCATAGTTGTAATAGAATCGGATGTCAGATTTTGGTCTTCAACAGTGAAAATGCCTGCATAGCATTCAGCAATGAGTTCTGCGCATTCATTGGGGTCGTCAGTAATCTGGCTTGTGTGGGGATTGCGAAGTGGACCAACTGGAGAGTGAGGCCTCTGCTTTGAGTGTACATACTTCCAGAACACCTCACTGTCAGGGTTGGTTGCTATGCGCTGTTCAAATTCAAGCACTGCCTTTTTTGTCACCTGCTTGAGATGGTTACATGATTTATTTCGCTTTTTCCTGTTGAAATCTGATTTATGCAATTTGTACTCACGTTCAGCATTACAACATTCTTTCCTGGCAAGATGGACTGCTGCAGTCTCCCAAATTGCACTTTTGGGGTGTTTTTTCTGCTTACGTGGCACCGATGCTGCACATGCTGTCCATATTGAGTTTAGGGGATTCTGGAGTACAGTGTTGACATCTCCAGAGTCGTAAAATTCAAGCCAGTTTGGACAGTAACAGTTCCAGTCTGCTTTATTCCAGTCAAAGTGAGCATTTTGGAGATGGTTGTGGTTTTTGTTACTGGCCATGAGGGACAGATTGGCAATGATCATAGCATGATCAGAGTCACCTAAAGGTTCCTCAGTAATAACACTAATAACCGTTTCAGGAGTAGTGGTGAAGAGTAGATCCAAAGTGTTGTCATCTCAGTGAGTCCAGCACTAGCTCAAGGAAATCATTTGCACTTTGCAGCCATCGAAAGGTTTCCCAGTCAATCTCAGGGTAATTGAAGTCTCCTGCAATAAAAACATAAGTGGCTGTTTTCCTGGCAGCAGCTCTGAGGATATCACAAAGTTGAGTGTCCTGATGGTAATTTGGAGGACAGTAAACGACTCCAAGTAGCAGTGTTGACATGGTCATATGTATATCGCAGAAAAATACTCATTGCTACAATTGGTTCAAATCAACGCAAGGAATCGCTGAAAAGTTTAAACAAACGTAGACCATTACACCACCACCACAACGAATAATGCGCTCTTTATGAAACAAGTTGTAGCCAGTTATACTGAAAACCCCATCACAGAGTAAGGAATGTGCCCATGTTTCCATGACTATAATGAAGTCAGGGTTGATACTTTTGACGTAGGAGTCAAAAAGATGTATTTTATTGCATAGACTACGTGCATTTAAGGACAACAATTTGTACCTTGATTTCAGTCTATGATTATGTGCAGGGGATGGCAGGTTGTTCTGATTTAGTTTCCCAGAGTTTTTTTCATTTTTTTTTATTGCCAGTTGTTGTGGGTATCTATTTATTCATTGAGTTACTCATAAACCTTTAAGCACTGACTCTATTTATTAACTATATCTTTCAACAATGACCAGCCACTATTTAAATTGTGCAAAACGTTATTTGTTACACTATTTATTATATATGTAGTGAGAGGCAGATTAGTCATATGGCCATTTGGACAATGCTAGGCTGAGTTAAAAAAGTTAATTAAAAAAAAATAACAGTTTAAAAAATGTCACAAAAAATGAAGTCATAGTTGCTACATGAAAGTGAAAATAGAGCACAACATTAGCTGAGCAGTGAGAACATACCATGGGCCCTCAGCAGTTAGTAGTCTATTAGTCAGTGTTGCCTTAGCTGAGCAGTGAGAACATACCATTGGCCCTCATCAGTTAGCAGTCTGTTAGTCAGTGTTGCCTTAGCTGAGCAGTGAGAACATACCATTGGCCCTCAGCAGTTAGTAGTCTGTTAGTTAGTGTTGCCTTAGCTGAGCAGTGAGAACATACCATTAGCCATCAGTAGTCAGTTGTTGTCACCTTAGGTTAACAGAGAAAACATGCCTCTGGTCTTCAGCAGTCTGATAATTTTAAGACCTAACTGTCTACTAAAGTAAAAATATTTTTTATTGCAAGAACAACCCATAGACATCACACAGTCATTGACATACATTTGGACGAATTAACAATGGACCTCTACGTGGTCCCTTGACACGCTAGAAATAACAGTTAAATCATGTCCTACCACAATAAAAAGGTAAGATAAAATAAGTTCTACAGAGGCTAATCACACGAGTTCCATTGATATTAAGCGACCAAATATATAAGATTGAGACTAATTTTCAACTGAGTAGGCTGGCGCAGCATGAAATCAAGTATTTTGTTTAAGGACACAATATGCCACTCCATCTAAGAATCAAACCCATAACATTGCGATCATGAGCTCAACACATTATATATTTGGTATGGTCTCTACCACTAGATGCTCTTCCTAAAACCAACCACCTTACAGGGTGTACTGGGTACACTTTTTTCTGACGCCAACACTACCACATTACAGAATGTATTGGGTGTGTTTTATCATGGCACCAGCACTAAAGAGGTTGTCACATACTTGGCCAGACTGAAGAGTCCTCTCAAACCTTATATTGTCCCCATTCAATTGCTAAACACTGTAGCTTCTGGTCTTTCCTCACATTTACTTTTAGCGTCACAGTGCTTGTACTGACGGATGGGTCTTTTATACTATACAATATCACCAGCTTAGTCCTGAGTCATCTTCATGAGGTTCAGTTTTTTTATGTCATTCCTCACAGCCTCATTTCATGTCATCCTAGGTCTCCTTCACCTAGACAGCAAAAGCTTTCTACCACTTCCAGTGAGCCTTCTGAACATTTGAGAGAGTTTATTTCTTGAGAACCTTTAGTGTTAACTACTCTTGTGCATCTGCCACACAGAAAGTCTAACCTCTCTCTTGCTCCATTCCTCTCAGCTGGAAAAAATTTACTGCGATATCATATGTATTGGTCTTTGCCTTTCTTTTGGATAATATCAGTGGCTTCGAGAGGAGAGAAGGGACTTGAATGTATGGATGATAGCTGGTCTTCCTCAAAAACACCTTGGCCAAGCTTGTGCTTTGGAGAGCAACTTTCTAGGTGCGAACCCATGATCAGTCATGACTGAGTTGGGTCTCCTCCTCAGTGTTTCTAACAGAGAATACTTTATAAAGTTAATAAAGAAAAGATAAATACTAAAGTGTAAAATCAAATGGTCATCTCACCTGAACCATAACAGGAATGCTTGTTGGTCCAACAAAGTGTAATGGAGGAAGGAATTGGGATTTTTCTTACGTTTCCTGTTTTTTGAACTTGAGTTGCGTGACCTGACACAGACACAATATTAAAGTTGTTGATGTCAAGCAAATAATGTCTCTCCTAATAACTCTTTCTAACATTGACACAAGGCCAATAATTTGGGGGAAGGAAAAGCCAATTATAACTGGTACTTTATTTTATTGATCCTGGAAGGATGAAAAGTTGGCTTCAGCGGCATTTGAACTCAGAACTTAAAAAGTCGTAACTAAATACCACAAAGCATTTTGTCCAAGAATACCAATCCAATTCCTCCATTAATAACAGAAAAGGAGCTGTTCGCCGGATCAGACCAAGGAAACAATATTTCCATTGCCTTTTCCATTGCTGATACTAGTTGCTAGTTGCAACTCCTGGCAGAAGTAGTTGGGATTTGAAGTTATAGTGCCAAGAGCTGAAACTGATGCCACAAAGCATTTGATTCAACTCTATAATGGTTCCACCAATGCCCTACTCCTGGACTGGTATTATATTTATCAACCTAAAAAAAATGAAATGTAAAGTTGACATCCACAGGATTTGATTTAACATTATTTGATGCACATTATGGGAAAAGATAATTGATTAAATAACCTGCCCTGGAAGTATTACAGGCAAAGCTGACCTTGTTTGGATTTGAATTCAGGATGTAAATAATTGTTTCTACTTTTGGCACAAGGCCAGCAATTACTCCAGTGCATTACTGGTGCTTTTATCGATCCTGTAAGGATGGAAGGCAAAGTTAGACTCGGCGGGATTTGAACTCAGAATGTAAAGGGCCATAACTCTATGCTGAAAAGCATGGTGTCTACCATTACTGCCAATCTACCGCCTTTTAATGTCACTAAATATTGTAATCTGACTTTGTTAAGTGTTCTATAGATTCTGGTGTTCTCCAAATAACAAGAGTAGTTATTTAGCGTTATTTAATGAGCTTTTATATGAATCAAAAGATGCTTTTGAATTATATATGTTCTTGTTTTTCTTGTAGAAGTAAGGCATACATGAATGTTATAAGTAAACACACACACACACACACACACACACACACACACACACACACACACACACACACACACACACACACACACACGCATATACATTAAACAACAACAGAAGGCCAGGCTGGAAAAATTGCTTTAGAATTTTAATTCCATGAAATCACTATACATATTTCGATGGTCTAGCTCCATCATCTAATTATGATGCAAGACAGGGCGATCTCATCAGGTGTCATACACAGAATTACTTAACAGGATTACGTTGAACCCAAACATATAATGAAAAATAAAGAAAGGAAATAGAAAATTGAAAATTCGATTCGGGGACCGCCTGTAAAAATGCTGTTATATCAGTAGGAGGCAGTCCCCAAATGCCACTCGATGCCAGTTTTTTGGGTTGGTAGGTGTGGTGGAGGGGTTAGGGGCGGTCAAGTGACGACGTAAACATCCTTCTTAGATAATGTCATTCTTTAATTATGGTTGGGGCTACACTGTCGCAGAGATCTAAAGATATATCGGTTGTCTTTCAGAGAAGTCAATCTACCGTGACGGCACTTAAAAGGGGAGTTTAGCTATCTAAGTTTAGATATAAAAATAATATTATTGCCTAGCAAAGAATAGAGGTTGAGACATGATACTAACAATTACAAAATTGTAAGGCTGCATTAATAATACGAAGACTTATCGAAAACAAAACAGTTTAATATAACTTGCAGCCACAAGAACAAAAAAAAAAAAAAGAAAACTCCGTCTTGTCCACCCCACCCCCAAGAAAAGAAAAGAAATGAGAGGACGAAAGTGGGGAAAAGAAAAATGCCAAAACGGTGAGGCAACAAATGCCAACACCTACACAAAGCTCACCACCATCAACACCACAGACACCAACATCTACAATCCATCTAGTACCCGCACAAACAACAACAAACGTAAACAATAATTTCACACGTTTCATACAGAAATGTAAATACAGACAACAGAAATGTAATTCGCCACATACAGCACATCAACATTACAGAAGGAAAAATAGATTATCCCCCACCCCACCCCACCCACCCCACCCCACACCCAAAATATCGCACTGCCCGCAAACATAAAAATAATCACACCCTAAAGAAATTTTCCCTAGTGCAATTGGGGATTTCCGAGGAACGATATCTAAAAGGATATACATTGACATTCTTGTGGAGGTGTCTGCCTACAACTGGCTAGGGAAAGGAATTACTATCCCTTCTTCCACACGAATAGGTAACCCTTTACCCATACTCTTTATCTAATATGGCCTTACTCAGAATAGGCAGTATAAATGCATGTGGCCTGGGGTCGTCATGGACGTAGGGCCACCTGCTCAACGACCTCAGGTCACTGATCATAGATGTGATGGCCATCAGCGAGACCAGAATTTTAGAGGATGTATCGCTGCAAGGCAAAGCGATATCTGCTCTGAGGTCAGAGTGACCGGCCATCTCACGGAATTGATCAACACCATGTGTTCGGTCCGCCAAGGTTGTCCTCTATTATCTCTATTGTATTTATTGACTTTCAAGCCACTAATACACAAATTGGAGACATTGAGGGGCATCCCGCGTGAACTAGGCGGTAGGAATATCTGTGTCAACATACGCCGACGATGTCACCGTTGGGGTGTCAAGCAGCAAATGTATGAAGTGATAACAGGAGAAAAAATTAATCAAGTCGGTGGACCTGCAACTCAGCGCCTAGAAAGGCAAGTCCATGTTCAACAGCGTCGCCGGGCGCTGGATGGACCAATTAAATTTCTAGGGGTCTTGTTCGGTCCTGCCCTCCAACTGGACAAAAGCTGGGAAGAAGTAATGACCAGGGTGGCCACTCTCACCCAGACATGGGCTGAGAGAAAACTATTCCTGAAAGGTCGGACAGAGGTTGCGAACACACACATCGTGCCATCTACTGCCAGCTGACCGCTGTGTCTTGTGATCGACGTCTGACTGCACTGGAGCGTTTACTCTTTCGCTTTTTGTGGAAGGAACAGGTTTCACTGGTCAGGCGGTTCATTTGCTGCCAACACCCGCTGCGTGGATGACTGAGCATGTCGAGGCTGATGATGCGTGAACATGTGCTCGAACTACGTCATCTCCAGATTTACCTTGACGGCGAACAAGTGTGGTCGCCGTTTGCTGGGCACGTATAATGGAATACTCCTATATTTTACTGGCGAAGATTCGAAACCGAATCTGAGATTTCTCGCCTCTGGGACCATCTATCGTTGAAAGTTCCCACCATTGTCTTGTCAAAGACAACGATAATAAACGCTCCAGTGCGGTCAGACGTCGATCACAAGACACAGCGGTCAGCTGGCAGTAGATGGCACGATGTGTGTGTTCGCAACCTCTGTCCGACCTTTCAGGAATAGTTTTCTCTCAGCCCATGTCTGGGTGAGAGTGGCCACCCTGGTCATTACTTCGTCCCAGCTTTTGTCCAGTTGGAGGGCAGGACCGAACAAGACCCAGAGAAATTTAACTGGTCCATCCAGCGCCCGGCGATGCTGTTGGACATGGACTTGCCTTTCTAGGCGCTGAGTTGCAGGTTGACCTGTGACCACAGCTTCTTGGGAGAAAATATCCACATGGCTGATCATAAATCAACCTCATATACACACCCTTATAACTATAGCACTATTATAAATACAAGGAGTTAAGGAATATAAAAGTCAGAGAGACCGGAGCAAGCTGTCCGTGTTAAGGTTCACGATGTAGCAGACTTTTCACTCTATCTCTCTCCTGGCCCTCACTGGTTGTCACCTTCTCGACCACAGACACAGCCAGACAGCCAACCATGCCTGCCTGACAGATTGACCACTACCACTACGACAATAATGTATTCTAAGAATAGGCACACACACACACATAGTAAGTTCATATTATTTACATTCTACGCTCACCCTATTCTTCCTGTCATATTGTATCCGTAAGATACAACACAACTTTTACTATATCGTTTTCTGTGAAACATGCATTTACGCTAGCTCGTAGTAGCTAGTAATCAATGTAGGGATAATTCATGTCATAAATATTATTACTTGATGTTCAAAGTGAATATTGTTATTACAAAATAAACGTTGTTAACAACTCAATCATGGCATTGTTCTTTTCAACAAACACCCATCAAGAATACCACTTATCCGCTACACACGTATTTGTACAACTTGTCTCATTGACAGAGCTGTATTCCTTAGTCAGTTAAGTCCGAGAGGGAGCGCTTGGAAATTAGGATATCTTCAAGCGCCCACAGTCCTCAGTCAATCGGTGGAAACTCCACCTTTGCGTTCTATATAAGGTTAGTGGCGGATAAAAACGATGATGTTCTTGGGGAGATTCTGGGCGTCGATGAAAATCAACTAGCTAATCTTTTCTGCAGGACTTTCTGTCCAGGGCCTATGGATAACATCAGTAAATCTCTGGTTTAGCAGTGCTACCGGGGAGCTTTTCCAGTTCGAGATAACCTCTACAGGCATGGAAGTGCCATCTGCCTAGCCTGTCCGAAATGTACCCAGGGCGATAAAATAGAGAGAGGGAGACGTTGTCAACGCTTGATTTGAAGAAAGGTGACAGCGTCTGTATAATGAAGGTGAATTTGAAAATGAAAAATAATATAATTTTGAATGATATTGCTTAATAGTAATACCAACAACAACAATGACAACAAAGACAATAATAGAAACAGCAACAATGAAAACAGTGATAAATAAGATCACCTGAAAATAAAAACAAGAAGCACGAAGAAACCAACAGCAAACACAATAACAGCAGCTACAATATCAGTGAAAACAACAAGAATAACAGCAACAACGACGACAACAACGAACCAACGAACAAAACAGTTAATAGCACTATCAAAGCTTTTTTTGCTAGTGCTATCAAGTCAACTTTCAGGAAAATAAGCTTTTCTGAAGATGGCCATATTGTCAGCCTTAAGACTTCTGTCGAAACAATTCAAAGCACGATAGATCGCAGTGTCATATCGTATTATTGGGTTGAAAACGAGAAAAGTAGAGAGAGAGCCACAGAGGCAGTATGATCAGTGGAACCTCCAACTTGGCGTTCTATACGGGGTTAGTGGCAGATGAAAGCGACGACGTTCTTTGGGAAACTATAGACATCAACGAAAATCAACTAGCCACTCTTTTCGAGAGGACTTTCGGTCCAGGGCCCATGGATAATTTTCAGAAATCCCTGGCCTTACAGTGCTATCGAGATGCTTTGCCAGTTCGGAATAAACTCTACGGGCATGGAAATGCCGTCAACTGGTCCTGTCCGAGATGCGCACTGGGCGACGAAACCGTCTTGCACGCAATTGTCCAGTGTCCAGGCATTTCTGACTTGTGGGTTTATGTCAAACACCTGCTGTCGCGTGTAAGATGAATCCATATATTAGCCGAGTCCATTGTGAAGATTTCCCACCACCTTCCCTTAGTCAGGAAGATCAGGCTGTTTTTATCTGTCTTGTGGTCATGGCAAAATATGTTATATGGTGGACGTGCTTGAAGAGAAAAATCAGGGTGGAGAGTGAAGTGCTGCCATCAAAGCAATTTGTTGAAAGGTAGGCGAGAGAGGTGAGCATGGCCCGAGTGAATGGACCTGCTGGGAATGTGAGCCTGTAAATTGGAGGAGTAATACAGGGACAGGGCACTTACTCTAGAGATCAGAGCATCGTGATTTTATGGGGTTTTTCCCACGAGTGACCCTCGAACGTCTCCTCCCTTTTGAGGAATCCCGTTTTGATTTTTATTGTTATCTTTCTTTTTTAACATTGTTAAATTTGATTACACACAAACCCGCCACACCAACATACACTGTTTTCGTCCTGTGCAGCCCTAATGTTTTTCTTGATGATAACCCTTGTAGTTAATAAAGAAATCATTATTATTATTATTATTATTATTATTATTATTATTATTATTATTATTATTAAGGCGGTGGATTGGCAGTATCGGTAGAGGGTCGGACGCCATGCTTTTTAGCATAGAGTTACGGCCATTTACGGTCTGAGTTCAAATCCTGCCGAGGTTAACTTTGCCTTTCATCCTTACGGGGTTGATAAAATAAAGTACCAGTAACGTACTGGTGTCGATTTAATCGACTCCCCCCCCCCCCCCCAAAAAAAAAAATTACTGGCCTTGTGCCTATACTAGAAATCATTATAATCTAAAGCATTTGATACGGTCGCCCATCGGTACCTGGCTGCGGTCCTCGAGGCGGCCGGCTTCGGGCCCGTTTTTAGGAGCTGGATCGCTGCGAAGCACAGTGACATCTGCTCGATTGTGAGGCTGAATGGTCATCTGCTGCAGCCGTTCAGCATCATGCGCTTCGTCCGCCAGGGTTGTCCTCTCTCGTCCCTCTTGTACGTACTGGCCCTCGAGCCATTACTGAACAAATTGGAGACCATGAGGGGACTCCCTCGCGAACTGGGATGCGGGAGATCCGTGTCGGCTTACGCCAACGACGTCACCGCGGTGGTGTCGAGCACCAAACACGCCCAGATGCTCAGCACCGCTCTCAAGGAATACGAAGCGGTGAGAGGAGCAAAGATAAATCAGGAAAAGTCGGTGGGCTTGCAACTCGGCACTGGAGAGGCAAGTCCATGCCGTCCGACAGCGTAGTGGGGCGCTGGACGGAAGGAACGGTTAAATTGCTCGGGGTCTGGTTCGGTCCAGACCTCCAGATGGAGAAAAACTGGAGCGAGGTGACGAGCAGGGTGGCTTCTCTTACCCAGAAATGGGCCGAGAGGTGGCTGTGTCTGAAAGGTCGGTGGAGGTGGCGAATGCGTACATCGCGTCCGTCATCTGCTACCGCCTGACCGTCGTACCTTGCCCCCGCCCAACTCTGACCAAAATGGAGCGCCTTCTCTTCCGCTTTTTGTGGAAGGGACGTGCTCCCATGGTCAGATGATCCATCTGCTGTCAGCACCCGTTGTGTGGAGGACTGGGCATGCCGTGGCTGATGATGTGCAAACATGCGCTGAGGCTGCGAGATCTCTGGTGTTTCTTTGACGGTGAACAGGTGTGGTCGCCGTTTGCCAGACACACTTTTCCCCAGCTCGTCTCCTTGACGGAGCTGCAGTTCTGGATCAGGAAAGGACCGAGGGATAGCGCTTGGAAGCTGGAATGTCTCCAAGCGCTCACCGCCCTCTACCAGATGGGCACTGATATCGGTGGAACATCCACCTCGGCGTGCTATAGAGGGTTAGTGGAGGGGAAGAGCGACGACGTTCTCGGGGAGACCCTGGACGTCGAGGACGATCAGCTGTTCGCTCTCTTCAAGAGAACTTTCAGCCCGGGGCCTATGGACAACTTCCAGAAAGCCCTGGCCTGGCAGTGCTACCGAGGAGCGTTGCCGGTTCGGGATAAGCTCTACAGGCACGGAGGTGCTGTCAGCCGAGCCTGTCCGAGATGCGTGCAGAGCGACGAAACCGTCCTGCACGCACTCGTTTCAGTGCCCGAGGATTGCTGACTTATGGAGCTATGTCGAACAGTTGCTGTCGCGTGTGGGACGGATCCGATTATCGACTGAGTCCATTGTGCAGATAGCCTCACCAGAGGAGGAAGGGCAGGCAATTTTCATCTGCCTGGTGGCCATGCTGAAAGAGATTGTGTGGGGGACAAGGTTGAAAGGATTGAAGACGGACACTTTCCTATCCGGCCAATCCCTAATTGACTTTTTCAAATTTCACTTGAAGAGGAAAATCAGGGTGGAAAGGCAAGTGCTATCTTCTAGTAAGTTTGTTGAAAGGTGGGTGAAAGTGGCGAGTATGCGCCTGTAGACTGAGGAGTGGGAAAACTGAGAGAGGGCGCTTGCCCTGGTGGTCAGGGTGGCCGTGGTCTTTTGTGTGGTTTTCGCCACGAGTGACCCTCGGAGGTTTCCCCCTTTTGGGGAAATTTTTGTTGTTTGAAAATTTTTTAATTTATTTTTACACGTTTCTGTCTTGTTATAACATTTTTACACGGCCAAAACCCACTTTGTATCGTCCTGTGCCGTCTGTAATGTTTTTCTTCATGTTAGCCCTTGTGGCCAATAAAGAAACCATTATCATTATTATTATTGAATGCTATGGTTGACGGAGGCTCGGCTCTGTAAGGTATTGTAAATTTTGACTGCTATAACAATTGTAAATTGTTTAAAACTTTAACCAAATTGTAGACAAAAACACCCTCCTCCTCGTGAGAGGAGTCTTTCTGCCCGTTATTTGGCCCTTCGGGGTTAAATAACCGCTTATTGGGGTTTTGTGCCCAATATTTATTTTAAACAAAAAAACAACAACATGGCTACGAAAAAGAATTTTCATAGGTCACTCCCACTCATTCCGTCTTCTTCTTCCTCAATCGTCACTACAGCAGAGAGAAGATTGTCTCTCTCCCCCCTTCTTTAAATGTGTCTCTCTCCCTCCCTTCTCTTTCGCAAGCGACGACAGAAAAGAAAAATCTCGTGCAAAGCGTGCAAGATTTCTCCACGACGACGACAACGATGAAACAGGTGTGCGGGAAATACGAAAACCCATTTCATTCGTCTGACGTCAGGAATAATAGCAGTAGCAGCCGTAATAACAGCAACAGTGACAAGGAAAACAACAGTAGCAGCCGCAACAGCATCAGCAGCAGCATAAACAACAATAGCATTAGCAGCAGCAACAACAACAACAACCACAGCAACAGCGGCGGCGGCAGTAGTCGTAGTACCTGCAACAACAACAAAAGTAACAGCAGCTCTGACGACAACAACAACAACAACAACAGCAGCAAAGAAAAACCAATCTCGTTTGCAGGTATCGCAAAGAACCTGGAAACCATCCTCATAACAAATGAGGAATTAGAGGAAGCGAAGAAGATGGTGACAAAAACTGGACACCGAGCAATCTGCAAGGCAGCCGAAAAATTTTTCGAAACCCAACAGCACTGTACGGTCACGTACCGTACAGTAAGTACAAAATCCCGTAGGGTTGAAAGAGCAACAGAGGCTCAAATACAAAAAGCCTTGGGGTCTGTGTGGCAGCGGAAAACGCACATCACCCGAGGCAAGAAATATGCCACCGCAGACGTACTTTTTGCCACACCCCAGGAGGCAAAGGCTCAATCCTTAGTGACCCTAAGGAGCGAGGAAATGGTGTTGGTGCCCTCCTACTGCGGGCAAACAATTGTGAGGGTCAAACTGACCCACGTCCCCCCCCGGGATGGCCCCTTCTTGGCTGGACGCGTCTGTCCTCGTCGGAATCGAGGACAAAACAACTGTACTGCAAGTACAGAAAAAAGTAAGAGAAGATTGGGGCGGCACCTCCATTGAGATGTTAATCCAAACCAACCAGGAGTGCATCGAAGCTATCCCGGATGTGATAGACTTCGATAACGGCACTCAACTGCCCATAAGTGTTGAGGGCAAACGCCTGAAATGCTTTCGCTGTGGATCGAAGACTCACCTCAGGGCCTTCTGCAACGAGAAGACCCTGAGAAAGGAGAAAACCCCACTCCTTCCGAAACCGGCTCCACGGCTACCAGCAACAGGACAAGCGGTAACCAGGAACGATAGGTCCGTGGCACCCATACCCACGCCACGGAAATCAAAAACAGCAGCAGCAGTGGAAGTATTAACAACAACAACAACAGCAATACCAAATGCAGCTGCAACAGAGACTCCAGTGCAAACATCACCAACAACAACAAGTGAAAGAGTGGAGCTGGTACCCCTCCCCGACCTCACAGAATCAGACATGGAGTGTGAGGTGGGAGAGGGATGGCAAAAGGTCGTAAGAAGGCACAAACGCAGAAGCAGCGCATCGTCGCCTTCGAAAAGGGAGGAAAGAAATGAAAAAAGGGTAAAGGCTACTGCAAAGAGACTCACAGCAGCAACACCACCAACACCATCACCACCCACACTAGCACCACCATCACCACCGGCGACAACTCCACCGCCAACAACAACAGCACCTTCAACACCACCACCACAAGCACCAACATCGCAAACACAACAACAAAACACACACACCCAGCAACAACGACAAGAAAATAGCAGAACCACACCCCACCCCCAGAAAAACAAATGCACGGCAATAAATACACACAAGAAACTAATGACTTACATAATTGAACACACAGACATTTCACAACACGACTACATAATACCAGCACCAATCAAAACGCCAACTAACATAAGACTGCTAAAAATAGCACAGAAACAACACACAAACATTAAAACGAAATTCCCCAACGCAGTTGGTGATTTCAGAGACCTAGGAGGGACTCTCAATCGAAGAGTATATTCGGACATACTCATAGAAGAGCCGACGACCAGCCGAAGGGACGATTCAACGGTCCCTTCACCAGACGATCAAGTGAAAAGGGATGGTTTTTCCATCCCTCCTCTACGAAAAGTACGGTAAGTGGTCTTTCCCATCTTTTCCACTCTATTTTAAACATGACCTCACTCAGAATAGGCAGCATAAATGCGCGTGGCTTGGGGTCGTCATGGAAGCAGGGTCACCTGCTCAACGACCTCAGGTCACTAAACATAGATGTAGTGGCCATCAGCGAGACCAGAATCTCCGAAGCACGGGCCTTCGCACCGATCTTCGGCGGCTACGATGTGTACGCATCTCCCAGCCGTCCTGGATCGGGGGGAGGAGTTGCTGTGCTTTTTCGGAGAGGTTTGGATCTCGCCATACGGGCCATCTTCCTGGACCCAGAGGGTAAGTTGGTGGTGCTGGACGTGACCAGCGGAGACGGGCAAGCTTTCAGGCTAGTGGCCGTCTATGCCCCGACAGGAGCAGGGCGGCCTGATTTCTTCCGGCGTCTGGAGACCTTTCTTGGAACGTCCCGCTCTTTAGTGTTAGTGGGCGACTGGAACGGGATCTTAGATGCACGCTGGGACTGTGTGGGATTAGCGGATAGGGGTGGAGGGTGCAAGAGCCTCACCAACCTGCTCAGGCGTTTTGAACTGTCTGACAGGTACCGATTGGATTTCCCGAATGTGCCAATGTGGACTTGGACAAATCGCATAGGGTCATCCAGATCATATCTAGATAGAGTATTTTGTAGGGAAATAGATAGGTCTAGCATAGGCTGTTCACAATTCAAGATAGTCAGCTACACGGACCACAAATTCGTGATCTGTGTGCTTGATTTAGATAGGCTTCATAGACGAGGACCCGGCTACTGGAAGCTAAACGCGTCCTTACCAGCGCGCAAGGCCTACAGAGACCGGATTAGCGAACTAGTTAAGCGGGCGTTAACGGGGGCCATCGTCAACAACAAGTGGTGGTTTGCTCTGAAAAGAGCGATTAGAATAGAATCCATTAGGTTTAGTAAGGCTTTAGCAATAGAGAAAAATAGAGCAGAGGGAGAACTAGTTAGAAAATTAGACGAGGCGCTTAGCAAAGGCATTGCGACTGACGTGCTTGCGGCGAAATTGGCCCTTGACCAATTCTTCAATGCAAAGCACGAAGGCTGCGTTGTCAGAGCTAGGGTGCGTGCTCTCAGACACGAGGGGACGAAAGCCGTTCAATGGGCCCGAGTGGCGGAGCGCGTCGTTGCAACAAAGCCACGATCCGGTCTTTGGTGGACCACGACGGGCGCATGCTACTCGATCCCGGGCAAATGTGTGAAGCTTTTCAGCGACACTTCACTCAGCTGTTCGGGGGCAGCGGTGGGCCGGGTCGAGGGATGGACTTTAGTGTCTACCTCGACGGACTGCCGCGGCTCTCGGCCACTGAGGCGGAGTGTTGCGAAAAGCCGATAACAGCCGCTGAAGTAAGGGAGGCAATGACTGGCTGCACAAGGGGTAAATCGCCTGGTTTGGATGGTCTGCCCTATGAACTTTACGTACAGATGCCAGACTTGTTCGGAGGCCTCTTGGCGGACGTCTACTGCAACTGGCAACAGAACGGAAGAATTCCCAGTTCTGTGAGCCTAGGAACGGTGGCACTGCTGAGAAAGGATCCGAACAAGGGGGATAACATAGATAATTTCAGGCCCATAACTCTGCTAAACACAGAGTTCAAGATTTTGGCCAAGGTGCTAGCAAAGAGGTTGGCGCTTGTCGTTGGTGGTCTGGTGGGAGGGGCGCAGACATGCGCCATTCCAGACAGATCCATCCACGACAACCTCCACCTCATGCGATACATCGTAGAGAGGGTAGCTAGGGAACCTGGCACGGGTGGGTCCTTGATCAATTTAGATCAGTCGAAAGCTTTCGATAGGGTCGACTATCGTTACCTAGCGGCAGTCCTGAGGGCGGCTGGCTTTGGGCCCGTCTTCAGAGGCTGGATCGCTGCCATGCACAGCGACATCTGCTCTGTGGGGAGAGTGAACGGTCACCTTTCGGAACCGTTCAACATCATGCGCTCGGTCCGCCAAGGATGTCCCCTCTCGTCCCTCTTGTACGTATTGACTCTCGAGCCATTACTGCACAAACTGGAGACGTTGAGGGGCGTCCCGCGCGAACTAGGATGCGGAAGATCTGTGTCAGCATATGCGGACGATGTCACCGTAGTGGTGTCGAACGCCAAACACATCGAGGCGATCGGCACTACACTAAGAGAATACGAAGCGGTGCTCTTTCGCTTTTTGTGGAAGGGACGCGCTCCGATGGTCAGGCAGTCCATCTGTTGTCAACACCCGCTACGTGGAGGGCTGGGCATGCCGTGGCTGATGATGCGCAGGCACGCGCTCAGGCTACGACATCTCCACCTCTTCCTCGACGGTGATCAGGTGTGGTCGTCGTTTGCTAGACACGTATTTCCCCAGCTCGTTTCCTTGACGGAGCTGCAGTCCTGGGTCAAGCGAAGACCGAGAGGGAGCGCCTGGAGACTGGAATGTCTTCAGGCGCTCACAGCCCTCGACCAATCAGGCAATGTGATCGGTGGAAACTCCACCTCGGCGTTCTATAGAGGATTAGTGGAGGGGATGAGTGACGACGTACTTGGTGAAACTCTAGGCGTCGACGAAAATCAACTAGCCAATCTCTTCGGAAGAACTTTCGGGCCAGGGCCTATGGACAACTTCCAGAAATCTCTGGCCTGGTAGTGCTACCGAAGAGCCTTGCCAGTTCGGGATAAACTCTACAGGCATGGAGGTGCCGTCAGCCGGGCATGTGCGAGATGCGCGCAGGGCGACGAAACCGTCCTGCACGCACTCGTCCAGTGTCCGAAAATTGCTGACTTGTGGGTTTATGTCGAACACCTGCTGTCGCGTGTAGGACGGATCCGGCTATCATCTGAGTCCATCGTGAGGATTGCCCCGCCCTCCTCCTTTAGCCGGGAAGGGCAGGAAGTTTTTATCTGTCTGGTGGCCATGGCGAAAGAGATAGTATGGTGGACACGTTTGAAAGGGCTGAAGACGAGCACTTACCTCTTCGGTGATGCTCTGATTGACTTTTTCAAATTTCATTTGAAAAGGAAGATCAGAGTAGAGAGGGAAGTACTCTCTTCCCAGCATTTTGTTGAAAGATGGGTGAGAGAAGCAAGAATGGCCCGAGTGAATGGGCCTACTCTGAGTATATATCTGTAAATTAAAGATGGAAAACTGGGAGAGGGCACTTGCCTTGGTGGTCAGGGTCACTGTGGCCTTTTACTGGGCTTTCTCCACAAATGTCCCTCCGAAGTCTCCCCCCTATTGGGGAATTTTTCATTGTTATTTTTTTGTTACATCCTCTGTTTTTGTTTTTTACACGCAGAAATGCCCATTTGTACCGTCCTGTATTGTCCTGCACTGTCCTTAATGTCTACTTTATGTAAACCCTTGTGGTTAATAAAGAAATCATTATTATTATTATTATTATTATTATTATTATTATTATTATTATTTATAAACAAAATATAAATTACTTTTATCTCCAATGACGAGAAACTACAAAATACTCCAAAATGCGATAAAAATTGCTAGTGTTAAAATACTGTGACTGCGCCAAATCTAAAGTTCATTTGTTAAGCGTTGCTAAAACGCGTCAAATCTAGAGCGTTTCGCGCCAAATTGGCAATACTGCAAGACAGATACTATGTTACATCTAGTAAAGACTAGCAGAATGGCCCGGCGTTGCTCGGGATTTGCTCTAGGGTTCTTATATATTTGATATATATTTATCCTTATCGAGCCTCGTGAAATAAATACGTTTGTTTATATTTTGTTATTGTGTATGCAAAAATATATGTACACGAATATATATATATATATATATATATATATATATATATATATATATATATATATATATATATATATATATATATATATATATATATATGTATATATATATATAAAAATAACAGATTAAAGTTTAAGCAAAGAATCGCTTTAACGGGATCTTCTGAAACTAAAAAAAAAAAAAATCAATCTGTGAACGCAGAAGTAAATATTTCGAAAAACGTTACACACTATCTATCTATCTATCTAAGGCGGGTAAAATTCCCGAGATCCATGGACGAGTTCTCTCCAGCGGTCTCTGTCCCTCATTATCGCTGCCATATCCTGCATCTCCAACAGACCAGTGTCTGTCCTTAGGGCATCAACATATGTTAACCTTGGTCTTCCTATTCTAGTGTGTCCATGTAGGGGCTCCCAAAGGAGCACTGAGTGCAATGTCAACTCTGGATGTCGGTGAGCATGTCCAGCCAACCTCAGTCTCCTCTGTGTCACTTTTGAGCTGACTTTTGGGATGCTCCCATACAGCTCTGAGTTTTTCATCCTCAGTGTATACTGATTAATGTTCAGAGCCATCCTCAGCATTCTCGTGTAGCACCCATCCACCATCTGAGTTACACACACACACTATATATATATATATATATATATATATATATATATATACACACTATATATATACATATACACACACACACACACACACACAGACACACACAGCGTCATAATGCCGTAATACAGACAACCAGACATACAGACAGATAGTATAAGGGCGCAACATTATATCTATGTATCTATCTAAAAAGAAAGACTAAGAATTACAGAGATCGCTAAATCGCCTAATGCGGTCCCTAGGGCATTGAAAATTAAAAATTCTTTTCTCAAAACACTCACAGGACCATAAGTATTACATGTGTAAAGTTTGAAAACAATCGGTTGGGTGGTTCTCGAGTTTTGGGGAGCTGATAGACAGACAGACATTCTCTGTTTTAGATATATAGATATCGATCTTGACGTGGCTAAGGTTCAATGGCGAAAGTTGTTTGGTCAGTGTTTAGCGCAACACATCTCTAGTGCTCATGAAACAGACGTCGAAAAAGATCACAACAACGCTCTAGCTGTGATTATACCGTATTTTTTTCAGACATAGTGCATCTAAGACTACATTATTCGATATAAATGTTTTTGAGACGGCAGAGTGTGATTTGAGAGAGACTTGGTTGTTAACACTACTCAGTTAATAGAATGATTACAAGTTTCCATATTGGCTTATAAGTCCATTATATTTGTGGTTATGATTTTATGGGGAAAGACAGTACAATGTGATTTAGAAAATCCCGAGTGAAAAACTAGAGAAGAGTCAAGTAAGAAAAAGAAAACAACAATTTACATTTTTACCTTATGTTTCATGATATGTCGAGGTTATAACCTTTTTTTCAAAAGATTATAAATGGAATATGGTGTTGACAACACGTCACACCGTTTACTTTCTTTTGAGAAAGAGATCCTAACCTCGAATTATCACGAATTATTTCGAATTTGCATTGCATTGTGTGGCCTAGTGATGAGGATGTTCGGCTCTCGATCGTAAAGTCGTCGTGATTTCGATTTCTTGGGGCACATTGTGTTCTTCAGCAAGACACTTTATTTCCCGTTCTTCCACCCCACTGAGCCGGAAAAATATAGTTTTACTTGTAATTTATAACGTGAACCTTGTCTTACACTGACACGCTGAATCTCCCTGAGACTTAGGGTTTATGTGTCAGTGGAATTATTAGCAACTTGCACAATAATTTCACGCGCAGGTTGTCCCTTTGGTCGAAACAACTGGAACATTCCCCCCAAAGCAGTGCTAGCTCAACAACAACAATAACTACATTATAGTCTATCATACATATTTGACTAGTATATATTTTATCGGACCCAGGACCATGAGAAGTTGTTTTGGACTGGGCGTGATTTGAACTTAGAACGTAGAAAGGTTTAATTAAATCAGGAATCTTAAACTCAGAGACTCAAAAGAGCCATTACGTCCTGGGGTAGAAACGCAGCAGGCAAAAAGTGAGATGTGATGGGGGGGGGGGGGGGGGACGTGATTTCCACCAGTTATAATGCTAATCTACAATACAGCTGATAGGCTTTTTTTTTTCATGAAAATGAATACGTAAGTGGGATATATGAATTAAAACAAAATGTAGGGGAACAAATTTTCTGTTTCAAATTTTCCTTAAATAGGGATGATGCTACATTGAGCGGGCCCTTAGAGACTGTCTGCCATGACCTACTATACGTGGTTCCTGCCCTGGCGGGAATCGACGTCCAGGTCAACTCGTCCAAGTCGGAGGTGGTGAATGTCAGCCACGATGCTTTGCAGCCTCCGTCTCGGACGTGCGGTCCATTCTCCACTAGGTACAGGTGACCCCCAAAGAGGATGTCCTCATCCTCGGTTCACCGATCCACTCGCCGGCCATCCGCTCCACCATCAAGTCCAGGCTCCAACAACTCCAGATCCTCACAAGCCGACTGGGCTTGATCGACGGCCAGCCAGCTCTCTTTCTGTTGAGGAACTGCTTCGCCATGCCGAAGCTCCTCTATACCCTTTGCAGCGTTCCGTGCTACATCCACGCATCTCTCCTCGTTGACCTCGATACTTGTATCCGAGCAGCAGCCGAAGAGATATGCAACGTCAGGTTTGACGACATTGGATGGCAACAGGCCACTTTACCTGTCAGATATGGCGGCCTTGGCCTCCGGTCCCCGATCTTCTTGGCTTTGCTGGCGTTTCTTTCGTCGGTAACCTCATGCCGCATTCTCGTCAGCAGGGTTCTCCAAAACACAATAGAACCTTCTGTGATCAGGGAACGTGAGGCCGCCTGTGAAACGTGGGACCGGCTGGGACTTAGCCCAGTATACGTTCCTCCTCCTTCTTCCCCTGTTGACGTCAAGTCCCCCCAAAGCACTTGGGATGCCATCCAGTGCAGCCTGGCCCCAAACAGGCTCACGCGCCAGCTCGAGCAGCACCGCCTTGCATGTTTTCGTGCGGCCTCGAAACCTTAGTCGTGCCTGGCTCCATGCCTTGCCTTCCTTCTCCACTGGCAAGCAGCTGGATAAGAATAGCCTGCGCATCGGCGTTTCCTTGAGGCTTGGCCTCCAGATCTGCGATCCACACCAATGTCGCTGTGGATCCACCGTGGACTCTTTCGACCTCCACCAGCTTTCCTGTCGCCACAGTGCCGGCCGCCTTCCACGCCATGCTGCCCCCAACGAGACCATAAAGCATGGCTTGGACACTGGACACTGCAGGCTTCGCTTTCCAGCTCAAGCCGGTGGGGCTGGACCGAGGGGACGGAAAAAGGCCAGATGGTATGACCATCTTCCCGTTCCGCGGTGGAAAACCCCTCGTCTGGGATTCCACTTGCACCGACACTTTCTGCAGCCGCAACCTGGTGCAGTCTGCGACTAACCCAGGTTCTGCTGCACGTCGGGCTGAGGAGGCCAAGCTCTCCAAGTACCGGTCGCTCTCCAACAGGTTTGCGGTCGTACCCTTGGCAGTGGAGACTTCTGGTGTCTTCGGCCCTAGGGCTACCTCCCTACTCACTACCATAGGCGCTGAGCTGGCCAGCCGCAGGTGTGAGCCTCGCGAGTTGGAATGGCTCTTCCAGCGCGTCTCCCGTGCCGTCCTCCGCCGGGGCTGTGGGTGGGCCATCAATATGATTGACTGACTTGTTATGTTATCATTTTTCAGTTACAGGCTGGCCTATTTCTGAAGAATTTCAATAGCCTGCCACAACATTGCTCAATTGAATATCTATCTCATCATGCTGCTCATCCTGACTTCCTTCAATGCCCTTTCCTATCAACCAGCATTTAGCTATTATTCTTTCTCTGTCACGAAAATTGTTCTGTCATGTGTCATAGATAAGTAGTTTCCAGCACGCGAGCAGCGTGTTTCAGATCCCTGAACTAAATATTGCAAAGCAGTTCTATCCAGCACAGTACTGCTCTTTTTTTTAAAGGCGCGAATTGCCAGAGTTTTGGTATTTGTTCCGAGGTCAACTTTGCTTTTCATCCTTTCGAGGTCGATAAATATAGTACTAGTTCTATACCGAAGGTGATTCCGATTCTCCCCTCTCCTCTCTCCGCCCGCCTCTCTCTGCAAGGAATTGGCTCTGGAGAGTGATGGGCTCCGCTAGATTTGGCACCCACCACCTCCATTGGAACAACAACAAATACACTGTTGTTTAAAAAAAATTAATGTTTGTAAAATAAAAATATTAAAAATCTCCCTCATAATTAAAACAATTAGAAAATATTTGAAGATGTCAAAAGATTTACATATATTCACTTTAACCGTTACCATTTAAATGTATTAATGTGTGCAGTTATGTATGCATGTATGTAGTGCATAGATGTGTGCATGTAGAGGACAACGGTAACATCACGAACCAGCCAATGAAAAGGGAGATTCTGCATGGCTGTGTGTGACAAGGATGGCCCACTGAATTTCAGGAACAACTAATATTTTACCAGCTGAGTGGACTAGAGCAACGTGAAATAGTGTCTTCTCAAAGCCACAACGCTCCGCTGGGAATCAAACTCACGACTTTACGATTGTGAGCTGAACTCTCTAACCATTAAGCCGCGCGCCTTCACGATCACAGATATAATTGTTCTAAAATTTTTAAATCGTAAAACGTTAAAAGCGCGATTGCTGGTTGTCCCAAGTGGAGTTCAACGTTGGAGAAGAACGCCTTGTGACGTTCTTGTTGTTGTTCAGGTTTTTTTTCAATGCTGAAAATCTTGAATTTTATTTGATTATTTTATAAAGACTATCTAGACAATTTAAAATTAAATATCTTACTGAAATTTGTTCTGTTATTTTAAACCGGAGAAAATATTTCCCTCAATCACAAAGTTTATCTCATTTCGTAAATTATTTGATCATCATCATCATCATCATCATCATCATCATCATCATCACCATCATCATAACCATCATCATCACTATCATCATCATCATCATCATCATCATCATCCTCATTAAACGTCAGCTTTCTCTGCTGGCAAAGGCTGGACAGGCCTTCACTGACCGAGTCATTACTGGAGTGTGTATAATAACCCCCCATGCAGGCGAGGGGTCTGCATCTCGCCTACATACGGTCCCATGCTCTACTGAGTACATCGTGGTACTAGCACGAGAGAAGTTGTCATGTCTTTGATACAATTGAAGGGTCCTCCCAACCCTTTGTTTGGCAAGCTTGCGGATAATAACCAACCCCTTTACAGTGTATACTGTAACCAACCCCTTTACAGTGTATACTGTGTGCGTTTATCATGTAGATCACCAACACTAGAGACGTCGCGCCGTTGACACAACTGAACGGTCCTCTCAACTCTTTTAGACATGGTTTCTACAGCAAGATGTCCTTCATATCGCTAACCACCTTACAGGGTGTACCATGTGCATTTTTGTGGCACCAACACTAGAGAGGTTGATGGTATCCCAACTGAAGAGCTCTCTCTGCTCCGTAGGGTTAGTGGGAGAGACGAGAGGAAAAGGGAGATAAGTATGAAGTTATGGCCGGTGTTGTGTGGTGTGACAGGGCGATGAATGGGGAAGGAGCAGGGTTGATTTTTTGATAGCATGGGGAGAGAGGATGTAGTGGTAGTGAGAACATTTAAGGGGAGATAGTGTTGGAAGCGTGGTCAATAGCGCGGGAAGGGTGATGTAGTGATGTAAAAAGTAGCTAAAGGTATCTAAGGGCTTTAGAGGGGACAGTAGCTAAGGAGTGAAACTGGAGAGAGTATGGAGGGGTGGGATATATATATAATTGTTTCTACTTTTGGCACAAGGCCAGCAATTACTCCTACTTTATTTTATCGACCCCGTAAGGATGAAAGGCAAAGTTAACCTCGGCGGGATATATATGTAATAAAACTCAAGTGTCATATGATAACCTCTTTGTGCTAGATATGTTTGGGAAAATGATAATTGATATATTCCTCCCTACCTCTTTCTTTTTCTCTCCGTGTTGACAATACAGTCAGTGGTCAGAGCAGCTGCTATCTCTAGCTATATATCTATAGACAGTCAGTGGTCAGAGCAGCTGCTATCTCTAGCTATATATCTATAGACAGTCAGTGGTCAGAGCAGCTGCTATCTCTAGCTATATATCTATAGACAGTCAGTGGTCAGAGCAGCTGCTATCTCTAGCTATATATCTATAGACAGTCAGTGGTCAGAGCTGCTGCTATCTCTAGCTATATATCTATAGACAGTCAGTGGTCAGAGCAGCTGCTATCTCTAGCTATATATCTATAGACAGTCAGTGGTCAGAGCAGCTGCTATCTCTAGCTATATATCTATAAAATAACATTTCTCTCTTTCTCTATTTACATAACTGTCTATATATCCACCAACTTATTTGTTTGTCTCTCTGTCTATCTACCTTTCTACCTATCTACCCAACCCTCTCCCTAGCTACCTCTCTATCTGTATGTTTGCCTTACTATCATCTATTGTTATCAATTTATGTATCTAGCTTTGAACAAGAAAAATAACAACAACAAAAAAGTACAAATTTCAATAGTAGTCCGAAGATAGATATAACAAAGTACTTAATGATTAAAAAAAATATAGATCGGTCGCTCTCCGACAGGTTTACAGTCGAGTCCCTAGCAGTGGAGTCTTCTAGTGTCCTTGGCCCTAGGGCTACCTTCCTACTCACCACCAAGTGTCCTTGGCTCTAGGGCTACCTTCCTACTCACCACCAAGTGTCCTTGGCCCTAGGGCTACCTTCCTACTCACCACCAAGTGTCCTTGGCCCTAGGGCTACCTTCCTACTCACCACCAAGTGTCCTTGGCTCTAGGGCTACCTTCCTACTCACCACCAAGTGTCCTTGGCTCTAGGGCTACCTTTCTACTCACCACCATAAGCACTGAGCTGGCTAGCCGCAGGTGTGAGCCTCGCGAGATGGAATGGCTCATCCAGCACATCTCCCTTACCATCCTCCGGGGAAACGCCTTCTCTATTCTGTCCACCGAGGCCGTGGGGCGGCCAGCGTGTGGGACCCCATTTGTTCATAACAATAAGAGATGGGAGAGTGAGAGAGACGGAGGCGATGACAGTGGGAGTTCGGCTCCTCTGTATTTGGACCCGGCGTACATGTGTGTGTATGTTTACTTCTATTCATTCTTCATTCCGATGGCTATATAAGACTGTAGAAGATTTCCTACAGCCCTGAATATTTCGAACAATACCCTACAACCACAACCACTTACACCAGAAAATTATTGTAATTGATTGAAATGAATGTAAAATGAAATACAGCGATGGTCCGAGTGGCAAAAAGGTCAAGCAAAATCGAGGATTCAATCTTCTTTACATACAATAGCATAATTACACACACACTACCAGCAGCAGTAGCAGCACCACCACACACACACATATGATCAGGTAAGAGTACCTGGCACAGATAAATGCTTTGCGATATTTAGCAACGAATTTACCTTTCAACTTGAGACAATATAATCACTCTTCCGAAAAAAATAGATACTGGTTGATGACTTGTTGGTCGATACCTTTGGCCACTAAAATGTCAAGTTATTGAGTAGTCTTCCGCGGTATTGCGTGGATAAATAGTTTGTTATAATAGTAGTATAAGTTATATCGACACTGAATGAGCCCCCGTCGGTTTCGACGATGGGGGTTCCAGCGGTACGATCAACGGACCAGCCTGCTCATTAAATTAACATGTAGTGCCTGAGCATTCCATAGACACGTGTACTCGTAACGTAATTTTTAGAGAGATTCAGCGTAGTGTGTGACAAGGCTGGCCGTTTAAATTACAGGTATAGTCCATTCGACGGACTTACTGTTTCCATCTACTCAATTTCACAACACATTGGTCTACACGAGGCTATGATAAACGACACCTCGCCTAAGATACTTTGTAGTAGGATCGAACCCGGGGCCTAATGATTCCGAAGGGATCTTAACCATTCGGCTATGCTGCATCCACTATATTTACACTGTTAAATTTTACTACAATTATAATTTTCAGTGGTCATATCAATCGAGAAAACTATAAGATTTAAATACAAACCAGACCCTTACAAAACTTGTAGTAGACTTACATCAGATGTAAAATGTAGACACTCAAAACTGATAATAGAACCAAACCAGATGTAAAAGATGGGCTCCATTTCAAACTGCTCATTAAGTATTTTAGTAATCAGCACTAAACTTTATTGTGGGTTACGGGTGTATACATGTACATACAATGTTTCTGATGTACTTATATGTAATAAACTATTACACCTGTCATTCGCAATCGAGTATGACTTGCTAGTATGTACCATGCTTTCACTAAGGACTTTAGGTGACCATGCAGCCGTGAGCAAACACAGACACCCGCTCGACCCTTCCTCCCTTGGACAAGCAGATCATCCAGAATGTGACAGCTGGAAAGAGAGAAGGGTGCACCAAAATTGGATTGGCACTTTATTTATCAACCCCGAAATGATGAAAGACAAAGAAGACCTCGGCGTGATTTGAACTCAGAACGCAAAGAGCTGGAACAAATATCCAACGCTCTAATAATTTGGCTACATTATAACCGACTTTTATTGACCCCGAAAAGATAAGAGGTTAGCTTCGCCTTTCATCCTGACGGGGTCGATAAAATAAAGTACCAGTAACACACTGGAGTCGACTTAATCGACTTTCCCCCTCCCACCAAAATTGCTGGCCTTGTGCCTATAGTAGCAATCATTATAACCGACTTTCATGTAACAGAACATATAAATGAATTAGAACTTAAGGCGGTAGGCCCCCTTAAAATTAATTGTTCACCCATGCTAACTGGTCCAACTGCACACCTTCTGATCTGTATGAAACTATACTGCTCATCATGTTTTCCTATAAAAAATGTTTTATTTCATTCGTTTATCATTCCTTAATATATTTTATTAATCAATTGTTCAGAATTTATATTAAAAAAGAAAAAAAAAAAACGATTTTCTCTATCAGTTGGGAATTCTTTAGTTGAAGTGTAAATCAAGGGAATATTATTAGAAAGGGGTGGATTTTTTGTTTCCAACACATTTTAAATGTCTATTGCTATTATGATATCATAAAATTAATCATAAAAGATATCCTAAACAAATTGAAATGTTTTGAACTTTTCAATAAGGCAACGAATTAGCAGAGTCGTCAGGGTGTCGGATTAAATACCTCGCTATTTGTTCCGGCTCACTGCACTCTGAATTAAAATCCAGCAGATGTCATCCTTGCCTTCCATCCTTTCGCGGTCGATATATAAACTCCAGTCCATGAAGATTAGCGGAATTGTTAAAGAGCCGGAAGGAATGTTTTGCGGTAACTGATCCGGTTCTTTGCTTTCTGATTTCATAGTCCATCTCCTGCTAGGAGTTGCGACTGAAAGATAGCAATGAAAGATTGAATGGACCTTCAACAGTAAGTCTTCCAGTTGTTCGATCAACGGAGCTGCATTTCACAGATACGCATACTCTTAACGTAATTCTCAGGGAAATTCAGCGTGACAAGATTGGCCCTTTGAATTACTGGTACAGTCAATCTGACGGGTTTCCAAACACTTTCCACCTATCTAGTTTAACTCACAATACATGAGTCAACTTGAGGCTTATGTATCAGCAATGAAAAGATCAATACAATCATTGATTTGATCTATTGATCAACTCCTTTCATTTCGTTATTTTGTTTTTCAAGAAGCACGAGTACGTAACGCCTACCCACACTTTTTCTGACTCTCTAATTTTAAAAGGATCTGTGAAATTATATTGTCGTATTAAGATTTTAGGCATAACTTACATTTCCCTCCAATCATTGACCCGTAATAATGCTTCTCCAGAATATCCCCCCTCCCTCATCATAAATTAATTATAATCAGAACAAATTTATTCATTAGGGTTAGAGTTAATTCATTACAGGAAATTAATCCTAATCCTAACCTTAATTTGGAATAAATTAGTTCAGAGTATATTATTATCATATTAATTTATCATAAGGTGTGCTATTCTAGAAAAGCACCCCCCGTAATAATTTAAATTGAACAGTAACCGATTATACATATTTCACAATAAAGAAAGGAGTACAAAGGCCCTGCTGCTATCCTCTTTCTCACACTCATTAATATCAAATCCAAGTATCATAGACAATATATCTCGAATGAAGAATGAAGAAAATTAAAATATGTCGTCCGATACATTGGATTCATTGCATATATACATGTCAAGGTTAAAGTTAGGTTTAGATAGGGCAGAGTTAATTAGTTTAGGGTTCGTTAATTAGTTTAGGGTTCGTCAGAGAGTTCGTCGAGAGTTCGTCGAGAGTGCGTGTGTGTGTTAGAGAGAGAAAGAGCAGACAATGCGGAATGAATCCGATGAATCGGTCGAGATATTTTTATTTTCTTCATACGAGATCTAGTCAATGGTACTTCTAAATTTACATAATGTGAATTTATACTAGATATTACATGTTACTTTTCGAAATTCGAGTTGTATCCTAAAAGAAATAGTTTTAATGTTATCAAATTCTTAGATACCTGTTTGGTTTTTCCATAGAATTGGTTTTATACTGATTCTTTTCATATTTTTGTACTTTTTTCTTTGACGCCATAGGTTCTGAATGTATTAAGGGTGTGCTCGTATTGGAAGCATCATTAAACAATTCATTATTTTCCGATATGTATTTTCGGTTCTTAGGGTTGATATGATCTTCGTTGTTAGATGAAAAAGATGCGATTTCTTCATTAAATTCTTTGTTAATTTGCCAACAGCTACTGTTCTGCTGCTTTTTCATTTTCCGCCTTTTCTTTGGTGTAAGTGGTAATTCTAGTTCATTGTGATGATCAAGAAATGTGTTTCGATTATCAAGATGAAAATCATTGAGTCCCATACACTTTGGGGGCAATGTAATAGGGTTGACACTTTCACAACTTTTACTTTTAAAATTAGATGTGATCATATTTTTGATATTTTCCATTATTTAAAGAGAAATGTTCTAATTTATAATGTAAATATTTATAGCAAAAATATCTTTAAATCCAAAGTATTAAGATTTGGATGTAACTCGTAATCTTTTTAATCAAGAATTCATTTAAATTCCAAGCATCCTAATAGATCAAACAGAAACAGATATAATATGTATTATGTTTTTGTCACGAGCATTTAGGGGTCATATTTATGATGAATTGAAATGAAAATAAGTGATTCATATTTATAAATGTTTTACTCGAATCTACAAAAGATGCGTTCTTTTCTTGAAAACAAAATTTGCACGAACATATTAACCGTCATTAAAACATTAAGCAACAAGGAAGCATTTCTCGTGGTCTTATAAAGTGAATGTATTTTTCTGAATAATTAATGTGACGGCGCACTGGGGCCTAAAACGATGTCTTGATAATCTCATCGCATCTCAGCCGGTCTTCCGATTGAATCAAATGTTTCGCGCCACCAACACTGTTCGTATTTCGGAAATTGCGACCGGCAGAAGTATCTAGTAAACTGAAAATCCAATAGAATTTTGATTAAAATGTCACATTTATTTTGACTATATGTTTTGCTACTGATTTAGTTACCACGAACAATATCCATAGCTACAATGAGAAACACTGCCCTTATTATTTAGTAACTGTAAAAGAGGTAGAAGGATGAAATTGCACGACTTTGGATCATAGTTTTATTATGCTGATTAACCGAGTTGCTTTTCTTTTGATGCGATCTGTGGTGTCAGTGTGAGGGAACAGCTGCACTGTTTCAGACGTCGGGAAAGTACTTTATTGTGGGTCTTATATGAGGTTTGTAGAAATCATCAATTGTTGGGAGTTGAAGTATTTTCTGACTCTGAAGATTGAACTGACAATCATTGAACTGCAGTTTCACTAACGTTAAATATATACGTTTGCCATGAGAAATCTTCAGTGATTATGAGGCAGAGAATTTGGAGCGATCGTGAGGGCTCTAGTTGCCTGCTACTCATGCTTAAGGAGAGTGTGGTGCGAATATGTTTTCTTGAGACTAGCACTATTTATGGTCGCTATTGAAAGAGACAAGACTGATATCATCCAAAATAGAAAGTGATTTCGAGGTCGTTGATGTAAAGGAGGAAGAATCTGATAGACAAAAACGAATCTTATGGCACACCAGGGTTGATAGAGTGTGGGACAAAGAGAACACCGCCAGCACACGTTGCGATAGTGCAATATGATGAAATGTTACCGATAGATAATAGACGGATAAACCCTAAAAGCGGGAAGTTTTGATGGGAGATTCGCATGCCAGATACGGTCCTAAACTTTGATGATTTGATGATGTCGCTGGAAACAACATTGTTTTCACCAAATGTCTCTGGGGGCGATGACTACTAGTGAGTAACATAGGAAAGTAGGCTTCCAGTAAATCTAGCTTTACAGAAACCATTCTTTTTTGGCATTAAGGATATATATATATATATATATATATATATATATATATATATAGCCCTCTTTGGATTTTAGTCTTCAATTTTATTATTATTACTATATATATATATATATATATATATATATATATATATATATATATATATAGAGAGAGAGAGAGAGAGAGAGAGAGAGAGAGAGATTCTCAAGTTTCTGGTGAACGTCTTTGTTAATGGCTGTCTGCATTACCTTAGAGACAGGAACGAGAGGGATAGGGCGATAGTTGGCAGAATCAGAGCGGTTGCCTTTCTTGAGAATGGAATACATTCTAGCGTGTTTCTAAAGTTTGGTGAGACTGAAAGAGTTTAGTGAGTACAGGTGCTAAATCTAGGGCACATTGTTTGGAGGTGATGGAAAAAAAACATTGTCAAAGCCGGTGGCTTTGTTGGTTGGAAACACCTGGAGATACTTTTATGCCGGGCCCGCCCAACGTAGCATCATCCAGATACCAAACGTTGAGAGGGGCCGTGATACTCCGGACGATGTGGTCTATACCAAGGGCAAACAGGAGGGGTCCCAAAGAGTCGCCCTGTTGGACCCCAGTAGCCGAAGGTATGACCGTATCAGAAGCAAGGAGCATGCTCGGGGCTCCATACGACAGGTAGGCCAGCGGGTAGGCAGAGAGGGCTCGGCTGAGGCAGGCATCGAGCAGATGGTCCCGGCGTAAGCAGTTGAAGGCATTCCTTATGTCAAGCTTGACAAGGAGGTGCCTGGAGTTCCTGAATGCTGGTTCTGGTGGGCAGCTGTTGAAGAACTGCCTGATTGCATGAGAGGCTCCCTCACAGCCACTGGACACGCCGACACCCAGTTGCACCGGACTGAACTCCTCACCCAGTTCGGGTGTTATGGACCTGCAGACCCCCTTGGCAGCCAGCCTCCGGAAGACATTGCTCACAGCGATGGGGCGTATGCCACCCTCTTTCTTCCTGAGAGCGGTGAGGCTAGCCGAAAAAAAGAGGCCTCGGGCGTGAGGGTCCAGGGTGCCATGGATGAGCCTATTGGTGAGCTCCACAATTGCTCTCAGAAGGCGGCGCCCGGCCTCAGAGGAGAGGGGGATAGCAGCTTCTTGAGGTGGCCTGGTCGGAGACCATCAGCAGCTCCGCTGCTGCTAGCTGGGAAGGACTTGATGGCATACATGATGTCTGAGTCGGAATCAACAAGGAGCAAGTTGGGGTCGGGTGGGGGTATGGGTCTGAGATCAGCGGGTGGCTCAGGGTGCTTGAGTCGCAGGGCAGCCAGGACCTCCTCGGTGGGTTGGCGGACAGTGTCCTCTGAGGCAACCACTCTGACTGCGGCCGAGACATCACCCATGATTAGTTTAGCATTTACGCTGTCACGCAAACGCTTGGCGCTGGCCTCAGGTGTGGAGGATTGGGGGTTCCCGAGGGTGGGGTGTGCGGCGTCCCTAGGAACGCTTGGAATGGGTGCTTGCCCAAAGGACGAAACATTGGCCTTGACGAAGGCTGCTGTTGACCGGCTGCCCCGGTCAGCGCCAGATCTGGGGAGACCGAGGGCGAGTGGGGCGAAATAAAAGAGTCACTCCCAGTCACTGGCTCGATTGGAGTCCAGTGCGCTCTCAATCGAGGAAGCGAGGGCATCGGCTACCGGCACCCGGGCCGCTCTCGGGATCCTGAGTGGGATCTTCCGGAGCCGAGCGATGTTGACCAGCGACGCTTGGGCGTCAGGAAAGCTCGCTGTCTCATCTGGTGGTGTGCCAGACGGCCGTGGCTGGGCAGACGCGGGGAAGAGGCAGTTCCTGCATCTCCACGCTGCGAAGGCACTGGAACCTCGACGTATCAAGCCAACGCAGGTGAGGTGGTGGAAGCAGCCGCACCCGAACAGTTCCGGCCCCTCTTCCGTCTATTAGTGGTGCTGCAAGTGCTGCAGGTGTCGGCTTGGAGGATGGGGGATGGGGCGTGGGGCCAGGGACTGGGACACCGAGCGGGATCAGGGGTGAGTGGCTGGCGTGTGTGGGTGGAAGGGAAAGTGCTGGTAAGAGGGCCTCATATCCTACATCAGATATAGAGGCGTCAGAAGACAAGAGAGAAAACAAAGGGGTGCATGGAGGTGGACACACAAGAAGGTAGAATGTTAGCAAATGAATGAGTGAATGGATGAATGTATACCCCCCCCCCCCAGGTGGGGGGGGGGGGGGGAGAAAACGGGGTTGTTCACAGCGGAAAGACCCAGAGTTCAGCACGCACACATGCAAACATGTTGGCAGTTTCTCATAGGACCTTGTGGCTGGGGGTGAGTCATTCAATCCTGAAAACATAAGTGTTGTTGTTGTTGGTGTTGTTCTTGTCACTGATGCTGGAGTTGGCTTCCTTTTGTTAATGGTAGTGGTAGTGATTGCTGGTAAGAAGTTGATCGGTGGTTCCTGCCCTGGCGGGAATCGGCCTCCAGGTCAACTCGGCCAAGTCGGAGGTGGTGAATGACAGCAACGATGCTGAGAGCTTTTCAGCTTTTCAGCCCCCGTCTCGGACGTGCGGTCCATTCTCCACAGGTACAGGTGACCCCCAAAGAGGATGTCCTCATCCTCGGGTCACCGATCCACCCGCCGGCCATCCGCTCCATCATCAGGTCCAGGCTTCAACAACTCCAGACTCTCACGAGCCAACTGGGCTTGATCGACGGCCACCCAGCTCTTTTCTGTTGAGGAACTGCTTCACCCACACATCTCTCCTCGCTGACCTCGATATTTGTATCCGAGCAGCAGCCGAGGAGATATGCAACGTCAAGTTCGACGACATTGGATGGCAACAGGCCACTTTACCTATCAGATATGGCGGCCTTGGCCTCCGGTCCCCAATCTCGCTGGCTTTGCCGGCGTATCATTTCGTCGGTAACCTCATGCCGCGTCCTCGTCAGCAGGGTTCTTCAAAACACAATAGAACCCTCTGATTTCTGAGAACGTGAGGCCGCCTGTGAGACGTGGGACCGGCTGAGACTTAGCCCAGTAGACGTTCTTCCCCCTTCTCCCCCTGTTGACGTCAAGACCCCCTAAAGCACTTGGGATGCCACCCACTGCAGCCTGGCATCAGGCAGGCTCACGCGGGGATCTGCGAGCCACACCAATGTCGATGCGGATCCACCGTGGACTCTTTCGGCCTCCACCCGCTTTCCTGTCGCCACCGTGCCAGCCGCCTTCCATGCCATGCTACCCTCAACGAGGTCATAAAGCATGGCTTGGACGCTGCGGACTTCCCTTCCCAGCTCGAGCCGGTGGGGCTGGACCGAGGGGACGGCAAAAGGCCAGATGGTATGACCATCTTCCCGTTCCGCAGTAGCAAACCCCCCGTCTGGGATGCTACTTGCACCGACACTTTCTGCAGCCGCAACCTGGTGCAGTCTGCGACAAACCCAGGTTCTGCTGCACGTCGGGCTGAGGAGGCCAAACTCCTCAAATACTGGTAGCTCTCCGACAGGTTTGCGGTTGTAACCTTGGCAGTGGAGACTTCTGGTGTCCTCCGCCCTAGGGCTACCTCTCTACTCACCACCACAGGCGCTGAGCTGGCCAGCCGCAGGCGTGAACCCCGCGAGTTGGAGTGGCTTTTCCAGCGCGTCTCCCTTGTCGTCCTCCGGGGAAACACCTTCTCCATCCTGTCCGCCGGGGCTGTGTGTGGGGGGGGGGGCATCGCGTAACATTCCATATTTAAGTATGTTGATAGGGTATATGGTATACTGTGATGATATATGTACATATATATGTGTCGTCTATATTTCTACATTGGCATTTACTTTTATGCCTGGCCAGCAGAATTGGAGGAGATTTACCTGTGGTGTAAAGTCGGAAGATGGATGTATAATGCTACTCCCAGAACTACCATTATTGAGGGTATGCAAAGTTAGTGAAGATCCATTTAGCAATGCGTGAGAAAAATCGATTGTAGTTCAATATATGGAAGATATTGAAAGCTTCGCGATCTGGGCATTTGTAGATGTTTTGGATGAATGCTGCTCAGTAGTGAGGGAAAGCTATCTGTCTTGTCTCTGTGTGTTCTGAATTTAAATCCCAGAAATGTGGAGGCACTTCTGATAGGAATTGCGACTGACACATGGTACAAGCAATGGAAAGACCAGTGGAAACATAGTTTCCGCGGTTGGATCTGACGATCGGTCTCTTTCTGTATCTGAGTAGCTGAAACTGAAAATGAATACACGAGGAAATGTGGGAAAAAACCTTTCTTTAAAATTTACTTCATATTATGGTTAAGGAGCTCGCACAGAACTTTGGGCAAGTCTTCAAATATAGCCTCGGATTGATCAATGCTTTGTGAGTGAAATTTGGTAGACGGAAATTTTATGGAAGTCCCTTGTATGTGTGTCACTATTTATCTTTGCGTATGTGTATGTGTTTCTGCTCTATAACTTATCGGTTCGACAAAAGAAGTCGATAAAACAAGTACCAGACTTGAAAAAAAAATACTTGGGTTCATATGACTGACCAAATCCCTTCAATGTGGTACCAAAGCATAGTCACAGTCTACTGACTGAAACAAGTAAAAATATATTGGGAAATATTTTCCAGTGAAAAAGTGCAGAACGAACCACAAAATAAATTGAATCTACTTTTTATTCATCTCCAAACCAGATTATTAGGCAACAAATATTAACAGAGACATAAGGCTTACATTTGTACAAGAGGGTGCTAACAGTTAACAATACTTTAAATAGGATATATTTATAGTACAATATACATGGCAATACGGAAACAAAAAAAGGAAAATAAGAAAGAGTAAGAAAAAAGGAATTAAGCAACGAAATAAAGGGAGAGGGAGCGACAGACTCTACACTCCCGCTATCATTCCACCATAGCACGCGCCAGTGCCGCCGACACACTGCTCTCAACGGTATCACCAGAAGGAGCCAGCGGACCTCGATCATGGTGAGGGTATGCGCCCCTTTCCCATTCGAAGGAGGTAAATCCCTAATCTGGGACACGACGTGTTGCGTCTCGTTCTCCGCCTCCAGCCTTGTCGTTTCGGCAGCAAAACCGCCACCGTTGACCGCAACGCAGAGGAGAGGAAGATAACTAAATACCGGGGCTTGACCGGCCGCTTCCTTTTCGGACCGGTCACCGTCGAAACCTTGGTCCCGCACTGCTGGTTTCCTTCGTAAAATCGGAAAGACAGCAGTTCCGTGAGATGGAGTGGCTGTTTCAGCAGGTATCATTCTCCACGGCAATACTTTTGCCATTTTATCTGCGGGGCACAGCTGAAACACCGCTCAAACTGGGTTATGCTGAATCATTGAGAACTATGTTAAGAGTGCACGTGCCAGTAAACTGTTCAGCTATTTCGACGTTAATTTCACGAGCCGGCTGTTCTCTTGTTCAGACAATTGGAATACTCATCTCCGGAACTGACACAAACACACGCACGCACGCGCACGCTCACACGCTTACACACGCACACACACGCACACATACGCGCGCGCGCGCGCGCACACAGAGTTCGCGCTAAAGCTGTCAGCAAATATATACGATGGCATAAAGCATAACATTTTATCTCAGAATGGAGATCGCTCTAATAATCAGAAGGAGGACATCTTTTTTTCAAACCATGTTGATGAATAAAATATTTTACCGAATGCTTAGCCTCATATTAACCAGAACAAACTAGAAGAATCTTTAGAGACTCGGTCAAAAACACTGCGGTATTTGCTCCGAATCTTTGCGTTCTGTGCTCAAATCCAGTCAAGATCAACCTTGACTTCCACCCTTTCAGAGTCAATAAAGTACCTGTACGGGATGGCAAAATTGTGGAATTGTTAGAGCGTCAGAGATGCATTACGGTAGTTGATCCAGGATCTTTGCTTCAGAGTTCAAATCCTACGTTTTTTTCTCCTGAAGTTTCGTTTGTCATACGTATATTTTTTTCTTGAAAACGTAGACATAAAACTGTAGATAATCGTTAAAAAAACAATGTACAAGAAAGACTATGCGCGCGCACACACACACACACACACACACACACACACACACACACACACACACACACACATGTATGTATATACTATATACACTATTAACAATGTATATATACATATGTAGTGAAATCATATATAACCATAGGAGGCGGAGAATTAGTAGAGTCGTTAGAACATCAAAGAGAATGCTTAACCATATTCGTTTCAACATTCTGGGCTTAATTCCTGCCGATGTCAACTTTGCCTTTCATCATTTCGAGGTTGGTAAAAATAATGCCAGTACAGTACTGGAGTCGATTTTTCCTCGACATCTTTTTCTAACTTCCTCTATCACTCTTTTTCCTTCTCAGGAAAAAAAAAATCGGTGAGAGATGGGCTTCGCCAGGTTTAAAAGGTCAAAGAAATGTAATATGTCACTACAGAACCTCAACAACTTCAGGAGTTATAAGTCCATACATACATACTTACAAGTTAGTTTATTATTATCTCCAAAACAATAGCCATTTTCTTATCTTATGCATCGCCATCTTCATAAATAACTAATTTTAGAATACGCCATCTTCAAATAACCAAATACACCAGGAAATCATCTTGTATAAAAGATGGTACTGCCATCTATCTTTCTCTCACTTGGTTGCAGATTTTGATAGCAACAGTTTGACTCTGGCTGGACTGTAGAGTTGTCACTTATAGAAAACTGTTGATGTCTATCTCTTACTCTCTCTAACTTCCCCACTCACATCTTTATCTTATCTGTTTTCACATTTACATTAATTATTCAGTTGACAATATCAATCCATCTACACACAAATTTTCTCTAATTCACAATATTTGCTTCATCAACTTGCCATGATTATCTTTTACTAACCATGTGAATTCCACAAATTCCTTAGAGATTTGAAGTGCACTTTTCAAATCAGATGGACAAAATTAAGAAACTTTATTTTAGACAAACAGTTGCCTTCATTTTCTCTGTTGGTACCGACCAACATTGCTTTTGATAGCCTTTTCATCATAATAAAATTAATGGGAGTGGAATAACACTTTGCTGAGGACATTTTCATGTGCTATCCATGTGCTCTTGTGTATAACTCAGCTTACCCAAAATAACACCAACCAAACCTTAACCAAGTCTTCATGGTAAAACATTTATTCATGACAACATGTAAATCATTCATTTCCATATTCCTGCTTTACATATATTTACAGTGTATGAAACAGCTATAGGACTCAACTGTTCTCTTCTATATCCAGCTTACATTCTAAATTATGTATTAACAATGTTTATATATACATATATTTACAGTGTATAAAACAGCTATAAGACTCGACTGTTCTCTTCTATACCTAGTTTAGATTCTAACTCATGTAGTCGCTTCAGCATCAAATTTCCATCCAGAAACTGTCTCCTTGCATTGATGAAAGACTCAGTCTGAAACACGATAACATGTGGGGAAAAGCTGATGGAAGTTCTTTGCTTTGGTTCCTTCATGTTGAAACTTTGTTTCTGTTCAACTTGTTTGTTGCCCAGGGATGTATTTGGCACCATTACAGGAGAATTATCCATTTCTATACAAAGTTTACTGTTTTTATGTTTCTCCTTTTGTTTTTGACCAAAAGATACTGGAATAGAAAAAAGAAAATGAGAAAATTATGTTTTAGAATAAGATATGTTTACAGTGCTGAGGCCTGGGAATTTAGGGCCAAAGCTAGTCTTACAAAATGCACACTATTCTCCCAGTTATGCACCTCATTTTCTCAAATAAAAGTAATTTCACATTACAGTTTGGTAAGCTGACAAATCCAGTTTTTAACACTTCTTGCTCTGACTAGACAAAGAAATTTCTAAGCTTTCATTTTTTACTACACATTCCACACCCAACCATGCCAAATCATATCACAGGTCATAACAACATGCTCCCCTTTCCACTGCTTTGGATGTTTTCCTAATGCTGTTCTATGATAAAAATGTTTAGTGATTGTTATATATTTAATTTAATTATACAAATTTATACAAAACTATAATTCTTTAAACTTCAGTAATGTGCCTCTCTGAGATCTGCATCAGAGGTGGCTATTTAGCATGTCTTAATGGGAGTGCCAGTTCTGTTTACTCACATTTCTCATAGCTTTGATTAAATCCTGTAGTGCTTGTATATAGATATGAATTTAGAAAAATAGATAAATCAGAGTGGCCGATAAAGAACTTTACCATTTAAAAATGCAATAACTTTTCTTCTATCAACATTTAAAAAAATAAATTATTCATAAAAAAAAGATATTAAATTTTTAAATGGTAAAGCTATTTATGGGCAACTCTGTAACTGAAATTATCAATATTTTTCCTTTGTGATCCAAATTTGGATTTTATTAGTGATCCAAACTGACTGTTTCAGGACTGGCACTACCATCAGAGGTGTATTCATGAGAGGTATCGTTGATATATATGATGGAGAAAGGCAACATCATCAACGAATCAATGGGTAGCTAGCTAGCTAACCATCTATAAAGGGCTGGAGGTACCATTAAAGCAAACTAGGCAGCTGCCTAGAGTACAGACCTCAAAGGTGCACATTACTGAACCTTAAAGGATCATAGTTTTATACAAGTTTGTATAATTAAATTAGATATATAATAATTTCCTGTGATGAATAAATTAATCATTAAACATTTTAGCCACACAGCAGCATTGTGGATATATCCAAAGCATGAGTGAATGTGGACTGTGCAGTGAAAAATGTAGGCTTAGTCATTTTCTTAGTATGATTAGAGCAGAAGTGTCAAAAACTAGGTTTCTCAACTTGACAAACTGTAAGATGAAATTATTTTATTTGGGAGAATAGCACACATAACTGGGAGAATGGGGCTCTCATTGTGGGGCTAGTGTAGAGTGTTAAATACCTAGGTGCTGGCTCTTGCTACTGAAGTATCTATTATTTTCAATTATCAACGGTTAGAACATGAAAAGAGTAAAATATAGAAATCTTCTAAACCTGCACTCTTGGGTCTGCTGGTATTCTTCATATTTTGTTTCTTTGGAACAACTGCGCTGGCAGATCGTTTCAACTTTACACGATAGAGACTTGTCAAATTTTTCTGAAAATTTAGAAAATGAAAAAAAATTACTCTTCCTTTATTTTTAATTTATTATCTCAAAATAAATAAAACAAAATGAAATAAGGAACAGTAATGTATTTTTCTTCTTCAAGCTTTTTTCTTTTTTAAATATTAGAACACAGTAAAAGTTTGACACATTAATCTTGAAGGTTATCAGCAAAGAAGTTTTAAGCTTTAGTTAATATTCTCCAACTAGAAATAGAATTTGTTGAGTTATCTTAACTTTCCCTCCCAAAAAACTAATTACAATATCAATTCTTATAAAATGCTTTGTGATCCTTTTTTACTGGACTAAATAAAGAAGTAAAATGTTTTGAATCCAGAGTCCAGTCTTTTTAGTCCAACAACAAACATCAGATGTAGCTATATGAAGATCATCATCATTATCATCATCTTCCATAATTGATGCTCAGTAATTACTCCTGATCCCTGTCTCCTGTCATGTGCAGAAGTATCAGTGTTGAGACTTTTCCAGTTTCTGATGTCAGACCAAGATTTTTTTTGTCTGCCTCATCTTCACCCTCCTAAAGAATGATTTTAGATAGGGAGCCATGGTGAAATACACGTCTGGTCCATACTAGATGAGCTTTCATCTTTTTATTATTGCAGGAAATAGGGTGGTGGATTGGCAGTATCGGTAGAGTGTCAGGCATCGTGTTTTAAATAAAATAAAGCACCAGTAATGCACTTGGGTCGATTTAATTGACTTTTGCTCCCCAAAAATTGTTGGCCTTGTGCCGAAATCAGAAACCATATGACATAGAGTTACGGCCCTTTACGTTCTGAGTTCAAATGCCGTTGGGGTTAGTTTTGCCTTTCATCCTTACGGGGTCGATAAAATAAACCACCAGTAAAAATACAGGGGTCAATTTAATTGACTTTTCCCGCCTCCAAAATTGTTGGCCTTGTGCCTAAATCAGAAACCATTATTGCAAGAAATAGTTCCTGTCTTCCAGCATATTACGTGATTTGCTGCCTGATAACAGTATAATTAATAACTACCTTTCCACATTCCATTCTAATTATCTAAGAAATACTTAACTTGTGCTACATTTAATTCCTTTGCCTGACAACACTTTCAGTATTTTGAATCTTACACAGCTTGTATAGTTATACTTATTGTTACTCAGGACTTGCCACGAAACTGTATTCACTTTCATACATCACATCCTGTCAATTACAAGGCCATTGTTCTTTGAAAATTTCTTAATCTCATTCCTTATCAAACCAGCTATTGAAAATCTTTCTATAAACTGCAACTTTCTAGTTCAATCTATAAATACTTTCCCCACAAAATATTTTATTCTCTTTAAACACAGATGGTTGAGTGCTAAGTTAATGATCAATAATAAACATTAATCTAGACGTCTAACAGGACAATGAAAGTAAATAATCGAGAAAGGCTGGAGTTGTGTGTATATATATATATAACAAAACAACTGGCTCTCATCCAGTTGATTCATTCAGTTGGCAGTATGATAAGGAAGTGTAAAATATTTAGAAGCCACTCAATTGAAATATACTGGCATATGTGTGAAAGAGACAAATACACAAACACACACACACATACACACACATACACATACACACACACACATACACATACCCACACATACACATACACATACACATACACACACATACACATACACATACACAAGGTGTGAGTGTGTTCGTGAAAGTAGACTGAAACGATTTAGAGAAACGTTTTTTTCCAACATTGAACATATTGTTCCTTTGAAAGTAAAGTGAAGTTATTTTGAAGAAGCATTAATTCAATGCTGGATGTATCGTTATCTAAGATTTAAAGAAGCACTATTCCCAAACCAGATGTACTCTTACCCACTGTTTCTTTGAAAGTAGAGTGAGACGATTTAAAGAAACGTTTTTTCAATACTTGACATAGCATTATCTAAAGTTACCTTGAAAATAGAGTGAAGTGATTTAAAGAACCATTATTGCAATACCAAACATACCATTAACTAGGATTTAAAGAGACATCCTGAAACCTGAGTTTTTGAGTAGAGAAAATACTTTGATGTCCAGCAGTTGCCACTTTAGGGAGAAATTGGTACACTAGTTTCACATGATTCTAGGACATTTTTCAGCTCCTCCCTGACAACTGCTTTCACTGGCAGGCTAAACTTAGAGGGACTAGACACTTAGAGAGGAGACGGGCACTGCCAATCATTTCTAAGGATAGACATGCAATTAAGGATTGCTGTGATAGACATGCAATTAAGTGTCTAGAGTGATACCCCAACAATTGGCTACACCAGTCGTGGGGATGTGATTGATTGAAATATATTCATGTTTGTAGCTATGTGGTAAGAAACACTCAGTAGACCTGGACAACAGAAGGTCTTCAGAGTAGAAACCTCCTCTCAAACAAGTGTTTCAGCCCTTAACTTCTTACACTCTAAAGGGGCCAGACCACATTCAGACTTGTGTATTTAAACTGTATGGAGATATGGTTGACAGGATCTGGCTGGAACTTCTCTCCATTGCCTCTGCTTTCAAATTTATATTTAAATGTAGGTATGTAGGTAAGTATGAATTTATGTATGTATATATATTGTCAGGTTGCTCTCGGGTGCTACTGGTAACATGTAACCCAGTACAATCCGTCTCATGGTCGAGTTGTCTGCGACTAAACTGGCAACCCTACCAAACTAGCTTGGTGAGGAGGGTGATATTTGGACACCCTGTGATAGGAAATACAAGACCCAGCAAAGGGCGGAGGAACTCAGCAGAGTCAACGGCCATCCAAATGTTAGTTTTCTTTGTTTTTTTTCACCTGCGAGTGAAAGGCCCCCAGTTGTTATCACAACACCTTTCTAGGAGAGGGAAACTCTGAAAAAGAACCTGAGGCTTCGGAAGCATCCGATGATGTTGACTTCTTTTCGGGTAGTGTTTTTGATGCTCAGAGAGTAGAATTGGTTGAGTGCAAGGCCTTTCCTCACTTAAAACACCTTCATAGCACAGGTATTGCTTGTTCAGGATATTCTACAAGTTTGTGTAGCTGGTGGTAGCCTAAAAGTGCACCAAACTCTATAATCTGACAAGCGATTACAATACTCTTAGCAAGGTTTGCTGCCATTATATATATATATATATCCCAAGTGTGCGCGCACACACATGCACATACACACACTTGGTTGTGATGGGTTTAATCGGAAATGACATTAGTTTACAGTGCATAGCTGTTGAAAAAAAATTAAAATCTACACAGAAACTAGATTCTTTTAATTATACAGTATGGATATGAAGAAGATACTGATTAATACTTAAGATCGCTGAATGTTTACTAGAAACTTATATCTAAATCAGTCTCATAACATTCATATTAATAGCATAGTAAAACTTACCAAATGAGTATCTGAATTTTAAATAACAGCCATTTCATACTTAATGGCCATCTGGTTTAACAACCATTCACACTTACAACAGTTAATTTTTGGGGTACACTTATTTCTATGTTATGTACTTTTATAGTTTTATGTTATATATTTGTGTATGTTTTTTATCCAACAAATACTTTTTTTTTACATTCCAAATATTTTTTCCTGTCTGTAAGAGTTTTGCTAAATAAAACAAATTTACAGCTACTAAGATAGTGTTTCAGTTCGATTTTTTTATGAATTTCTTTATTCAGATAATCCATTTAATATAAACTGATACTTGGTAGCTTTTATACGCTTGTTGAACCTCTTGCCTGTCACAGGACATTAAAACAATACCTAAAAATATATTATGACCATGTCTTTGGGATGAAATCTATTCACAATTAACCAACCAATTCGCTTTATGACCAAATCGGAACAGAATCTGATTCTTAAATGAGGAGTTGCTGTATTATCGTTGATTTAAATGAAACAAAAATGAAAGGAAAATTAGATGATAATTTTCTTTCTAGTTGGTCACATGCCGAAGAGAGGAGAGAAAAATATCTTTCTGCATTACAACACGAAATTAGTCACTTAATTATTGCTGTTTTATACATTTAATATGGTGCGGTAAATAAATATATACATATATTGTCCCACCCTTGCAAGCAGGGAAAAGCGGACGTAAAATGATTATGATGATATATACCAGGTTCGAACACAACTGAACCAAACTGCCACTCTCACTGCCTCTGTCTCTCCCGCCCTCCCCATCTTTCACTATTATAAGCAAATAGGGGCCCACACACTGGCTGCCCCGCAGTCTTGGCAGAATAGAGAATAGAGAAGACGCTGCCCCGGAGAATAGTGAGGGAGACACGGTGGAAGAGCCATTCCAGTTTGCAAGGCTTACACCTGCAGGTAGCCAACTCTATGCCGCTGGTGATGACTAGGGAGGTGGTCCTGGAGCCAAGGACACCATAAATAAATACTATCTAAATATCTACTGCTAACTGTACTCTATAATTATTGGACCTCAGTCAGTTTTGACAATGAGTATCCCAGTTGTTCAAACAATGGAACAACCTATCCATGAAATTAACATGCAAGCAGTTGAACATTTCACTGGTACATGCATCCTTAAAATAGAGATTCAGCTGACACAAGCTGGCCCTTTGAATTACAGGTACAACTCATTTTTGTCAGCTGACCAGAGACTAGAATAACATGAAATAAAGTGTCTTGCTGATTGAAAAAATGTGCCACTAGAAATCAAACTCATGACCTTATGATTAAACCACACACCTTTACACTTTAATATAATCTAACTTACACAATTGGTAACAGGTATTTTGTTAACAGAAGGTGCAGGTTGTATTAAGAGATTTTCCAATGATAGATTGTTAATATCTGTAGTTAGTGGTGTTGAATCTATTACATTTGATCCATATTGTTTCAAATTCTGAAAGGAAAATAGAAAAAATATGAAAAGTTTGTAAATACTAGGTGTGTGTATATAAGATATCATATGTGGTTATGTCTTAGGTACAGAGCTTCTTGCTTTGACTCCACTAAGAAAATTACTAAGCCTGCATTTTCTACCATAGAGTCCACACTCACGCATGCCACATCATGTAATAGATTATAACACCATAGGACCCTCTCCACCCCTTTGGATATTTCTACAATGCTGCTACACAGCAAAGATGTTTAAGGATTTATTCATTGATCACTGGAAATTATTCATCATCATCAACATCATCGTTTAACATGCAATTTTCACGCTAGCATGGGTAAGATGGGCTGTCCCTTTGTGAGAGATCTGGCTGGAGGAGCGTGTTTCACTCACGCAGGGCTGATTTTGGCTTGGTTTCTATGGCTGGATGTATATTTAATTTGGTTATACAAGTTTGTATAAAACTGTGACCCTTTAAGGTTCAATAATGCACCTCTTTGTAGTCAATACCCTAGGCAGCTGCCTAGTTGGCTTTAATGGTAGTGCCAGTCCTATATATACAGGATGTTGTATGTGGATGGATCTTAGATAGCTTTAGTCTGGTCAGAGTAAGAAGTGTCAAAAACAAGTTTCGTCAACTTGCCAAAGTGTAAGATGAAATTATTTTATTTGTGAGAAGACACACATTGTTGGGCTAATCTGGAGTGCTAAATACCCAGGAACCAGCTCTGAATACTGGTAGGGTGTGTGTGTGTGGGGAGGGGGGTTTATAGAGAATAGGGGTTAGCAGAAGGTCTCTCTTTTACCCCAGTATTAGTGTTAGAAGGAGTGTCAGACCAAAGAGTTGTGACTATTGAAGTCACCAAGAATGATCACTTGAAAGAGTTGTGGAGTGAGATAGTTGTCTGCTATATAGAACAAGGGTTCATTGAACAGTTCCTGATGTTTGGAAGGGTTTGGAAAATAAGTGAGGCAGTAAATGAATTTAACTGAAAATCTCCTCCACTATTCTCATTTTTTTTTTTACTGAAATCCAAGTAACAGCAGTGGGTGATGGATAATAAGGATCCTACAAATGCACATGCACCACCTCCAAGAGAATAGGATAGTCTATACACAAACTTACTCCATTGAAAACAAATTCTTCTAGCAAGTTGTTCTTTAACCCTTTAACATTCACATTATTCTGTATATACTATTTGGTAAAGGCTTTACCTCACATAATATCTCACATAATATCGAATCTATGAGATTTTGAAAGTATTTATTTTGAGAACAATACCTTAGCATCAGTTTAAGCGACCAGTTTCAGCTGGTTTCAACAAAAAGAGGTAGAGAATTTTGGCCGGTTTTGGCTGGTTTGAACATTAAAGGGTTAAAAACACTGATTTGATTTGTCATTTTAAACATTCATACATTGAATGCTAAAAGAGTCAAGTATTGATAATCTTGATAGTGTGCAGTGATCAGATGGCTAAATTGATAACATATCATGCAACTTACTCATAAATCATGAGTTCAAGTGACCTCAGTGGGAGTTGAACTCTGAACATCAAGGGCCATAACTAAATGCTGCAAAACATTTTGTAATGATAATAATAGAACTAAAAGTTGATAGTATTTATAATATATATGCCAACAGTGATTATCAAAATGAGACACTTACTTTAGAATGACGGTGACTAGAACTTTGTCTTGATCCAGATTTTAAAGGGTTATAACAATCAGCTTGCCCTATTAGATGTTGATGATCTAATAGTGTATCTTCAAGGAAATTGTATCTCTGTCGCAAATGTTCAAGCTGGTTCATTCTGATTTTCTCTTGATTTTCCTTCTCTTTTCTATGTAACAGCAACAGTGTTATTGCTTTCCAGTTCTTATGTATTCGCACTGACTGCAATATTGTACAATGAAAACTAACTTCAATAAGCAGCTCCCTAAAAATATCCTAGTTATTTAGCTATAAACCACACACACCCCAAAATTCTGGCCAGAAATCCTGTGTTTTGCTATGGTAAATGACACTTGCTCAAGATGTCACTCAGTGGGATTGAATCCAAGACCTAATGATTGCAAATCAAACTCCTTAACCATTTGGCTATACTGTGTCCACCGTTTTATAGTATGTAGTGTACTCATCCATATTTCAGTGTTGGATATGACAGTGGCTGTATACAACATTGAGGATGAAGGTATGTGGCTTAATGTTTCAGTGTTTAGATTACAATTGAAAGGTCATGAGTTCAATTTACAGCGATATGCTATGCCCTTTAGCAAGACCCTTTATCCCATGTTGCTCTAGTCTACTCAGCTAGCAAAAATGAGTTCACCAGTAATACAAAGTGTTGGCCTTGTCACACATTGTATCATACTGGATCATTCTGCATGTTAATTTCACAGGCAGACTGTTCTGTTGTTTAAACAACTGGAATATTTATTGTCAGAATTGATGAAAGTCCAACAACATCTGGTTAAAGTATATTTAAATATATATGGAAGATGGAAACACACATCAATTACAATTCCAGCAGTTTGAGCAGCACTGTATTCATGGTTTCAAAGAAAATGAAGAAGCTTGCAATGGTGCACTGCACAATACATGAAAAGTCAACAAGGGAAAATAACACAAGAGAACAATACAATACATTGATTATATATATTAGTGTAAGGCTTGATATAATAGGAAGAAAGCCTTGTTTAGTCCTTCATTGGAAGATAAAATGTGAAAAAGAAGAAAGAATGTTTAGGAGAGAAAATAAAAAATAAAAAGGTAGATGAAAGTAAGAAAAGAAAGAAAACGGGGAAAAATAAGACATTTTGGAAAGTATATTTATATATGGATATGAGAGAGAGATGAGGAGGTAAGAATTAATGATGAATCTGTATGGAAGAGTAAACTTGCTTAAAAAGAACTACTTACTTTTTGATCTGGCCATTGGTCATTGTTTGTTTTATCTCTTCCTAGATATATAAGGCACAGAATTAAGAACTAAGATTAATGGTCAAATCACATCAAAATTTGGATAAAAATACAGTGAAAGAAACATTTTGAACTATTATTTTGACTACATAGTATCAGGAAGGGTGTCTGATCATGGAAAACCTGCCAAAACAAAGGGCTGGGAAGACTCTTCAGCTATGCCAAAGACATGACAATTTCTCTAATGTTGCTGCGTGATAAAATGCACTCAGTTGAATATGGGATCATATATCGAGCCCCTGGCCCATTTGGAGGTCAGAAAGATCTCTGTTTGAGCAGTCTGTGATGATACACCTAGCCCTTGCTAACAGGGAAAATGGATGTTTAGCAAATGAACAAACTATGGACATTTTTGTAGAGGTGGCTAGTATTCTTTACTATATATTAGAAGTATTTATCTTATATTCATAGATGAGATAACTGATAAAAATCAATTAAAGTGTGAACAATAATTTACTATATATTTTGTTTTCAAAATGTCTCCATACAGTTCATTTGATGCATCATCATCATCATCATCATCATCATCATCGTTTAACGTCCATCTTCCACACTAGCATAGGTTTGGACGGGAATTTTCCCACTTGAGGCAAGATTGGTTGTCTTGCTCGTATAGGACTGCCTGGCGGGTTTTCTACGGCTGGATACCCTTCTTAACACCAACCACGTTTACAGTGTGGACTGGGATGTTTTTACCGTGTTACCTACATGCCCACATTACAGCGTGGACTGTGTGTTTTTTTGTCGTGACATCTACACGACCTCATTTATTTAGGACTGGATGTTGTGGTACCAACATAACTTTACATCGGAAGGGGGGTGGGGTGGATGGATGGGGGGGGGGGTAGTCGGAAGGGGGTGTATTTTAGGAAGAGGTGCCTACTGACAGTAGGTTTCGCTTTGCACTTAGGCAAGGCGGGTCTTCTGTATTACTGCGTAACGCCAAAGATCTCGGTCCAGTGACATTGTCTTGGAGAGGTGTAAGTGTGTGAGGTCGGAATTTATCAAGTCGTCCCAGGTTTTTCTGGATCTGCCTACTCCGTGGCTACCATCTATTTTGATCACCCTGCATTTTTTTTATACAGCTGTCGTCTTTCATGCGCATCATGTGACCATACCAACGTAGTCTTCTCTCAAGTAAACAGCATCTGATCCCTCTTATTCCTAATTTATCACTTAGTTCATTTATGCTTTGCCATTCACGTATATTACTATTACACATCCAACGGAGCATGCAAGCTTCGTTCTTCTCCAGTCTGCGTAGATCCTCTGCACACTATGCCCAAGTCTCACTGCCATGTAACATTGCTGTTCGTATGCAGGCATCATACAGCCTGCCTTTCATTTTTAGAGAGAAACCTTTGGCGGCCAATAGTGGTATAAGCTCTCTGAACTTTTTCCATCCTGTTCTGACTCTAGCTACTGTACTTTCAGAGCACCCTCCACCACTGCTGATTTTGTCACCCAAGTAACAGAAGGTGTCCACTATTTCTATAGAACCATCTGTGCAATGGATTGAGCTAGTATTCTGTGGGCACTTGCTGCTACTTATTGCACCTGAGTGCCGGCCACATATAAAATCTATATTCTTAGTTAGCTTACCTGTGATCCCACTACATCTTTTATGCACCCATACTTTGCATTTGGGACATAAAATGGAGTTACTGCCTACTCCTTTCCTACACACTGAGCATGGCCATTTCCCAGATGGGACCAGTGCCCTATTTTCCTTCCTACATACTAGAACTTTGGTCTTAGACAGGTTAATTTTAAGGCCTTTTGATTCTAGGCCATGCTTCCATGTTTGGAATTTCTTCTCTAGTTCAGCCATTGATTCAGCTATAAGCGTTAGATCATTAATGTATAGGAGTTCCCATGGGCAGCCGGTCTTGAACTCCTCTGTTATAGCCTGAAGGGCAATAATAAATAGGAGGGGGCTAAGGACGAAGCCCTGATGAACATAAACTTGTACGCTAAACTCTTCACTATATTCGTTGTTATTTCTAACCTTACTGACTGTTTCTTTATACATGGCTTGTATAGCTCTCACAAGCCATTCATCAACACCTAGTTTTCTGAGAGCCCACCAGATAATGGGGCGTGGGACTCTGTCAAAGGCTTTCTCCAAGTCAACAAAAGCTAAGTATAGGAGTTTACTTTTAGCTAAGTACTTCTCCTGTAGTTGTCGTACAATGAAAAGAGCGTCTGTGGTACTTTTACCTGACACAAACCCGAACTGCATTTCATCCAGATCAATTCGCTCTCTGATTAGTTGCGCTATTACTTTTTCTGTGACCTTCATGACCTGGTCAATTAATTTAATGCCTCTATAGTTTCCCCTATCTAGGGCATCTCCTTTACCCTTGTAGCAGTTAATGATGATGCTGCTACGCCAGTCCTTCAGTACAACCCCATTCTGTATGACTTGGTCTACTATCCGGGTGACCATAGTGTGTCCCACCGTTCCAGATGCTTTCAGCATTTCAGCAACTATTTCCGAAGGCCCAGCTGCATTGCCCGTCTTCATATCTTTGATTGCCTTACTTATTATACTACCTTCAACTTGCACTGCTGGTCCCTCTATTGGATCGATGTGGGGGAGACTCTCTTTCTCTCATTTATTCTCCTCATTTTGTAGCCTTTCGTAGTGACACTTCCAAGCTACCTTCTTATCAGCGTCAGTGATGGCAAGTACACCATCATCATTAAGGACACACTTCTCCCCGACAATATCACGGTTTTCCTTGACACATTACCTAGCAATCCTGAACACCTCACGTTTTTGGTCCTCGTGTTGTAGAACATGCTTGAACTTTCTTTCTTCTGCTTCCCTTCTTGCAAAGTACACTTGTCTCCTAGCTTCCCTCCTGGCCACTTGATAGTCTTCTCTACTTCCCCATCCCGCCATACTTTCCAAGCCTGCTTTTTGGTCTTGATTGACTCCCCCACCTTACTGTTCCACCACCACGTTACTCTCCTCCTGCCTATAGGTCTGCTCCAGCCACAGATTTCATCTGTCGCCTTCAGCAGGTTAGCTTTCAGGAATTCCCACTGTTCCTCTATATTGTACGATTCTAATTGCTCTTCCTTACTGTCAAAAGCATCAAGTAATATGCTTTTAAATTTATTACTGGCTGTGGGGTCCTTTAGCTTCCATATTTTTCTCCTGAGGATAGTCCTCCTCTGTTGTCGAGTACGTCTTGTCCTGACTATTAGGTCGCTAACTATGAGTCTATGTTGGGAGGTGCATTCTTCATGGGGGAGGGATTTAGTGTTTACAACAGACACTCTGTCACGTCTTCTGGTAAGGATATAATCTATCTGACTGGCGTGTTCCCCTCATCTATAGGTGATCAAGTGATTGTCTCGTTTTTTGAAGTTAGTGTTACAGATAGTTAGGTTATTTGCGTCACAGAATTCCAGGATTCTGGAGCCTTCCTCATTTCTAGTACCAAACCCATAGCCTCCATGGATTCCGTCATAGCCATCACAATGTTGTCCAACGTGACCATTTAGGTCACCAGCAATAATTATGTAGTCACTGTCGGTTATTTGGGAGGTAGTGAGCATTAATGACTCATAGAATCTGTCTTTTATAACGCCAGGCAGTCCGGATTGGGGAGCGTACGCAGATATTATTGTCAAAGTAGTTCTATTTAGGACAAGTCTTATTTTAATTATTCTGTCGTTCACTCTATTTACGTCTATTATCTTATCTGCCCATTTTTCTGCTAGCATGATTCCTACTCCACCCAGCCCATTGTCATTTCCCACCCAGAAAAGCTTATAGCATCGTTTTTTACCCACAATGAATCTAGCAGACCCACCCCTCCACCTGGTCTCTTGGATACAGCAAACATCAACCTCCTTACGTTCAAGAATTTCTACAACCTCGTTAGAGCGACCTTTTAAGGTGCCTACATTCATGGTACCAACTCTGAAGTTTTGGATTGCATTTGGTGGGTGGGAACGGTGGGGCGCAGGGAGGGGTGAGGGAGATGGGGGTTATGTTGGCCATCCGCGGCCGAAATAAAGAGGAGGAGTCCTTGCATTCTCGTCCGGCAGCATGAGGTGAATTTGTCTTTATCTTTGGCATTGTCACTGAGTGTTCAGATTTTTCAGACTCTCCAGAATTCCGTATTCCATCCATCATATCGAAAGGCAACCAGGTCTGAACTTAAGAAGTGATAGCATAGGCCACTGACTTATGATTGGTCCAAGTAATAATGGTGGTGAGTGGGGGCGGCTGGGAGGGGTATGGGGTAGGTAGCGAGAAGGTTTAAATAAAATCCTCGAATTTTGGGTATAATTGAACAAGCATATAACAGTAATAAGAGAAGAATTATGGGATTTTAAAATACAAGAAGATTATTTTGAACAATCAGACAGAATTATAGAATAGCATTGAAAAAAAAAAAAGCAAAAAAAAAAGCAATGATTGGATTCTGGACGATGATACGGATAGCTGAATGGACCGGGGGAAGATGGAGAGAAGAGAAAAAAATAGCATTGTACATTACATTTCACAGAGGAGCGAGCGGTCTAGCCAATAATAAGGGATTGACAAATTCTGAGTTTCGTACCTTGCAACAGGTTTATTTTATATTTGGAGAGAGAAGGAAGGGATTGAGAGAGAGAACCAGCAGGCGCGTATACGATATATAGGGGGGGGGGGGGGGGTGAAGAATAGGAGGGAGCAGGAAGGTTATTTTAGAAAACGAGCGAGAAGGTTATAAAATAAATTACTATTAATCATAGCTCACAGTAGGTTTATTTCAGCAGTGCCTTGAATGACATCCAGACATAGAAACTTTGCCAAACAAAGAGTGGAGAGGACTCTTCAATTATGTCAAAGACATGACAACCTCACTAGTGCTGGTGTCACAATAAAATGCACCTGGTCCTCCCTGTAGGGTAAAGGAATGTACCTAAGCATGATGCAGTTCTAGCTCATCTGAGAGGTCAGTAACTCCTAGCAATAACTCACTTGGTTTGTGACAACTCATCCAAACCTTGCTAACAGGGAAAATGGACATTAAATGATGATGATGATGGCTATAAAAGTAGACCTATGATAGTAACAATGGTAAGTAAAGGAAAGGGCCAATCATTAGATCGGACCAAGAAAACGATGTTTCCATTCATCTTTCCATTGCTTATAATTTCTCTTGGCCACAACTGCTGGCAGAAGGTAGCAACATTTGCACTCAGAGCATATAGAGCTGGATCAGATACCACAAAGTATCCCTTCCAACTTTTTAATATTTCTGTCAATTCACTGCTCTTGGACTGATATGTTATTTGGTGGTGGTTTGGTCCCATAACTCTTAAGGGAGTCATAGGGGCGCCATAGTGGCATACAACGTTTCTTGGACATTTTAAGCCTGGCAGAGCCCACTCCTTTCCAGGTCTGAACACAGCAGATTTCTTCCAGAGAAGGATAGAGAGTGAGAGAAAGTGAGAAAGAGATATAGAGGAAGAATCAACCCCAGTACTAGACTGGTACTTTATCGACCTCGAAAGGATGAAAGGCAAAGTTGACCTTGGCAAGGTTTGATCTCAGAGAGAAGAGAATGAATACCGCAAAGCATTCTAATTGACATTCTAATGACTCTGCAAATTTGCCACTTATCGATATATTATTTATCAACCCCAAAACAATGAAAGACAAAGTTGACCTCGGCAGGGTTTGAACTCAGAGTGCAATAAGCTGGAACAAATACTGATATTTTGACAATTTTTCACCTTCAAGTATATAGATAAAGTTGTAAGGATGCAAGAGATGAAAATTGGAAATTTAAAAAAACAAAAACAAACAGATATTTCAACTCAAATTCAAATATGGTGACTTGCGATCAAACCAGATTACAGTTTTATATTTAAGGAGTTTTTCAGGTTTTGCATTCAAAGTTGCTTTCTGTGGTGTTTAAATCTTTAATTCAGAATATATGTAGAAGTTGTTATGTGATGTAATGATAATGAAAACAGTTTCATATAACAAGTATTATATTCATACAGATAGCAAGCTAGGAGAAAATTAAGAAGGGCTGTATTATGTTACTACACTAGAGATATTAGATGTAGCATGCACACACATGTAAAGTAGTTCCCATCATATTACTACATCCCCTTGCCAATGAAAGGATTATAATTACACAGTGGATTTCAGAAATAGATTCAAATAAATGTTGGGGGATTGTCTTCATAGTGTAATAGAGAGAGAAAAAACAATTATATTTTAAGACAAGAGAGAAATTTGAAACTACAATATCAAATAGCATTGCCAATAACTCAATGGCATCATTAACGGGGTCGATAAAATAAAGTACCAGTAATGCACTGGGTAATTGCTGGCCTTGTGCCAAAAGTAGAAACAATCATTTATTGGAGAAAAAGTCATGTAATGATTAAAGTCAGCAAGATGGCAGAGTTGTTAGAATATTGAATAGAATGCCTTGTAGTAGTTGTTCTGGCTCAACCTTGTCTTCCTTTCATTCTTTTAGGGTCGATAAAATATCATGTCAAGGTCAACCTTGTCTTCCTTTCATTCTTTTAGGGTCGATAAAATATCATGTCAAGGTCAATCTTGTCTTCCTTTCATTATTTTAGGGACGATAAAATATCATTCGAAGGATCCATTCTTCTCTTCTCTCTCTTTCTCCTACCCTGTTTCCCACCATCTTTCTGGAAGAAATCGTCTGTGTTCAGATCTGAAGAGGATTGAGTTACATCAGGTTTAAAATGCCTATGACATGCAGTGTGTCATCACGACACACCTATAACTCCATCAAGTTTTGAGAGTCCAAGAAAGGAAGGAATATAAAGGTTATTAGAGATATGTACTGGTCAACAAACCTCTTTAAATACAAATCATAAAAATCTAAATAAAACACATCTATTTTTACAGGTTATATATGAGATAACTAAATAAATCGCAATAACTGACCAATAATCTTCAAAATATGAGCAGTGGCGTCAGCATCCCCATTCCAGGATCTGGAATGTGAGAAATAGAACCAAGAATATTGATGTACTTAAAGTTAACCTTTAGCATATGTGGTTATAATGTGTGGCATAATTGACATAATTGATTGGCATATTAATTGACTAAAATATTTTATCTAGTATAGTTTAATAATTTCATTATGTGTAGGCCATATCTTCACCATATGAGATTCATCAAAGAGTGGGTTAAGAATGGATCTGGCTTCAGTGGAGTGATGGTCAATTTAAATCAGTCCAAAGCCTTAAGAGCTGCCTATTTTGATCTCATTTTCTGAGGTTGGAGCACTATTCTGTACAGCAACACCTGTTTGATGGTCAAACTAAACAGCCAGTTATTGAAACCATTCATTTTGCATCACATGTTCATAGCTGTTGTCTAATGACTGGAATTATTGGAAGAATAAAGGAATAAAAGAAAAGAGTACCTATATAACATGGCAAAAGTAATGCTCATTAAACCATGAAGGTGAATATATTTCCACAGAATTTAACTCTTTAGCATTTAAACTGGCCATATCTGGCCAGAATTCTCTCAATTCTTTCTGTTTAAACCGGCTGTAACCGGTGCTCATACTGATGTTAAGGTATTGTTCTCAAAATAAATAATATCAAATCTCATAGATTTGATATTATGTGAGATAATTATATGAGGTAAAGCCTTTAACATTAAAATACAATAGTAAATATAAAGTAATGTAAATGCTAAAGGGTTAAACACAATTGGAAGAGTTATTAGAGTGTGGGATATAATACCATAGTATTTGTTCTGGTTTTCTACACGAGTTAAAATCTCGCTGATGTCAACTTTGGCTTTCATCCTTTTGAGTTCAATAAATAAAGTACTAATCCAGGGGCGATGGATTGGCAGAATTGTTAAAAAGCCAGATGGTATGCTTTGCAGTATCTAATCTAATTCTGTGGGTTCAAAGTTTAACCCTTTCTTTATTGTATTTCTAATGAAAGACACTGTAAATTATTTACAAATAAATTTTAAAATAATCAACAACTTAGAGGCATTTAGTAATATAACAAACTTTCTAATTATTAAACTGGTATTTGGAGCATAACAAAGGCTCTTACATAAAATTGTGATGGAAGTTTTTTAATTAAACATAAATACATAAAGTTTTGTGCTATAGAATCAGGGACAGTTTCAGGTAGCTTGGTATCTAAAGGGTTAAATCTTGCTTCTCTCTGCCAAAATTTGCAACCGGTAGATAGTATCAGCAATGGAAAGACCAATGAAAATATAATATCCATGGTCTGATCCAGTGTCGGATTTAGGACAAATGAGGTCCTATGCTAGTTAGGTTAAGAGATTCTTTTGAATGTTTGACATTTGAAAAAAATTTGAAAAATTCATCATAAACATTTTTTGGACAGGAAGATGCCCCTCTCCTCCCCTGGCCAACGGGGCCCTGTGCTTAAGCACACCTAAGCACAATGGTAAATCTGGCAGTGGTCTGATCAGATGATTGGTTCTTTCCTTTTCCTTTTTTTAGGCACACAAAAAAGAAAACTAACTAGAGCATTTTACCGGAAGATACATACACCTTAAAGAGGCAAAATATTGACATTTTTGTGGAGATTAATATTGCTGAGCAATATGTTTGACCAAAACACCAACAGTCACACACACACACACAGTATAGTTTTGTCAAATAACAGTAACAATAGAATTTTGAATGGAGAGCCAGTTTCAGCTTTTGAAAAGGTATGTTGCAACAGATAAATTTTCTGAACATTTAAATGAAAGAAATGAGAGAACATTTAAATGAAAGAAAAACTGCATGGCAGCATTATGTGACAAAAACAGTTTTTTTTCTACTTGAAGCTTCACATAGTATAAGGCAAGCAACAATTGTGAGGAAGAGCCAATCTCCCACAATGTTGCATTAAAATCTACAGTTCTTCATGTTATATTATGTAATATTGTAACAAGTATTTATTTAACCTATGAAGAGCAATATCTACATGTATTGACAGATAAGCCAGCTGACTGAGGAGAGGGTGTGTTGTGTTACTACACTAGAGGTATACACAACATACACATGCATGTCAAGTAGTTCCACTCGTATTACTGCACTTCACCAACAAGATAAATTCAGTGCAGATGGGCAAAGAAATGAATGGGCTTCCATTACAGGGAACTTGCTAAAAAACAGGATATTAATAAAAACCTTCAAACAAGTCTATGAACAACTTTATGTAAACCATTCCCAAGTCATAGGCTATTGCTGGATCAGCTTGACCCTAAAATTGCTGGTCAGCATTTTTGGTATATATGTATGTTATGTCAGGTTGCTCTTCTGTGTTACTGGGAACATGAAATCCAGTACAACCTGTGCATGGTCAGATCATCGGCAACTAAACCGGCAACCCCACCAAGCTTGCTTGGTGAGGAGGGTGATTTTGGACATCCTGGGGGATGAAAAACAAAACTCATCATATGGTGGAGGAACTCAGGAGAGTCAACGGCCATCCAATAACGTTTTTTTTATGGAGCAAGAGACTCCTAGTCTTCATTAAGACATCTTTCTAAGAGAAGGTCACTCTGATATAAAACTGCGACATCGTTTGCATCCAATGATGTAGACTAATTTTACTTTTTGGGCAAATGTATTCGATGTTTAGAGAGGGGGATTGGCCCTGTGCAAAGCCTCTCCACACTTAAAAAAGTTTCAAGCACAGACATCACTTGATATGTGACATTTTTTGCGATGCATGGCATTGCTGGCCATAGACAAGTCCCTAGCAGAACTAGAAAGCCACGTCTGTGATGCTCATGCTTATGTATCAAGCTATGGCATTACTGGAAATTGAGTTGCAGCCATCATGTATGTATATATGTATGTATGTATACAACACCTTGATTACTATGAATAAATGAGGGACAAAGAAGGAAGATTGCAGAACAATGATATTACATACCGTTTTATAAGGAGAATTAGGTTATTTAATTGTTCTAGAACTCTCCCAGTTTCAGCTTGACTCTGTTTGAGCTTTTCTTTTAATTCTTCAATTTCATCCATTTTTTGTACCTTCAGCTGAGACTCTTCATCAATAACTGATAGTAAACAGTGTTCCCCCATAGCGTGCACTTCGTTCATTGTACGACAATTGGGTTAAAATGTGTCTGTGTGACACAAATAGCATTATCATTACAATTATATTTAAAAAACAACACAATTCAATCATTACATAAACTTTTTTGATACAAAGCCATCCAAAACCATGATACAAAGCAGGTTATTTTTAATGTTTATTCTCTGTTAGCAAGTCAGTCCTAAATCAGAACTACTGATCACTCAAGGGTGCACAGGTTGTATTTTATCATGGCACAAGCAGTAGGGAGGTTGTCATATCTTTGATACAACTGAAGTGTTCTTTCAATTCTTTGTCTGGTAAATTTTCTATTGTTGGATGCCCTGCCCTTCCTATCACCATCCCCTCCACAGAGTGTAGTGAATATGTTTTATTGTTTTACCAACATTAGAGAAGTTGCCATGCCTTTTACACAATTGAAGAGCCCTTTCGACTCTTTTTTTGGTAGAGGCAAAGGGATTTATTTAAAAAAAAGAAGAAAAATTAGCTCGTGAATTCAGTTAATCAATTGTAGCTGTGATTAGCATATTTAAATAAAGATTTTCTACAGAGATACAAAGCCTCAGTGGAAAGGAGATTATATGATAAGCTACAGGCAGCAAATTGGCTGTCATTAGAAGTCAGATAGAATGCTTTGTGGTATTCATTCAAGCTCTCTTTATATATATATATATAAAGCTTATATATATATATATATATGGTGGCTGCCAACTCGTTTTCGAGTACGGCCACTACCTTATATCCATGTAGAACCCCTACCGATGCGCTGAACGAGTGTGACTTTTTAGTCCAGCCAGCGACTTGAAAACTCTGGTACAAACACTACACCTGTGACAGTTATTGACACATAGTGCTGGGCCCATGATACCATGTGACGACAAGTGCAGAGAGATCTCCAGATATAAAGCAATGCCTGTGCCGTGAAGCTTTTATAGTGAGCAAAGGCACTGCACAAAGACAGTCCCACGCTCTTAACCAAGATGATAATTACCAAAAAGAAGAACAAGTCAACATCATTGGATACCATCAGGGTTGCAGGTGTTATATCAGAGTTTTCCTTCTCCTAGAATTCTGCCTTGACAAAGGCTAAAGGGTCATCTCTCCCGGTGATTTTAGATGGCCATTGACTCTTAAGAGCTCCTTTGCCCTTTGACAGGTTTTGTTATGTCAGGTCACCAGTTGGTGCTACTGGTAACATGTATCCCAGTACAACCTGTCTCATGGTCGGGTCATTGGCGACTAAACTGACAACTCTACCAAGGTTTCTTGGTGAGGGGGGTGACTTTGGACATCCTGCAGGATATATATATATATATATATATATACACACACACATATATATATATATATATATCCCTGTCTAACCCATGTTAGTGTGGAAAATGGACGTTAAATGAAGATGATGATGATGATATATATATCATCATCATCATCATCATCATCATTTAACATCCATTTTCCATGCTAGCATGGATATGTATATAGTGTTATACTTTGGGAGGGTCATGCTCCCAAAGTATAACAATATCTGTTTCAACACGTTTTCAGATAAGAAATCTCGCAAATAAAATTAAAAAAACAAATATATATATATATATATATATATATATATATATATATATATGTGTGTGTGTGTGTGTGTGTGTGTGTGTGTGTTTGTGTATGTATGTATGTATATATATAGTGTGATGTGTGTATGTGTGCTCACAATTTTTTAATAACCTTCCTCTCCAGTATAAAGACAGCTTCATGGCACCTGAAATAAGGTAGTAATCACTGCTATACAAAGTGACGGTTGCTTGGAAACTTCTCATAGAACTAATTAGATAAAACTGTGCAGAAAAACTAAGTAGAAATAAACAAAATCAAATGTCACTTGTAATGATTTACCCTCTTCACTCATTAGACTGCGGCCATGCTGGGGCACTGCCTTGATATAGTTGATCATATTGAAACTAGTACTTATTTTATCAATCACTACTAAGTTACATGACACACACACACACACACACACACACACACACACACACACACACACACACACACACACACACACACATACTACACATACACATCAAACACATATGATAAGCTTCATTTGTTAACCTGTAGGCTATAGTAGAATTCCCTTGCCCAAGGTGCCACACTGCAACAGTGAACCTAACACATCACATGCTGCAAAACAAACTCCTTAAGAACACAGCAACATCTTTTTAAAATACCAGTTCAAAATATTTACTGTATGAGTCACTGAACTGACAGATTTATAAGTGATAGAAAAGGAGAGAACAACGACAAATAATGGAAGAAAAATCATCATATACATGGACTTACATGTTTGCTTAACTGGGCCAGACTGTTTGATACTTCAATGTGAGGATAACACTGCAAACATAGATGACTCTAGAACTAAACCAGTTTCTAGTAAAGAATTAATTTAGTAAACCACTTTAGTTTGTCTATGTTTACTGAGTGATAACATCAGTTGTTACAATAAATAAGCCGTTTGTTGACATCTGTTTACATGACATTGCTTTTATTTATTCATACCACACTAAATTAATTATGCCATCTCATTGGATTGTTTCCCTTAAACTACATACTACTACTTCAGTGGAGCTTTATTGACCTTTTAAAAACCTTGTGAGTGAGTTAGATATATTAGGAAATGCAGAGCTAGTTTGGCGGGATGCCACAAGGAGAAAATTAACATGGAGCTGATAAACTGAAGATTTTATCAACTTTGTAGAATTGATTAACATCAAACAGGGCATTCTCAATTTTTTCACTACCAAATGAATTTTCCCACGGGCCCCAGGATTTTAAAAGGGTCTGTCTGCCCTATAAATGTAGTAATTGGAGCTCCAATTACTACATTTATAGACTCCCTGGGGTTCATGGGCCTAAGGCTTTTGAAAAGCCTGTCTACCCAACAAGCTTATGGACCCCCAGTACTACCTTTGTGCACCTCCAAGAGATTCATAGACTACAGGTTACGAACCATTAATGTAGAGTATATCATTAAACACTAACAGCAAATATCTAACATTGTTGATAAATAGAAATAGTGTTTCCAAATAGCTAAAGTGACTATTCCATGATTTAATTGTTTTAGCTTCAATGCACAGACTCAGTTCAAGTCCTTTGCCAAGCAAGTACAACTCCAAACTATTTTAACCCTTCAGCATTTAAACCGGCCATATCTGGCCAGAATTCTCTCACCTCTTTCTGTTCAAATAGGCCATAAGTGGCTGATCATTCTTATCTTAAGGTATTGTTCTCAAAATAAATAATATCAAAATCTCATAGATTCGATATTATGTGTGATAAAGCCTTTACCATGAAAATACAATAGGGTTAAAATAGTTATTATTGTTAATACTGTTAGGGTGGAAGATTAGCAGAATCATTTGCATATCAGACAAAAGGCTTTGCATTATTTATACCAGCTCTTTACATTTTGAGTTCAAATCACACCAGTGTCACCTTTGCCTTTTATCCTTCTGTGGTCAATAAAATAAAGAACCAGTCAGGTACTGGGTTTGATTTGATCAACTTTCCTCTTCTCAGAAATTGCTGGCATTGTGCTTAAATTAGAAACCAGTCGGGCTACTGGCTGCGAGGTTCTCATCTTCACTGGTGGCTCACCTAACCAAGGTAATGGGTGATGCCTGGTTGTTCCAGTGTATCAGCCTTACCATATCTGAGGTAACACTGCGAGCATGCTGGTTTGCCTCAAAAATTATTAGAGAGGTTTCCCAGTGCTCCTTGCGATATTATTATCTTTTGCTCTGGTAGCAGTACATTTGTCTACCCTTTTCGCTTGCCTTTTGTTGCATGTGGTCCTAGATGTATGTATTACCTGCTTGTGTTTTTTTTTCTATTTCTCTTTTCCTTTCCCTTTTCTTTCTTTTTTTTCTCTTTCTATTTGTAATACTATTTTGATAATTATTACTAATACTTTTCTTTATGAATGGGAAATAAGGCTTTGACATTTCAAAGGCATTCACACTGATCTTTAGCAACTCAGTACCTTGTCCGATATAATACCAGTATTTAACAACTCTCTACCTTATCCCATATAAGACCAGTCTTTAGTAACTCACTACCTTGTCCCATATAAGACCAGTCTTTAGCAACTCTGTACCTTGTCTCATGTAAGACCAGTCTTTAGCAACTCTCTGTACCTTGTCTCATGTAAGACCAATCTTTAGCAGCTCTTAGTACCTTCTCCTATGTAAGATCAGTCTTCAGCAGCTCTCAGTACCTTGTCCCATGTAAGACCAGTTCTTAGTAACATGCTATACCTTACACCATATAAGACCAGTCTTTAGCAACACTGTACTTTGTCCTATGTAAGACCAGTCTTTAGTAACACTGTACCTTGTCTCATGTAAGACTAGTATTTAGCAACTCTGTACCTTGCTCCATATAGGACCAGTTATTAGCAACTCTCTGTGCTTGGTGCCATGTAAGATATATTTCTTTCAGCTTGCCTTCAATATGCCAAGTGTACTATGACCGTTTGAGCTTTCACTTTCTATGTGTTGTTACTACCTTTGAAATCCTGTCCTGGTTCATTTTCAGTGCATGACCTAACCACCTGAGTTGCTTGGGGACTAAGAACATTTAACATTTATATAGAGGGATGATGAGTAAATTGACAGTGTGGAGCAACTTTGTGTCTGATATATATGTGCTTGTACACATGTGCTACATTAAATGGCACATTTTTTATGAAAAAGCTTTTATGAAATCATTATATGACTGTTTCTTCTAACCATACACACTCATATGTCAATGATATCACTCTTCCCTATTCCTTAATCTTTTGCACACTGGTGTCATTCACACAGAAATTAAACATCTTCTAACAGATATGTACAGCTTCAATGTAACTTCAAAAGCAATGATAATTTGGTTTTCTCAACTGCACAAAGACACTGAGATATTGCATCTCTATCTCTATTCTATAGATATTTCCATGATTGTTGTTTCACTGAACTTTCTTCACTTATTCCTCCACTTAACCCTTTAGCGTTTACATTACTCTATATATACTATTGTATTTTCACGGTAAAGGCTTTATCTCACATAATATTGAATTTATGATATTTTGATATTATTAATTTTGAGAACAATACCTTAACATCAGTATGAGTGGCTGGTTATGGCCGGTTTAAACAGAAAGAGTTGAGAGAATTCTGGCTGCATACAGCCAGTTTAAATACTAAAGGGCTAAGGTTATTAATCAAGTAACTCATCTTTCTAGTAATTCTCATCCTTTCACTATGGTTGTTTCCTCTTCTAAGAAGAGTTTCTACTCTAGTAGTTTTTTCAAATGTCTGTCTTATGGAACTCTCTTCCTTCTTCTTGTTTCCTAGATGTGTATAATCTTAATCCTTTTAAATCTTCTACTGAGGGTTTTCTGATTTCAAAGGCAGTATCTCATAAGATTTTTCTTCTTTCTCTTTTGTAACTCTGAACAAATAAAGTGGCTGCTTGGGGCTTGCTATATTGCTGGTTATTGGTCACCTTATTGGGAGAGCCTTCCAGTAAAAAACTAAAAAAAGTTAATAAAACAGTGTACTAGTTTCTTGTTGTAACAGTTCGCAATAAAAAATTTCAAGGTTGCTATAAATGCTTGGCCTCACAAATACTGACAGTCTCTTGTTGCGATCTTACTTATATAGTATCATTAAAACTTCACCACCAAAATCTAGGTTTCTCTTTTGAGGGTCTGAAAACATTTCATCCATGGCTAGTTTCAGATCATCGTCATCATCATCATCATCTTTTTATGCCGTTTTCCATGTTTGCATGGGTTGGACATGTCTTTTCCAATGCAGCCTTCCTTCACATGTTGCATACTTCAGTTATCTCCTCAGTGAGATTCGCTCTCACCATTCTTTCCCAAGTTTTCCTTGGTCTTCCTCTACTGCAGCTTCCCTCTGCTGGGAACTCCCAACATTTTTTACCCAATGATCATCATCTAAACACATCACATATCCATACCAGCACAGTCTTCTCTCTCACACACTACATTTGATTCCACTTATACCCGGTTATTATTTCAGCCCATCCATGTTTTGCCATACATGCACATTAACATCACACATACAACAAAACTTAAATGCGATAAGTTTGGTGTACTGTTCACATAATTGGGATGGTTCTGCTGCTATTCATGAAAATATTGTGGAATATACAAAAAAAAAGTCACCAATTATATGGTAAAGTTATACTAACCAGTATGTGCTGATTGGCAGAGTCATTAGAACTTTGGATAGAATATTTCATGGTATTTGTTCCACCTGCTGAGGTCAACTTTACTTTTCGTCCTTTTGAGGTCAATAAAGTACCAGTCCAGTATTGGGTAGACCCCTTTTTTTTATATCCCTCACTTCCTTTCCTTCTGTGGAAGAAATGGACTGTGTTCAGACCTTTAGAGGGATGAATTTCACCCAGTTTAAAATGTCAGTGCAGCACTCCTACATCTCCACCAGGAGTTACAGGTTCATACATATATACATACTAACCAGCAAATTACAAGCACAACTCACAGATGCTCTCATTCCTCGCACTGCCTCTTTTACTGCTAGAAAGAAGGAATGGCAGATGAGATACATGGAATAGAAAGATAAAGAAGAAATGTATACAATTATGTATGCATGTATATGTGTAAGCATATATATATACATATATATAACTTCAATACATATATATATATATATATATATATATATCATCATCATCATCATCATCATATATACATACATATATATATATATATATATATATATATATATATATATATATATATATATATAACAAAGATGGTGTAGTAAGATACCAGGTGGACCATAACACACCAGAGTACTCAATACTTAGGGTAGTAGAGTGAGTAATAAGAAAAGAGTCAGGACCCCAATGGCTGAGCTCCAACCGTTTCGACAGGTATGTCTAAACAGCCGGAGTTCAGCCGTCGGAGGGACGAATAATCATCAACAAAGTTGATAACAACTTTGGAAGAAGACGACCTAGGAAAATTTGGTATGAGCTTGCCCAATGAAATCTCACAAAGGAGATGATATAGGATCAAGATATCTGGCATCATGCTGTAGAAGACCCTTCCCCCTCCATGTGCACAAAGTGAAATGAAACATAAAGCACCCAGTTCACATGGTAATATGGTTGGTAGCAGGAAGAGCATCCAGCCATAGAAACCAAACCAAAATACAGATCCATATGAGCAAGATGTGGTCTCTGGACCTGACTTGTCTCATAACACGACAACCTGTCTAAGCCATGCAAGCATCGAAAATAGAAGTTAAATGATGATGATCATGATGATGTGTATACCTATCGCCTAGCTTCTTTTTTAGTTATCTGGTACAAGTCTCTGCTATTCCCATTTTACTAATCAGTCTCTTGGCTTTAATAGCTCTATCTACCATGCTGTTCCACCACCTCATCACCCTCTGTCAGGCTGGTGCTTTACTCCAGCCATAAGTCTCATCAGTAGTTCACAAAATGTTGTCTCATAAGAACTTCCAGTTGTGCTCTATGTTATATGCATCTAGCTTGTCATCCTTCTCATCAAGTGCATCCTATATTTAACCGAAAGAGGTCCTTTAGCTTCCAAACCTTCTATCTCCCTAATATATATATATATATATATATTTATCTATATATATAAAACTGAGGTTGTCTGTCTGTCTATCGATTTTTGGCACACATCTCCTCTTAGAATCTCTCACGGAATTGCACCGAAATTGCTATACTTGTACAATGAGCCCTAGCGAAGACATCGGAAAAAAAATATTTCAAATTGACCCGCCCTATCTGACGAAATCGAATATAATGTATCGATTTTTGAGCGTAAGTGATCAGTTATTTCCCTTTGTTCTGTTTACATTGAGCGTCTGCGTGCAAAAATTAAAAAAATTACGCTGGCTTTCTCAACGTTTAAAATGACATTAACACAATACACGATTTAAAGACTACGTAAAACAAGCCTTTTAAAACAATATGTTTACTTGAAAACAAGTCTATTTAAAAACTACTTAAAACAAGCAAATATTTCGTAAAAAAAAGCAAAAATTATATAAGTTTATTTAAAATATATGTATCTGTAAATTTCGTTAGGCGTGCAGACAGATAGTCGTGCAGAGAGGTGATATAGGCGTGCAGACAGATAGTCGTGCAGAGAGGTGATATAGGCGTGCAGACAGACATAACTGATAATTTGGTTACGCTAATGTTTTTCTCTGCGTTGCAGTGTTTACATTTTCGATCTTTGTTAATAAATAACCAGTGCAGTTTTTATCCCCAGCATCCTCTTTTGTTATAACATTCGGGTTATCGTTATGTTTTCTTGACTTCATAAGGCATATTGTTGGTTGAGGGAATATTAATCAAAAACACCACATGCAAGTCTGCACAGTAGACACTACAGTTTTTAAGCCAAAAAAGAAACTTAACATTGTAACTTTAACACAGCTACTGAGCGACCCCGAGCAACGCCGGGCTTTACTGCTAGTATATATATAATTCTCATTATCATCATTGCTTCATGTCCATTTTCTACGCTTGCATGGGTTAGATGGGTTGTCACGTTTTGAGACAAGTCAGGTCTGGAGACCATGTCATGCTCATATTGATCTGTATTTTAGCTTGGTTTCTATAGCTGGATGCCCTTCTTAACACCAACTATGTTACAGTGTGGGATATATATATGCATCTATCTATCTATCTACTTATCTATACGATACAACAGATGAGGCTATCTCGCCATCACCCAGTGAAGACGAGGGAGAACCCCATCGCTCGAAAAGAAAGAAAAGACATCACAAAAGCAAAAAACCAGCAAACACTACCACAAACATACAACCACCAACACAAACAACAAAAATATCACAAACAAAACCCCCACCTCCTGAAAACAAAATACCTACAACAAAACGAAAGCACACACAAGAACTACAGACAAAAACAAACACAACACAAGAAAATTACACTTACACTTACATAAACACTGAAAACAAAACACTAATGGAGACCATTACGAACGACCCTTCGGTTTTCACCGAAGGGAAAACTTTCGCCCACTCTATAAAAAATAGCAAAAAAATGAACCTAAAACTGATTAGGGTCCCTATACAAACTTATAGGTCCCTAAAAGAAACATTTGAGAAGGATGTGGGGAATTCCTGCGTGAAACCACTCAACCGCGTCCTTCTCAAATACCTCCCCACCCCAGACACCCCCATTCCACCAGACCCCACCCCACCAAACATCTGCGTCCCCACCCCGCCGGAAACCACCACCCATCCAGACAACCCCTCCAACACCCCCATGGAAATCGTGCGGCCTGGTCCCCAGGAGGCGAAGGGTGAGTGATCTCTTTTCCTCTTTTAACTTTTCAGCACCAACATGGCCAATATAAGAGTTGGATGTGTTAACGTACGCGGCCTGGGGATGCCCTGGAAACAGGGCAAACTCTTAAACGACCTCAGGTCACACAGTTTGGATGTGGTAGCCATTTGCGAGTCCAGGATCCACGGCGAGCGACAGCTGGCCCCCATCTTCGATGACTTTGAAATCTACGCATCTCTCTGTCAACCGGGGGGTGGGGGCGGAGTTGCCGTTTTGCTGCGGAAACACCTGGGCCTCGTAACACAGACGGTACATCTGGACCCGGAGGGTCGACTGGTGGTCCTAGACGTTGACGGTAGTGAAGGTGGAGCCTTCAGGCTGGTGGCCGCATATGCCCCATCCGGGACACCGCGGCCAGACTTCTTCAAACGTCTAGAGACTTTTCTGGGAACGTCCCGCTCCTTGCTTTTAGTGGGGGACTGGAATGGAATCCTAGATGCACGTTGGGACTATGTGGGAGCATGTCCCGACAAAGGGGGGTGTAACAGCCTCAAACAGTTAATCGACCGATTTGACCTGGCCGATAGATATCGACTAGATTTTCCGACTGCGCCAATGTGGACGTGGAGTAATCGTAGCGGAACATCTAGATCGTACCTAGATAGGGTTCTAGTTAGAAATAAGGATAGGGACATGTTAAGCTGTCCACAAATGTTCATGGTTGCCTATTCAGATCACAAACTAGTGACCTGCATGGCCAACCTTGATAGAACCCATAGACAAGGACCCGGCTACTGGAAGCTGAACTTGTCGTTACCGACAAGCAAAGCCTACAGTAGACGGATTAGCACTTTAGTTAAACAGCACTTGACAGGGGCCATTGTCAACAACAGATGGTGGTACTCTCTCAAGAGGGCAGTTAGATTAGACTCGATAGTTTTTAGTAAAGAATTAGCGTTAGATAGAAATAGAACCGAGAAGGAACTGGTAGATAAAGTAGAAGAGGCAATTAGAAGTGGCAACGTAGCCAGCGTGCTAGCAACGAGAACGGCCTTGGACCAGTTCTTCGACGCAAAGCACGAGGGCTGCGTTGTCAGAAGCAAAATACGTGCTCTGGGAAACGAGGGAGCCAAAGCTGTTAGCTGGGCCCGAGTGACGGAGGCAAAAAGTGGCAACAAGTCCACGATTCGGTCTTTGAAGGACCAAAACGGACGCGTGATACGTGAGCCGAAGCAGATGTGTGCGGCTTTTCAGCGGCACTTTGCTCGGCTGTTCGGGGGGAGCGGCGCGCCGGGAGAGGCTATGGATTTCGGTCCATACCTCGACGGCCTACCGCGACTCTCGGACAGTGAGGCGAAGTTCTGCGAAAAGCCGATTTCAGCCACTGAGATAGGGGACGCGCTGAGCCAATGCGGCAAACGCAAATCTCCAGGTCTCGACGGTCTACCCTACGAATTTTACGTAGCAATGCCGGACTTATTCTCCGGTCTCCTGGAAGCGGTCTACTGCAACTGGCAACAGAACGGGAGAATTCCCAGTTCTGTAACCGGGGGCGTGGTCACACTAATCAGGAAGGACGAGAATAAGGGGGATGACATAGGCAACTTCCGGCCCATAACTCTGCTAAACACAGAGTTACAGATTTTGGCCAAGGTGTTGGCAAAGAGGCTGGCGCTTGTCGTCGAGAACCTGGTGGGAGAAGCGCAGACATGCGCGATCCCGACCAGGTCCATACACGACAACCTCCACCTCATGCGATACATCATAGAGAGGGTAGGGTGTAAACCCGGCTTCGGTGGGGCCCTGATCAACTTGGATCAGTCTAAGGCTTTCGATAGGGTTGACCATCGTTACCTGGATGCGGTGCTCGAGGCGGCAGGCTTCGGACCCGTGTTCAGGGGCTGGATTGCTGCAATGCACAACAGCAACATCTGCTCAAGGGTCAAGGTGAACGGTTACCTCTCGGAGCCGTTCCATATTACGCGATCCATTCGACAGGGATGCCCTCTCTCCTCCCTTCTGTACGTACTGACTCTCGAGCCACTACTGCGGAAGCTGGAGCTATTGCAGGGCATCCCTCTGGAACCGGGACTGCGGAAAGCGGCGTCGGCCTACGCCGACGACGTGACAGTAATGGTGTCGAGCGCCTCGCAAATCGAGGAAGTCGGCACCTTACTAAAGGAATACGAAAGTCTCACAGGAGCGAAGCTGAACCGGGACAAGTCCATCGGTTTGCAACTCGGATCGTGGAGAGGCAGACCGATGCCTTCCGATGGCGTCGTCGGACGCTGGACGGAAGGACCGGTAAAGCTGCTCGGGGTCTGGTTTGGTCCGGACCTCCAGGTGGAGAAGAACTGGAACGAAGTGACGGCCAAGGTGTTTGCACTCACCCAGAAGTGGGCCGAGTGCAAACTATCCTTGAAAGGTCGAGCGGAGGTGGCGAACACTTTTATAGCGTCCGCCATCTACTACCGCTTGACCGTCGTGCCTTGTCCAGCCAAAACGCTCGCCAAAATGGAGCGCGCCCTCTTCCGATTCCTTTGGAAGAGGCGGGCTCCTTTGGTAAGAAGATCCATCTGCTGCCAACACCCTTCTAACGGAGGGCTGGGGATGCCGTGGTTGACGATGCGCAAACACGCGCTCAGGCTGCGGCATCTCTACGTATTCCTCACCGGACAACCGGTGTGGGCCCCGTTCGTGAGGCGAGCCTTCCCACGACTCGTCTCGCTGACCGAGCTGCAGTCCTGGGTCAAGCAGAGACCGAGGAAAATGGGCGACTGGCACATCGAATGTGCTCAGGCGCTCACAGCCCTCTGGCAGGCGGACCCAGCGATCAGTGGAGACTCCACTTCGTCATTCTATAGAGGGTTGGTCCGCAGCAAGTGCGACGACGCGCTCGGTGAAACTCTAGGCGTGGAGGAAGATGAACTGGCCAGTCTGTTCGGTAGGACCTTCCGCCCGGGACCGATGGACAACTTCCAAAAGTCCCTGGCCTGGCAGTGCTACCGAGGAGCTCTACCAGTTCGAGACAAGCTCTACAGACATGGGCGCCCGGGCAGGGACCCTGCAAAAAAGATCTGTCCGAGGTGCGTGCGAGACGAAGAAACCGTCGCGCACGCATTCATACACTGCCCGGGCGTCACTGACCTGTGGGGCTATGTAGAACGACTATTGTCGCGGGTGGGACCAATCCAGTTGACCACCGAGTCCATTGTCATGATCAAACCGCCACCCTCCTTCAAAAACGAAGGAGAGGCGGTTTTCCTTTGTGTGATAGCTATGGCGAAAGAGGTTGTATGGTAGACAAGGTTGAAAGGGCTGAGGTCAGACACCTTTCTCTCCGGCCAACAACTGATTCTTTTTTTCAAATACCACTTTGGAAGAAGAATCAGGATGGAGAGAGAGGTGCTGTACCCCAGCAAGTTTTATGAAAGGTGGGTGAAAGTGGCGAGAATGGCCCGAGTGAATGGGCCTTCTCTCTATATCAGCCTGTAGGTTGAGGAAAAGGAGGAGGAGAGGAAAGGAGTACAAGCTCTTCGTACTCCTGGAGATGAGGGTTGCACATTTTTTTCGGGGGTCTGTGTTACCCATATAAACTGTCTCCCTCTATTGGGGAAAATCGACTAACTTTTAAATTCCATCTGTGATAACATTTTACACGTTTTTATTGTATGTAAACTTCCCCCTTTGTATTTGTCCCCTTCTTTTGTGCCCCTGTGGCTAATAAAGAAATATATCTATCTATCTATCTATCTATCTATCTATCTATCTATCTATCTATGTCACTGACCTGTGGGGCTATGTAGAACGACTATTGTCGCGGGTGGGACCAATCCGGTTGACCACCGAGTCCATTGTCATGATCAAACCGCCACCCTCCTTCAAAAACGAAGGAGAGGCGGTTTTCCTTTGTGTGATAGCTATGGCGAAAGAGGTTGTATGGTGGACAAGGTTGAAAGGGCTGAGGTCAGACACCTTTCTCTCCGGCCAACAACTGGTTCTTTTTTTCAAATACCACTTTGGAAGAAGAATCAGGATGGAGAGAGAGGTGCTGCACCCCAGCAAGTTTTATGAAAGGTGGGTGAAAGTGGCGAGAATGGCCCGAGTGAATGGGCCTTCTCTCTATATCAGCCTGTAGGTTGAGGAAAAGGAGGAGGAGAGGAAAGGAGTACAAACTCTTCGTATTACTGGAGTTGAGGGTTGCACATTTTTTCGGGGGTATGTATTACCCATATGAACTGTCTCCCCTATTGGGGAAAATCGACTAACTTTTTAAATTGCATTTGTGATAACATTTTACACGTTTTTATTGTATGTAAACTTCCCCCTTTGTATTTGTCCCCTTCTTTTGTGCCCCTGTGTCTAATAAAGAAACATATCTATCTATCTATCTATCTATCTATCGGTCTTTGAAGGACCAAAACGGACGCGTGATACGTGAGCCGAAGCAGATGTGTGCGGCTTTTCAGCGGCACTTTGCTCGGCTGCTCGGCGGGAGCGGCGCGCCGGGAGAGGCTATGGATTTCGGTCCATACCTCGACGGCCTACCGCGACTCTCGGACGGCGAGGCGAAGTTCTGCGAAAAGCCGATTTCAGCCACTGAGATAGGGGACGCGCTGAGCCAATGCGGCAAACGCAAATCTCCAGGTCTCGACGGTCTACCCTACGAATTTTACGTAGCAATGCCGGACTTATTCTCCGGTCTCCTGGAAGCGGTCTACTGCAACTGGCAACAGAACGGGAGAATTCCCAGTTCTGTAACCGGGGGCGTGGTCACACTAATCAGGAAGGACGAGAATAAGGGGGATGACATAGGCAACTTCCGGCCCATAACTCTGCTAAACACAGAGTTACAGATTTTGGCCAAGGTGTTGGCAAAGAGGCTGGCGCTTGTCGTCGAGAACCTGGTGGGAGAAGCGCAGACATGCGCGATCCCGACCAGGTCCATACACGACAACCTCCACCTCATGCGATACATCGGTGGGGCCCTGATCAACTTGGATCAGTCTAAGGCTTTCGATAGGGTTGACCATCGTTACCTGGATGCGGTGCTCGAGGCGGCAGGCTTCGGACCCGTGTTCAGGGGCTGGATTCCTGCAATGCACAACAGCAACATATACTCAAGGGTCAAGGTGAACGGCTACCTCTCGGAGCCGTTCCATATTACGCGATCCATTCGACAGGGATGCCCTCTCTCTCCTCCCTTCTGTACGTACTGACTCTCGAGCCACTACTGCGGAAGCTGGAGCTATTGCAGGGCATCCCTCTGGAACCGGGACTGCGGAAAGCGGCGTCGGCCTACGCCGACGATGTGACAGTAATGGTGTCGAGCGCCTCGCAAATCGAGGAAGTCGGCACCTTACTAAAGGAATACGAAAGTCTCACGGGAGCGAAGCTGAACCGGGACAAGTCCATCGGTTTGCAACTCGGATCGTGGAGAGGCAGACCGATGCCTTCCGATGGCGTCGTCGGACGCTGGACGGAAGGACCGGTAAAGCTGCTCGGGGTCTGGTTTGGTCCGGACCTCCAGGTGGAGAAGAACTGGAACGAAGTGACGGCCAAGGTGTTTGCACTCACCCAGAAGTGGGCCGAGTGCAAACTATCCTTGAAAGGTCGAGCGGAGGTGGCGAACACTTTTATAGCGTCCGCCATCTACTACCGCTTGACCGTCGTGCCTTGTCCAGCCAAAACGCTCGCCAAAATGGAGCGCGCGCTCTTCCGATTCCTTTGGAAGAGGCGGGCTCCTTTGGTGAGAAGATCCATCTGCTGCCAACACCCTTCTAACGGAGGGTTGGGGATGCCGTGGTTGACGATGCGCAAACACGCGCTCAGGCTGCGGCATCTCTACGTATTCCTCACCGGACAACCGGTGTGGGCCCCGTTCGTGAGGCGAGCCTTCCCACGACTCGTCTCGCTGACCGAGCTGCAGTCCTGGGTCAAGCAGAGACCGAGGAAAATAGGCGACTGGCACATCGAATGTGCTCAGGCGCTCACAGCCCTCTGGCAGGCGGACCCGGCGATCAGTGGAGACTCCACTTCGTCATTCTATAGAGGGTTGGTCCGCAGCAAGTGCGACGACGCGCTCGGTGAAACTCTAGGCGTAGAGGAAGATGAACTGGCCAGTCTGTTCGGTAGGACCTTCCGCCCGGGACCGATGGACAACTTCCAAAAGTCCCTGGCCTGGCAGTGCTACCGAGGAGCTCTACCAGTTCGAGACAAGCTCTACAGACATGGGCGCCCGGGCAGGGACCCTGCAAAAAAGATCTGTCCGAGGTGCGTGCGAGACGAAGAAACCGTCGCGCACGCATTCATACACTGCCCGGGCGTCACTGACCTGTGGGGCTATGTAGAACGACTATTGTCGCGGGTGGGACCAATCCAGTTGACCACCGAGTCCATTGTCATGATCAAACCGCCACCCTCCTTCAAAAACGAAGGAGAGGCGGTTTTCCTTTGTGTGATAGCTATGGCGAAAGAGGTTGTATGGTGGACAAGGTTGAAAGGGCTGAGGTCAGACACCTTTCTCTCCGGCCAACAACTGATTCTTTTTTTCAAATACCACTTTGGAAGAAGAATCAGGATGGAGAGAGAGGTGCTGCACCCCAGCAAGTTTTATGAAAGGTGGGTGAAAGTGGCGAGAATGGCCCGAGTGAATGGGCCTTCTCTCTATATCAGCCTGTAGGTTGAGGAAAAGGAGGAGGAGAGGAAAGGAGTACAAGCTCTTCGTACTCCTGGAGATGAGGGTTGCACATTTTTTTTCGGGGGTATGTGTTACCCATATAAACTGTCTCCCCCTATTGGGGAAAATCGACTAACTTTTAAATTCCAGCTGTGATAACATTTTACACGTTTTTATTGTATGTAAACTTCCCCCTTTGAATTTGTCCCCTTCTTTTGTGCTCCTGTGGCTAATAAAGAAATATATCTATCTATCTATCTCTCTCTCTATATATATATATATAATTGTTTCTACTTTAGGCACAAGGCCAGCAATCACCCAGTACATTACTGGTACTTTATTTTATCGACCCCGTAAGGATGAAAGCCAAAGTTAACCTCGGCGGGATTTAAACTCAGACTGTAAAGGGACATAACTATGCTAGAAAGCATGGTGTCCGATATTATATATATATATATAAATATATATATATATATAATGTAGGCATATATATATATATGTATCTTTGAAAGGCCAGCTAGATGATGTTTACATGAAAAATGTGATGCTGCAAGGATATGAAACATGGACAGTAAATACAGAGGATCTGCAAAGACTGGAAAGAAATTAAGTAAGTATGCTGAAATGGATGTGTGATGTTAAAATGCATAAAATGCAAAGCTTGGATGAGTTGAGGGAAAATTTGGGTATAAGAGGAATCAGATGTAGTGTACAAGGTAGAAGTCCACGAAGGATTGGATATGTGATACATATCAATGTTGAGCATTGAGTAAAGAAGTTCTATGAGTTCCTAGTGGAAGGAAGTTGCAGTAAAGCAAGACCAAGGAACACCATTTAACATCTATTCACATGCTTGCATTGATTAGACAGTTGTCACATTCTGAGGTTAGACAAGTCAGGTCACCGTGTCTTGCTCATATGTTCCGTTTTGGGCTAGGTTTTCCACAGCTAGATGTTCTTCCTAACCTCAACCATTTTACAGCATATACTGGGGGACTTTTTCATAGCACCAACACTAGAACCTCACAGAGTATATATATATATTTGGTTTTGATCATCATATCGATGTATTGATATGGTTTGATTTATTCTCCGATTTATTCTCCAATTCAGAAACTGCATGAACAGTTAAAGAATTTGATCTGATAAGTATGACCATCTCAATCTATTAAAGTGGTCTAACTTATTTATTTTTCAATCCACAGACTGTTTTTGCAGTCAGGGATTTTGGTCAGGCTCCTTATTTTTAAGTTGCTTGAGGTTGTGTATATCCCCAGGGAACGATTTTTATCGACCCACCAGTGATATGTATAAGATATTCTCTCTTTCTCTCTCTCACTCTCTCTCTCTCTCTCTATATATATATATATATATATATATGGTTGGTGGTAGGAAGGGCATCCAGCTATAGAAAACTTGCTAAACAAAGGAACAGGAGGACTCTTCAGCTACATCAAAAGATTGACAAACTCCCTCATTCCGGTGATTTACATTGTAAATTCCTCCAGTACACTCTGTTATGGTGTTAGTGATAGTAAGGGCATCCTGCTGTCGAAAATTTGCCAAACAAAGGGTTGGGAGAGCTCTTCAGCTGTATCAAAGACAACCCTCCCAATACTGGTGTCACAATAAAATGTACTTGGTAGAGTGCAGGATCATATGTAAGCATGTTGCAGGCTGCTATCGCACCTGAGCACTCAGTTGATTGTGGGAATATATGTGAGTGAGGTACAAGCACCAGACCCATACATGGGCTAGTAACTCCGCTTGAGTCTTATCACAATCTGCTGATGACCCATCCAGCTTGTACAGGCAGAGAAAGTGGACGTTGAACGATGAAAATAATGATGATGATAATGATATGTTTAATATAAAATGAAATAAAAGACTTTTAAAAGATCATTATTCTTGAAGTGTGGATTGGCAGTATCGGTAGAGGGTCGGACGCCATGTTTTGACGCATAGAGTTACGGCCCTTACCATTCTGAGTTCAAATCCCGCCGAGGTTAACTTTGTCTTTCATCCTTACGGGGTCGATAAAATAAAGTACCAGTAATACACTGGGTAATTGCTGGTCTTGTGCCAAAAGTAGAAACAGTTATTATTGAAGTGTATGTCTGTTACTTCCAAGAAAAAATGTGGTTTTCTCTGACTTCTGATGATATGCTAACAGAAATTTTTCTTTTTTTTATTACAGAAAGAGAAGAGTTATCCCTCTTAAAATTATATAATTAAACTGTCAAGGTAGAGTTGCAGCCCTCTAAGTATAATTGATATAAAATTGGTGTATGGTCAGTAATTGTTTCTAAATTCATCATTCGATGCTTGCACAGAATGACCAAAGGTAGGAGCTTATTATGGTTTCATATGAGGTTAAGTGACTAAGTGTAAGAGATTCTCTCTTGAGGTGGGACGCCTATCCACCGTAGGGTTAACTGCTTTTATTTATTTTCAGCTGAGTGAATTGGTGCAGCATGAAATGAAGTACTTTGTTTAAATATACAACACACCATCCAGTCGGAGAATCGAATCCATGACTTTATGATCACCAACCCAACATCCTGACCACTAGGCCATGCGCATTCATTGTGACGTATAAGCCAGTAAATGTTAATTTAATTAAAATAGCAAGAACAATTCATTAATAAAATAAAGTACCAGTAATGCACTGATTAATTGCTGGCCTTGTGCCAAAAGTAGAAACAATTATCTCGAAAGCTGAGTAAAGTAAAAAAAGAAGCAAGGGAGACAACCCTAATTTTAAAAATATGCAATACAGTAAAGAGTGAATCTGCTCTTTAATATAAATTATTATGTACAGTGCTAAGGTGCACTACAAGTTTATTTAGGTGTATTTCAGTCGTATTAGACATCATTACCAAAACGTAGTGAAACTGTTAAATAGGAAAACACCTTCCCATTTTTAAAAACCAGAATTAATCATTTAGATAATTATGGTACTCATTACTAATGGTGTAATTATAAATAAAATATCTTGGGTTCTTACATCAAATATGTTCATGACTATTTTACCTCAATCGTTCTTTTTGAAGTTATAAGCTATAAAAGAATACTTTTACAGACATATATATATACACAGAGAAATTCCAAACTTGGAAGCATGGCCTAGAATCAAAAGGCCTGAAAGTTAACTTGTCTAAGACTAAAGTCCTAATATGTAGGATGGAGAATAGGGCACTGGTCCCATCTGGGAAATGGCCATGCTTAGTGTGTAGGAAAGGAGTAGGCAGAAACTCCATTTTATGTCCCAAATGCAAAGTATGGGTGCATAAAAGATGTAGTGGGATCACAGGTAAGCTAACTAAGAATATAGATTTTATATGTGGCCGGTGCTCTGGTGCAATAAGTAGCAGCAAATGCCCACAGAATACTAGCTCATTCCATTGCCCAGATGGTTCTATAGAAATAGTGGACACCTTCCGTTACCTGGGTGACAAAATCAGCAGTGGTGGAGGGTGCTCCGAAAGTACTGTAGCTAGAGTCCAAACGGGATGGAAAAAGTTCAGAGAGCTTATACCACTATTGGCCGCTAAAGGTTTCTCTCTAAAAATAAAAGGCAGGCTGTATGATGCCTGCATACGAACAGCGTTGTTACATGGAAGTGAGACATGGACCTTGTGTGCAGAGGATCTACGCAGATTGGAGAGGAACGAAGCTTGCATGCTCCGTTGGATGTGTAATAGTAATATACGCGAACAGCAAAGCATAAATGAACTAAGTGAGAAATTAGGAATAAGAGGGATCAGATGCTGTTTACTCGAGAGAAGACTACGTTGGTATGGTCACGTGATGCACATGAAAGATGACAGCTGTATAAAAAAGTGCAGGGCGATCAAAATAGACGGTAGCCATGGAGTAGACAGACCCAGAAAACCCTGGGACGACTTGATAAAATCCGACCTCACACACTTACACCTCTCCAAGAAAATGTCACTGGACCGAGATCTTTGGCGCTACGTAGTAATACAGAAGACCCGCCTTGCCTAAGTACAAAGCAAAACCTACTGTCAGTAGGCACCTCTTAACTAAAATACACCCCTTCCCACTAACCCTACCCCCACCGCCATCTACACTACCTCTTTCGATGTAAAGCTATGTTGGTACCACAACATCCAGTCCACACTGTAATGTGGCCATGTAGGTAACACGGTAAAAACCTCCCAGTCCATACTATAAACGTGGTTGGTGTTAGGAAGGGCATCCAGCCGTAGAAAACCTGCCAGACAGTCCTGAGCAAGACAACCAATCTTGGTTCAAGTGGGACAATTCCCGTCCAGACCCATGCTAGCGTGGAAAATGGACGTTAAACGATGATGATGATGATGATGATGATAGAGCATAAATACATAATTTCTTTTTCTTTGCTGTTTAGTGGGGCAGGGAATGCCATGGTTCTTTTCAGGGCCTCCAAGACTGGTGGGTGGTAGGAAAGCAGTTGCTTTCAAACCTAAGATCTGCTCTGAATGCTTGCAATAGACAGAACTCTGCAAAAAGCACTCAAAGGCCATATGGTGGTGTTAAACATAATGATTGGGGCGTTAGCCTCAAAATTGTAAGGACATGACTTTGATCCATGGAATGGCTGGTGACTTTTGTCTTTCAGCAAGACACTTTATTTCACATTGCTGGAAAAAAGCTAGTTGTAACAATTCCGGATCCAAGTTATGCCAATCTTGGACAACATTGATGGTATGGAGAGGGGATACTGGCATGCATAGGCCACTGCTGATCTTTCATAAGATACCTTGCACAAGCTTGTGCCTTGAAGACAAACTTTCTAGGTGTACACCTAAGGCCAGTCATGATTAAAAGGGGCTTTTAAAAATGTGAAAGTACTTTAGTTTACTGTAAATTACATATATTGACCACAAATTCTCCTAAGTATAACATCATCATCTTAGTTTAATGTTTATTTTCCAAGTTTGCATGGGATTGTAACATTATGAGATTAAACAAGTCAGGTGACCATGTCTTGCTTGGTTTTCTGTGGCTGAATGCCCTTTCTAGTGACAACTATTTTACAGTGTAATGGGAACATTTTTCGTAGCACCAACACTACCACTTTAAACGTTGGACTGGGTACTTTTTATTGTGGTAACAGCACAAGCTGCATGAACAATATTTCCTTCATAGAATTGATAAACAATATTGATTTGATCTTTACTATTTACTTGGTCAGTTAGAATGCATTGTATTCATTTTTACCCTCTGCATTCTGAATTCACTTTCTCTTTCTCAATTCTCTCTCCTTCTCTAAAACAAATCGGCTGTTTTCAGACCTGGAGAATGATAAGCTCCATCAGGTTTTAAATTTCCTAGAAACACCATATATTACTATAGCATCCTTACATCTCCACCAAGAGTTACATGTCTGTTATACATACATTTGTTTAGGAAGGTTTGGTTGCTATTTCTAGCTGATCAATTGACAACTCCTTTTCAACTTTTTCAAACCAACATCAGGAGGAAATATGTTTTGATAAAATCATTTTACTATTTTATAACTTTCCATCTTAGAAATTTTTGGAAGTGATTCCATTTATTTATTTATAATGTTACATTTTTAAATTCCAATAGAATTGAAATCCTTAATAGAGCCTTATTTTTCGTACTGATACCACCCATCTTTGAAAGTCCATATCTCCAATAGGTGAGCAGGGAAACCAAATGGACAAAATATTCACGTATGTTTATTTGATCTTTTGCTTTTCAGCTTCTTGTTGTTGATTTTATGTAATTCTCTCCCTTGTACAAAAAAAAAAATGAAATGGGAAAATAAAAGAGAAAAGACACTGATGAGAAATGAATGACAAACAAGAGACCAGCTTTTATTTTGACCAAAATATTACAATGTTATTTGAAAAGGAAAACGGGGAGGGCAGGATAAGTGACTTCATCTAAGTTATATTATTGTTCATCTGGAAATTAAAAAAAAAAAAGTTATTGTAAGATTAAAGGCTGTCCCAAGCTCTGAGGTTCATTAGGCCAGAGCTTATCGTGGTTTCATTGGTGTTAGGTAATTGAGATTACAAAACATTTCCCTGGACAGGATGGTAGTCTGTCATAGGTTTAACCCTCAGCTGCTGCTGGGACTCTTTTTCAGCTGACTAAACTGGAACAACATGAAGTGAAGTGTTTTGCTCAACATCACAATATATTGCCTGGTGCAGGAATCGAATCCATGACTTTGCAATCATGAACCCAATGCCCTAACCGCTAGTTTGCTCACCTCTGCCTGTAGGAGCATATAAAATATGTATGTAAAAAATGAAAGTAATATGTTGCTGTTTTGTATAGTTGACAAGCTGAGATGTAAGTGTAAAAGACAGATTTGTTTTTGTGAGATAAAAGATTATTAGCTTTCTATATATTTTACTGCTATTTAGTTCCTCTTTGTTTTGAGTTCAAATCTCTCCATGACTGATTTCACTTCTCATCAAGAAAATAAATAATAGTAATATAATTCTTTCTAACATTGGTACACATGACTAGCAATTTGGATGAAGGGGAAAGTTGAGTGTATCTATCCCAGTACTTAACTGGTACTTTATTTCATCAACCACAGAAGGATGAAAGGCAAAGTTGTCCTCAGTGGGATTTGAATTCAAAATGCAGAAAGTCATAACTAAATCCTGCAACACATTTTGTCTGATGCTCCACTGACACTGCCAATCTCCTACCTTAAATATAATTTCTTGAAGCATTTTAACTAAAGAATAATCAACTGTATATATATTTTATTAGTATTTAATCTTTTTGATACTAACCCAGCCCAAACTATTTCTGGTTTGTATGAAAGAAATCCACCCATTTTAAAGAGTTCCTCTTTAAATTAAAATCTTCCAACATAATTTTATATAAGAATTGTATGTTAAGTTACTCTATTAATACAGAAATAATTATAATTTGAGAAAATCCCACAAATTTCTTCATTAATTAATTGAAATAGCATATATTTTGTTTAAAATAGGATCATGAAACAATTAATCTGGTTCTACTTTGTTTTGAGTTGAAATCTCACCATGATTGACCTCATTTCTCATCAATTAAATATGTAGCAATAATATAATGTCTTCAATTCTATGAATTACATCTCTTCCATAAAGATTGTCCCAGTCCCAAAATCAATATTTGGGATGTTTACTTAAATGTAAACTTTTAAAGGTTTACCCTATCTTATGACTTTATGCATAGGATTTGCTTCTTTTTTTTTTTCATTTTCAGCTTGAAGCCAACAATATTTTTCTTAAGAATCTACATAAAAAAGAATAAAGAGAGTTTACTTTAGCATTTATTTTTTATTAAGTTATAACAATAAAAGCCATCATCATCATAACCATAACCATCATCATTTTACATCTATTTTCCATGCTGGCATCATAATGTGAGACAAAATTGGTCAGAGAACCTCATCTTGCTCATATATTTCATTGTTGCCATGGCTTATACTGCTTGATACTCTTCCTAAAGCCAACCCACTTTACAGAGTGTATGAAGTGCATTTTCAGTCATTACCCAAGAATCATAACCATAGGTAAGGGTTGGCACAATACTGAATAGAAGATAGCGAGTTTGGCTTTTACACCTACCTCCCTTCTTCTGATTACAGAATGCTGAAGCTGGCACATTACTGCACCAGCTCCTGCAATTCTTGCACTTAATTCAGCCTCCTGCTTTCCATAACTCATGAACACAGCCCCAAGAAACTTGAACCACCTGCCTCAGTGAAACTCCACTCAGATGTTGAGAGGACGGGTGTCTCAGTCTTCATAACACTTATTTTCATTTCAGCGATGCAGCACTCGGCATCAAACCTACCAAGTGAATGTCGGAGATCACTTGCTGATTAGTTAAGTAATACCATGATGTCTGCAAATTCCAACTGACTGATCTTACATCTGCCAGTCGTGATACCACTTCCACCCCAGCTGCGTATGTCAATCCTATTCATGAAAATAATGAACAATTACACACCCTTGGTGGAGTCCAACTCCTACATTGAATGGTTTTGATTTAGCACTATTTATCCAAACACAAATACTAGAGCATTCATATAGAGACATCAGGGCAACAAGAAGTTGTCCATCGATCATAAACTCCTGCAGAACCTTCCATGGCAGGTCCTGTGGAACGTAGTCATATGCCTTTTCGAGGTCTATGAAGCAAACATGCAGTATTCCCATGATTTCTCAAAGACCTGCCGCAGTGTGAGTATTTGGTCAGCTGTGCTATGTCTGGGGTGAAAACTACACTTTTATCTTATTTAATTCCTTCAAATTCTTGATTTTCAAAATTAATTTAAAAATATACACATGTTTCATGAAAAATATGGTAACAAATGGGTTAATGTACTATTAGGAAAGGTACATATTTTTATAGACATTCTGTAACACACCTGCTTCATTAGATTCTGGATTGTCATTATTAGTGGCATCTCCTCCTCCACATTCCTCAGTCTTGTAATCATCTGCAATTCATAATGAAAAAAAAATCATAAATAGAATAATACATGAAATATATGGCTGTGTGGCTAAGGAATTCACTTCACAACCATGTGGTTCTATGTTCAGTCATGTTTGGTGGTACCTTGGTCAAATGTCTTTTAATATAGCCTAGAGGTTTCACCAATGCCATGTCAGTGGAATTTGGTAGACAGAAACTGCAGATCACACACACACACACACATATATATAAATTATAAAGAGTCATGACCCCAACATCTGAGCTCTTGCCGTTTCAACTGCCAGTTCCAGACTTTATACAATATAGTCATACTCTACTATCTCAAGTATCGAGTAGTCTTTGGGTAATGGCCTAACCAGTTTCAAACGGAATCCATCCTTATATATATATATATATAGGTGTGTGTAGAGTGGTGGTGCCCCTCCATATGTCTATGTATGTGTTTTATGTCTTAAATTGTTAAACAATTTGATAAAGAAGGTAGGATAAAATAAATAACAGACTTGAAAAAAATAAGTACTGGTGGGTAATATGATTGATTAAAATCAAGGTGGTGCTCAAGCATGGCTGCAGTCTGATGACTGAAACTAATAAAAGGATAAAAGAATATATATATGAGCAAGACACTTTATTTTACATTGCTCCAGTTCACTCAGCTGGGAAAAAATGAATTGTGACATCACTTACATGACCTTTCTCTCAGACATTGGTGACATAGAGTGGGGAGACAGACACACATGACCTTTCTCTCAGACATTGGTGACATAGAGTGGGGAGACAGATACACATGGCCTTTCTCTCAGACATTGGTGACATAGAGTGGGGAGACAGACATACATGACCTTTCTCTCAGACATTGGTGACATAGAGTGGGGAGACAGAAACACATGGCCTTTCTCTCAGACATTGGTGACATAGAGTGGGGAGACAGACATACATGACCTTTCTCTCAGACATTGGTGACATAGAATGGGGAGACAGACACACATGACCTTTCTCTCAGACATTGGTGACATAGAGTGGGGAGACAGACACACATGGCCTTTCTCTCAGACATTGGTGACATAGAGTGGGGGGGACAGACCCACATGACCTTTTTCCCAGACATTGGTGACATAGAATGGGGAGACAGACATACATGACCTTTCTCTCAGACATTGGTGACATAGAGTGGGGAGACAGACACACATGACCTTTCTCTCAGACATTGGTGACATAGAGTGGGGAGACAGACACACATGGCCTTTCTCTCAGACATTGGTGACATAGAGTGGGGAGACAGACACACATGACCTTTCTCTCAGACATTGGTGACATAGAGTGGGGAGACAGACACACATGACCTTTCTCTCAGACATTGGTGACATAGAGTGGGGAGACAGACCCACATGACCTTTCTCTCAGACATTGGTGACATAGAGTGGGGAGACAGACACACATGACCTTTCTCTCAGACATTGGTGATATAGAGTGGGGAGACAGACATACATGACCTTTCTCTCAGACATTGGTGACATAGAGTGGGGAGACAGACACACATGGCCTTTCTCTCAGACATTGGCGATATAGAGTGGGGAGACAGACACACATGACCTTTCTCTCAGACATTGGTGACATAGAGTGGGGAGACAGACACACATGGCCTTTCTCTCAGACATTGGTGACATAGAGTGGGGAGACAGACACACATGGCCTTTCTCTCAGACATTGGTGACATAGAGTGGGGAGACAGACACACATGGCCTTTCTCTCAGACATTGGTGATATAGAGTGGGGAGACAGACATACATGACCTTTCTCTCAGACATTTGTGACATAGAGTGGGGAGACAGACACACATGACCTTTCTCTCAGACATTGGTGACATAGAGTGGGGAGACAGACACACATGACCTTTCTCTCAGACATTGGTGACATAGAGTGGGGAGACAGACACACATGGCCTTTCTCTCAGACATTGGTGACATAGAGTGGGGAGACAGACACACATGGCCTTTCTCTCAGACATTGGTGACATAGAGTGGGGAGACAGACACACATGGCCTTTCTCTCAGACATTGGTGACATAGAGTGGGGAGACAGACACACATGGCCTTTCTCTCAGACATTGGTGACATAGAGTGGGGAGACAGACACACATGGCCTTTCTCTCAGACATTGGTGATATAGAGTGGGGAGACAGACATACATGACCTTTCTCTCAGACATTTGTGACATAGAGTGGGGAGACAGACACACATGACTTTCTCTCAGACATTGGTGACATAGAGTGGGGAGACAGACACACATGACCTTTCTCTCAGACATTGGTGACATAGAGTGGGGAGACAGACACACATGACCTTTCTCTCAGACATTGGCGATATAGAGTGGGGAGACAGACACACATGACCTTTCTCTCAGACATTGGTGACATAGAGTGGGGAGACAGACACACATGACCTTTCTCTCAGACATTGGTGATATAGAGTGGGGAGACAGACATACATGACCTTTCTCTCAGACATTGGTGACATAGAGTGGGGAGACAGACACACATGGCCTTTCTCTCAGACATTGGCGATATAGAGTGGGGAGACAGACACACATGACCTTTCTCTCAGACATTGGTGACATAGAGTGGGGAGACAGACACACATGGCCTTTCTCTCAGACATTGGTGACATAGAGTGGGGAGACAGACACACATGGCCTTTCTCTCAGACATTGGTGACATAGAGTGGGGAGACAGACACACATGGCCTTTCTCTCAGACATTGGTGATATAGAGTGGGGAGACAGACATACATGACCTTTCTCTCAGACATTTGTGACATAGAGTGGGGAGACAGACACACATGACCTTTCTCTCAGACATTGGTGACATAGAGTGGGGAGACAGACACACATGACCTTTCTCTCAGACATTGGTGACATAGAGTGGGGAGACAGACACACATGGCCTTTCTCTCAGACATTGGTGACATAGAGTGGGGAGACAGACACACATGACCTTTCTCTCAGACATTGGTGACATAGAGTGGGGAGACAGACACACATGGCCTTTCTCTCAGACATTGGTGACATAGAGTGGGGAGACAGACACACATGGCCTTTCTCTCAGACATTGGTGACATAGAGTGGGGAGACAGACACACATGGCCTTTCTCTCAGACATTGGTGACATAGAGTGGTGAGACAGACACACATGGCCTTTCTCTCAGACATTGGTGACATAGAGTGGGGAGACAGACACACATTACCTTTCTCTCAGACATTGGTGACATAGAGTGGGGAGACAGACACACATGGCCTTTCTCTCAGACATTGGTGACATAGAGTGGGGAGACAGACACACATGACCTTTCTCTCAAACATTGGTGACATAGAGTGGGGAGACAGACACACATGGCCTTTCTCTCAGACATTGGTGACATAGAGTGGTGAGACAGACACACATGGCCTTTCTCTCAGACATTGGTGACATAGAGTGGGGAGACAGACACACATGGCCTTTCTCTCAGACATTGGTGATATAGAGTGGGGAGACAGACATACATGACCTTTCTCTCAGACATTTGTGACATAGAGTGGGGAGACAGACACACATGACCTTTCTCTCAGACATTGGTGACATAGAGTGGGGAGACAGACACACATGACCTTTCTCTCAGACATTGGTGACATAGAGTGGGGAGACAGACACACATGGCCTTTCTCTCAGACATTGGTGACATAGAGTGGGGAGACAGACACACATGACCTTTCTCTCAGACATTGGTGACATTGAGTGGGGAGACAGACATACATGACCTTTCTCTCAGACATTGGTGACATAGAGTGGGGAGACAGACATACATGGCCTTTCTCTCAGACATTGGTGACATAGAGTGGGGAGACAGACACACATGACCTTTCTCTCAGACATTGGTGACATAGAGTGGGGAGACATACACACATGGCCTTTCTCAGACATTGGTGACATAGAGTGGGGAGACAGACACACATGACCTTTCTCTCAGACATTGGTGACATAGAGTGGGGAGACAGACACACATGACCTTTCTCAGACATTGGTGACATAGAGTGGGGAGACAGACACACATGGCCTTTCTCTCAGACATTGGTGACATAGAGTGGGGAGACAGACACACATGACCTTTCTCTCAGACATTGGTGACATAGAGTGGGGAGACAGACACACATGACCTTTCTCTCAGACATTGGTGACAGAGTGGGGAGACAGACACACATGGCCTTTCTCTCAGACATTGGTGACATAGAATGGGGAGACAGACACCCATGACCTTTCTCTCAGACATTGGTGACATAGAATGGGGAGACAGACATACATGAACTTTCTCTCAGACATTGGTGACATAGACACACATGACCTTTCTCTCAGACATTGGTGACATAGAGTGGGGAGACAGACACACATGACCTTTCTCTCAGACATTGGTGACATAGAGTGGGGAGACAGACACACATGGCCTTTCTCTCAGACATTGGTGACATAGAATGGGGAGACAGACACACATGACCTTTCTCTCAGACATTGGTGACATAGAATGGGGAGACAGACATACATGAACTTTCTCTCAGACATTGGTGACATAGAGTGGGGAGACAGACACACATGACCTTTCTCTCAGACATTGGTGACATAGAGTGGGGAGACAGACACACATGACCTTTCTCTCAGACATTGGTGACATAGAGTGGGGAGACAGACACACATGGCCTTTCTCTCAGACATTGGTGACATAGAATGGGGAGACAGACACACATGACCTTTCTCTCAGACATTGGTGACATAGAATGGGGAGACAGACACACATGACCTTTCTCTCAGACATTGGTGACATAGAGTGGGGAGACAGACACACATGACCTTTCTCTCAGACATTGGCGATATAGAGTGGGGAGACAGACACACATGACCTTTCTCTCAGACATTGGTGACATAGAGTGGGGAGACAGACACACATGACCTTTCTCTCAGACATTGGTGATATAGAGTGGGGAGACAGACATACATGACCTTTCTCTCAGACATTGGTGACATAGAGTGGGGAGACAGACACACATGGCCTTTCTCTCAGACATTGGCGATATAGAGTGGGGAGACAGACACACATGACCTTTCTCTCAGACATTTGTGACATAGAGTGGGGAGACAGACACACATGGCCTTTCTCTCAGACATTGGTGACATAGAGTGGGGAGACAGACACACATGGCCTTTCTCTCAGACATTGGTGACATAGAGTGGGGAGACAGACACACATGGCCTTTCTCTCAGACATTGGTGATATAGAGTGGGGAGACAGACATACATGACCTTTCTCTCAGACATTTGTGACATAGAGTGGGGAGACAGACACACATGACCTTTCTCTCAGACATTGGTGACATAGAGTGGGGAGACAGACACACATGACCTTTCTCTCAGACATTGGTGACATAGAGTGGGGAGACAGACACACATGGCCTTTCTCTCAGACATTGGTGACATAGAGTGGGGAGACAGACACACATGGCCTTTCTCTCAGACATTGGTGACATAGAGTGGGGGGGACAGACCCACATGACCTTTCTCTCAGACATTGGTGACATAGAATGGGGAGACAGACATACATGACCTTTCTCTCAGACATTGGTGACATAGAGTGGGGAGACAGACACACATGACCTTTCTCTCAGACATTGGTGACATAGAGTGGGGAGACAGACACACATGGCCTTTCTCTCAGACATTGGTGACATAGAGTGGGGAGACAGACACACATGACCTTTCTCTCAGACATTGGTGACATTGAGTGGGGAGACAGACATACATGACCTTTCTCTCAGACATTGGTGACATAGAGTGGGGAGACAGACATACATGGCCTTTCTCTCAGACATTGGTGACATAGAGTGGGGAGACAGACACACATGACCTTTCTCTCAGACATTGGTGACATAGAGTGGGGAGACATACACACATGGCCTTTCTCAGACATTGGTGACATAGAGTGGGGAGACAGACACACATGACCTTTCTCTCAGACATTGGTGACATAGAGTGGGGAGACAGACACACATGACCTTTCTCAGACATTGGTGACATAGAGTGGGGAGACAGACACACATGGCCTTTCTCTCAGACATTGGTGACATAGAGTGGGGAGACAGACACACATGACCTTTCTCTCAGACATTGGTGACATAGAGTGGGGAGACAGACATACATGACCTTTCTCTCAGACATTGGTGACATAGAGTGGGGAGACAGACACACATGGGCTTTCTCTCAGACATTGGTGACATCGAGTGGGGAGACAGACCCACATGACCTTTCTCTCAGACATTGCTGACATAGAGTGGGGAGACAGACACACATGACCTTTCTCTCAGACATTGCTGACATAGAGTGGGGAGACAGACACACATGACCTTTCTCTCAGACATTGGTGACATAGAGTGGGGAGACAGACACACATGGCCTTTCTCTCAGACATTGCTGACATAGAGTGGGGAGACAGACACACATGACCTTTCTCTCAGACATTGGTGATATAGAGTGGGGAGACAGACATACATGACCTTTCTCTCAGACATTGGTGATATAGAGTGGGGAGACAGACATACATGACCTTTCTCTCAGACATTGGTGACATAGAGTGGGGAAACAGACACACATGGCCTTTCTCTCAGACATTCGTGATATAGAGTGGGGAGACAGACATACATGACCTTTCTCTCAGACATTGGTGACATAGAGTGGGGAGACAGACACACATGGCCTTTCTCTCAGACATTGCTGACATAGAGTGGGGAGACAGACACACATGACCTTTCTCTCAGACATTGGTGATATAGAGTGGGGAGACAGACATACATGACCTTTCTCTCAGACATTGGTGATATAGAGTGGGGAGACAGACATACATGACCTTTCTCTCAGACATTGGTGACATAGAGTGGGGAAACAGACACACATGGCCTTTCTCTCAGACATTGGTGATATAGAGTGGGGAGACAGACATACATGACCTTTCTCTCAGACATTTCTGACATAGAGTGGGGAGACAGACATACATGACCTTTCTCTCAGACATTGGTGATATAGAGTGGGGAGACAGACACACATGACCTTTCTCTCAGACATTGGTGACAGAGTGGGGAGACAGACACACATGGCCTTTCTCTCAGACATTGCTGACATAGAGTGGGGAGACAGACACACATGACCTTTCTCTCAGACATTGGTGACATAGAGTGGGGAAACAGACACACATGGCCTTTCTCTCAGACATTGCTGACATAGAGTGGGGAGACAGACACACATGACCTTTCTCTCGGACATTGGTGATATAGAGTGGGGAGACAGACATACATGACCTTTCTCTCAGACATTGGTGATATAGAGTGGGGAGACAGACATACATGACCTTTCTCTCAGACATTGGTGACATAGAGTGGGGAAACAGACACACATGGCCTTTCTCTCAGACATTGCTGACATAGAGTGGGGAGACAGACACACATGGCCTTTCTCTCGGACATTGGTGATATAGAGTGGGGAGACAGACACACATGGCCTTTCTCTCAGACATTGCTGACATAGAGTGGGGAGACAGACATACATGACCTTTCTCTCAGACATTGGTGATATAGAGTGGGGAGACAGACACACATGGCCTTTCTCTCAGACATTGCTGACATAGAGTGGGGAGACAGACACACATGGCCTTTCTCTCGGACATTGGTGATATAGAGTGGGGAGACAGGCACACATGGCCTTTCTCTCAGACATTGCTGACATAGAGTGGGGAGACAGACATACATGACCTTTCTCTCAGACATTGGTGATATAGAGTGGGGAGACAGACACACATGACCTTTCTCTCAGACATTGGTGACAGAGTGGGGAGACAGACACACATGACCTTTCTCTCAGACATTGGTGATATAGAGTGGGGAGACAGACATACATGACATTTCTCTCGGACATTGGTGATATAGAGTGGGGAGACAGACATACATGGCCTTTCTCTCAGACATTGGTGACATAGAGTGGGGAGACAGACACACATGACCTTTCTCTCAGACATTGGTGACATAGAGTGGGGAGACAGACACACATGGCCTTTCTCTCAGACATTGGTGACATAGAGTGGGGAGACAGACACACATGGCCTTTCTCTCAGACATTGGTGACATAGAGTGGGGGGGACAGACCCACATGACCTTTCTCTCAGACATTGGTGACATAGAATGGGGAGACAGACATACATGACCTTTCTCTCAGACATTGGTGACATAGAGTGGGGAGACAGACACACATGACCTTTCTCTCAGACATTGGTGACATAGAGTGGGGAGACAGACCCACATGACCTTTCTCTCAGACATTGGTGACATAGAGTGGGGAGACAGACACACATGACCTTTCTCTCAGACATTGGTGATATAGAGTGGGGAGACAGACATACATGACCTTTCTCTCAGACATTGGTGACATAGAGTGGGGAGACAGACACACATGGCCTTTCTCTCAGACATTGGCGATATAGAGTGGGGAGACAGACACACATGACCTTTCTCTCAGACATTGGCGATATAGAGTGGGGAGACAGACACACATGGCCTTTCTCTCAGACATTGGTGACATAGAGTGGGGAGACAGACACACATGGCCTTTCTCTCAGACATTGGTGACATAGAGTGGGGAGACAGACATACATGACCTTTCTCTCAGACATTGGTGACATAGAGTGGGGAGACAGACACACATGACCTTTCTCTCAGACATTGGTTACATAGAGTGGGGAGACAGACACACATGACCTTTCTCTCAGACATTGGTGATATAGAGTGGGGAGACAGACACACATGACCTTTCTCTCAGACATTGGTGATATAGAGTGGGGAGACAGACATACATGACCTTTCTCTCAGACATTGGTGACATAGAGTGGGGAGACAGACACACATGACCTTTCTCTCAGACATTGGTGACATAGAATGGGGAGACAGACACACATGACCTTTCTCTCAGACATTGGTGACATAGAGTGGGGAGACAGACATACATGACCTTTCTCTCAGACATTGGTGACATAGAGTGGAGAGACAGACACACATGACCTTTCTCTCAGACATTGGTGACATAGAGTGGGGAGACAGACATACATGACCTTTCTCTCAGACATTGGTGACATAGAGTGGGGAGACAGACACACATGACCTTTCTCTCAGACATTGGTGACATAGAATGGGGAGACAGACACACATGACCTTTCTCTCAGACATTGGTGACATAGAGTGGGGAGACAGACATACATGACCTTTCTCTCAGACATTGGTGACATAGAGTGGGGAGACAGACACACATGACCTTTCTCTCAGACATTGGTGATATAGAGTGGGGAGACAGACACACATGACCTTTCTCTCAGACATTGGTGACATAGAATGGGGAGACAGACACACATGACCTTTCTCTCAGACATTGGTTACATAGAGTGGGGAGACAGACACACATGACCTTTCTCTCAGACATTGGTGATATAGAGTGGGGAGACAGACACACATGACCTTTCTCTCAGACATTGGTGATATAGAGTGGGGAGACAGACATACATGACCTTTCTCTCAGACATTGGTGACATAGAGTGGGGAGACAGACACACATGACCTTTCTCTCAGACATTGCTGACATAGAATGGGGAGACAGACACACATGACCTTTCTCTCAGACATTGGTGACATAGAGTGGGGAGACAGACATACATGACCTTTCTCTCAGACATTGGTGACATAGAGTGGGGAGACAGACACACATGACCTTTCTCTCAGACATTGGTGATATAGAGTGGGGAGACAGACACACATGACCTTTCTCTCAGACATTGGTGACATAGAGTGGGGAGACAGACACACATGACCTTTCTCTCAGACATTGGTGACATTGAGTGGGGAGACAGACACACATGACCTTTCTCTCAGACATTGGTGACATTGAGTGGGGAGACAGACACACATGACCTTTCTCTCAGACATTGGTGACATTGAGTGGGGACACAGACACACGTGGCTTCATCTGGTCTTCCACAAAAACGCCTTGCCCAGGCTTGTGCCCTGGAGGGGAACTTTCTAGGTGTAAATACCATGGTCATTCATGATCAAAGGGGGTCTTTACCCTTAAATATATTCACAACACACTCTAACATACCTGTTTCATAGTGCTCTTTACCATCATTATTCTCAGAACTTTCTCCTTCAAAGTCTTCATTGTAGTCTTCTAATAATAATAAACAATAATATCATCATCATCATCATTGAACTTTTTTCTACTAACAAGGGTATATGCATGGTATGCATATATATATATATATGGATGGCTAGACAGATAGATGGTGTCTTAACCTCTCCTTTCCTTTTCTCTTTTTTTATCCCCAGTATGAACTCTTTAAATCCGTTTGATACCAACCTGTCTGAAACTGCTATGGTTCTGTAATACAAAGCTGTTTATTTCAAAGTATCAAAAACATTCCGCAATACTTTTATGTAAGAACCATATTAATAATGAGAAAGTTAGTTATTTTACTAAATTACTCCAAATTGTTAAATATTTTCAAAATGATTTGAAAATTATAGACAATGTCTTTCAAAAGAATTATGGTAATGAAAGGATTAACAATAAATATTCAGGCTACTTAACTGACCATTGCCAGAACCTGGTTCATCTTCATGGTTCTGTTCCTCCTCAGGACTAGATTTACCAGTGGATTTCTCTCCTTCTTCTTCTTCTTCTTCTTCTTCTTCTTCCTCTTCAGATGCTCCAAACTTCAAGTCTTGCATGACTTTTCTGATTCTATCTTCAACTTCAACCCTGCCTTGTTTCTGTGCAATGTTAATAACTTTCTGGTAATGTTGCACAGCACTGCTTACTTTTTTATCACATGCTGAAATATACAAATACAAGTACATTAAATGATGATGATAAAGAGCTTCTCTCTCTTAGAGTCACCAGTAGACTATGATGTTTGCTCATGAACTGTAATGCTACATGATAGTAAGATATGGGTATTGATAACAGAAGATCTTCGAAAGCTAGAAAGAAATGAACCAAGCTCTAGTGAATGTGTATATTTAATGGGCATGAACACCATAGCATAATTGAACTGTGAGTAAAATTAGGTACTGGAAGAATTGGATGTAGTGTGCAAGAGAGAGGAGTAATGCATATTGAAGATGATAGCTATATAAAGAAGTGCTGAGAAATATCTATATGATGAGCATAGGCAGAAACTCTATATGATGTACACATTGTAAATCTTTGGTACACAAGAGGTGTAGTAAGATAGCAAGCATATTAACAGAGAAGGTAGACTTAGTATTTGGCAAATGTACAGGAATAGTTGGTGGTAGGAGCATCAGTGAAATATACCTTTCGAATCTCAGGAAGGATCCATAACAGTGGTTGATAGCTTCTGCTATCTAGGTCATCTGTTTAGTGGATTGAAAAAGTTCACAGAACAACTACATCTGTTGACAGCAAAAGGTTTCTCTCTATGATGCCTGGGTGTAAAGTGCCAAGTTGCATACAGGCAATGAATGCAGAGAATATGCAAAGGCTAGAGAGGAATAAAACAAGCATGCTCTGATGGATGTGCAATGTTAATGTTTGTGAACAACAAAGTGTGGATGAGCTGAGAGAAAAGCTGGATACAAGGTGTATGCAGGAAAGATGATTGTGTTGGTATGGTTATGTGATGTGTATGGATAATGATCATTGCATGAAGAAGTGCCAAAAAATCCTAATGGAAGGAAGCTGCAGTAGAGGGAGACCAAGGAAGACATGGGCAGAGGTTGTGAGAGCTGATCTCAAATCAGTGAACCTCACAGAGAAGATGATGAAGGAATGCAAGCATGGAAAAGCAGACAAAATAATGATGATGGTAGTATATATGATGTATATATATATATAGTGAAGGCTATATAGTGCTTAGACAGTTGGATTCGCAATCGTGAGGTTGCGAGTTCAATTCTTGGACTGGGTGATGCGTTGTGTCCTTGAGCAAGACACTTTATTTCACATTGCTCCTTCTGCCAGGAGTTGCGACCAATAGATAGTATAAGCAATGGAAAGACCATTGGAAACATTGCTTCCTTAGTCTGATTGATGAGGTCACCCCACTCAACAAGTAAATGAGGTCTGGGATCTTGTCAATCGATCAGAGCAATATGAAAAAAATTATGCTGAATGAAAAAGGAAAGAAAGGGATCTGATGTTTCAGGTTAAACCCCTTATCAAAGCATAGTAAAAGAAGAAAAGGAATATGAATGGAAAAAGAAGTTTTAGAATGATATCAAATTATAAAATATGTCTGTATTTATCAGCTACATCCCATGAAAAAAATTCATATATGATCATACCGAAACTTTGAGCACAAAGTAGAGCAGCATTCATTTCCCAATCTTCATCTTCAATTTCTTCAGCAACAGTCAATGACATCTGGCCATAGTTAAGTGCTTGTACATAGTCTTTTAGTTCCAAATAACAACGACCAATTTCATGATACAACCATGTTTTCTCAACACTTTTCAAGTCAGAATTAAGTTTGGTCTCCCAACTGCCAGTAAAAAGAACAATGATACAATATTGCATAAAGATAAACTTACAAAATCAAACAACCGAATTTTAATGCAAATTATATTATTATTATTGCTATAAAAGTAAGGCTGGTGGATTGACAGTATTGGTAGAGATCGGACAACATGCTATGCAGCATAGAATTATGGCCTTTTACATTCTGCATTCAAATCTCATCTGAGATTAGTTGTGTTCTTCATCCTTACGGGGTCAATAAAATAAGGTACCAGTAATGCACTAGGATCAACTTAATCGACATTCCCCTTCCCTTCAAATGGCTGGCATTGTGCCATTATTACTCTAAAGGTGAGGGTGGTAGATTAGCAGACATGTTAGAGAGGCAAGAAAATACTTAGCAGTATATGTTTCAGCTCTTTACATCCAGATTTCAAATCTCACTAAAGGTCAACTTTGCCTTTCATTCTTTAGAGGTCGATAAATTAAAGACCAGTCCCATACTGGGGTCAATTCATCCTCTATATCTCTCTCTCACTGGAAGAAATTGGCTGTGTTCAGACTTGGAGAAGAATGAGCTCCTCTAGGTTTAAATGTCCCAAAACATGACATATGTCACTATGTTACCCCTACGGCTCCATCAGTAGTTAAAGAGCCTATAGGCATGTTAATATACAGAGTACATGTTAGCATACAGAGGTACATGTCAACATACGGAGGTACATGTTAATATACAGAGGTACATGTTAACATACAGAGGTACATGTCAACATACAGAGGTACATATAAACATATAGTGGTACATGTTAACATACAGAGGTACATGTTAATATACAGAGGTACATGTTAATATACAGAGGTACATGTTAACATACAGAGGTACATGTCAACATACAGAGGTACATATAAACATATAGTGGTACATGTTAACATACAGAGGTACATGTTAATATACAGAGGTACATGTTAATATACAGAGGTACATGTTAACATACAGAGGTACATGTCAACATACAGAGGTACATGTTAATATACAGAGGTATATGTTAATATACAGAGGTATATGTTAACATACAGAGGTACATGTTAATATACAGAGGTACATGTTAACATACAGTGGTACACGTTAATATACAGAGGTATATGTTAACATACAGAGGTACATGTTAATATACAGAGGTATATGTTAACATACAGAGGTACATGTCAACATACAGAGGTACATGTTAATATACAGAGGTATATGTTAATATACAGAGGTATATGTTAATATACAGAGGTACATGTTAATATACAGAGGTATATGTTAATATACAGAGGTAAATATTAACATATAGAGGTACATGTTACTTACAGAGGTACATGTTAACAAACACAGGTATATGTCACTTACAGTACTACATGTTAATTTGCAGAAGTACTGTTAATATTTGAAGTATTACAATTTATGCAGGTAAACATATACAAAGGTAATGTTATATACTAAGCAAGTTGTTACCTACATATTAATGGCTTTTCTGTTTTTCCCCCATCTTGCATATGTTCTGCCAAGGTTGTCCACTGCACGCCCTTTGTCTTGTTTACTGAAAGAATATGAAAAATAATTTCAAAAGAAATATCACATTAATTCTTTGAAACTGCTAACCCTGTATTCTGATATCAAACTATATTGACTATATTCCACCATCCCAGTATTCTGATATCAAACTATATTTGACTATATTCCACCATCCCAGTATTCTGATATCAAACTATATTTGACTATATTCCACCATCCCAGTATTCTGATATCAAACTATATTGACTATATTCCACCATCCCAGTATTCTGATATCAAACTATATTTGACTATATTCCACCATCCCAGTATTCTGATATCAAACTATATTGACTATATTCCACCATCCCAGTATTCTGATATCAAACTATATTTGACTATATTCCACCATCCCAGTATTCTGATATCAAACTATATTGACTATATTCCACCATCCCAGTATTCTGATATCAAACTATATTTGACTATATTCCACCATCCCAGTATTCTGATATCAAACTATATTTGACTATATTCCACCATCCCAGTATTCTGATATCAAACTATATTGACTATATTCCACCATCCCAGTATTCTGATATCAAACTATATTTGACTATATTCCACCATCCCAGTATTCTGATATCAAACTATATTGACTATATTCCACCATCCCAGTATTCTGATATCAAACTATATTTGACTATATTCCACCATCCCAGTATTCTGATATCAAACTATATTTGACTATATTCCACCATCCCAGTATTCTGATATCAAACTATATTGACTATATTCCACCATCCCAGTATTCTGATATCAAACTATATTGACTATATTCCACCATCCCAGTATTCTGATATCAAACTATATTGACTATATTCCACCATCCCAGTATTCTGATATCAAACTATATTGACTATATTCCACCATCCCAGTATTCTGATATCAAACTATATTTGACTATATTCCACCATCCCAGTATTCTGATATCAAACTATATTGACTATATTCCACCATCCCACTATTCTCATATCAAACTATATTTGACTATATTCCACCATCCCAGTATTCTGATATCAAACTATATTTGAATATATTCCACCATCCCAGTATTCTGATATCAAACTATATTTGACTATATTCCACCATCCCAGTATTCTGATATCAAACTATATTGACTATATTCCACCATCCCAGTATTCTGATATCAAACTATATTGACTATATTCCACCATCCCAGTATTCTGATATCAAACTATATTTGACTATATTCCACCATCCCAGTATTCTGATATCAAACTATATTTGACTATATTCCACCATCCCAGTATTCTGATAACAAACTATATTGACTATATTCCACCATCCTAGTATTCTGATATCAAACTATATTGACTATATTCCACCATCCCAGTATTCTGATATCAAACTATATTTGACTATATTCCACCTTCCCAGTATTCTGATATCAAACTATATTTGACTATATTCCACCATCCCAGTATTCTGATATCCAACTATATTGACTATATTCCACCTTCCCAGTATTCTGATATCAAACTATATTTGACTATATTCCACCTTCCCAGTATTCTGATATCAAACTATATTGACTATATTCCACCTTCCCAGTATTCTGATATCAAACTATATTGACTATATTCCACCATCCCAGTATTCTGATATCAAACTATATTTGACTATATTCCACCATCCCAGTATTCTGATATCAAACTATATTTGACTATATTCCACCATCCCAGTATTCTGATATCAAACTATATTGACTATATTCCACCTTCCCAGTATTCTGATATCAAACTATATTTGACTATATTCCACCTTCCCAGTATTCTGATATCAAACTATATTTGACTATATTCCACCTTCCCAGTATTCTGATATCAAACTATATTTGACTATATTCCACCATCCCAGTATTCTGATATCAAACTATATTGACTATATTCCACCTTCCCAGTATTCTGATATCAAACTATATTGACTATATTCCACCATCCCAGTATTCTGATATCAAACTATATTTGACTATATTCCACCATCCCAGTATTCTGATATCAAACTATATTTGACTATATTCCACCATCCCAGTATTCTGATATCAAACTATATTGACTATATTCCACCATCCCAGTATTCTGATCATCATCATCATCATCATCACCGTTTTACGTCCGTTCTTCCACGCTAGCATGGGTTAGACGGGTTGTCCTGTTGTGGGCAGTGTCTGGTCGGCTGACCATGCCTTGCTCATACAGGAACTGATCTGGCTTGATTTCTACAGCTGGATGCCCTTCCTAACACCAACCTCATTTACAGTGAGTGCTGGGTGCTTTTTCGTGGCGCCTACACGTCCACTTTACAGTGTGGGCTGGGTGCTGTTTTGCCGTGGCACCTCCACGACCACCTTGCGGTGTGGGGGGGGGGGGGGGGGCATATCGTTTATATGCTTCAGCATGTACCCATGGGAGGTCGGGTACCCTGTATTACTGCGTGACGCCAGAAGTCACGGTCGTGTGTCATTGACTTTGAGAGGTGTAGTTGGGTAAGGTCGGCTTTTATCACCTCATCCCAAGTCATCTTGGGTCTCCCCACTCCGCGGTTTCCATCAACTTCTAGTGCTCTGCACCTTTTTATGCAGCTGTCATCCTTCATACGCATCACATGTCCATACCAGCGTAACCGCCTCTCCTGCACGCAGCATTTGATTCCTCTTATGCTCAGTCTCTCTCTCAATTCATTTATGCTTTGTCGTTCACGTATATTACTGTTACACATCCATCGGAGCATGCAGGCTTCGTTTCTCTCTAATCTACGTAAGTCTTCCACCTTCAGCGCCCAGGTCTCACTACCATGCAACATCGCTGTTCGGATACACGCATCATACAGTCTGCCTTTCATTCTGAGGGAGAAGCCTTTTGCAGCTAGCAGTGGTAGTAGTTCCCTAAACTTCTTCCATCCCGTTCTTACCCTAGTTATTGTACTTTCTGAGCACCCACCTCCGTTGCTAATTCGGTCACCTAGGTAGCAGAAGCTGTCTACTGTTTCTACAGGGCCCTCCCAGAGATTGGTGGTACTTGTTTCCTGTGGCTGTTTGCTTGCTGTTTCAGCACAGCTGCTGCATGTGAATCCTACATTCTTAATTAAGCTTCCTGAGATCCCGCTACATCTCTTGTGTACCCATTGTTTGCATTTGGGGCAAAGAATGGAGTTCCTACCTACACCTTTCCTACATCTGATATCAAACTATATTGACTATATTCCACCATCCCAGTATTCTGATATCAAACTATATTGACTATATTCCACCATCCCAGTATTCTGATATCAAACTATATTTGACTATATTCCACCATCCCAGTATTCTGATATCAAACTATATTTGACTATATTCCACCATCCCAGTATTCTGATATCAAACTATATTGACTATATTCCACCATCCCAGTATTCTGATATCAAACTATATTTGACTATATTCCACCATCCCAGTATTCTGATATCAAACTATATTGACTATATTCCACCATCCCAGTATTCTGATATCAAACTATATTTGACTATATTCCACCATCCCAGTATTCTGATATCAAACTATATTGACTATATTCCACCATCCCAGTATTCTGATATCAAACTATATTTGACTATATTCCACCATCCCAGTATTCTGATATCAAACTATATTTGACTATATTCCACCATCCCAGTATTCTGATATCAAACTATATTGACTATATTCCACCATCCCAGTATTCTGATATCAAACTATATTTGACTATATTCCACCATCCCAGTATTCTGATATCAAACTATATTGACTATATTCCACCATCCCAGTATTCTGATATCAAACTATATTTGACTATATTCCACCATCCCAGTATTCTGATATCAAACTATATTTGACTATATTCCACCATCCCAGTATTCTGATATCAAACTATATTGACTATATTCCACCATCCCAGTATTCTGATATCAAACTATATTGACTATATTCCACCATCCCAGTATTCTGATATCAAACTATATTGACTATATTCCACCATCCCAGTATTCTGATATCAAACTATATTGACTATATTCCACCATCCCAGTATTCTGATATCAAACTATATTTGACTATATTCCACCATCCCAGTATTCTGATATCAAACTATATTGACTATATTCCACCATCCCAGTATTCTGATATCAAACTATATTTGACTATATTCCACCATCCCAGTATTCTGATATCAAACTATATTTGAATATATTCCACCATCCCAGTATTCTGATATCAAACTATATTTGACTATATTCCACCATCCCAGTATTCTCATATCAAACTATATTGACTATATTCCACCATCCCAGTATTCTGATATCAAACTATATTGACTATATTCCACCATCCCAGTATTCTGATATCAAACTATATTTGACTATATTCCACCATCCCAGTATTCTGATATCAAACTATATTTGACTATATTCCACCATCCCAGTATTCTGATAACAAACTATATTGACTATATTCCACCATCCTAGTATTCTGATATCAAACTATATTGACTATATTCCACCATCCCAGTATTCTGATATCAAACTATATTTGACTATATTCCACCTTCCCAGTATTCTGATATCAAACTATATTTGACTATATTCCACCATCCCAGTATTCTGATATCCAACTATATTGACTATATTCCACCTTCCCAGTATTCTGATATCAAACTATATTTGACTATATTCCACCTTCCCAGTATTCTGATATCAAACTATATTGACTATATTCCACCTTCCCAGTATTCTGATATCAAACTATATTGACTATATTCCACCATCCCAGTATTCTGATATCAAACTATATTTGACTATATTCCACCATCCCAGTATTCTGATATCAAACTATATTTGACTATATTCCACCATCCCAGTATTCTGATATCAAACTATATTGACTATATTCCACCTTCCCAGTATTCTGATATCAAACTATATTTGACTATATTCCACCTTCCCAGTATTCTGATATCAAACTATATTTGACTATATTCCACCTTCCCAGTATTCTGATATCAAACTATATTTGACTATATTCCACCATCCCAGTATTCTGATATCAAACTATATTGACTATATTCCACCTTCCCAGTATTCTGATATCAAACTATATTGACTATATTCCACCATCCCAGTATTCTGATATCAAACTATATTTGACTATATTCCACCATCCCAGTATTCTGATATCAAACTATATTTGACTATATTCCACCATCCCAGTATTCTGATATCAAACTATATTGACTATATTCCACCATCCCAGTATTCTGATATCAAACTATATTGACTATATTCCACCATCCCAGTATTCTGATATCAAACTATATTGACTATATTCCACCATCCCAGTATTCTGATATCAAACTATATTTGACTATATTCCACCATCCCAGTATTCTGATATCAAACTATATTTGACTATATTCCACCATCCCAGTATTCTGATATCAAACTATATTTGACTATATTCCACCATCCCAGTATTCTGATATCAAACTATATTGACTATATTCCACCATCCCAGTATTCTGATATCAAACTATATTGACTATATTCCACCATCCCAGTATTCTGATATCAAACTATATTGACTATATTCCACCATCCCAGTATTCTGATATCAAACTATATTGACTATATTCCACCATCCCAGTATTCTGATATCAAACTATATTGACTATATTCCACCATCCCAGTATTCTGATACCAACAATGTTTGACAGTATTCTGTGATGCTGCCACAACAGCAGCAGCAGCAACAGCAACAGAAAGAACAACATGAATATAGCTTAAGATTCTTACTTCTCCTCTGATATAACTTGGTCTCTAAGGTGATGTTTCTCTGCAAGTTGAAACTCTCCAAGTTCCATGTAAGCATTACCAATGCAACTGTGAAGATTAGCAATGAACAAATTCTTTTCAGGTATTTTATTGATAGAAGAGGCTTCAGCTATTTTCAGAGTAGTCTTGGCTTTCTCCAATGTTTTTCTGAAGTTTCCTTGTAGCAGAACTGTAATGGAACCAACAAAAATATACCATGAGTTCTTAAGTAAACAATAAAAGAAGGAAAGAATCTAATCATTACATTGAAGGAAAAGCTGTTTCTATTGATCTTTTTATTGCTCATACTATCTGGAAGAAGCATTACCACTTTTCTGCTGACAGCATTTGAACTCATCCACTGCTGATATCATCAGCACCTTGAGTCTAGAGCTAAAAGGATGTCATTTAGGGCTGATATAGTAAAACGCCACAAATATTGCAACCAATAATGGTTTCTGATTTAGGCACAAGACCAACAATTTTGGGGGAGGGGAAAGTTGATTAAATTGAGCCCAGTGCATTACTGGTACTTTATTTTATCGACAACATAAGGATGAAAGGCAAAGTTAACCTCGGAGAGATTTGAACTCAATCCATAAAGAGTTGTAACTATATGCTGCAAAGTATGTTGTCCGATACTCTATCAATACTGCCAAGCCACTGCCATTGCAACCAATAATAACAACAAAAACAACAAAATTGATTTGTAATTTGTTACAAAGCAATATATTTGTAGGAAATATGTATAGCTGATTGAATCAACCTCAGTATATGACTGGTACTTATCTTATAGACCCCAAAAGGTTGAAAAATATATGATGAGGGCTCTGGATTATGAAAACGTTTTGTTACTTTGGAGTCATCTTAAATGCAGAGGGTGGATCAGACTGTGACAGTATCTAGAGTGAGATGTGCATGGAAGAAGTTCCAAAAATTGAGCAGTGTGCTAATGAGAAGGAGAGTGTTGTTGAAACTGAATACAAAAATGTATGCTACATATGTGAGAAGTTCCATGATTTATGGGAGCAAAGCATAGGTGATGAACATCGAGCAATAGAGAAAGCTGGAAAGAACAGAAATGAGAATGGTCCAATAGATGAGTAGAGTATTGTTGAGAGAGAGGGTGACAAATAATGGATTGTAGAGGATGATAGGAATAGAACCAGCAATGAATGTTGTGAAAAGAAATGGAATGAGATGGTTGGGTCATGTGTTGAAGAAGGATGAAAGTAACTGGATGAAAAGAGTGATGGAAATGAATGTGGAAAGATCAAGAAAAACAAAGCTAAAATTGATGGTGGAGAAAATGAAAGTCAGAGGTTGGTGAAGTGGAAATCAAACAATAGGGAAAAATGGCAAAGCTTGTCATAGGTCTGGCAAAACTAACCCCTGCTTTAACAGAGAAGATGGATTTAAAACAATTGTTTGTTGTTATTGTCGTCATAAAAGGATGAAAGACAAAACTAACCTTGTAGGATTTGAACTCAGGCTCAGAAATCAAACATATGTGCAAATGACTCTGCCAATTCACCACCCATGTTACAAGGCTACACATTTGTAGGAGACAAGCATAGCTGACGAAATCAACCCCACTACATGACTGGTAATTATTTTATAGACCCAAAAGAATGAAAGACAAAGTCAATGAGAACATCTGGGAACAACTAAAAACACTGTTATGTATTTAGTGCAGAGCTCTACTGATTCTGCCACGTTAACCCTTTTGTGACCATATTTCTAATAAAATACACAGCCTATGTGTTTCAATTAATTTTGAAAATAATAAAAAAATGTTGGTAGGATTTAGTAACATAAATGACTTTTCATAATTAACTCTTTAGCATTTAAACTGGCCATATCCAGCCAAAGTTCTCTCACCTCTTTCAGTACAAATTGGTTGTAACTGGCCACTCATACTGATGTTAAGGTATGGTTCTCAAAATAAATAATATCAAAATCCCATATATTCGATATTATGTGAGTTATTATGTAAGACAAAGCCTTTATCGCGAAAATACAATAGTAAATATAGGGTAATGTAAATGCTAAAGGGTTAAGCTGGTGTTTCAAACATAACTTAAAAGTTTCTTACATAAAATTATAATGGATTATTTGAATTTGAATCTGACCACATAGATTAGATGTTTTGTATTATAAAACCAAAAGCAGTTTCAGGTAGGCTGATGTCAAAAGATTTAAAGACCAAGAAAAATAAAATCACAGGGCTCTAATACTTGGTCGGGCACCTAAAATTTCTCAAAATGGAATCATGTTTATGAGGCATTGAATCTATAAATTTGATGATCACATTATTCAAAATAGCTTTCTACATTTTGGCTAGAGGTTTTGTATTACAAAGCCTGATGCAGTTTCAGGTTGATTGGTATCAGAAGGGTTAAGTAAATTTGTTATCTTACGGTCATCTACTTCTTCCAGACAGTTAAGAATGTGCTTGCTGTTACCACGGAGAGTTGAACTCTTGGCTGTTGTCTTCCTTCTATGTGCATACAAAGGTTTCTGCTGTTGCCAAAAGTTCATACGTGTATCAAGGTACTCAAGCTCATCCATTATTAAGTCACGAATTGTCTCATCATTGAAATCTATCTTAGAATCTGTCAAAGCTAATTAAAATTAGAAAAACAAAGAAGAATTAAGAATCAAAATATATCAAAAGTGAGAATTTTATTTCAATTCTTGTTTTAATTTGATATTTTGAACAGAGCAATAACTGTATATATATGAGGTTTGTGGGGTTAAGAAGTTTGCTTTGCAACTAAATGGTTTCAGGCTCAATCCCACTGTGGCATCTTGTGCCTTGAGTTGATCAATGCTTCATGAGTTAATTTGGTCAACGAAAACTGTAAGGAAGCTTGTCATATCCCCACCATCATCATTGAACATTTATTTTCCCTGCTACAGGTGCAGTTTATCATTTTATCATGGCATCAGCACTAGGAAGTTGTTATATCTTTGAATATATATATATATATATATATATATATATATATATATATATATATATATATATATATATATATATAGAATAAGGACAGGATGGAAGAAGTTTAGGGAGCTTCCTTTGTTGAAAACGAAGGGTTTCTCTCTACGAATGAAAGGTCGGTTGTATGATGCCTGCGTGAGATGTGTGATGCTACATGGTAGTGAGACATGGGCAGCAACTGCGGAGGATATGTGAAGGCTGGAGTGAATCCACAGGGAAGCTCATAATGATATCCTTTTTCAACAGAAAGAGCATCATCAACATTCACTGGGTACCCTCTGGCCTGACAGTCAACAATGAGTATTTTTTGGAGGTTTTGAGGAAGTTCAGAAAGAGATTTCATTGCAAAAGGCCAGAGCTCTTCCACTTGGGTCAGTTGTACCTGCACCAGTTCACAATTCCATCTGATAACCAACTACATGAGAGAGATGGGCATCAAAACGTCCCTCCCCATCCCTACAGCCCAGATCTTGCTCCCTGTGACTTTTGGTTGTACCACAAACTGAAGGATAGTAATTTTAAAATGAGGGGTTTTATATAATAACACTTGAGGTAGTGTTGGGTAGTGGGTAGGTAGATGTTAAAAAAGTTAAAGATTTGAAAATTATTAAATCATCATCATTATCATTCAATGTTAATTTTCTCTGCTAGCAAGGGTTGGACAGAGTTCATTAAATGTTAATTAAAACTAAACAATAAGGACCAATCAATATTTTTACAAAGCAAACACTTCTTAAGAAACCATATTTGTCTGTAGTTTCTATAAGATGTTACTTACTTTTGTCTAAAAGCAACTGTTCAAGATATTCTTTGTCAATATGAAGTTCTTCCAGCAACTTCTTTGTGACTTTGGGGTCAGCAGAGGGTACTTTCCTCTGTCGAGTCTTCTTTTCTTCAACTTTCTGCATCATTTTACGATATCCTTCTCTCTGAGGTTTCTTATTTTTCTGACATTTAAAACAATACAACATATATATAGTGTCACATAAGTTAGGGCAGCATTTAAACATATTTTACATTACAAAAAAAAAAAATAAAAAAGATGAAACAGTATATATAGACCAGTGATTCCCCAAAGGAATGCTTACATTTATAAGGGCACTGAGTATCAAGAGGGACACTGAAAGGCAATGGGTGTGAGGGAGAAAAGGGGCAAAGAATATAGTAGTTGCTCATAAAAACTGTCATTTTTAGATATTCAGTAAATGCTTAAATAATTTAAAAAATAGATATCAAAAGTTAATTTTCAATGTATAATTTTTTTTATTAACTTTACAGTTGAGAAAGGGTGCTGATGAAATATATTGCCTAAAAGGAATGGAGGATAGTTTTGGGAAACTCTGGTAGAGAACAACAGCAGAAAATATCTAAAAATAAGTTTGTCAATTCAAATATTTATGCTATTTTGCTAGATAATATATTATTTTGAACATTTGCAGTATTATGTTTTTTTTATTGTGATGCAGTTAGAGTGCTGTTTTGTACTTTGTTTTACTTTGGAGGTGAAATTTTTATTGTTTTTGTTGTGGTTTGAAAGGCTATGACCTTCAAAACGGTCGAAAATTGGTAAAAAAAAAATCATTACGTAATGGAGTTGTGAAACAAAAACTATACTTTAAACCAGCGGTCTCCAGCCACCAGGCCATGGACCAGTACCATGCTGTGGACTATTTGATACCGGGCCGCACAGAAAGAATAACAAATGTTTTCCATTTTCTTGGCTATCGCAGTCTACCTTATGTTAAGTTGAATCTGTATTATGTTGAGTTGAGTCACATTTACAGTATAAATGTAATAAGTAAATTAATAATAAAATTGTATAATATGCACTTCATTGTTCATTGTGCTTTGTTATGCAACTGACCGTGAAAAAATTGTCTTGCATGACACCGGTCTGTGGTGCAAAAAGGTTGGGCACTGCTGTTCTAAATGACACTTAAAACATTTTAATATCAAAATATTAAAACTTCATAAAGATATTCTCCAATCTTGAGAATTTCAAAACCCCACCATCTAAACATAATGTCTTTATTAGTTGCCTTGGCTTATAAAGAGTGTTTCGATTTAGCCCGTTTTTCAGAGATAAAATAGAGGTTTGGCTTATATTTGAATTGGCACATATTTCATATTCGAATATATATATATATTGCAAGCATTTGGCTTGCAATCGAAAAGTTGTGAGTTCAATTCTCAGACTGGGTGATGTGTTGTTTCCTTGGGCAAGACACTTTATTTCATATTGTTCCAGTTTACTCAGCTGTAGAAATGAGGTGATAGGACTGGTGTCCCTATCATTCCACTGCAAAGTGGTCGTGGAGGTGCCACAGCAAAAAGCACCCAGCCCAAACTGTAAAGTGGACGTGTAGGCGCCACAGAAAAAAAGCACCCAGCACTCACTGTAAATGAGGTTGGTGTTAGGAAAGGCATCCAGCTGTAGAAATCAAGCCAGAATCAGTTCCCGTATGAGCAAGACAAGGTCAGCCGACCGGACACTGCCCACAAGAGGACAACCCGTCTAACTCATGCTAGCGTGGAAGAACGGATGTAAAACGGTGATGATGATGATGTACCATCATCATTTAACATCTGTTTTTCCTGCTAGCAAGATTTGGACATATTTTCAGAGATCAATTCAGCACTCAGTCATGGCTACTGACTTCTCAGATGGGCCAAGGGCCTGTTCCTAGCTTACATATGATCCCGTGCTCTACAAAGTGCATTTTATTATGACACTAGCACTAAGAAGATTGTTATGTCTTACCAGGTTTTCTATGGTTGGATGCCCTTCCTATCATCAATCACTTTACACATGTACTGTATGCATTTATTGTGTAGATCACCAACACTAGGGAAGATGTTAAGCAAATGACACAACTGAAGGTTCCTCTTGACCCTTTTTGGTATGGTTTTTACAGCGAGGTGCCCTTCCTATTGCCAACCACCTTACAGGGTGCACTGGGTGCATTTTCATGGCACCAACACTAGAGAAGTTGTTGGTCATTGTCTCAACTGAAGTGCTTTCTGTGTGATGAGTAGGAAGAAAGGGGTAAACTCCAATAATGTAGTGGCGGGGTGGGTACTCACTGTGGTGTTAGTAATGGTGAGAGGTGGCGAATTGGCAGAGTCATTAGAATGTTGGATAGAATGCTTTGCAGTAATTGCTTCAGCTCTCTGAGTTCAAATCCCACCGAGGTCAATTTTGCCTTTCATCCTTTCATACCTTCCTGTCTAATACTGGGGTTGATTCTTCCTCTATATCTCTTTCCCATTTCCATTCTCTCACTCTCTCTCTTTTTATGGAGCAAATCTGCTGTATTCCGACCATGCATGCAGTGATGGTGAGAATAACTAAGGAGGAGGAGTATGGATAGATTTTACAGTGAGGATGAGGGTAGCTACAAATATTGATGGTGATGATGATAGTTATGATAGTGATAATGATGATGATGATATTTTTTAAAGAGTCAAACAACTATATTTCATTACCTCTTCTTGGTGTCTCTCAAACAAAGAAAGATCTCCTTCAGCCAGCAGCTTCACACTGTTGAAACCTGAATAAAATACTCTGTTTCATCATATACTACATAAATATGTGTATGTAAGTGTGTATGTCTATATGTTTATATGTATGCTTGTAAGTATGTGTGTGTACATGTGTACATGTGTACATGTGTGTTTGTGTATGTATGTAAATTATATGCATGTATGATATATGTATGTGCGTGTGTTTGTTTGCATGTATGCATCTATGTGTGTCTGTATTTATGTGTGTTTGTATATGTATGATATATGCATGTATGATATATGTATGTGTGTATGTATGCATGTATGCATATACGTGTATATGCATGTGTGTCAGTATGTATGTGTGTTCGTGTATGTATGTATGATATATGTGTGTATTTGTTTGCATGTATGCATATATGTGTGTCTGTATGCAAGTGTGTTTGTGTTTGTATGTATAATATATGTGTATGTATGTGTGTATATCTGCAGATATGTGTATATGTATGTGTGTCTGTATGTATATTCAGGTGATGCATCATGTCCTTGTGCAAGACACTTTGTTTTGTTGCACCAGTCCACTCAGCTGAAAAAAAAGAATTGTAGCTGTAATTCAAAAGATTAGCCTTGTCATACAATGTATCATACTGAATCTTAAGATCTACATTAAGGCTGTCAGTCTAAATGCTCAGCCACTTGCATGGTAATTTCACAGAAAACTGCTTCATTGATTAATCAACTTGGACACTTGTTAACAGAACAAATGGAGATCTAACACACACACAAATACACACACACAACAAACATACACACACAAACGTAGACACACACACAATTATATACGCAAACACATACATACACACACAAACACACACACAAATATATACATACACATATGTACGTATGTTCCACATTGTAGTCTGCAGTTTACCCCCTACATAGCTCAACATAGAACACACCTTTCAAAGAGAGTGTCAGAGGCTGTGTCAACCTTTTCAAAGAGAGTGCCAGAGGCTGTGTCACTTTGTTTCTGAAATTTATTAGTTTTACCCAATGACAGAAAAAATAAACTAAAAGTTTTGTATACCCTCACTGATTAGAAAAATAATTAATTTAGATATTATTAATGACACACCTAGAGAATAATGGTGACACACCTGGAGATTATTGGTGACATACTAAAGTGTTGTGACACACCTAGAGATTGTTGGTGACATACTAAAGTTTTGTGACACACCTAGAGATTGTTGGTGACATACTAAAGTGTTGTGACACACCTAGAGATTGTTGGTGACATACTAAAGTTTTGTGAGACACTAAAGTGTTGTGACACAGTTTGTAAACGTCTGTTCTAGAGAGAAACACCAAAGGGCATGAAACATCAAAATGGAAAAGAAGTGGTACATACTTCCAATACTGTTATTAATGGCTTCTTGTGCTTTACTAATACCAAGAAGAAATTCTTGTAATTCTGGCCTCAGTTTGTTTCCACGGTGAAAGTAAACAAGAGCTGTTTCAAAATCTCCCAATTGGTAAAGTGCTTCAGCTTTCCGAAGTATGGCCTACAATCACAGTTGCTTTATTTCAACAATGTGTATATAAACGTGCATGCATGTGTGTATGTGTGTGTGAGGGGGTGTCTATACACAGACACATACACATGTATATATAGATCTATATAATCATGATCACTATTTTTATCCACTTATATATATATATACACATATAGAATAGTGTCTGAGAAAGTTGTGATCCGAGTACCCGGAGGATATCCTGCCTCAAACCTGACCCCCTCCGCACGCAGGAGTCAGTGCTAAATACCGCAAGTAAATAGGACGCGCCTATTACTACTTACCTCTCTCCCCACCCCAAGAGGTGACTTTTGACCCTGTGTCCGTGTGGGCGTATATGTAATTGTGTGTATGCATGCATGTATGCGTTCCGATGTGTGTGACTGTGTGGACGTGAATATGTGAATGCACCCGAGCCTGTGTTTATACGTGTGTACGCACAATGGTGTGCATTGGTGGACAGATACGCATATGTACTTTATGCTGAAATAAGAATTGTAATTCTTTACGCTTCTGGATTCTGACAGGTTTTTTATTTTATTATTTTTTTTATTGGTTTTAACACACGCATTTTTTGGTTTAGCATTTCCCACTATAAGACGTAGTGGCAAGGGAAAAGCACTGAACTCTGCCAGTCTACAGACATAAATTCTCCCCCTCATAACAGCAGCCAACCATGGTTGACCTGCTAACACCACTACCACTACCAACACAGTAAAGTAGGTCAGCTGGACTTGAACATACTGATGAAAGCAACTATAACAGGCTGACCTGTTTCTGACGAATTTCAATAGACTTTCGGCTGGGGGGTGGTATGATAGCTGACCAATGAGGTGGGAGCATATCCTCTGGACGCTAAAATTTGTTTGTTCTTGCACATATGATTCCAGTTCCTTTGAGGACTAACAACACACCCAGGAGCTGGACATATCGATGAATTAACAGGGTAGAACACATTACAACACCATGTTTACCTGTTTTTTCTACATTAATTCTTACTGCCTGATGAGGTCACAGCCAATAATAGCTGTCACTGAAATATATATAGCAGCGAATTAGAATAAACGAAGCCAACTTTAACATGTTTGACTTACACATATTATTTTATCAGTGGATTGGCAGTATTGGTAGAGGGTCGGATGCCATGCTTTCCAGCATAGTTACGTCCCTTTACAATCTGAGTTCAAATCCCACCGAGGTTGACTTTGCCTTTCATCCTTACGGGGTTGATAAAATAAAGTACCAGTAATGCACTGGGTAATTGCTGGCCTTGTGTCTAAAGTAGAAACAATTATTTTATATATATATATATATATACAAAACAATGAAGTTACGTTTACATGTATTTAGATTTTTATTGTGTATTGACCCGTTACGGACGTTTCACAGAGGATTGTCTCAGGGTCACCCATAGGAGTTATGGACCTGACTCTATTATTGATCTGCTCTTCAGACTGGCGATGTAACAAAAAATATAGTTTTTTTAAATGTATACACTCTGCCTGCGCATGGAGTGCTTGTCTTGGTATCACCACCAGTAATTCACTGAATCACCTACACTATATACATATATAGATATATTCATCTTTTACTATATGGACAATCATATATAAACTAAAAATAATAAATATATTACTTACAGGAATAAAATCTTGCCCTTGCAATAATGCCATTTCGGCATCCTTTAAAGCACTTTGAGCATCTCCAAGCTGTAAGCTACATTTGGATCTGGTCACAAGACATTGTTTATCATCTTCATTCATTTCTAAGGCCTAAAACATAATAAATATCTTCATTATTGGTTGAGTTCAAATCCCGCTGAGGTTAACTTTGCCTTTCATCCTTACGGGGTCGATAAAATAAAGTACCAGTAATGTACTGGGTAATTGCTGGCCTTGTGCTTAAAGTAGAAACAATTATTGATTCTGTTTAAGAAGATATAAAATCTTTATGGTTTACTAGTTACGTAACTTATTGTTTTACAGACAGAATAAGAGATATTTAGTTTCTTAACCAAACTTTAACAAAGCAGTTTGCTAGTTTTATATATATCCACATCATCACACTCATCATCATCATCATTATCATCATCATCATTATTATCATTACTGTTTACCGTCTATTTTCCATGTTTGCATGGGTTCGATGGGTTGTCATATGAGACTAGCCAAGTGAAGTCAGGTGTTTCTGGTCTGGATTCTCTTCCTAATACCAACCACATTACAGCATGAACTAGGTGCTTTTCTAGAACTCGGGAGATTCAGTGTGGCATGTGGTATGACAAGGCTGGCCTTTTAAATTACAAGTACAACTCCTTTTTGCCAGATATGCAATAAAGGACACAACGAACCGCAGATTATCGGACTCAGAACCTTACATTCGTTAGCTAAACACCATAACTACTAAGCTATGTGTAAATAACTGGTAACACCTTTTGTTTAACGTTACCATGAATTATCGGTAAACTATTTTTGTCAACCTGTAGGAGCTACGCTGCTAATGAGGGTGTTTGGCTATTTCAGCGCCTTAACCTGAAGAGATGGGCTCGGCCAGGTTTTTAAAAGAAACGTCGTATGTCAGCTCCCTCAGGAATTATGGCACCACGTATATACGTAACCTAGTAATATCACGAGTATGTAATTGCCTGTGGCAATATCACGAGTGTCTCTTCTCGCCACATTTTTTTAGAAGGCAACACCAGCATTGCTTCTTGTTGCTTGTAATTGAATGTACAAGACTTGTCCTGTTTTTTCTCTTCAAACTTTTCTTTGATTAATTTCTATTGATTTGTTTCCTTTATAAATCGCATTCATTACAAACACTGTGTTTTATATATAAATAGAATATTAATCGAATTTATTAATGTTACTACTATGATATACTTACCTTAGTGAAACTCTCGACTGCCTTCTTATATTGTCCAACGTGCAAGAAATGGAAGCCGTCATCTCTACGAGATTCGAATGTCACTGGAATTATGATAGAATCGTTATCCATCTCACTGTCATCGTCTTTGTCTCGTCTGTTTTTTCTACGATTTCCAAGCATGACGACACTATTTCAGTTAATGTTTATTTACTTGCTTGTTTGTGTTTAGTATTTTATTAAACGCAACAGGTTGTTGACTTCTTCAATCACTTCTTTAATACCACCTTTTATTGCGGCGCTTTTTTTCTTTACTCGCGGTTTTGTGGCGAATATAAATGTATCACTGAAACTACAAGCACGACACAGGTGAAATAACTACCGTTGCTAAGGTAAACATGTGCTCGCCGTTGAAATAATGTGACAGTAAACAATGATTGCTTTGGGTTATATATATATTATTGGCACTACAACGCTATTAGCTGTCAGTCGAAGCAGCCGATGAAAGCAAAACATCGTTTATTTCCGTATTACTACCACGCGTAAGTGGAGTTACTTAAATGAAAATATATGTGGCCCTTAAAAGGGCCAAATTAGAATATACCGCTGCGTTTTTACAGTTTTACTAGTTACACATACACACACACATATATATATACACACGGTGTCCCCTCCAAAATATATACACACTTTGATTACTTTGCTGTTGAAGTGTGTATACATTTTTTTGGGACACTGTGTTTGTATATATATATATATATATATTGGGGGAAGGGAGAAATTTTTGGATGCTATACCTGACATAATAAAAAACCAAAATACACCCCTAACATTTGTCGGAATATCAATCACGAGAGTAGATAAATAAATATATAAATACATAAATAAGAAATGATAGAAAAGGAAAAGAAAATCCCTACATTATGTAATATTCCCAGTCACCCCTAAATTTTCCCTAAATTTCAAAACCGGGAGGGGAAAGTCCGAGGGTTAAAATCCCAAATGATGGTACCTCAAATACTAGTGTATCCCTTCGCATTACAGTTTAAAGCAATACATATGATCGCTTTGATGACTCTTATTCGTTTCTAAGGGTCTCGTTTTTTTCCTCTTCTTTCTATCATATATATGTCAAAATCTTTCCCTCTGTCTATCTCTTTCCCTCTCTGACTATCTTTTGCCATAAAAGCGATAATGGTAATCAATTCAATTAAGAAATATATATATATATTATTAGTATTATTATTAAAATTAAATACCATTTATTCTGCGGCAGAGTGCTTCATCTTTCCAGAATCGTAGTACAGGTCATTATTGTATGTGTGTGTTTCTGCGTGTATGTATATATATGTATATATATATATATATATATATATGTATATATATATATATATATATATATATATATATATATATATATATATATATGTATATATATATATATATATATATATATATAACTTAATTTAGTTATTATTGCACCACCGTGAGGTATATGATTTTTAATGCAATGAAATATCTATGATCGTCGGCAAATCACTGATGAGGGACTTATATTATTTTATTACATGTTATCCATGTGCAACCAGCAGTATTCTTCTCCCCATTTTTTCACGTATATATATATATATGTGTGTGTGTGTGGTGTATATACGCATTCACATATTTAGAGGTAATATCACGTGAACACAATCACGTGACAAATCACATTATTCTTTCAAAAGGAAAGGTTTGGCGCCATTTTTCTCCAGTGAATAGCGCGTCAACAAACGCAAGAGAAAAGAAGAAGCCAAAGATAAGAAAATGGTAAATAATATCAGTTTCCATTTATTAATATACTAGCAGTAAAGCCCGGCGTTGCTCGGGGTCGCTCAGTAGCTGTGTTAAAGTTACAATGTTAAGTTTCTTTTTTGGCTTAAAAACTGTAGTGTCTACTGTGCAGACTTGCATGTGGTGTTTTTGATTAATATTCCCTCAACCAACAATATGCTTTATGAAGTTAAGAAAACATAACGATAACCCGAATGTTATAACAAAAGAGGATGCTGGGGATAAAAACTGCACTGGTTATTTATTAACAAAGATCGAAAATGTAAACACTGCAACGCAGAGAAAAACATTAGCGTAACCAAATTATCAGTTATGTCTGTCTGCACGCCTATATCACCTCTCTGCACGACTATCTGTCTGCACGCCTATATCACCTCTCTGCACGACTATCTGTCTGCACGCCTATATCACCTCTCTGCACGACTATCTGTCTGCACGCCTATATCACCTCTCTGCACGACTATCTGTCTGCACGCCTATATCACCTCTCTGCACGACTATCTGTCTGCACGACTATCTGTCTGCACGACTGTCTGTCTGCACGCCTAACGACGAAATATTTGCTTGTTTTACGTAGTCTTTAAATAGACTTGTTTTCAAGTAAAAATATTGTTTTAAAATGCTTTTAAATGGAAATGAAGCAAAACGGAAGCTTAGTGTTCGAACTGATGAATTTTGCAGGTCAATATGTCATTTTAAACGCTGAGAAAGCCAGCGTAATTTTTTACGTAAGACGCTCAATGTAAACAGAACAAAGGGAAATAACTGATAACTTACGCTCAAAAATCGATACATTATATTCGATTTCGTCACATAGGGTGGGTCAATTTGAAATTTTATTTTTTCCGATGTCTTCGCTAGGGCTCAATGTACAAGTATAGCAATTTCGGTGCAATTCCGTGAGAGATTCTAAGAGGAGATGTGTGCCAAAAATCGATAGACAGACAGACAACCACAGTTTTATATATATAGATTGCATATATATGTATGTATATATATATATAATGAGAATCTAAATTATATTAATTTTAAATTTAACCACCCGACTAACATTAAAAATGCTATAGTTAGTGTTATGAAGTTCATCTATCCTCAATATAACTTTGTTTTATTGCATATCTTTCTTTTCTTACAAATATTATTGTTATATTTCTTCAAGACTAATTACTGTTTTTATATTCTAGATATTGAATAAAAGCTTGGAATTGGAGCTTTAGTTTTGCAATATTAGAACGCACAACGTCCCTTTACGATCTGAGTTCAAATCCCGCCGAGGTTTACTTTGCTTTCATCCTTACGGGGTCGATAAAATAAAGTACCAGTAATGAACTGGGTAATTGCTGGCCTTGTGCCTAAAGTAGAAACAAATATTAGAACGCACAACAATTTTATTCAATATCTACAAATTCTATAATCCAAATTCTTTTTCCCTTTATTATTATATTTTCATAATACTACTGTTTTCCTAGAATATTTTTTCCTTTGATATAATATATACTTTTGAATTAATCCCTATCTTAATTGGTTATAAGCAGCATAGAGACTGAAGAACAGTCAATTTTTGTTTTGTTTTTTTACCATCTAATTACGCTATATTTAAAATAATTTATGAAACGTTTAAACCAACTAATGTTTTCTCCCAACTGATCTGTCCAGCTCGTTTGTCTACCCACCATATCAGGAAAAAATTATACATCTCCTATGTACTTTTCTAGCTGGGCATTTATTTCTAGGATGTCTAGAAAGTCCACAAAAAAAGCATTTAAATTCACTTTGGGAATTAGCATTTTTCAAGTATTTCAGAAGAGGTTGTTTTGATTTTGTAGCTGCTACGGTAGGTTCTTGAGAGGATGTAGTTGACAGTGTTGATGAATTCAGAGAGACGTCTAGGTTGAATGATTTAGTAAAATCACTGGATAGTTCTATTGCATTTGCCATAGCTATGCAGTCTTTTAGGTTTGCTTGAGTATCGTCCAGCTCTAGGAGACGTGCTCGTACAGCGTCTGATTGGACTCCTGCTACTAGTGAATCCAGGGTCAACATATCTCTGTGGTCTTTAGCTGTGATGGCTTTACAGTTACATTTTTCCACTAAAAGGTTGAGTCTTTTAATAAACTCTCGGACGGTTTCTTCTTGCTTTTGGCGGCATGTTAGGAGTTAATGTCTGGCATAGAGTATACGACTGGGGGCTAAGAATTGAGTATCCAGGGTGATTAGTGCTTCGTTGAAGTTTTCTGCAGATTCGAGTAACAGTTAGTAATATTGGAAAAAGAATATCAAACCTATCATCTAATAAAAATATCTTTGATGCTAACGCCAATTACTATAATAATGCGCTTTCTAAAGCCGGTTATCCTGATAAAATCAAATACAGTAAAGAAACCAATCCCAGAAGATCTTACAGTGAAATAATTAATTATGATCATTCCAATAACATAAATAAAAGACCTAGATACAAAAATATAATCTGGTATAATGCTCCTTTCTCTATTTCTATTAATAATAAAATTCCTAAATTATTCTTTAGTGCCTTAAATAAATGCTTCCCTCCCTCACATATCTATAGTAAAATATTTAACAAACATACAATAACATTTTCCTATTCCACCTCCTCCAACATCTCCAACATTATCTCTAAACACAACAATAAAATATTAAATACTAAATCACTTCCTTCCAACACTGAATGTCATAATAATAGCAGTAGTACTCCCGACGTCATTGTTAACTCTAGGCTAGATTCTGCAAACTCAAATACGACGTCAAACGTAACTTCGTCAAATGTTCTTAATACTAATCTAAATCAGGAAACTATTATTCCTATCGTAAATAACTTCTCCAATCCAATTCCTCCTATAGATAACACTAGGTCACTTGTTAATAACTCTGTTAATTTCTCTAATCGCAATTGTAATTGTCCTGTTAAAAATAAATGTCCTCTCCACAACCATTGTCTTGAAAAAAACTTAGTTCTTGAAGAATATATGAAACTTAGATGTTGAAGAATATATGAAAGAACTGCTTGATTCTTCTGACTCCCAAGTCCAGATATTTCTAAATCATTTACTTAAAGAATGGAAGACACCTGTGATAAAACAACTTGTCAACTCTAAACAGTCGAACAAACAAACCAGTGCCAGTAATTCTAATAATCGACAAAAAACTCAGACACTACCATCTAAACTTTCCAACAATACAGAACCTTCCAAAAATATACCCATCTTTCTACCTTATTTCAATATTATTTATTATACATTATATAATACTAGTTACTCATTCTATATCATTCCTATTTATCACTTTCCTTTCTTCCTCTTTTCTTTTAATTTCTAACCTCTAATCTGTACTTTTTCTTCCTAACTACTTCTCAATTCTTATTATTACTCACCACAACATATCCACTCTTCCATCTTTCTTCATATCATTGGCCATAAAAATTATTATAACCTTTTAAATACTTTATAGCATTACCTTTAAAAATCCTTCGTAAACATAAACATTTTTTTGACGTTAGATTATTCCTCCTCAGTTCATTATATTTTTCTCCCTTTCATGCTCGTCTGTCTTTTACATATCACACATCACAATACATAAAAACAAACTTAAACCCTAACTAGTTGAAAATTGTAAACTTGACTGTCACCACAGAATATAAACCTGAAGATTGCGAAAGCATGAAATTACTTGTTCAATTAACACTTAATATTCTACCATACTATTTCATTCTAATACCATTATAATTTTAAAGGATTGTAAATAAAACGAGTAAATCAGACAAAGTTGGAATTCCTTTTATTAATATAATCTTCTATACACAATCATACACACCCGTGTATATTTATTTATATATATATATATATATATATATATATATATATATATATAGCTTTTAAGCTATTTTGTAGTATCTCTGTTCTGGAACACACCACTTATATTAAATTTATCTCCCTGGAGCTTTGTAAAAGTCTGAGAGATTGGCTACATATATGTTTTATATATTTTTTCTTTCTTTAGATGGAAGACAAAACAAAGAAGATGAATACAAAGATGAAGAAGAGAAAGATAAAGATGAAGAACCTCACTGCACCGCACAGCACTACACTGCACAATACCGCACTGCACAATATCGCACTGCACAACACCACACTGCACCGCACTGCACCACACCACACCACACCACATCGCAGTGCACCGCACCACACCACATAAAAATATACAACACTACACCACACTACTCCACACCACATAACACCACAACACAACACACCACACTACATCACACCACATAAAAACACACCACACTACTCCACTCCACATAAAAACACACCACACTACTCCATACCATATAACACCCAAAATTTTTTCCTCATCTTTTTTTCATGTGTTATCAACTAATCTGATCTCTAAGATGTTTGTTATTGACTCTCTCTTCATGGAAAACTTAGGTGGATGCACATCTCTCATTTAACCCCAGAGTTTTCTCTAATATTTTTCGTATGTTATCAACGAATATGACCTCCAAACCAGTTGGAAATGATTAGTTGTTCTAGAAAAAAGGAGGAGTAAAGCGGGTGGAAAAACCATTGTCGTTTTGTAGATATATACCCTAAAGATTTTTCTTCGGTCTCCTTTTGAGTGCTATCAACTAATCTGACCTTTTAGTTGCTCTGAATCAATTTTTTTCCTGGGATTTGGAAACTAAAACTAAATTAAACATAAAATTAAATCTAGCCCCAACCCTAAACTCTAAATCTAAACCAAACCAAGCTAAATCTAAATATAAACATTACCCCAACCCTAAAACTAAACCCTAAACTTTACCCCAACCCTAAAACTAAACCCTAAACTTTACCCCAAACCTAAAACTAGACCCTAAACTTTACCCCAAACCTAAAACTAAACCCTAAACTTTACCCCAACCCTAAAACTAAACCGTAAACTTTACCCCAACCCTAAAACTAGACCCTAAACATTACCCCAACCCTAAAACTAAACCCTAAACTTTACCCCAACCCTAAAACTAAACCCTAAACCCTAAACCTAACCCAGGGAAATAAGTTGTTTGGAAGCATCTTGGAGGTCAGATTAATTAATAGCACTAGAAATAGCACAGGAAATAGCACAGGAAATTAATAGCACAGGAAATATACCGAAAATGATTAAGTCCCTCAGCATGTGAGTGGGGTGTAGATCTGCAAAACTCTTCCCCTCTCCCTCTCCTCTTTCTCCAAAGCTAGTTGTTTTTGACTGGTTTGGAAGTCATATTCACTGATAACGCATGAAAATAGAATCAAAGAGAAAATTCCGAGTAAGCAGGGGTTATCCGGGTGAAGGGGGAACCACCTCACCCCGCCGTTTTCCTGGGGGGAAAAGTCAGTTTCAAGCATCTTGGAGATTGGATTAGTTGATAGCACATGAAATATAGGATGAAAAAATTTCACATCACATCACATCACACCACGTCTCGTCTCGTCTCGTCTCGTCTCGCCTCGCCTCGCCTTGCCTCATTTCACCATGCCACGCGACATTTCACCACGCCACATCACATTTCACCACGCCACGCCACATTTCCTCACATCACATCATATTTCACCACGCCACGCCACATCACATCACATCACATGCCATCAGACCACATGCTACCACACTACATCCCACCACACTCCACTACACCATATCCCCACCCTACATTGAACCACACTCCACTCCACCACACTCCACTACACCACACCACTGTCCACTACACTAAACCACACTCCACTACACTACACCACACCACTGTCCACTACACTAAACCACACTCCACTACACTACACCACACCACTGTCCACTACACTAAACCACACCACACTACACCACACCACAGTCTATTCGACTGTTTTCTATTTCGTAGGTATGTCCAATTACAGTAAGAGAAAGAAAGTTATTTCAAAGGATCTGAGTAAGTAAACACTTCATTGACCATCATTTTAAGCAGAATCTCAGTGTAGTTTTAAATTGACCTTTTCATATGATTACACCTCAGTCTTAACTTAATCACCTGTAGATGGATACTACATGTAATGTTAAAATTACTTAAACACTGTTTCCCCCTTCTCATCACATGTGGATATTACATGTGTATTGTTAACATTAATCTAACGTTGTGTCCCCACCCCCTGCCTCACCATATCATACCACACCACATCACACCATGTTGTACCACACCAGACCACATAACACCATGCTATACCATATATATATATATATATATATGAACTCCCCACTCGTTATATTAACTGTATCTCCTCGGTGTTTCGTGAAACTCTGAGAGATCAGCTATATATTTGTACAATTTTTTATATATTTAGATGGAAAAGAAGAAAAAGACGACGAAGCAGACGACTAAAATGAAAATGACAACAAAGACAAAGAAGACACGGGAAACGAAGATGACGAAAAGAAGAAGAAAGTATGATCTCAGTTCAGTCTAAGCCTAATGATTTATAGATATGATCTTAGTTCAGTCTTAACCTAATGACCTGTAGATACAATCTATTTAGGTTTAACTTAAACATTCAAAGATATTTGTATATACTTTTGTTGATGTTTGACATTGTTTTTTAGTTATGAAATAGCTTATAAGCTACATTATAGGATCACAGTGCATGAGCACACTGCTCTTTAAATTAACTTTATCTCCTCAGCACTTTGTAAAGTCTGAAAGTCTGAGAGATAGGCAACATATATGTTTTACATTCTTTGTTTTTGGTATTTAGATGGCAGAGGAAAAGATAAAGGCACAGAAGAAGTCAAAGGCACAGAAGAAGTCAAAGGCACAGAAGAAATCAAAGGCACAGAAGAAAACAAAGGCACAGAAGAAGACAAAGAAAATGAACAAGAAGAACAATTATTATTACTATTATTATTGTTATTATTATTTGTATTATTATAATCAAACTAAGCCACACTACATCAACCTATACCATACCACACCACACTGACAAACATTATACCATACCACATTATCCAACACCACACTACGAAACACTGTACGACCTCACATCAGACCATGCTATGAAACAATATACCATACTACACTATACAACAATAGACAACACCACACAAGACTATGAAACACTATACTTTACCACACTATATCACACCACTCAAGTTAGAGAGGATCAACTTTTTTCCTGGAAAGTAGAAAACCTAACTTTAAGCTAAAACCGAAGTTTAAAAATAACACTTACCTTAACACTTGCACTCACACATGCTCTAACAGTGAACTACGCTAACATGAAAACTAACACAAACACAAAATCTGAAAACTAACATTAAATAGAAAACTAACACAAACACTAACACTAAAACTGTCACTAACACTAACCTGAACACCAGCACTAAAACTAACACTACCGCAAACACTAATACAAACACTAACACTAACCTGAACACTGACACTAAAACTAACATTAGCCTGAACACTAGCACTAAAACTAACACTACCATAAACACTAACACTGACCTGAGCACTAACACTAAAAGTAACACTAACACAAACACTAATCTGAAAACTGATACTAACAAGAAAACTAAGCTAACATTAACTTCAACACTAAAACAAACACTAATGCTAACAGAGATACTAACACAAATATTAACACAAAAACAAACACTAACACAATCTCTAACACTAACCTCAACACTAAAACTAACATTAACTTGAACACTAACTCTAACCTGAAAACTAAGCTAACATTAACCTGAACACTAACATAAACACTAATGCTAACACTAACAGAAATACTAATGCTAACATTAACACAAAAACAAAGACTAACGCTAACACAATCACTAACACTAATGGAAACATCAAACACTAATGCTAACAGAGATACTAACACAAATATTAACACAAAAACAAATACTAACACTAACACTAACCTTAACACTAAAACTAACACTAACCTGAACACTAACACTAACAGAGATACTAACACAAATGTTAACACAAAAACAAACACTAACACAATCTCTAACACTAAAACTAACATTAACTTGAATACTAAGCTAACATTAACCTGAACACTAACACACACTCATGCTAACACTAACAGAAATACTAATGCTAACATTAACACAAAAACAAAGACTAACGCTAACACAATCACTAACACTAATGGAAACATCAATCACTAATGCTAACAGAGATACTAACACAAATATTAACACAAAAACAAACACTAACACAATCTCTAACACTAACCTTAACACTAAAACTAACATTAACACTAACATAACTTGAACACTAACACTAACCTGAACACTTACACTAAAACTAACATTAACCTAAACACTAAAACTAACACTACCATAAACAGTAACACAAACACTAACACTGATCTGAGCACTAACAGTAGCACTAACACTACCATAAAAACTAACACTAACCTGAACACTAACACTAAAACTAACACAAAAACTGATACTAACCAGAAAACTAAGCTAACATTAACCTCAACACTAAAACAAACACTAACATTAACAGAAAAACAAAGACTAGCACTAACACTAATGGAAACACTAACACAAACATTAACACAAAATAAAACACTAACACTACCGTAAACACTAACACTAAAACTGATATTAACATGAACACTAACACTAACACTACCATAAACCACTAACCTGAGCACTAACACTAAAAGTAACATGAGCCCTAACCTGAAAACTAACACTAACCTGAAAACTAAGTCAACATTAACCTGAACACTAACACTAACAAAAATGCTAACACTAATACAAAATCAAACACTAACACGAACACTAATGGAAACACTAACGCCAAAGCTGACACTGACGAAGATGGCTATGCTGGCACAAACGCTAGCGCAAATGTTGACACAATCGCTTACGCTGACACAAACACTAACGTGAATACTGATGCAGGTGCAAAAGCGAATGCTGACACAGACTCTGATGCACACGCTGATGTAAATGCTACACAGACTCTAACGCTGACATGGACACTGACACAAATGCTCACGCTGATGCAAACACTAAAGCAAATGCAGACACTAATGCAAACACAGACGCAAATGTTGATGCAGATGTTAAAGCAAACGCAAATGCTGACAGCGATGCTAATGTGAACCTTAACGCAGACGTAAACATTGACGTAGAAGCTAAAGGAAACACTGATGCAAACACTGATGAAAATGCTGACACAGACGCTAACACACGTTAACACAGATGCTAACGTAAACACTGATGCAGATGCTAATATAAACACTGACGCAGACGCTAACATAACGCTGACACAGATGCTAACACACATTGACACAGACGCTAACATAAACGATGACGTAGAAGCTAACGTAAACGCTGACACAGACACTAATGTAAGCGCTGACGTAGAAGCTAATGTAGATGCTGACGTAGAAGCTAACGTAGACGATGACGTAGATGTTAACGTAGACGCTGACGTAGAAGCTAACATAGATGCTGACGTAGAAGCTAACGTAAACGCTGACGTAGAAGCTAACAAAACGTTGCCGTAGTTGTTAACGTAGAAGCAGGCGTAGAAATTAGCATTTACCCTTACCGCCGAAGCTGATCTCTAAAACGCAATTGCTGATGTGGATTGCTGAAGCCAAGCTAACGCTGACGCAAATGTTGAGGCAGTTTTGCTGGCGCTGACGTATATGCTGACGCTAACGCAAATGCTGATGCGGACGCTAGGGCTAAGGCTAACGCTAACGCTGATGCAAATGCTGAAGTTAATGCTTACATGGGATATGCAGACGCTGCAATGATGCGGACGCCACAGGAAAGGTTGATGAAAACACCAATGCTAACGGAAAACGCTGACGCAGACGTTACGGAAACGCTGATGTAGAAGCTAACGTAAACGCTGACATAGATTTTAACGTAAACGCTGACACAGACGCTAACGTAAACACTGACGTTAACTGAAACGCTGATGCTGATGTAGATGTAAATACTGACGCTGACACAGACGCGGTCGGAAACGCTGACGTAGAAGTTAACGGAAACACTGACATAGATGCTAACGGAAACACTGACGTAGAAGCTAATGGAAACACTGACATAGATGCTAACGGAAACACTGACACAGAAGCTAATGGAAATGCTGACAAAGACGTTAAAGGAAACGCTGTCGCAAACGCTAATGTTAATGTGAATGCTGATGCAGATGCTGACGCCAATGCTAACCCCTACACAAATGCAAACGCTGATGCTAACACTGACTCAAACACTAATACAAATGCTGATGTGCACGCTGATGCAAACGCTGACACTGACACAAGTGCTGACGCAGACACTAATGATAATGCTGACTCAGAAGCTGACGTAGACGTAGGCACTGAAACAAACACTAATGCTGCTAACACTAATGTTGACTCAGACGCTAAGGGAAATGCTGACACAATCACTATCACTAATGCAGACGCTGACGCAAATGCTGACATAGATGCTGACACTTACGCAAACACTAAGGCTAATCCAAACACTAACGCAGTTTCTAACACCAGTCTACATAGACACTAACACAAAAGCTTATATAGTCGCTTATGCAAATGCTAACGCTGATGCAGACTAACGCAAACAGTAACTGTAAGAGTAACAGTTACAGTAACACTAACAGTGACAGTAATGCTAACAGTAACACAGTCACTAACAATAAACTTACCGTTAACAGTAAAACTTACCCTAACACTAACCCTAAATCTAACATTAATGCAGAGAAAAAAGTCATTTGCAATTTAAGGTCACTCTTTAAGATATAGAAGATAGGCATTACATTTTAATGATTTTAATTTAAAGAGAATCACGCTATACGATGCAAAACAATAACACGCCACACCACACTAACCTACACTACACCAAACTAGATTATACCATACCTTGGTAAATTTATGATAGGTTTCCATGTTATAACTACACCAAACTAAACCATACCAAACTACACCAAACCAAACCACACCATAACAAACTACACCATACTACATCACACCATGCTATTGAACTCAGTGTGAAAAATTTTCTTCCTGCTTTTTTTGTCTTTTTTTGTGTGCTTACCACCCAATCTGACATTAAAAGTGTTCGCAATTAACATATTATCAATGAAGACTTTGAGATCTGTTGAAAATGACTAGCTTTGTCGAAAAAAGAGGGCGGAAAGTGGGTGGAAATACCATTCACAAAGCTTGTCAGTTTTGATTGCAGTGAAAGTCATAGTTTGTTGTTAATATGGTAATGGAGGCACTTGGCTTAGTGGTTAGAGCATTGGCCTTGCAATCGAAAGGTTGTGAGTTCAATTCTCAGACCAGGTGGTGTGTTGTTTCCTTGAGCAAGACACTTTATTTCACATTGCTCCAGTTTACTCAGCTGTAGAAATGAGATGATAGGGACTGGTGTCCCTATCATTCCACTGCAAAGTGGTCATGTAGGTGCCACGGCAAAGACCACCCAGCACTCACTGTAAATGAGGCTGGTGTTAGGAAGGGCATCCAGCTGTAGAAATCAAGCCAGAATCAGTTCCCGTCCCACCCTTGCAAGCAGGGAAAAGTGGACGTAAAATGATGATGATGGTAAAAGCATAGTCGGCTGTGAGCATGTTGGAGGTCGGAAAACCATACCACATTAAACTACATCAAACTACACCATACCAAACTACACCATGCTATTAATCTCAGTGAGAACATTTTTCTTCCTGTTTTTTTTTTCTGTGCGTGCGCTTACCACCCAATCTGATATCAAAGGTGCTCACAAATGACTATTTTTTTTACACATTATCAATGTATATAACATGGAAACCTATCATTTGCAATAGGTTTCCATGTCATAACTACAACAATCCAAACCACACCACAACAAACTACACGATTCTACATCACACCATGCTTTTGAACTCAGTGTGAAAAATTTTCTTCCTGTTCCTTTTTTTTTTTTTTTTGTGTTCTTACCACCCAATCTGACATCAAAGGTGCTGCAATTGACTATTTTTTGCACATATTATCAATAATTATGACATGGAAAACTGTCGAAAATGACTAGCTTTGTAGAAAAAAGAGGGAGGGTGTGGGTGGAAATACCATTTACAAAGCTAGTCATTTTTTATTGCAGCGGAAGTCATATTTTTTGTTAATATGCTAAAAGCATAGTCCACTGCGAGCTTCTTGGAAGTTGATAACACAGGCAAAAATGAAGGAAAAATTTTTTTTCTAACATAAATCAAAGTGGAAATTTAAATCCTCACTTATAACAAAGCACACCACAGCACATTAATCTACCCCAATCCACACCATAAATTCACCATAACCACACTTCACTATATGGTAAATTTATTGCAGAACACCTACTCCTACCATTTACATCACACCATGGTACGGAGATCAATGTGACAAATTTGCTACCTGCTTTTTATATTTTTTGTGGTTACCACCTCAAACTAACATCAAAGGTGCTTGCAAATGACTATTTTCCCACACATTATCACTGAATATGACATGGGAATCTATCGTTTAGAATTGGTTTCCATTTCATAACTTCACCAAACCAAACCACACCATACCAAGTTACACCATACTACATCACACCAAGCTATTGATCTTGGTGTGAAACATTTTCTTCCTGTTTCCTTTTTTTTTTTTTTGTGTGTGCTTACCACCCAATCTGACATTAAAGGTGCTCCCAATTGACTATTTTTTTTCCATTTATCAATAATTATGACATGGAAACCTGTCGAAAATGACTATCTTTGTAGAAACTTTACCAAACCACAGCATACTACATCACACCAGGATATAGATTTTGGTGTGACAAATTTTCATCTACCATTTTTTTTTTTTTTGTTTTGTTTATCACCCAATTTGACATAAAAGGTGCTCGCAAATTACTATTTTATGCACATATTATTAATGGTTATGACATGGAAACCTGATGAAAATGACTAGCTTTGTAGAAAAAAGAGGGAGGATGTGGGTGGAAATACCATTTGCAAAGCTAGCCATTTTTTATTGCAGCGGAAGTCATATTTTTTGTTAATATGCTAAAAGCATAGTCCACTGCAAGCTTCTTGGAAGTTGATAGCACATGCAAAAATGAAGGAAAAATGTTTTTTCTAACATAAATCAAAGTGGAAATTTAAATCCTCACTTATAACAAAGCACACCACAGCACATTAATCTACCCCAATCCACACCATATACTGCACCATAACCATACTTCACCATATGGTAAATGTATTACAGAACACTTACTCCTACCATTTACATCACACTAATGCTCGCAGTTGACTATTTTTTTCACATATTATGAATGAATATAACTTTGAAGCCTATCGTCAATGATTAGCTTTGTAGAAAAATGAAGGCAGAAAGTGGGTGGAAAAACCATTCACAAAGCTAGTCATTTTTAATTGCAGTGGAAATCATATTTGTTGTTAATATGCTAAAAAAATAGTCAATTGCAAGCATTTTGGAGGTCGGATTAGTAGATAGAACATAAAAAACAAAGGAAAACAAATATTGTCTATATGTTCCTGTGGAAAGTCGGGTCTTCTGTATTACGGTGTGACGTCAGAGGTCATGGTCGTGTGTCATTGCCCTTGAGAGGTGCAATTGGGAAAGGTCGGCTTAGAAATATTTACTTCTGCGTTCACAGATTGATTTTTTTTAGTTTCAGAAGATCCCATTAAGGGAGACAGCAGCCGATTCTTTGCTTAAACTTTAATCGGTTATTTTAATAAATATTTGCTCTACGGTTCTTATATATTTGATATATATTTATCCTCATCGAGCCCTCTTTGGATGTTAGTCTTCAAATTTATTATTATTACTATTTGGCTCCCTTGATTGAGTACTCTATTGACTTATATTCATCATGCAGAAACATCTGAATATTTCTACAAAGAACATACCCGTACCAAGCAGGAAGAAATACCTAAAACCGGAATGCTCCCAGCTGTGGTCACCCCATAGTATCAAACTAACCATCGAGCTTGAAGCAATCCAATGAAGCTACACCAAGAAGGTTGCCACGAAGGAGATAAACTACTGGGAGAGTCTAAAAGAACTGAAACTCTACTCCTCGGAATGAAGATGGGAGAGATATGCAATGATATACATATGGAAAATCCTGCGGGGACTAAGACCAAACTTTCGCATTGAGAGCTGGACCAATTCTCGAACAGGACGTCACTGTGTGGTACCAAAGGTCCCGTCTTCCACATCTAGAATCAGGAGCAGCTATTGCAATAGCCTGGGGTTCAAAGGCCCTCAACTTGGTTTTCAAAATTTAAATTTGTGTTTCCTATTCATCAATGCTTCAAGCAATCTATAAAACTCTGTTATATTTCATCATCATCATTTTATGTCAGTTCTTCTACGCTAGCATGGGTTGTCCTGTTGTGGGCAGTGTCCGGTCGGCTGACCTTGTCTTGCTCATACGGGAACTGATTCTGTCTTGATTTCTACAGCTGGATGCTCTTCCTAACACCAACCTCATTTACAGTGAGTGCTGGGTGTTTTTTTTTTCTGCCATGGCACCTCCACGACCACTTTGCAGTGGAATGATAGGGACCCCAGTCCTATCATCTCATTTCTACAGCTGAGTAAACTGGAGCAATGTGAAATAAAGTGTCTTGCTCAAGGAAACAACACATCATCCGGTCCGAGAATTAAACTCACAACCTTTCAATTGCAAGCCCAATGCTCTAACCACTGAGCCATGTGCCTTCTATTGTTGGCAATGTTAGGTCAGGTGACCATGTCTTGCTCATAAAGAACTGATTTTGGCTTGGTTTCTACAGCTGGATGCCCTTCCTAATGCCAAGCTCATTTAGAGTGAGTACTGGGTGTTTTTTGTTGTGATTCCTACACGACTACTTTACAGTGTGGACTGGGTGTTTTTTACCGTGTCACCATCACAATCACTTTACAGTGTTTCGGCCTGTTCTCATGAAAGATATATTGGCAGGTGGGATGGAGTGGTGCATACTGTATGTATGTTTCAGCCTTGGCCTGGGCCCGTGGGAAGTTGGGGTTTCTGTATTACCTCATAACGCCAGAGATCTTGGTCCTGTGTCATTGCCTTTCAGAGGTGCAATTGGGTAAGGTCGGCTTTTATCACTTCATCTCAAGTCTTTCTGGGACTTTATGTAGCTGTCATCCTTCATACGAATCACATGTCCATACCAACATAATCTCCTCTCCTGCACACATTTGATTCCTCTTATGCCTAGTTTCTCTTTCAGTTTGTTTATGCTTTGCTGTTCGCATATATTACTCTTACACATCCATCGGAGCGTACAAGCTCATTCCTTTCTAATCTACGCAAGTCTTCTACACACAGCGCCCAGCTCTCACTACCATGCAATATTGCCATTTATATGCACACATCATACAGTCTACCTTTTATTCTGAGGGAAAAGCTTTTTGTATCCAGCTGTGGCAGTAGCTCCCTCAACTTCTTCCATCCCGTTCTTTCAGAACACCCCCCTCTGCTGCTAATTCGGTATTGTTTTTACCAAGTCCTCCCAGACTTTGATGTCACTTGTTTTCAGTGATTGTTTGCTGCTTACTGTCCTGGTGCAACTGCTACATGTAAAGCCTAAATTCTTAACTAAACTTCCTGAAATCCCACTACATCTCTTGTGTACCCATAGTTTGCATATGGGGCAGAGGATGGAGTCTCTACCTACACCTCTCCTACATAATGAGCACACATACACACACATATATATACACACACTCACATATATATATATATATATATACTAGCCGAATTACCAGCGCCTTGCTGCGTTTCACTCTTTTTTTTTTGTAAGAAAATGATGATTGATCAGTGATATAATTTATGGAGAAAAACTCAATATTACTCAATGTAAAATGTAATGCATGAAAAA
>OZ024743.1:246924327-246994327 GCA_964016885.1 Eledone cirrhosa | reverse complement strand
ATATACACATCCACATGCACACATATATATATATATATATATACACACACGCACGCACACACTCAAACATACACACATACATACACGCATGCATGCATACATGATGGCTGCCCCCTCGTTATCGAGTATGGCCATTGCACGATATACCATTATTAATAATTATTAATTAATTCTATCGTGCAATGCCTGTGCATGAAGATATTTTTTTTAATGAGGAAAGACTGTGCACTGAGCCAATCCCACTCTCTGAGCGATAGTAGCTATAACCCGAAAAGAAGAAAATATCAACATCATCGGTAACTACTGAGCTGCAGGTTTTATATCGGAGTTATCCCAGTTTCCTGAGTTTCCTTCTCCTAGAAGAATGCCTTGACAAAGGTTAGGGGTCCTTCACTCCCAGTGGTTTAACCGCGCGATCGGGTGTCCAGCCCAATTATTTCTATGTCCCCGCCCATGTACATACACATGCACCCATGTACATACACATGCACCCATGTATATACACATATACATATACATACATATGTACATGTGTATATACATATTTACACATTTTTGGATGGCCGTTGACTCTTATGAGATCTTCCGCCTTTTGTCAGGTTTTGTTTTTTGTCCTGCAGGGTGTCCAAAATCACCCTCCTCACCAAGTAAACTTGGTGGGGTTGCTGGTTTAGTCGCCGACGACCCGACCATGCGACAGGTTGTACTGGGTTACATGTTACCAATAGCAGTCAAGTGTGACCCGACATACATCCATACATACATACTACATAATGCTGCAAACTCGTGTTCAAGTATTGCCATCGCCTGATAAAATGTTCAAAAATGTGAAGCACAAATGTGACTCTTTAAACCAGCCAAACTTTAGGCTCCCCCGAAATCTTCCATTGCTTTGTTCTGGCTGTATGTTCACATGTATCTTTTAAGACCTCCCATGCTTGTACATTTCTTACACCTTTTCAGATCATGATCTACATGAGGTCTACTGATATGACTTTGTTCATGTTTAGTCAAACCAGCTTTGCTCAGGCTGACTCGACCACAGTGCTGGCAAACCAGATGATGTTCAACAGCAGGCAGTTCAGAACAGTCTCAATCCTCACCTTCCTTTTCAGTGTTAGGTGTTCTCTCCGACGAGTTTCAAAGTATTCACCACCTGACTTGATCAAAATTCTCCACTTCACACGCTCGTCAGCCATTTTCTCCCATTCGTCAGATGAAATTCCAGCACAAGCCAAGGTGCCCTGATACAGTCCCGGTACCGCCTTTTTTGGTTTATGTGGTGGTCGCCTTCCTTCACACAGTTCTCCATAGAGAAGTTGCTTTGGAATACGATCATCAGACATCCGGACCACATGACTGCACCACCTCAACCGATACGAAAGATTATGCTCTCTATAGTCAAGCACCTGTTCCGTTCTAGAACTTCCAAATCACTGGCGAACATTTTCCACCACACCCCAAGTAACTTATGAAGAGATTGTTGGTGAAATCTCTCCAGATCCTTGAGGTGCTTTCTGTATATGACCCACGTTTCACAAACATAAAGTAAAGAGGAGACGACACAAGTCAGATACACTTTCACCTTGGTTTCGATAGTGATACCTCGTCTGGACCATAAACGTTGATGCAGCCGTCCAAAAGCATCACTGGCTTTTTTGATTCTTAAGGATATTTCATTATCATGTGTGCATGAAGTGTTCAACGTACTACCAAGGTAAACAAACTTGTCAGCAACTTTTAGCCTCTTTCCGTACACGTACACACTTGGAGCAGTGTACTCGTTTCCAGGTACTGGCTGATACATCACAACAGTCTTTTCCAAGCTTATTGTGACACCCAAAGTGCTGCAAGCTGCAGAAAAAGAGTTCATAATATGCTACATGTCACTTTGTGAGTGTGCAAAAAGATCGCAGTCGTCTGCATACAAAAACTCTCGGATTATAGATGTTAATACTTTTGTGCTTGTACCAAAGCGCCTGGTGTTGAACAACCTTCCTGAAGTGCGATACCTGATGTAAACCCCATGAGAACAATATTTGAATGCCATGAGAAACACTATCGTAAAATATAAGGAAAACAGAGTTGGAGCCGGAATGTCCCCCTGCTTCACTCCATTTTCAACTGATATTGGTTCAGAGATGCTACCACCAATACTGACCAAAGCCTTCATGTCATCATGGAAAAGATGCAGAATCTTCTACCCTACCTTGGATGTTTTTCCCACAACGCAGTTCGATTGACAGTGTCAAAGGCCTTTGTCAAGTCAACAAAGATCTGGTAAAGGTCCATACATTGTTCGATACACTTTTCTTGCAGCTGCCGAGCAGAAACGATCATATCCACTGTTCCTCTTTCGTTTCTGAACCCACACTGCGACTCAGGCAACACATTCAGAGCAACTCTTGGGATCAATCTATCCATCAATATTCGACACGACTTTACCAACTACTGAAAGAAGGGATATGACATGATAATTGCCACATTTGTCCTTTCCTTTATGGAGAATCACCATGAGCGCATCCTTCTTGTGGGACATTCTCATCTTCCCACACCATTTTCATGAGGTCAGTCAGGCGCTGCGTGAAGTTTTCACCACCACACTTCAAAACTGCTCCACTCAGACCATCCATGCCAGGAGACTTACCACAGTTCAGCTTATGCACAACAGAAGTCCCCTCTGCAAGAGAAGATACATTAGCCATCTCATATGCTTCATTGGTTCAATAGGAATGGAACAAATGAAATCATCATCAACCTGGTTTAAGAGCTCATCAAAGTGATCTCTCTATCTGTCGAGTGTCTTTTGGGTCACGCAGTAATTGCTTGACATCTTTCGATCTCAAAGGGGTCACTGGAGAGCTGAAAGGGCCATACACCTCTGTGAGTAGAAAGTGCGGCAGTTTCAAATTGTTGCCGTCAGATGCCACTTGAACTTCATCTGCTTTGTTGCTCCACCAGGTATTTTGCATAGCCCTGAGTTTCACCTGCACTTCCTTCTTTACCTGTCTGTAACGCTCATAATTGTCACCAACAGAGCTACCACCTTTAAGAACTGCATCAAGTGCCTTTTGTTTTCTGTCTAGCAGAGCCTTGACCTCCTGGTCATTCTCATCAAACCAGACCTTGTTTTCTTGTGACAAAGCCAAGGACCTCTGCTGAAGCCTTATAGACCGAGCTCCTGAAGTCCTTCCAGTTGTTCTCATACACGCATACATACATATATACATGTATACATACATGCATACATCCATACATACATCCATACATACATACATGTATACACACATACATACATCCATCCATACATACATACAATGGTTAAAGTGTTTGACTGACGACCATAAGTTCATGGGTTCATATTTGGGACCGGGTAGTTATTGAATCAACCTGATATCAATGTTTATTATACAGCACACTTCCTCTTTGGTATAATATGACACATAGTAATATCTAACATAGTACCCATCTAATCTGTTATAATATGATTTACCTTTCCTCTGTGAAGGCACATGCCTTAGGGGTTACGGTACTGGACTAACCATTATAAAGTCATGGGCTCGTTTCTTCGATCCTGCAGCATGTTGCGTCCTTCAGTAAAATACTTTAGTTCGTGTAGCATCTTCTACCAGGACTTGCGGCAGACATAATATCAGTAATGGAAAAAACCTTGTTTCATTAGTATGACCTGGAAATCAGTTCCACTTTATTTATCTTCTTTATTAAAGGCAATCAAATTATTTTTTATTTTATTATTTTTATTATTTTTCCATGTTTGTTAAATAAATTCAAAAAAATCGAACTAAATTGAAATTTTGTAATAAAATTTCCATAAAGGTTAATGTTTACAATACAATAAAATGTAATAAAATGTATTGAAGTCGACGAAATGTGGACCTTCATTTTTGAAAGATGGATAATGCTATAAGCAGATCTTACAATATTGTACCACAATTTTCCTTTGTGCAAAAGTGGGCAGCCGAATTTAGGAAAGGATAGGGGATTCTTGAAGATGACCCAATGTCTGGACGTCCTACAACTGCCACTACCGAGGAAAACATTGATCTCAGTACTGCAACACCGATGGAAGAAGTGTGTGGAACGCAAGGGAGACTATGTTGAAAAATAAACCTCATTTGGTCACATTCCATGAGAGTATCTTTGTCAACACTCGTATCTATGCGCAATATACGTAAAGATACAGAATTGCGGGCACTACAACGCTATTAGCTGTCATATTTGTTGGTGAAAAAAATTTGATTATAAAACTTAAATTTGTGAATGACTTGTTTTCTACATTGATAACCATGACTTGTTTTCTAATTAACTTAAATTTGTTTTCTAATTTTGCCCTTTTAAGTCTTCCCTCTCTCTCTCTCTCTTCCCTATCTCTCCTCTTCCCTCTCTCTCTAAAAAAAAAAAAAACGCGTAAAAACTCCACTTACGCGTGGTAGTAATACGGAAATAAACGATGTTGACGAGTGACGTCACCGCCTGTTTTCCACTGGACTGACAGCTAATAGCGTTGTAGTGCCATATTCTTTTATTTTATTGTTTTACAGGTTTCAGTCATTAGGCTGCGGCCATGCTGGAACACCGCCTCAAAGGGATGTAGTCGATCATACCGACCGTAGTTTTTTTTAGTTTTTTTTTAAGCCCGGTACTTATTTTATCGATTTCTATCTAACCGGTAAGTTACGGGACACACCCCCAACGCACATATTATTCACTCGATATACTTGACAAGTGGGCGCGCGCAATATTATCCCGTTTTTAAGGTTGGCCACATATCACCGATTAGAAAAATGCGAAGAAAATTGTAGTAAGACGCCTAACGCCCCCTATCGGATAATAGAACAACCCTAGTTGTCTCCCCCTGGTTGAGAACACAGGTAACCAGAGACAGCCACAGAAAAGCAGACGGTATACACGCTACAGAAAACAGCTTCTGTACCACGAAACGATAAACAGCCAAGGGAATAGCAAACAGCAAACCCCACAATACCTTTGTAATTGTAATACGCTCCTTTCACCACAACTGACCGCGTCTATATTTGGTATGTTCCATTTGTAATATAATAAACACATATAAACAAAATAAACATCACCATTATTTACAATTGTTGAATATAACTCTCGTTGTGGTTATTGTCTTGTTTACACACACACACACTCACTTTGTTATAATTCTCACTTACAAAAATGGTAAATAGACGAGGGACCTTCCCTCACGTCTATGTCGATAAACAATCCAACTAGGATACATCATTTTACCACAAAATAAAAGCTACTGTCATCACGACTTCATTGTTTTCAGTAAAGAAGGCGACTAAGTGAAAGAGTAAATTCCTGAAAACAAAAATGAGGGTATGATGTTTGTTATATTGTTGGAAAACACGATGCAACTGGACACTAAGCTAACTTATAGTGGTTTCTAATTGAGGCACAATGTCTCAATGTCTACAGTTTGGAGAGTAAGAGAAAATCGATTATATCGACTTGACTGGTACTTTGTTTTATCAACCACAGGAGGATGAAAGGTAAAGTTGGCCTCGGCAAGTTTTGAACACAGAATGTAAACAGTCGGAACACATTATTAGAGAGGGGATTGGCAGTATCGGTAGAGGGTCGGACGCCATGCTTTCCAGCATAGTTACGTCCCTTTACGATCTGAGTTCAAATCCCGCCGAGGTAGACTTTGCCTTTCATCCTTACGGGGTCGATAAAATAAAGTACTAGTAATGCACTGGGTTATTGCTGGCCTTGTGCCTAAAGTAGAAACAATTATTAGAGAGGTATTCCAATGCTCCTCGCGATATCATTATCTTTTGTTTCGCTTGCCTTTTGCTGTATGTAGTCCTCGGTGTATGTATTTCCTGCTGGTGTGTTGTAAGGTATATATATTCAGACTGTCAGTGTTGTAGGGGTATATATTGAGTGACTGTCAGTGTTGTAGGGGTATATATTGAGTGACTGTCAGTGTTGTAGGGGTATATATTCTGAGACTGTCAGTGTTGTAGGGGTATATATTGAGACTCTCAGTGTTGTAGGGTTATATATTGTGTGACTGTCAGTGTTGTATGGGTATATATTGAGAGTCATTCAGTGTTGTAGGGGTATATATTGAGAGACTGTCAGTGTTGTAGGGGTATATATTGAGAGATTGTCAGTATTGTGGGGGTATATATTGAGAGACTGTGTTGTAGGGGTATATATTGAGACTCTCAGTGTTGTAGGGGTATATATTGAGAGGCTATCTGTGTTGTAGGGATATATATTGAGAGATTGTCAGTGTTGTAGGGGTATATATTGAGAGATTGTCAGTGTTGTAGGGGTATATATTGAGAGACTGTGTTGTAGGGGTATATATTGAGAGACAGTCAGTGTTGTAGGGGTATATATTGAGAGACTGTCAGTGTTGTAGGGGTATATATTGAGAGACTGTCAGTGATGTAGGGGTATATATTGAGAGTCATTCAGTGATGTAGGGGTATATATTGAGAGACTGTCAGTGTTGTAGGGGTGTATATTGAGAGACTGTCAGTGTTGTAGGGGTATATATTGAGAGACTGTGTTGTAGGGGTATATATTGAGAGACTGTCAGTGATGTAGGGGTATATATTGAGAGACTGTCAGTGTTGTAGGGGTATATATTGAGAGACAGTCAGTGTTGTAGGGGTATATATTGAGACTCTCAGTGTTGTAGGGGTATATATTGAGAGACTGTCAGTGATGTAGGGGTATATATTGAGAGATTGTCAGTGTTGTAGGGGTATATATTGAGAGATTGTCAGTGTTGTAGGGGTATATATTGTGTGACTGTCAGTGTTGTAGGGGTATATATTGAGAGACTGCCAGTATTGTAGGGGTGTATATTGAGAGACTGTGTTGTAGGGGTATATATTGAGAGACAGTCAGTGTTGTAGGGGTATATATTGAGAGATTGTCAGTGTTGTAGGGGTATATATTGAGAGGCTGTGTTGTAGGGGTATATATTGAGAGACTGTCAGTGTTGTAGGGGTATATATTGAGAGGCTGTCTGTGTTGTAGGGGTATATATTGAGAGACTGTCAGTGATGTAGGGGTATATATTGAGAGGCTGTCTGTGTTGTAGGGGTGTATATTGAGAGACTGTCAGTGTTGTAGGGGTGTATATTGAGAGACTGTGTTGTAGGGGTATATATTGAGAGACAGTCAGTGTTGTAGGGGTATATATTGAGAGACTGTCAGTGTTGTAGGGGTATATATTGAGAGTCATTCAGTGTTGTAGGGGTATATATTGAGAGACAGTCAGTGTTGTAGGGGTATATATTGAGAGACTGTCAGTATTGTAGGGGTGTATATTGAGAGACTGTCAGTGTTGTAGGGGTATATATTGAGAGACTGTGTTGTAGGGGTATATATTGAGAGTCATTCAGTGTTGTAGGGGTATATATTGAGAGACAGTCAGTGTTGTAGGGGTATATATTGAGAGATTGTCAGTGTTGTAGGGGTATATATTGTGTGACTGTCAGTGTTGTAGGGGTATATATTGAGAGACTGTCAGTGTTGTAGGGGTATATATTGAGAGACTGTGTTGTAGGGGTATATATTGAGAGACTGTCAGTGTTGTAGGGGTATATATTGTGTGACTGTCAGTGTTGTAGGGGTATATATTGAGAGACTGTGTTGTAGGGGTATATATTGAGAGACTGTCAGTGTTGTAGGGGTATATATTGAGAGACAGTCAGTGTTGTAGGGGTATATATTGAGAGACAGTCAGTGTTGTAGGGGTATATATTGAGAGACAGTCAGTGTTGTAGGGGTATATATTGAGAGGCTATCAGTGTTGTAGGGGTATATATTGAGAGACAGTCAGTGTTGTAGGGGTGTATATTGAGAGACTGTGTTGTAGGGGTATATATTGAGAGACTGTCAGTGTTGTAGGGGTATATATTGAGAGACAGTCAGTGTTGTAGGGGTATATATTGAGAGACAGTCAGTGTTGTAGGGGTATATATTGAGAGACAGTCAGTGTTGTAGGGGTATATATTGAGAGACAGTCAGTGTTGTAGGGGTATATATTGAGAGGCTATCAGTGTTGTAGGGGTATATATTGAGAGACAGTCAGTGTTGTAGGGGTGTATATTGAGAGACTGTGTTGTAGGGGTATATATTGAGAGACAGTCAGTGTTGTAGGGGTATATATTGAGAGACAGTCAGTGTTGTAGGGGTGTATATTGAGAGACTGTGTTGTAGGGGTATATATTGAGAGACTGTCAGTGTTGTAGGGGTGTATATTGAGAGACTGTGTTGTAGGGGTATATATTGAGAGACTGTCAGTGTTGTAGGGGTGTATATTGAGAGACTGTGTTGTAGGGGTATATATTGAGAGACTGTCAGTGTTGTAGGGGTATATATTGAGAGACAGTCAGTGTTGTAGGGGTATATATTGAGAGGCTATCAGTGTTGTAGGGGTATATATTGAGAGACAGTCAGTGTTGTAGGGGTGTATATTGAGAGGCTGTGTTGTAGGGGTATATATTGAGAGACTGTCAGTGATGTAGGGGTATATATTGAGAGGCTGTCTGTGTTGTAGGGATATATATTGAGAGGCGATCAGTGTTGTAGGGGTGTATATTGAGAGACTGTCAGTATGTAGGGGTATATATTGAGAGACAGTCAGTGTTGTAGGGGTATATATTGAGAGACTGTCAGTGATGTAGGGGTGTATATTGAGAGACTGTCAGTGTTGTAGGGGTGTATATTGAGAGACTGTCAGTGATGTAGGGGTGTATATTGAGAGACTGTCAGTGTTGTAGGGGTGTATATTGAGAGACTGTCAGTGTTGTAGGGGTGTATATTGAGAGACTGTGTTGTAGGGGTATATATTGAGAGACAGTCAGTGTTGTAGGGGTGTATATTGAGAGACTGTCAGTATTGTAGGGGTGTATATTGAGAGACTGTCAGTGTTGTAGGGGTGTATATTGAGAGACTGTGTTGTAGGGGTATATATTGAGAGACAGTCAGTGTTGTAGGGGTATATATTGAGAGGCTATCAGTGTTGTAGGGGTATATATTGAGAGGCGATCAGTGTTGTAGGGGTATATATTGAGAGACTGTCAGTGTTGTAGGGGTGTATATTGAGAGACTGTCAGTGTTGTAGGGGTGTATATTGAGAGACTGTGTTGTAGGGGTATATATTGAGAGACAGTCAGTGTTGTAGGGGTATATATTGAGAGACTGTCAGTGTTGTAGGGGTATATATTGAGAGACTGTGTTGTAGGCGTATATATTGAGAGACTGTGTTCTAGGGGTATATATTGAGAGACTGTGTTGTAGGGGTATATATTGTGAGACTGTGAGTGTTGAAGGGGTATATATAGAGAGACTGTCAGTGTTGTATGGGTATATATTGAGAGACTGTCAGTGTTGTAGGGGTATATATTGAGAGACTGTCAGTGAAAGTAGGGGTATATATTGAGAGGCTGTCTGTGTTGTAGGGGTATATATTGAGAGGCTGTCAGTGTTGTAGGGGTATATATTGAGAGACTGTCAGTGTTGTAGGGGTCTATATTGAGAGACTGTGTTGTAGGGGTATATATTGAGAGACAGTCAGTGTTGTAGTGGTATATACTGAGAGACTGTCAGTGTTGTAGTGGTATATATTGAGAGACAGTCAGTATGGTAGGGCTATATATTGAGAGACTGTCAGTGTTTTATGGGTATATATTGAGAGGCTGTCAGTGTTGTAGGGGTGTATGTTGAGAGACAGTCAGTGTTGTAGGGGTATATATTGAGAGACTGTCAGTGTTTTATGGGTATATATTGAGAGACAGTCAGTGTTGTAGGGGTGTATATTGAGGGATTGTGTTGTAGGGGTGTATATTGAGAGACTGTGTTGTAGGGGTATATATTGAGAGACTGTGTTGTAGGGGTATATATTGAGACTGTCAGTGTTGTATGGGTATATATTGAGCGACTGTCATTGTCGAAGGTGTATATATTGAGATACTGTCAGTATGGTAGGGGTATATATTGAGAGACTGTCAGTGTCTTATGGGTATATATTGAGAGGCTGTCAGTGTTGTAGGGGTATATATTGAGAGGCTGTCAGTGTTGTAGGGGTGTATGTTGAGAGACAGTCAGTGTTGTAGGGGTATATATTGAGAGACTGTCAGTGTTTTATGGGTATATATTGAGAGGCTGTCAGTGTTGTAGGGGTGTATGTTGAGAGACAGTCAGTGTTGTAGGGGTATATATTGAGAGACTGTCAGTGTTTTATGGGTATATATTGAGAGACAGTCAGTGTTGTAGGGGTGTATATTGAGGGATTGTGTTGTAGGGGTGTATATTGAGAGACTGTGTTGTAGGGGTATATATTGAGAGACTGTGTTGTAGGGGTATATATTGAGACTGTCAGTGTTGTAGGGGTATATATTGAGCGACTGTCATTGTCGAAGGTGTATATATTGAGATACTGTCAGTATGGTAGGGGTATATATTGAGAGACTGTCAGTATTGTAGGGGTATATATTGAGAGACTGTCAGTGTCATAGGGGTATATATTGAGAGACTGTCAGTGTTGTAGGGGTTTATATTGAGCGACTGTTGTTGTCGAAGATGTATATATTGAGATACTGTCAGTATGGTAGGGGTATATATTAAGAGACTGTCAGTATTGTAGGGGTATATATTGAGACACTGTCAGTGTCATAGGGGTATATATTGAGACTGTCAGTGTTGTAGGGGTATATATTGTGTGACTGTCTGTTGTAGAGGTATATATTGAGAGACTGTCAGTGTTGTAGGGGTATATATTGAGAGACAGTCAGTGTTGTAGGGGTGTATATTGAGAGACTGTGTTGTAGGGGTATATATTGAGAGACTGTCAGTGTTGTAGGGGTGTATATTGAGAGACTGTGTTGTAGGGGTATATATTGAGAGACTGTCAGTGTTGTAGGGGTGTATATTGAGAGACTGTGTTGTAGGGGTATATATTGAGAGACTGTCAGTGTTGTAGGGGTATATATTGAGAGACAGTCAGTGTTGTAGGGGTATATATTGAGAGGCTATCAGTGTTGTAGGGGTATATATTGAGAGACAGTCAGTGTTGTAGGGGTGTATATTGAGAGGCTGTGTTGTAGGGGTATATATTGAGAGACTGTCAGTGATGTAGGGGTATATATTGAGAGGCTGTCTGTGTTGTAGGGATATATATTGAGAGGCGATCAGTGTTGTAGGGGTGTATATTGAGAGACTGTCAGTATGTAGGGGTATATATTGAGAGACAGTCAGTGTTGTAGGGGTATATATTGAGAGACTGTCAGTGATGTAGGGGTGTATATTGAGAGACTGTCAGTGTTGTAGGGGTGTATATTGAGAGACTGTCAGTGATGTAGGGGTGTATATTGAGAGACTGTCAGTGTTGTAGGGGTGTATATTGAGAGACTGTCAGTGTTGTAGGGGTGTATATTGAGAGACTGTGTTGTAGGGGTATATATTGAGAGACAGTCAGTGTTGTAGGGGTGTATATTGAGAGACTGTCAGTGTTGTAGGGGTGTATATTGAGAGACTGTCAGTGTTGTAGGGGTGTATATTGAGAGACTGTGTTGTAGGGGTATATATTGAGAGACAGTCAGTGTTGTAGGGGTATATATTGAGAGGCTATCAGTGTTGTAGGGGTATATATTGAGAGGCGATCAGTGTTGTAGGGGTATATATTGAGAGACTGTCAGTGTTGTAGGGGTGTATATTGAGAGACTGTCAGTGTTGTAGGGGTGTATATTGAGAGACTGTGTTGTAGGGGTATATATTGAGAGACAGTCAGTGTTGTAGGGGTATATATTGAGAGACTGTCAGTGTTGTAGGGGTATATATTGAGAGACTGTGTTGTAGGCGTATATATTGAGAGACTGTGTTCTAGGGGTATATATTGAGAGACTGTGTTGTAGGGGTATATATTGTGAGACTGTGAGTGTTGAAGGGGTATATATAGAGAGACTGTCAGTGTTGTATGGGTATATATTGAGAGACTGTCAGTGTTGTAGGGGTATATATTGAGAGACTGTCAGTGAAAGTAGGGGTATATATTGAGAGGCTGTCTGTGTTGTAGGGGTATATATTGAGAGGCTGTCAGTGTTGTAGGGGTATATATTGAGAGACTGTCAGTGTTGTAGGGGTCTATATTGAGAGACTGTGTTGTAGGGGTATATATTGAGAGACAGTCAGTGTTGTAGTGGTATATACTGAGAGACTGTCAGTGTTGTAGTGGTATATATTGAGAGACAGTCAGTATGGTAGGGCTATATATTGAGAGACTGTCAGTGTTTTATGGGTATATATTGAGAGGCTGTCAGTGTTGTAGGGGTGTATGTTGAGAGACAGTCAGTGTTGTAGGGGTATATATTGAGAGACTGTCAGTGTTTTATGGGTATATATTGAGAGACAGTCAGTGTTGTAGGGGTGTATATTGAGGGATTGTGTTGTAGGGGTGTATATTGAGAGACTGTGTTGTAGGGGTATATATTGAGAGACTGTGTTGTAGGGGTATATATTGAGACTGTCAGTGTTGTATGGGTATATATTGAGCGACTGTCATTGTCGAAGGTGTATATATTGAGATACTGTCAGTATGGTAGGGGTATATATTGAGAGACTGTCAGTGTCTTATGGGTATATATTGAGAGGCTGTCAGTGTTGTAGGGGTATATATTGAGAGGCTGTCAGTGTTGTAGGGGTGTATGTTGAGAGACAGTCAGTGTTGTAGGGGTATATATTGAGAGACTGTCAGTGTTTTATGGGTATATATTGAGAGGCTGTCAGTGTTGTAGGGGTGTATGTTGAGAGACAGTCAGTGTTGTAGGGGTATATATTGAGAGACTGTCAGTGTTTTATGGGTATATATTGAGAGACAGTCAGTGTTGTAGGGGTGTATATTGAGGGATTGTGTTGTAGGGGTGTATATTGAGAGACTGTGTTGTAGGGGTATATATTGAGAGACTGTGTTGTAGGGGTATATATTGAGACTGTCAGTGTTGTAGGGGTATATATTGAGCGACTGTCATTGTCGAAGGTGTATATATTGAGATACTGTCAGTATGGTAGGGGTATATATTGAGAGACTGTCAGTATTGTAGGGGTATATATTGAGAGACTGTCAGTGTCATAGGGGTATATATTGAGAGACTGTCAGTGTTGTAGGGGTTTATATTGAGCGACTGTTGTTGTCGAAGATGTATATATTGAGATACTGTCAGTATGGTAGGGGTATATATTAAGAGACTGTCAGTATTGTAGGGGTATATATTGAGACACTGTCAGTGTCATAGGGGTATATATTGAGACTGTCAGTGTTGTAGGGGTATATATTGTGTGACTGTCTGTTGTAGAGGTATATATTGAGAGACTGTCAGTGTTGTAGGGGTATATATTGAGAGACTGTCAGGGTTGCAGGGGTATATATTGAGAGACTTTCAGTGTTTTAGGGCATATATTGACAGACTGTGTTGTAGGGGTATATATTGAGAGACAGTCAGTGTTGTAGGGGTATATATTGAGAGACTGCCAGTATTGTAGGGGTATATATTGAGAGACTGTCAGTGTTGTAGGGGTATATATTGACAGCCTGTGTTGCAGGGGTATATATTGAGAGACTGTCAGTGTTGTAGGGGTATATAGTGAGAGACTGTCAGTGTTGTAGGGGTATATATTGAGAGATTGTCAGTGTTGTAGGGGTATATATTGTGTGACTGTCAGTGTTGTAGGGGTATATATTGTGTGACTGTCAGTGTTGTAGGTGTATATATTGTGTGACTGTCAGTGTTGTAGGTGTATATATTGTGTGACTGTCTGTGTTGTAGGTGTTTATATTGTGTGACTGTCTGTTGTAGAGGTATATATTGAGAGACTGTCAGTTTTGTATATATTGAGAGACTGTCAATGTTGTAGGGTATATATTGTGTGACTGTCAGTATTGTAGGGGTATATATTGAGAGAATGTCTGTGTTGTAGGGGTATATATTGAGAGACTGCCAGTGTTGTAGCGTGTATATTGAGAGACTGTCAGTGTTGTAGGGGTATATACTGGAAGACTGTCATTGTTGTAGGGGTATATATTGAGAGACTGTCAGTATTGTAGGGGTATATATTGAGAGACTGTCAGTATTAATAATAATAATAATAATGAAATTATTGTGTACAGTGCTCAGGTGCACTACAACTCATCAAAGGTGCATGTATAGTACATAGAATAATGTACAAATGTCAGGAAAATAAACAGTGTATGAGTCATGATATAATAACAATAACAATAATGAAATATTGTGCACAGTGCCCAGGTGCACCACAACCCATCAAAAAAGTGCTTGTACAGTACATAGGGCAATGCACAAACATCAGTAAAATGAACAGTGCACACATGTGTGCATGTGTATGGAAGGGGCACATCAGGTGTAGTTTTGGCGTATTTCGGGAAGCATGAGTGTCTTAAAGGATGCAGTGCCTCGGCAGCTAACAATTGACGCAGGCAGTTTGTTCCATGTTTCAGCAACTCTGAGCGTGAAAAAATGTCTGCGAAAGTCATGGGAGCTGTGCTGTTTTCTTATCTTGTAGGCATGTCCACGTGTGTTAGATACATGGAGATCAAAGAGGCGCTCAGGGTTGCAGTTGGCGAGATGGTTAAAAACTTTGTGGGTATTCACCAAGTCCACTGCCAGACGTCGGAGCTTCAATGAATCCATGCCCAGGGAAGCAAGGCGTTCAGAGTATGGTAGGTGTCTGATGGAGGGTATGCGCTTGGTTGCACGTCTCTGAACAGTTTCCAGGAGGTCAATGTTCCGAGCAAGATAGGGGTTCCAGACTGATGATGCGAATTCCAAGTGTGGTCGCACCATAGCTGTATACAGTTTTAAATAGATGGCTGGAGAGCGGCTAACAAAGGTCTTGCTGAGTGATGCCAAGACACCCTCGGCCTTCTTGACAATCTTAGAGACATGCTTTGTCCAACGCAAATCGTTGCTGACAGTAATGCCCAGGTCACGTTCACAAGAGGACTTTTTGATGTCAGTGTTGTGGAGGGAGTATGTGGACGCTGGATTTTTCCTTCCAAAATGCATGGTGGTACACTTGTCCACAGCCAGCTTCAGTTGCCAGTCTGTGATCCATTGCTGCATTGTGTCCAGGTCTGATTGTAGGAAAGAGTTGTAAATTTCAGGATCAGTCCTTTTGATTTCAAGGTACAGCTTGATGTCATCTGCATATTTTAGTACCGTGGCATCCTGTAAGTTGGCATCTATGTCATTAATATATGCCACAAACAAAAGAGGACTAAGAACAGATCCCTGTGGTACACCAGATGACATCTCATATGGTGAAGAATGCTGTTGTAGAGGTATATATTGAGAGACTGCCTGTGTTGTAGGGGTGTATATTGCGAGACAGTCATTGTTGTAGGGGTATATATAGAGAGACTGTCAGTGTTGTATGGGTATATATTGAGAGACTGCCAGTGTTGTAGGGGTATATATTGAGAGACTGTCAGTGAAAGTAGGGGTATATATTGAGAGGCTGTCTGTGTTGTAGGGGTATATATTGAGAGGCTGTCAGTGTTGTAGGGGTATATATTGAGAGACTGTCAGTGTTGTAGGGGTGTATATTGAGAGACTGTGTTGTAGGGGTATATATTGAGAGACAGTCAGTGTTGTAGGGGTATATAGTGAGAGACTGTCAGTGTTGTAGCGGTATATATTGAGAGACTGCCAGTGTTGTAGGGGTATATATTGAGAGACTGTCAGTGAAAGTAGGGGTATATATTGAGAGGCTGTCTGTGTTGTAGGGGTATATATTGAGAGGCTGTCAGTGTTGTAGGGGTATATATTGAGAGACTGTCAGTGTTGTAGGGGTGTATATTGAGAGACTGTGTTGTAGGGGTATATATTGAGAGACAGTCAGTGTTGTAGGGGTATATAGTGAGAGACTGTCAGTGTTGTAGCGGTATATATTGAGAGACAGTCAGTGTTGTAGGGGTATATATTGAGAGACTGTCAGTGTTTTATGGGTATATATTGAGAGACTGTCAGTGATGTAGGGGTATATATTGAGAGGCTGTCTGTGTTGTAGGGGTATATATTGAGAGACAGTCAGTGTTGTAGGGGTGTATATTGAGGGATTGTGTTGTAGGGGTGTATATTGAGAGACTGTGTTGTAGGGGTATATATTGAGAGACTGTGTTGTAGGGGTATATATTGAGACTGTCAGTGTTGTATGGGTATATATTGAGCGACTGTCATTGTCGAAGGTGTATATATTGAGATACTGTCAGTATGGTAGGGGTATATATTGAGAGACTGTCAGTATTGTAGGGGTATATATTGAGAGACTGTCAGTGTTGTAGGGGTTTATATTGAGCGACTGTCGTTGTCGAAGGTGTATATATTGAGATACTGTCAGTATGGTAGGGGTATATATTAAGAGACTGTCAGTATTGTAGGGGTATATATTGAGAGACTGTCAGTGTCATAGGGGTATATATTGAGACTGTCAGTGTTGTAGGGGTATATATTGAGAGACAGTCAGTGTTGTAGGGGTATATATTGAGAGACTGCCAGTATTGTAGGGGTATATATTGAGAGATTGTCAGTGTTGTATGGGTATATATTGACAGACTGTGTTGCAGGGGTATATATTGAGAGACTGTCAGTGTTGTAGGGGTATATAGTGAGAGACTGTCAGTGTTGTAGGGGTATATATTGAGAGATTGTCAGTGTTGTAGGGGAATATATTGTGTGACTGTCAGTGTTGTAGGGGTATATATTGTGTGACTGTCAGTGTTGTAGGTGTATATATTGTGTGACTGTCAGTGTTGTAGGTGTATATATTGTGTGACTGTCTGTGTTGTAGGTGTTTATATTGTGTGACTGTCTGTTGTAGAGGTATATATTGAGAGACTGTCAGTTTTGTATATATTGAGAGACTGTCAATGTTGTAGGGTATATATTGTGTGACTGTCAGTATTGTAGGGGTATATATTGAGAGAATGTCTGTGTTGTAGGGGTATATATTGAGAGAGTGTCAGTGTTGTAGGGTGTATATTGAGAGACTGTCAGTGTTGTAGGGGTATATACTGGAAGACTGTCATTGTTGTAGGGGAATATATTGAGAGACTGTCAGTATTGTAGGGGTATATATTGAGAGACTGTCAGTATTGTAGAGGTATATATTGAGAGACTGTCTGTGTTGTAGGGGTGTATATTGCGAGACTGTCATTGTTGTAGGGGTATATATTGTGAGACTGTGAGTGTTGTATGGATAAATATTGAGAGACTGTCAGTGTTGTAGAGGTATATATTGTGAGACTGTCAGTGTTGTAGGGGTATATATTGAGAGACTGTGTTGTAGGGGTATATATTGGGAGATTGTCAGTGTTGTAGGGGTATATATTGAGAGACTGTGTTGTAGGGGTATATATTCAGAGACTGTCAGTGTTGTAGGGGTATATATTGAGAAGCTGTCAGTGTTGTAGGGGTATATATTGACAGACTATGTTGTAGGCGTATATATTGAGAGACTGTGTTGTAGGGGTATATATTGAGTGACTGTCAGTGTTGTAGGGGTATATATTGAGAGAATGTCAGTGTTGTAGGCGTATATATTCAGAGACTGTGTTCTAGGGGTATATATTGAGAGACTGTGTTGTAGGGGTATATATTGAGAGACTGTGTTGTAGGGGTATATATTGAGAGACTGTTTTGTAGGGGTATATGTTGAGAGACTGTGTTGTAGGGGTATATATTGTGAGACTGTGAGTGTTGTAGGGATATATATAGAGAGACTGTCAGTGTTGTATGGGTATATATTGAGAGACTGTCAGTGTTGTAGGGGTATATATTGAGAGGCTGTCAGTGTTGTAGGGGTATATATTGAGAGACAGTCAGTGTTGTAGGGGTATATATTGAGAGACTGTCAGTGTTGTAGGGGTATATATTGTGTGACTGTCAGTGTTGTAGGGGTATATATTGAGATACTGTCAGTATTGTAGGGGTATATATTGAGAGACTGTCAGTGTTGTAGGGGTGTATATTGAGAGGCTGTCAGTGTTGTAGGGGTATATATTGAGAGGCTGTCAGTGTTGTAGGGGTATATATTGAGAGAATGTCAGTGTTTTATGGGTATATATTGAGCGACTGTCAGTGTTGTAGGGGTATATATTGTGTGACTGTCAGTGTTGTAGGGGTATATATTGAGAGATTGTCAGTGTTGTAGGGGTATATATTGAGAGACTGTCAGTATTGTAGGGGTATATATTTAGAGACTGTCAGTGTTGTAGGGGTGTATATTGAGAGACTGTGTTGTAGGGGTGTATATTGAGAGACTGTGTTGTAGGGGTATATATTGAGCGACTGTCAGTGTTGTAGGTGTATATATTGAGAGACTGTCAGTGTCATAGGGGTATATATTGAGACTGTCAGTGTTGTAGGGGTATATATTGTGTGACTGTCTGTTGTAGAGGTATATATTGAGAGACTGTCAGTGTTATAGGGGTATATATTGAGAAACTGTCAGTATTGTAGGGGTATATATTGAGAGACTGTCAGTGTCATAGGGGTATATATTGAGACTGTCAGTGTTGTAGGGGTATATATTGTGTGACTATCTGTTGTAGAGGTATATATTGAGAGACTGTCAGTGTTGTAGGGGTATATATTGTGTGACTGTCAGTGTTGTAGGGGTATATATTGAGAGACTGTCAGTGTTGTAGGGTATATATTGTGTGACTGTCAGTGTTGTAGGCGTATATATTGAGAGACTGTGTTGTAGGGGTATATATTGAGAGACTGTCAGGGTTGCAGGGGTATATATTGAGAGACTGCCAGTATTGTAGGGGTATATATTGAGAGATTGTCAGTGTTGTAGGGGTATATATTGACAGACTGTGTTGTAGGGGTAGATATTGAGAGACTGTCAGTGTTGTAGGGGTATATATGAAGAGACTGTCAGTGTTGTAGGGGTATACATTGGGAGACTGTGTTGTAGGGGTATATATTGAGAGACTGTCAGTGTTGTAGGGGTATATATTGAGAGACTGTCAGTGTTGTATGGGTATATATTGAGAGACTGTCAGTGTTGTAGGGGTATATATTGCGAGACTGTCAGTGTTGTAGGGGTAAATATTGAGAGACTGTCAGTATTGTAGGGGTATGTATTGAGAGACTGTCAGTGTTGTAGGGGTATATATTGAGAGACTGTGTTGTAGGGGTGTATATTGAGAGACTGTGTTGTAGGGGTATATATTGAGAGACAGTCAGTGTTGTAGGGGTATATATTGAGAGACTGTCAGTGTTGTAGGGGTATATATTGAGAGACTGTGTTGTAGGGGTATATATTGGGAGATTGTCAGTGTTGTAAGGGTATATATTGAGAGACTGTGTTGTAGGGATATATATTGAGACTGTCAGTGTTGTATGGGTATATATTGAGCGACTGTCATTGTCGAAGGTGTATATATTGAGATACTGTCAGTATGGTAGGGGTATATATTGAGAGACTGTCAGTATTGTAGGGGTATATATTGAGAGACTGTCAGTGTTGTAGGGGTTTATATTGAGAGACTGTCTGTGTTTTATGGGTATATATTGAGAGACTGTCAGTGATGTAGGGGTATATATTGAGAGGCTGTCTGTGTTGTAGGGGTATATATTGAGAGACAGTCAGTGTTGTAGGGGTGTATATTGAGGTATTGTGTTGTAGGGGTGTATATTGAGAGACTGTGTTGTAGGGGTATATATTGAGAGACTGTGTTGTAGGGGTATATATTGAGACTGTCAGTGTTGTATGGGTATATATTGAGCGACTGTCATTGTCGAAGGTGTATATATTGAGATACTGTCAGTATGGTAGGGGTATATATTGAGAGACTGTCAGTATTGTAGGGGTATATATTGAGAGACTGTCAGTGTTGTAGGGGTTTATATTGAGCGACTGTCGTTGTCGAAGGTGTATATATTGAGATACTGTCAGTATGGTAGGGGTATATATTAAGAGACTGTCAGTATTGTAGGGGTATATATTGAGAGACTGTCAGTGTCATAGGGGTATATATTGAGACTGTCAGTGTTGTAGGGGTATATATTGAGAGACAGTCAGTGTTGTAGGGGTATATATTGAGAGACTGCCAGTATTGTAGGGGTATATATTGAGAGATTGTCAGTGTTGTATGGGTATATATTGACAGACTGTGTTGCAGGGGTATATATTGAGAGACTGTCAGTGTTGTAGGGGTATATAGTGAGAGACTGTCAGTGTTGTAGGGGTATATATTGAGAGATTGTCAGTGTTGTAGGGGAATATATTGTGTGACTGTCAGTGTTGTAGGGGTATATATTGTGTGACTGTCAGTGTTGTAGGTGTATATATTGTGTGACTGTCAGTGTTGTAGGTGTATATATTGTGTGACTGTCTGTGTTGTAGGTGTTTATATTGTGTGACTGTCTGTTGTAGAGGTATATATTGAGAGACTGTCAGTTTTGTATATATTGAGAGACTGTCAGTGTTGTAGGGTATATATTGTGTGACTGTCAGTATTGAAGGGGTATATATTGAGAGAATGTCTGTGTTGTAGGGGTATATATTGAGAGAGTGTCAGTGTTGTAGGGTGTATATTGAGAGACTGTCAGTGTTGTAGAGGTATATACTGGAAGACTGTCATTGTTGTAGGGGAATATATTGAGAGACTGTCAGTATTGTAGAGGTATATATTGAGAGACTGTCTGTGTTGTAGGGGTGTATATTGCGAGACTGTCATTGTTGTAGGGGTATATATTGTGAGACTGTGAGTGTTGTATGGATAAATATTGAGAGACTGTCAGTGTTGTAGAGGTATATATTGTGAGACTGTCAGTGTTGTAGGGGTATATATTGAGAGACTGTGTTGTAGGGGTATATATTGGGAGATTGTCAGTGTTGTAGGGGTATATATTGAGAGACTGTGTTGTAGGGGTATATATTCAGAGACTGTCAGTGTTGTAGGGGTATATATTGAGAAGCTGTCAGTGTTGTAGGGGTATATATTGACAGACTATGTTGTAGGCGTATATATTGAGAGACTGTGTTGTAGGGGTATATATTGAGCGACTGTCAGTGTTGTAGGGGTATATATTGAGAGAATGTCAGTATTGTAGGCGTATATATTCAGAGACTGTGTTCTAGGGGTATATATTGAGAGACTGTGTTGTAGGGGTATATATTGAGAGACTGTGTTGTAGGGGTATATATTGAGAGACTGTTTTGTAGGGGTATATATTGAGAGACTGTGTTGTAGGGGTATATATTGTGAGACTGTGAGTGTTGTAGGGATATATATAGAGAGACTGTCAGTGTTGTATGGGTATATATTGAGAGACTGTCAGTGTTGTAGGGGTATATATTGAGAGGCTGTCAGTGTTGTAGGGGTATATATTGAGAGACAGTCAGTGTTGTAGGGGTATATATTGATAGACTGTCAGTGTTGTAGGGGTATATATTGTGTGACTGTCAGTGTTGTAGGGGTATATATTGAGATACTGTCAGTATTGTAGGGGTATATATTGAGAGACTGTCAGTGTTGTAGGGGTGTATATTGAGAGGCTGTCAGTGTTGTAGGGGTATATATTGAGAGGCTGTCAGTGTTGTAGGGGTATATATTGAGAGAATGTCAGTGTTTTATGGGTATATATTGAGCGACTGTCAGTGTTGTAGGGGTATATATTGTGTGACTGTCAGTGTTGTAGGGGTATATATTGAGAGATTGTCAGTGTTGTAGGGGTATATATTGAGAGACTGTCAGTATTGTAGGGGTATATATTTAGAGACTGTCAGTGTTGTAGGGGTGTATATTGAGAGACTGTGTTGTAGGGGTGTATATTGAGAAACTGTGTTGTAGGGGTATATATTGAGCGACTGTCAGTGTTGTAGGTGTATATATTGAGAGACTGTCAGTGTCATAGGGGTATATATTGAGACTGTCAGTGTTGTAGGGGTATATATTGTGTGACTGTCTGTTGTAGAGGTATATATTGAGAGACTGTCAGTGTTGTAGGGGTATATATTGAGAAACTGTCAGTATTGTAGGGGTATATATTGAGAGACTGTCAGTGTCATAGGGGTATATATTGAGACTGTCAGTGTTGTAGGGGTATATATTGTGTGACTATCTGTTGTAGAGGTATATATTGAGAGACTGTCAGTGTTGTAGGGGTATATATTGTGTGACTGTCAGTGTTGTAGGGGTATATATTGAGAGACTGTCAGTGTTGTAGGGTATATATTGTGTGACTGTCAGTGTTGTAGGCGTATATATTGAGAGACTGTGTTGTAGGGGTATATATTGAGAGACTGTCAGGGTTGCAGGGGTATATATTGAGAGACTGCCAGTATTGTAGGGGTATATATTGAGAGATTGTCAGTGTTGTAGGGGTATATATTGACAGACTGTGTTGTAGGGGTAGATATTGAGAGACTGTCAGTGTTGTAGGGGTATATATGAAGAGACTGTCAGTGTTGTAGGGGTATACATTGGGAGACTGTGTTGTAGGGGTATATATTGAGAGACTGTCAGTGTTGTAGGGGTATATATTGAGAGACTGTCAGTGTTGTATGGGTATATATTGAGAGACTGTCAGTGTTGTAGGGGTATATATTGCGAGACTGTCAGTGTTGTAGGGGTAAATATTGAGAGACTGTCAGTATTGTAGGGGTATATATTGAGAGACTGTCAGTGTTGTAGGGGTATATATTGAGAGACTGTGTTGTAGGGGTGTATATTGAGAGACTGTGTTGTAGGGGTATATATTGAGAGACAGTCAGTGTTGTAGGGGTATATATTGAGAGACTGTCAGTGTTGTAGGGGTATATATTGAGAGACTGTGTTGTAGGGGTATATATTGGGAGATTGTCAGTGTTGTAAGGGTATATATTGAGAGACTGTGTTGTAGGGATATATATTGTGAGACTGTGAGTGTTGAAGGGGTATATATAGAGAGACTGTCGGTGTTGTATGGGTATATATTGAGAGTCTGTCAGTGTTGTAGGGGTATATATTGAGAGACTGTCAGTGAAAGTAAGGGTATATATTGAGAGGCTGTCTGTGTTGTAAAGGTATATATTGAGAGGCTGTCAGTGTTGTAGGGGTGTATATTGAGAGACTGTGTTGTAGGGGTATATATTGAGAGACAGTCAGTGTTGTTGGGGTATATATTGAGAGACTGTCAGTGTTGTATGGGTATATATTGAGATACTGTCAGTATTGTGGGGGTATATAGTGAGAGACAGTCAGTGTTGTAGGGGTGTATATTGAGATACTGTCAGTGTTGTAGGGGTATATATTGAGAGACTGTGTTGTAGGGGTGTATATTGAGAGACTGTGTTGTAGGGGTGTATATTGAGAGACTGTGTTGTAGGGGTATATATTGAGAGACTGTGTTGTAGGGGTGTATATTGAGAGACTGTGTTGTAGGGGTATATATTGAGAGACTGTGTTGTAGGGGTATATATTGTGAGACTGTGAGTGTTGTAGGGGTATATAGTGAGAGACTATCAGTGTTGTAGGGGTATATATTGAGAGATTGTCAGTGTTGTAGGGGTATATATGGTGTGACTGTCAGTGTTGTAGGGGTATATGTTGAGACTGTCAGTGTTGTAGGTGTATATATTGTGTGACTGTCTGTTGTAGAGGTATATATTGAGAGACTGTGTTGTAGGGGTATATATTGAGAGACTGTGTTGTAGGGGTATATATTGTGAGACTGTGAGTGTTGTAGGGGTATATATAGAGAGACTGTCAGTGTTGTATGGATAAATATTGAGAGACTGTCAGTGTTGTAGGGGTATATATTGAGAGACTGTCAGTGTTGTAGGGGTATATATTGAGAGACTGTCAGTGTTGTAGGGGTATATATTGAGAGACAGTCAGTGTTGTAGGGGTATATATTGAGAGACTGTCAGTGTTGTAGGGGTATATATTGAGAGACAGTCAGTGTTGTAGGGGTATATATTGAGAGACTGTCAGTGTTGTAGGGGTATATATTGAGAGACTGTCAGTGTTGTAGGGGTATATATTGAGAGACAGTCAGTGTTGTAGGGGTATATATTGAGAGACTGTCAGTGTTGTAGGGGTGTATATTGAGAGACTGTTAGTGTTGTAGGGGTATATATTGAGAGACTGTCAGTGTTGTAGAGGTATATATTGAGAGACTGTCAGTGTTGTATGGGTATATAGTGAGAGACTGTCAGTGTTGTAGGGGTGTATATTGAGAGATTGTCAGTGTTGTATGGGTATATATTGAGAGACTGTCAGTGTTGTAGGGGTATATATTGAGAGACTGTCAGTGTTGTATGGATAAATATTGAGAGACTGTCAGTGTTGTAGGGGTATATATTGAGAGACTGTCAGTGTTGTAGGGGTGTATATTGAGAGACTGTCAGTGTTGTAGGGGTGTATATCGAGAGACTGTGTTGTAGGGGTATATATTGAGAGACTGTCAGTGTTGTATGGGTATATATTGAGAGACTGTCAGTGTTGTAGGGGTATATATTGAGAGACTGTGTTGTAGGCGTATATATTGGGAGATTGTCAGTGTTGTAAGGCTATATATTGACAGACTATGTTGTAGGCGTATATATTGAGAGACTGTGTTCTAGGGGTATATATTGAGAGACTGTGTTGTAGGGGTATATATTGTGAGACTGTGAGTGTTGAAGGGGTATATAGAGAGAGACTGTCAGTGTTGTATGGGTATATATTGAGAGACTGTCAGTGTTGTAGGGGTATATATTGAGAGACTGTCAGTGTTGTATGGCTGTATATTGAGAGACTGTGTTGTAGGGGTATATATTGAGATACTGTCAGTATTGTGGGGGTATATATTGAGAGACTGTCAGTGTTGTAGGGGTGTATATTGAGAGACTGTGTTGTAGGGGTGTATATTGAGAGACTGTGTTGTAGGGGTATATATTGAGAGACTGTCAGTGTTGTATGGGTATATATTGAGCGACTGTCAGTGTTGTAGGTGTATATATTGAGATACTGTCAGTATGGTAGGTGTATATATTGAGAGACTGTCAGTATTGTAGGGGTATATATTGAGAGACTGTCAGTGTCATAGGGGTATATATTGAGACTGTCAGTGTTGTAGGGTATATATTGTGTGACTGTCTGTTGTAGAGGTATATATTGAGAGACTGTCAGTGTTGTAGGGTATATATTGTGTGACTTTCAGTGTTGTAGGTGTATATATTGAGAGACTGTGTTGTAGGGGTATATATTGAGAGACTGTCAGGGTTGCAGGGGTATTTATTGAGAGACTGCCAGTATTGTAGGGGTATATATTGAGAGACTGTCAGTGTTGTAGGGGTATATAGTGAGAGACTGTCAGTGTTGTAGGGGTATATATTGAGAGATTGTCATATATACATATTGTGTGACTATCTGTTGTAGAGGTATATATTGAGAGACTGTCAGTGTTGTAGGTAATATATTGTGTGACTGTCAGTGTTGTAGGGGTATATATTGAGAGACTGCCAGTATTGTAGTGGTATATATTGAGAGACTGTCAGTGTTGTAGGGGTATATATTGAGAGACTGTCAGTGTTGTAGGGTATATATTGTGTGACTGTCAGTGTTGTAGGGGTATATATTGAGAGACTGTCAGGGTTGCAGGGGTATATATTGAGAGACTGCCAGTATTGTAGGGATATATATTGAGAGATTGTCAGTGTTGTAGGAGTATATAGTGAGAGACTGTCTGTGTTGTAGGGGTATATATTGGGAGACTGTCATTGTTGTAGGGGTATATATTGTGTGACTGTCAGTATTGCAGGGGTATATATTGAGAGACTGTCTGTGTTGTAGGGTGTATATTGAGAGATTGTCAGTGTTGTAGGGGTATATATTGAGAGACTGTCAGTGTTGTAGGGTATATATTGTGTGACTGTCAGTGTTGTAGGGGTATATATTGAGAGACTGCCAGTATTGTAGGGGTATATATTGAGAGACTGTCAGTGTTGTAGGGGTATATAATGAGAGACTGTCAGTGTTGTAGGGTATATATTGTGTGACTGTCAGTGTTGTAGGGGTATATATTGAGAGACTGCCAGTATTGTAGGGGTATATATTGAGAGACTGTCAGTGTTGTAGGGTATATATTGAGAGACTGCCCGTATTGTAGGGGTGTATATCGAGAGACTGTGTTGTAGGGGTATATATTGAGAGACTGTCAGTGTTGTATGGGTATATATTGAGAGGCTGTCAGTGTTGTAGGGGTGTATATTGAGAGATTGTCAGTGTTGTATGGGTATATATTGAGAGACTGTCAGTGTTGTAGGGGTATATATTGAGAGACTGTCAGTGTTGTATGGATAAATATTGAGAGACTGCCAATATTGTAGGGTTATATATTGAGAGACTGTCAGTGTTGTAGGGGTATATATTGAGAGATTGTCAGTGTTGTAGGAGTATATAGTGAGAGACTGTCTGTGTTGTAGGGTGTATATTGAGAGACTGTCAGTGTTGTAGGGGTATATATTGGGAGACTGTCATTGTTGTTGGGGTATATATTGTGTGACTGTCAGTATTGTAGGGGTATATATTGAGAGACTGTCTGTGTTGTAGGGTGTATATTGAGAGACTGTCAGTGTTGTAGAGGTATATAATGAGAGACTGTCAGTGTTGTAGGGCTATATATTGAGGCCGTCAGTGTTGTAGGGGTATATATTGACAGACTGTCTTTTGTAGGGGTATATATTGTGTGACTGTCAGTGTTGTAGGGGTATATATTGAGAGACTGTCAGTGTTGTATATATTGAGAGACTGTCAGTGTTGTAGGGGTATATATTGAGAGACTGTCAGTGTTGTAGGGGTATATATTGAGAGACTGTCAGTGTTGTAGGGGTATATATTGAGAGACTGTCAGTGTTGTATATATTGAGAGACTGTCAGTGGTGTAGGGGTATATATTGACGGACTGTCAGGGTTGCAGGGGTATATATTGACAGACTGTCAGTATTGTAGGGGTATATATTGTGTGACTGTCAGTGTTGTAGGGGTATATATTGACAGACTGTCAGTTTTGTAGGGGTATATATTGTGTGACTGTCAGTGTTGTAGGGGTATATATTGACAGACTGTCAGTGTTGTAGGGGTATATATTGTGTGACTGTCTGTATTGTAGGGGTATATATTGTGTGACTGTCAGTGTTGTAGAGGTATATATTGAGAGACTGTCAGTATTGCAGGTTTATATGTTGTGTGACTGTCAGTGTTGTAGGGGTATATATTGGGAGACTGTCAGTGTTGTAGGGGTATATATTGTGTGACTGTCAGTTTTGTAGGGGTATATATTGAGGGTCTGTCAGTGTTGTAGGGGTATATATTGAGGGACTGTCAGTGTTGTAGGGGTATATATTGTGTGACTGTCAGTGTTGTAGGGGTATATATTGAGACTGTCAGTGTTGTAGGGGTATATATTGAGAGATTGTCAGTGTTGTAGGGGTATATATTGAGAGATTGTCAGTGTTGTAGGGGTATATATTGAGAGATTTTCAGTGTTGTAGGGGTATATATTGAGAGACTGTCAGTATGTAGGGGTATATATTGAGAGACTGTCAGTATGTAGGGGTATATATTGAGAGACTGTTAGTGTTGTAGATGTATATATTGAGAGACAGCCAGTGTTGTAGGGGTATATATTGACAGACTGTCAGTGTTGTAGGGGTATATATTGAGAGACTGTCAGTGTTTTATGGGTATATATTGAGCGACTGTCAGTGTTGTAGGAGTATATATTGAGATACTGTCAGTATTGTGGGGGTATATATTGAGAGACTGTCAGTGTTGTAGGTAATATATTGTGTGACTGTCAGTGTTGTAGGGGTATATATTGAGAGACTGCCAGTATTGTAGTGGTATATATTGAGAGACTGTCAGTGTTGTAGGGGTATATATTGAGAGACTGTCAGTGTTGTAGGGTATATATTGTGTGACTGTCAGTGTTGTAGGGGTATATATTGAGAGACTGTCAGGGTTGCAGGGGTATATATTGAGAGACTGCCAGTATTGTAGGGATATATATTGAGAGATTGTCAGTGTTGTAGGAGTATATAGTGAGAGACTGTCTGTATTGTAGGGGTATATATTGGGAGACTGTCATTGTTGTAGGGGTATATATTGTGTGACTGTCAGTATTGCAGGGGTATATATTGAGAGACTGTCTGTGTTGTAGGGTGTATATTGAGAGATTGTCAGTGTTGTAGGGGCATATATTGAGAGACTGTCAGTGTTGTAGGGTATATATTGTGTGACTGTCAGTGTTGTAGGGGTATATATTGAGAGACTGCCAGTATTGTAGGGGTATATATTGAGAGACTGTCAGTGTTGTAGGGGTATATATTGAGAGACTGTCAGTGTTGTAGGGTATATATTGTGTGACTGTCAGTGTTGTAGGGGTATATATTGAGAGACTGCCAGTATTGTAGGGGTATATATTGAGAGACTGTCAGTGTTGTAGGGTATATATTGAGAGACTGCCCGTATTGTAGGGGTATATATTGAGAGACTGTCAGTGTTGTAGGGTATATATTGAGAGACTGTCAGGGTTGCAGGGCTATTTATTGAGAGTCTGCCAGTATTGTAGGGGTATATATTGAGAGACTGTCAGTGTTGTAGGGGTATATATTGATAGACTGTCAGTATTGTAGGGTATATACTGTGTGACTGTCAGTGTTGTAGGGGTATATATTGAGAGACTGCCAATATTGTAGGGTTATATATTGAGAGACTGTCAGTGTTGTAGGGGTATATATTGAGAGATTGTCAGTGTTGTAGGAGTATATAGTGAGAGACTGTCTGTGTTGTAGGGTGTATATTGAGAGACTGTCAGTGTTGTAGGGGTATATATTGGGAGACTGTCATTGTTGTTGGGGTATATATTGTGTGACTGTCAGTATTGTAGGGGTATATATTGAGAGACTGTCTGTGTTGTAGGGTGTATATTGAGAGACTGTCAGTGTTGTAGAGGTATATAATGAGAGACTGTCAGTGTTGTAGGGCTATATATTGAGACCGTCAGTGTTGTAGGGGTATATACTGACAGACTGTCTTTTGTAGGGGTATATATTGTGTGACTGTCAGTGTTGTAGGGGTATATATTGAGAGACTGTCAGTGTTGTATATATTGAGAGACTGTCAGTGTTGTAGGGGTATATATTGAGAGACTGTCAGTGTTGTCTATATTGAGAGACTGTCAGTGGTGTAGGGGTATATATTGACGGACTGTCAGGGTTGCAGGGGTATATATTGACAGACTGTCAGTATTGTAGGGGTATATATTGTGTGACTGTCAGTGTTGTAGGGGTATATATTGACAGACTGTCAGTTTTGTAGGGGTATATATTGTGTGACTGTCAGTGTTGTAGGGGTATATATTGACAGACTGTCAGTGTTGTAGGGGTATATATTGTGTGACTGTCTGTATTGTAGGGGTATATATTGTGTGACTGTCAGTGTTGTAGAGGTATATATTGAGAGACTGTCAGTATTGCAGGTTTATATGTTGTGTGACTGTCAGTGTTGTAGGGGTATATATTGGGAGACTGTCAGTGTTGTAGGGGTATATATTGTGTGACTGTCAGTTTTGTAGGGGTATATATTGAGGGTCTGTCAGTGTTGTAGGGGTATATATTGAGGGACTGTCAGTGTTGTAGGGGTATATATTGTGTGACTGTCAGTGTTGTAGGGGTATATATTGAGACTGTCAGTGTTGTAGGGGTATATATTGAGAGATTGTCAGTGTTGTAGGGGTATATATTGAGAGATTGTCAGTGTTGTAGGGGTATATATTGAGAGATTTTCAGTGTTGTAGGGGTATATATTGAGAGACTGTCAGTATGTAGGGGTATATATTGAGAGACTGTCAGTATGTAGGGGTATATATTGAGAGACTGTTAGTGTTGTAGATGTATATATTGAGAGACAGCCAGTGTTGTAGGGGTATATATTGACAGACTGTCAGTGTTGTAGGGGTATATATTGAGAGACTGTCAGTGTTTTATGGGTATATATTGAGCGACTGTCAGTGTTGTAGGAGTATATATTGAGATACTGTCAGTATTGTGGGGGTATATATTGAGAGACTGTCAGTGTTGTAGGGGTGTATATTGAGAGACTGTGTTTTAGGGGTGTATATTGAGAGACTGTGTTCTAGGGGTATATATTGAGAGACTGTCAGTGTTGTATGGGTATATATTGAGCGACTGTCAGTGTTGTAGGTGTATATATTGAGATACTGTCAGTATGGTAGGGGTATATATTGAGAGACTGTCAGTATTGTAGGGGTATATATTGAGAGACTGTCAGTATTGTAGGGGTATATATTGAGTGACTGGCAGTGTCATAGGGGTATATATTGAGAGACTGTCAGTGTTGTAGGGTATATATTGCGTGACTTTCAGTGTTGTAGGGGTATATATTGAGAGACTGTGTTGTAGGGGTATATATTGAGAGACTGTCAGGGTTGCAGGGGTATTTATTGAGAGACTGCCAGTATTGTAGGGGTATATATTGAGAGATTGTCAGTGTTGTAGGGGTATATATTGACAGACTATGTTGTAGGGGTATATATTGAGAGACTGTCAGTGTTGTAGGGGTATATAGTGAGAGACTGTCAGTGTTGTAGGGGTATATATTGAGAGATTGTCAGTGTTGTAGGGGTATATATTGTGTGACTGTCAGTGTTGTAGGGGTATATATTGAGACTGTCAGTGTTGTAGGTGTATATATTGAGAGACTGTCAGTGTTGTAGGGGTATATATTGAGAGACTGTCAGTGTTGTAGGGGTATATATTGAGAGACTGTCAGTATTGTAGGGTATATATTGTGTGACTGTCAGTGTTGTAGTGGTATATATTGAGAGACTGCCAGTATTGTAGGGTTATATATTGAGAGACTGTCAGTGTTGTAGGGGTATATATTGAGAGACTGTCAGTGTTGTAGGGTATATATTGTGTGACTGTCAGTGTTGTAGGGGTATATATTGAGAGACTGCCAGTATTGTAGGGGTATATATTGAGAGATTGTCAGTGTTGTAGGAGTATATAGTGAGAGACTGTCTGTGTTGTAGGGTGTATATTTAGAGACTGTCAGTGTTGTAGAGGTATATAATGAGAGACTGTCAGTGTTGTAGGGGTATATATTGAGACCGTCAGTGTTGTAGGGGTATATATTGACGGACTGTCTGTTGTATGGGTATATATTGTGTGACTGTCAGTGTTGTAGGGGTATATATTGAGAGACTGTCAGTGTTGTATATATTGAGAGACTGTCAGTGTTGTAGGGGTATATTTTGAGAGACTGTCAGTGTTGTAGGGGTATATATTGAGAGACTGTCAGTGTTGTAGGGGTATATATTGAGAGACTGTCAGTGTTGTATATATTGAGAGACTATCAGTGGTGTAGGGGTATATATTGACGGACTGTCAGGGTGGCAGGGGTATATATTGACAGACTGTCAGTATTGTAGGGGTATATATTGACAGACTGTCAGTGTTGTAGGGGTATATATTGACAGACTGTCAGTGTTGTAGGGGTATATATTGTGTGACTGTCTGTGTTGTAGGGGTATATATTGTGTGACTGTCAGTGTTGTAGAGGTATATATTGAGAGACTGTCGGTATTGTAGGTTTATATATTGTGTGACTGTCAGTGTTGTAGGGGTATATATTGGGAGACTGTCAGTGTTGTAGGGGTATATATTGTGTGACTGTCAGTTTTGTAGGGGTATATATTGAGGGACTGTCAGTGTTGTAGAGGTATATATTGAGGGACTGTCAGTGTTGTAGGGGTATATATTGTGTGACTGTCAGTGTTGTAGGGGTATATATTTGGACTGTCAGTGTTGTAGGGGTATATATTGAGAGATTGTCAGTGTTGTAGGGGTATATATTGAGAGATTGTCAGTGTTCTAGGGGTATATGTTGAGAGATTTTCAGTGTTGTAGGGGTATATATTGAGAGACTGTCAGTATGTAGGGGTATTTATTGAGAGACTGTTAGTGTTGTAGATGTATATATTGAGAGACAGCCAGTGTTGTAGGGGTATATATTGACAGACTGTCAGTGTTGTAGGGGTATATATTGAGAGACTGTCAGTGTTTTATGGGTATATATTGAGCGACTGTCAGTGTTGTAGGAGTATATATTGAGATACTGTCAGTATTGTGGGGGTATATATTGAGAGACTGTCAGTGTTGTAGGGGTGTATATTGAGAGTCTGTGTTGTAGGGGTGTATATTGAGAGACTGTGTTCTAGGGGTATATATTGAGAGACTGTCAGTGTTGTATGGGTATATATTGAGCGACTGTCAGTGTTGTAGGTGTATATATTGAGATACTGTCAGTATTGTAGGGGTATATATTGAGAGACTGGCAGTGTCATAGGGGTATATATTGAGACTGTCAGTGTTGTAGTTGTATATATTGTGTGACTGTCTGTTGTAGAGGTATATATTGAGAGACTGTCAGTGTTGTAGGGTATATATTGTGTGACTTTCAGTGTTGTAGGGGTATATATTGAGAGACTGTGTTGTAGGGGTATATATTGAGAGACTGTCAGGGTTGCAGGGGTATTTATTGAGAGACTGCCAGTATTGTAGGGGTATATATTGAGAGATTGTCAGTGTTGTAGGGGTATATATTGACAGACTATGTTGTAGGGGTATATATTGAGAGACTGTCAGTGTTGTAGGGGTATATAGTGAGAGACTGTCAGTGTTGTAGGGGTATATATTGAGAGATTGTCAGTGTTGTAGGGGTATATATTGTGTGACTGTCAGTGTTGTAGGGGTATATATTGAGACTGTCAGTGTTGTAGGTGTATATATTGAGAGACTGTCAGTGTTGTAGGGGTATATATTGAGAGACTGTCAGTGTTGTAGGGGTATATATTGAGAGACTGTCAGTATTGTAGGGTATATATTGTGTGACTGTCAGTGTTGTAGTGGTATATATTGAGAGACTGCCAGTATTGTAGGGTTATATATTGAGAGACTGTCAGTGTTGTAGGGGTATATATTGAGAGACTGTCAGTGTTGTAGGGTATATATTGTGTGACTGTCAGTGTTGTAGGGGTATATATTGAGAGACTGCCAGTATTGTAGGGGTATATATTGAGAGATTGTCAGTGTTGTAGGAGTATATAGTGAGAGACTGTCTGTGTTGTAGGGTGTATATTTAGAGACTGTCAGTGTTGTAGAGGTATATAATGAGAGACTGTCAGTGTTGTAGGGGTATATATTGAGACCGTCAGTGTTGTAGGGGTATATATTGACGGACTGTCTGTTGTATGGGTATATATTGTGTGACTGTCAGTGTTGTAGGGGTATATATTGAGAGACTGTCAGTGTTGTATATATTGAGAGACTGTCAGTGTTGTAGGGGTATATTTTGAGAGACTGTCAGTGTTGTAGGGGTATATATTGAGAGACTGTCAGTGTTGTAGGGGTATATATTGAGAGACTGTCAGTGTTGTATATATTGAGAGACTATCAGTGGTGTAGGGGTATATATTGACGGACTGTCAGGGTGGCAGGGGTATATATTGACAGACTGTCAGTATTGTAGGGGTATATATTGACAGACTGTCAGTGTTGTAGGGGTATATATTGACAGACTGTCAGTGTTGTAGGGGTATATATTGTGTGACTGTCTGTGTTGTAGGGGTATATATTGTGTGACTGTCAGTGTTGTAGAGGTATATATTGAGAGACTGTCGGTATTGTAGGTTTATATATTGTGTGACTGTCAGTGTTGTAGGGGTATATATTGGGAGACTGTCAGTGTTGTAGGGGTATATATTGTGTGACTGTCAGTTTTGTAGGGGTATATATTGAGGGACTGTCAGTGTTGTAGGGGTATATATTGAGGGACTGTCAGTGTTGTAGGGGTATATATTGTGTGACTGTCAGTGTTGTAGGGGTATATATTTGGACTGTCAGTGTTGTAGGGGTATATATTGAGAGATTGTCAGTGTTGTAGGGGTATATATTGAGAGATTGTCAGTGTTCTAGGGGTATATGTTGAGAGATTTTCAGTGTTGTAGGGGTATATATTGAGAGACTGTCAGTATGTAGGGGTATTTATTGAGAGACTGTTAGTGTTGTAGATGTATATATTGAGAGACAGCCAGTGTTGTAGGGGTATATATTGACAGACTGTCAGTGTTGTAGGGGTATATATTGAGAGACTGTCAGTGTTTTATGGGTATATATTGAGCGACTGTCAGTGTTGTAGGAGTATATATTGAGATACTGTCAGTATTGTGGGGGTATATATTGAGAGACTGTCAGTGTTGTAGGGGTGTATATTGAGAGTCTGTGTTGTAGGGGTGTATATTGAGAGACTGTGTTCTAGGGGTATATATTGAGAGACTGTCAGTGTTGTATGGGTATATATTGAGCGACTGTCAGTGTTGTAGGTGTATATATTGAGATACTGTCAGTATTGTAGGGGTATATATTGAGAGACTGGCAGTGTCATAGGGGTATATATTGAGACTGTCAGTGTTGTAGTTGTATATATTGTGTGACTGTCTGTTGTAGAGGTATATATTGAGAGACTGTCAGTGTTGTAGGGTATATATTGTGTGACTTTCAGTGTTGTAGGGGTATATATTGAGAGACTGTGTTGTAGGGGTATATATTGAGAGACTGTCAGGGTTGCAGGGGTATTTATTGAGAGACTACCAGTATTGTAGGGGTATATATTGAGAGATTGTCAGTGTTGTAGGGGTATATATTGACAGACTGTGTTGTAGGGGTATATATTGAGAGACTGTCAGTGTTGTAGGGGTATATAGTGAGAGACTGTCAGTGTTGTAGGGGTATATATTGAGAGATTGTCAGTGTTGTAGGGGTATATATTGTGTGACTGTCAGTGTTGTAGGGGTATATATTGAGACTGTCAGTGTTGTAGGTGTATATATTGTGTGACTGTCTGTTGTAGAGGTATATATTGAGAGACTGTGTTGTAGGGGTATACATTGGGAGATTGTGTTGTAGGGGTATATATTGAGAGACTGTCAGTGTCATAGGGGTATATATTGAGACTGTCAGTGTTGTAGGGGTATATATTGTGCGACTGTCTGTTGTAGGGGTATATATTGAGAGACTGTCAGTGTTGTAGGGTATATATTGTGTGACTGTCAGTGTTGTAGGGGTATATATTGAGAGACTGTGTTGTAGGGGTATATATTGAGAGACTGTCAGGGTTGCAGGGGTATTTATTGAGAGACTGCCAGTATTGTAGGGGTATATATTGAGAGACTGTCAGTGTTGTAGGGGTATATATTGAGAGACTGTCAGTGTTGTAGGGTATATTTTGAGAGACTGCCAGTATTGTAGGGGTATATATTGAGAGACTGTCAGTGTTGTAGGGTATATATTGAGAGACTGTCATGGTTGCAGGGGTATTTATTGAGAGACTGCCAGTATTGTAGGGGTATATATTGAGAGACTGTCAGTGTTGTAGGGGTATATATTGCGAGACTGTCAGTGTTGTAGGGTATATATTGTGTGACTGTCAGTGTTGTAGGGGTATATATTGAGAGACTGCCAGTATTGTAGGGGTATATATTGAGAGACTGTCAGTGTTGTAGGGTATATATTGTGTGACTGTCAGTGTTGTAGGGGTATATATTGAGAGACTCTCAGGGTTGTAGGGGTATATATTGAGAGATTGTCAGTTTTGTAGGAGTATATAGTGAGAGACTGTCTGTGTTGTAGGGTGTATATTGAGAGACTGTCAGTGTTGTAGGGGTATATATTGGGAGACTGTCATTGTTGTAGGGGTATATATTGTGTGACTGTCAGTATTGTAGGGGTATATATTGAGAGACTGTCTGTGTTGTAGGGTGTATATTGAGAGACTGTCAGTGTTGTAGAGGTATATATTGAGAGACTATCAGTGTTGTAGGGGTATATATTGAGACTGTCAGTGTTGTAGGGGTATATATTGAGAGACTGTCAGTGTTGTATATATTGAGAGACTGTCAGGGCTGTAGGGGTATATATTGAGAGATTGTCAGTTTTGTAGGAGTATATAGTGAGAGACTGTCTGTGTTGTAGGGTGTATATTGAGAGACTGTCAGTGTTGTAGGGGTATATATTGGGAGACTGTCATTGTTGTAGGGGTATATATTGTGTGACTGTCAGTATTGTAGGGGTATATATTGAGAGACTGTCTGTGTTGTAGGGTGTATATTGAGAGACTGTCAGTGTTGTAGAGGTATATATTGAGAGACTATCAGTGTTGTAGGGGTATATATTGAGACTGTCAGTGTTGTAGGGGTATATATTGAGAGACTGTCAGTGTTGTATATATTGAGAGACTGTCAGTGTTGTAGGGGTATATTTTGAGAGACTGTCAGTGTTGTAGGGGTATATTTTGAGAGACTGTCAGTGTTGTAGGGGTATATATTGAGAGACTGTCAGTGTTGTATATATTGAGAGACTGTCAGTGGTGTAGGGGTATATATTGACGGACTGTCAGGGTTGCAGGGGTATATATTGACAGACTGTCAGTATTGTAGGGGTATATATTGTGTGACTGTCAGTGTTGTAGAGGTATATATTGAGAGACTGTCAGTATTGTAGGTTTATATATTGTGTGACTGTCAGTGTTGTAGGGGTATATATTGGGAGACTGTCAGTGTTGTAGGGGTATATATTGTGTGACTGTCAGTGTTGTAGGGGTATATATTGAGGGACTGTCAGTGTCGTAGGGTTATATATTGAGAGATTGTCAGTGTTGTAGGGGTATATATTGAGAGATTTTCAGTGTTGTAGGGGTATATATTGAGAGACTGTCAGTATGTAGGGGTATATATTGAGAGACTGTCAGTATGTAGGGGTATATATTGAGAGACTGTCAGTGTTGTAGATGTATATATTGAGAGACAGCCAGTGTTGTAGGGGTATATATTGACAGACCGTCAGTGTTGTAGGGGTATATATTGAGAGACTGTCAGTCTTGTATGGGTATATATTCTGATTATATTAGGTGAACATTGCACATCTACTGAAGATGGTAAATTTATAATAAATATCAAGCTCTCTCAATAATAGTTTCTAATTTAGGCACAAAACCAACAATTTGGGTGTGGGGAAAGTTGATTATATTTACCTGAGTACATGACTGGTACTTTATTTTATCTACTCTATGAAAGGCAAAGTTGATCTCAGTATGATTTGAACTCAAAAAGTAAAAAAGTTGGAAAAGTTACTGCTAAGCATTTGACTTGTGCTTAGCAGTAACTGATCATGGATCATAATGTAAAACCATTTTTTTCATTTTTATCTGTTCCCTGTTATAAAATATTGTGTCAATTGTTCTTAGCTCACTTCACAGCTATTTCTGTCATGATATGTACTGGGGTGTGCAGTGTGGCATGTTAGGAGGAGAATGCCAAAAATAACGACTGAAGGCAAATGATATTTCACCAGTACTGTTTATTAATCCCGTTTACACTCCACCATTTCTAAGAAATATAACCATTCTTTCAAGAACTTACTTCTGCTAACTAATTAGCTTTTTAAATCACCAAATATTCAAATTCATGCACTTGCTTTACTAAAATTATTAAGATGTTATCTGTAACATACCATGAAATTCTTATGTCAAATTTTACTTCATTAAGTTATATAAAAGGAAACATTCTCTTTATGTTTTAACCTGTCTTTTACCATATTCTAATGAAAGAATTTAGAGGAATTTAATCATCATCATCATCTTCGTTTAATGTCCATCTTCCACGCTAGCATGGGTTAGACGGGAGTTGTCCCACTTGAGGCAAGGTTGGTCGAGTGAGCGTGTCTCACCCATATAAGACCATGTGGCATGTTTTCTATGGCTGGATGCCCTTCCTAACACCAACCACATTTACAGTGTGGACTGGGAACTTTTTACCGTTTTACCTACATGGCCACATTACAGCGTGGACTGTGTGTTTTTTGTTGTGACACCTACACAATCTCGATCGCATTATCTCATTTATTTGGACTGGATGTTGTGGTACAAACTTTACAGAGAAAGGGTGGTGTTGGTGGGAGTGGGAGGATGGAGTAGGGGTAGTGGGTTGGGGTGTATATTTGGTTAAGAGGTGCCTACTGACTGTAGGTTTCGCTTTGTACATAGGCAAGGCAGGTTTTCTGTATTACTGTGTAGCGCCAAAGATCTCGGTCCAGTGACATTGTCTTAGAGAGGTGCAAGTGTGTAAGGTCGGAATTTATTTGATCGGCCTGCACTTTTTTATACAGCTGTCGTCTTTCATGCGCATCACGTGACCATACCAACGTAGTCTTCTCTCAAGTAAACAGCATGATCCCTCTTATTCCTAATTTCTCACTTAGTTCATTTATGCTTTGCCATTCACGTATATTACTATTACACATCCAATGGAGCATGCATGCTTCATTCCTCTCCAGTCTGCGCTGGTCCTCTGCACGTAATGCCCATGTCTCACTGCCATGTAACATTGCTGTTCGTATACAAGCACCATACAATCTGCCTTTCATTTTTAGAGAGAAACCTTTTGTGGCCAACAGTGGTATAAGCTCTCTGAACTTTTTCCATCCCGTTCTGATTCTGGCTACTGTACTTTCAAAGCACCCTCCACCACTGCTGATTTCATCACTCAGGTAACGGAAGGTGTCTACTATTTCTATAGAACCATCTGGGCAATAGAAGGAGCTAGTATCCTGTAGGCACTTGCTACTTATTGCACCTGAGCACCGGCCACATATAAAGTCTACGTTCTTAGATAGTTTACCTGTGATCCCACTACATCTTTTATGTACCCATAATTTGCATTTGGGACATAAAATAGAATTTCTGCCTACTCCTTTCCTACACACTGAGCATGGCCATTTCCCTGAGGGCACCTGTGCCCTATTTTCCTTTCTACAAACTAGAACTTTAGTCTTAGACAAGTTAACTTTAAGGTCTTTTGATTCTAGGCCATGCTTCCATGTTTGGAATTTCTTCTCTAGTTCAGCCATAGATTCAGCTATGAGAGTTAGATCATCGCGTATAGGAGTTCCCATGGGCAGCCGGTTTTGAACTCCTCTGTTATAGCCTGAAGGGCAATAATAAATAGGAGCCTTGATGAACACCAACTTTTACACTAAATTCTTCACAATATTCATTGTTAATTCTAACCTTGCTGACTGTTTCTTTATACATGGCTTGTATAGCTCTCACAAGCCATTCATCTACACCTAGTTTTCTAAGAGCCCACCAGATAATTGAGTGGAGGACTCTGCCAAAGGCTTTCTCCAGGTCTACAAAAGCTAAGTAGAATGGTTTACTTTTAGCTAGGTACTTCTCCTGTAGTTGTCGTACAAGGAAAAGAGCATCTGTGGTACTTTTACCTGACACAAACCCAAACTGCATTTCATCTAGATCAATTCGCTCTCTGATTAGTTGCTCTATAACTCTTTCTGTGACCTTCATAACCTGGTCAACTAACTTAATGCCTCTATAGTTTCCCCTATCTAGAGCATCCCCTTTACCCTTGTAGCAGTTAATGATGCTGCTGCTACGCCAGTCTTTTGGTTTGACCCCATTCTGTATGACTTGGTTAACTATACGGGTGACCATAGTATGTCCCACCATTCCAGAGGCCTTCAACATCTCAGCAACTATATCCGAAGGCCCAGCTGCCTTGCCTGTCTTCATATCTTTGATTGCCTTACTTATTATACTACCTTTAACTTGCACCGTTGGTCCTTCTATTGGACTGATTTGGAGCAGACTATCTTTTTCCCATTTATTCTCCTCATTTAATAGTCTCTCATAGTGACACTTCCAGGCTCTCTTCTTATCAGTATCAGTGAGGGCAAGTACACCGTTATCATTACAGACACACTTCTCCCCGACAATATCACGGTTTTCCTTGACACATTGTCTAGCAATCCTGAACAACTCACGATTTTGGTCCTCACGTTGTAGAACATGCTTGAACTTTCTATCCTCTGCTTCCCTTTTTGCAAGGTACACTTGTCTCCTAGCTTCTCTCCTGGCCACTTGATAGTGCTCTCTACTTCCCCCATCCTGCCATACTTTCCAAGCCTGCTTTTTGGCCTTCATTGTCTCCACCACCTTACTGTTCCACCACCAAGTTACTCTCCTCCTGCCAATAGGTCTGCTCCAGCCACAGATTTCATCCGTTGCTTTCAGCAGGTTCACTTTCAAGAATTCCCACTGTTCCTCTATATTGCACGTCTCTAATTGCTCTTCCTTATTGTCAAAGAATATAACTAATTATGTTGGAAGATATTAATTGGCAGTATCGGTAGAGCGTCGGACGCCATGCTTTGCAGCACAGTTACGTCCCTTTACAGACTGAGTTCAAATCCCGCCGAGGTTAACTTTGCCTTTCATCCTTACGGGGTCGATAAAATAAAGTACCAGTAATACACTGGGATAATTGCTGGCCTTGTGCCAAAAGTAGAAACAATTAATTTAAATAAAAACCCTTTAAAATGGATGGTTTTATTTTAAAGAAATAGAGGCTATTTTGGGTAGGTTAGTATTCTTGATGATGATGTGCAGTCTAGTGGTTAAGATGTTGGGCTCCCAATTGTAAGGCTGGGAGTTCAATTCCTGGACTGGACAACACACTGTGTTCCTGAGCAAGACACTTTGTTTCATGTTGCTCCAGTCCACTTTACTGAGAAAATGAATACCAGTAACACATTAGGCCAACTGTTTCATTTATCATTCTCTACATCTGTAAGGATGAAAAGCAAAGCTAACCTTGGTGGGATTTGGACACAGAATGTAAAGGAACATATCTATACACTAAAAAGCATATCTGACATTCTACCGATACTGCCAGTCTCACTGGGAGTATTTAAACTGTGAACATATCACAGCCACTTCAGTAACCAAGGTAGGAGCAGTAGATATATTTCAATGTCTTTACATATCATTAGGATGTACTTAGCCTCCTACTGAAGGAAGAAAAAATTCTTTTAAAGGATTTTGTAAATAAGCTACTCTTGCTGAAGGCTTATTTATATTTGGTTCAAGCTTAACCAACTAGTTTTAATTAACAATTGTACAGTGTGAATCAGAATAAAGTTGTATTTTCTAAATCATGCTGTGTTGGTGCTTTTATTATTTTATAACCCAAAGGGCAGTAGATTGGCAGAATTGTTAGTGTCAGACAAATTGCTTAGCAGCATTTAGTTACAGATCCTTATGTTCTGACTTTAAATCCCACCAATGTTAATTCACCTTTTGTCTTTGTGGGGTCGATAAAATAGAGTACTGGGGTCAATATAATCGACTCCTCACCTTAAAAAAAAAAAAAAAAAAAAAAAATGCTGGTCTTGTGCCTAAATTAAAAATCGTTATTTTATAACTTGATAGCATTGGTTGCTGGTCTCCAATTATTGGTCCACTACATTTTTTCAGGTATTCTGTGAGCTGTTAGAATATATGAGAGTTTTCTGTCAAAACTTTTTTCTTAAATATATGTATTCTTTATGAAGGTGGAGGTGGAGATCAACAGGTTGGGATTCAATTGAATTCTCTTGGTTAAAAATAGAAAATGTTCTTACCATTCATACTAATGGACCAGATATCATTTTTAATGTGTGTGGTGGGGGCCTTAAGGTGGGGTTCAATTGTGTTGAAATGTCAGAATTTGAAACTGAAGAAAGTTAGGGGTGACTATAGAATTAATCTTTTATCTTGTGGTTGTGTGTTAGTGTGTACCCCTTGTATCAAGAGAACAAAATTTGTTTTTAGGGGTTGCAGATGAAAGTAAGGATCATCATCATCATCATCATCATCGTTTAACGTCCATGTTCCACGCTTGCATGGGTTTGGACGGGAGTTTTCCCACTTGAGGCAAGAGTGGTTGTCATTGCTCGCATAGGACTGTCTGGCGGGTTTTCTACAGCTGGATGCCCTTCCTAACACCAACCACATTTACAGTGTGGGGCTGGGAGGTTTTTACCGTGTTGCCTACACGGCCACATTACAGCGTGGACTGTCTGGCGGGTTTTCTACAGCTGGATGCCCTTCCTAACACCAACCACATTTACAGTGTGGGGCTGGGAGGTTTTTACCGTGTTGCCTACATGGTCACATTACAGCGTGAACTGTGTGTTTTTTTGTCGTGACACCTACACGATCTCATTTGTTTCGGCCTGGATGTTGTGGCACCAACATAACTTTACATTGAAAGGGGTGGTGTGGATGGGGTGGGGTGGTGGGACGGGGGTGTATTTTGTTAGAGATGCCTACTGACTGTAGTAGGTTTTACTTTGTATTTAGGTAAGGCGGGTCTTCTCTATTACTGAGTACCGCCAAAGGTCTCGGTCCAGTGACATTGTCTTGGAGAGGTGTAAGTGTGTGAGGTCGGAATTTATCAGCTCGTCCCAGGTTTTTCTGGGTCTGCCTACTCCGTGGCTACCGTCTATCTTTATTGCCCTGCACTTTGTTATACAGCTGTCGTCTTTCATGCGCATCACGTGACCATACCAACGTAGCCTTCTCTCGAGTAAACAACATCTGATCCCTCTTATTTCTAATTTTTTCCTTAGTTCGTTTATGCTTTGCCGTTCACGTATATTACTATTGCACATCCAGCGGAGCATGCAAGCTTCGTTCCTCTCTAGTCTGCGTATATCCTCTGCACACAATGCCCAGGTCTCACTGCCATGCAACATTGCTGTTCATATGCAGGCATCATACAACGTGCCTTTCATTTTTAGGGAGACCCTTTAGCGGCTAATAGTGGTATAAGCTCTCTGAACTTTTTCCATCCAGTTCTGACTCTAGCTACTGTACTTTCAGAGCACCCTCCCCCACTGCTGATTTTGTCATCCAGGTAACGGAAGCTGTCCACTATTTCTATAGAACCCTCTGTGCAGTTGAAAGAGCTAGTATTTTGTGTGCACTTGCTGCTACTTATTGCACCAGAGCACCGGCCACATATAAAGTCTATGTTCTTAGTTAGCTTACCTGTGATCCCACTACATCTTTTATGCACCCATACTTTGCATTTGGGACATAAAATGGAGTTTCTACCTACGCCTTTCCTACACACTGAGCATGGCCATTTCTCGGAAGGGACCGGTGCCTTATTTTCTTTCCTACAAACTAGAACTTTAGTCTTAGCCAGGTTAATTTTAAGGCCTTTTGATTCTAGGCCGTGCTTCCATGTCTGGAATTTCTTCTCTAGCTCGGCCATTGATTCAGCTATGAGCGTTAGATCATCTGTGTATAGGAGTTCCCATGGGCAGCCGGTCTTGAACTCCTCTGTTATAGCCTGAGGGGCAATAATAAATAGTAGGGGGCTAAGAACAGAGCCCTGATGGACACCAACTTTTACGCTAAACTCTTCACTATATTCGTTGTTAATTCTAACCTTGCTGACTGTTTCTTTATACATGGCTTGTATAGCTCTCACAAGCCATTCGTCAACACCTAGTTTTCTAAGAGCCCACCAGATAATGGAACGGGGGACTCTGTCGAAGGCTTTCTCCAAGTCGACAAAAGCTAAGTATAGGGGTTTACTTTTAGCTAGGTACTTCTCCTGTAGTTGTCGTACAATGAAAAGAGCGTCTGTGGTACTTTTGCCTGGCACAAACCCGAACTGCATTTCATCTAGGTCAATTCTCTCTCTGATTAGTTGCGCTATTACTTTTTCCGTGACCTTCATGACCTGGTCGATTAATTTAATGCCTCTATAGTTACTCCTATCTAGGGCATCTCCTTTACCCTTGTAACAGTTAACGATGATGCTGCTATGCCAGTCCTTCGGAACAACCCCATTCTGTCTGACTTGGTTTACTATCCAGGTGACCATGGTGTGTCCCACCATTCCAGAGGCTTTCAGCATCTCAGCAACTATTTCCGAAGGCCCAGCTGCCTTACCCGTCTTCATATCTTTGATTGCCTTACTTATTATACTACCTTCGACTAACACTGCTGGTCCCTCTAATGGGTCGATGTGGGGGAGACAGTCTTTCTCCCATTTATTCTCCTCACTTAGTAGCCTTTCATAGTGACACTTCCAAGCTACCTTCTTATCAGCGTCAGTGATGGCAAGTACGCCATCATCGTTAAGTACACACTTCTCCCCGACAATATCACGGTTTTCCTTGACACATTGCCTAGCAGTCCTGAACACCTCACGTTTTTGGTCCTCGCGTTGTAGAATATGCTTGAACTTTCTTTCCTCTGCTTCCCTTCTTGCGAAGTACACTTGTCTCCTAGCTTCCCTCCTGGCCACTTGATAGTCTTCTCTACTTCCCCCATCCCGCCATGCTTTCCAAGCCTGCTTTTTGGCCTTGATTGATCCCTCCACCTTACTGTTCCACCACCATGTTACTCTCCTCCTGCCTACACGCCTGCTCCAGCCACAGACTTCGTCTGCCGCCATCAGCAGGTTTGCTTTCAGGAATTTCCACTGTTCCTCTACATTGTACGACTCTAATTGCTCTTCCTTACTGTCGAAAGCATCAAGTAATATGCTTTGAAATTTATTTCTGGCTGTGGGATCCTTTAGCTTCCATATTTTTCTCCTGAGGATAGTCCTCTTCTGCTGTCTAGTACGTCTCGTCCTGACTATGAGGTCGCTAATTATCAGGATATAAAGGATATAAATATAAATAAAAATATAGATATAAACATGATTAAAAGGGGTCCTGGGAGAGAAGGGTTTGCAGAGATTGGATTTCTGGAGGATTTGCAGAAGAAAAGATAGAGAAAAGCTCACAGAATACATGAAAAATCATTTTTTTAATATTCAATATTTAACATCTAATATTTGATAAGATCATGTCACCAATCGGAACCTGTTTTATTTAATGCAACATTTATAAAATTATTCATTCTGCCGGATTAAAGAAAAAGATAATCTTTAAATATACTTCTGTGCATTTTCACCTTCATTTTTTTTGTTTTGTATGAAACTTTATCCCCCTTTTCAACTATATATATATTACGAGCTGAGGATTTGCTAAGGTGAAACAATTGTTCTCGGTATGGTGAACTAACTGTTGTGTAACCACTTCTATATATATATATATATATATATATATATATATATGTGTGTGTGTGTGTGTGTGGTACTATGAGAGGGTCATGCTTCCAATAAAAACATACACACTGGTTGTACTTCACTTTGGTTTTATTATTTAATATTTAGATAATTAGTTAATTTATTAATTTATAATTGGTTAGTCTGAGTTCTTTTGTCACACAGCCTGTGACCTTATCAATGTTGTTGTGCCCCTCATGCACTTCTTCCTCAGAAACAATGAGCATTAGTCAGAGAGGAAAAAGAAAAAAACATGTACACTTCCTCAATTACAAATTACAACAGGGTATGCTGCTGTTTTCCTCTAAAAACGTTTGAGGCAACCTAAAACAGGATATCATGACTAGTGATAGCTAGCCTGAAGCATTGAAACAGCCAAGAACTCTTACAAGCATCATCACCTGATATTAATAATGTGTCACGAAAATGGTCTTAATAATACCTGTGTCACCATTGGGAAAAGTTGGGTAAGCTCTGCATTAAATTGAGTTTTTCATAAAATATCTGATGCAGTTGCTTTTATTTATCACAACATTGTTGTTAATTCTCTTATAACCAAATTGAATTACTACTGAGTAGATGCTGGGAGGTGAAGGAAATTTAACGTGTATGATTAACCCTTTCATTATCATATTTCTAATGAAAGATTTTACCTATGGTTTGCAAATAATTTTGAAAATGTTTCAAGAATTAGGAGTGATTTAATAATATGACTAACTTTCTCCTAATTATATCTTGTCACTTATCAGGCCACAATTCTCTCACCTCTTTCTATTCAAACTGGCCATAACTGGTCACTCATACTAATGTTAAGGTATTGTTCTCAAAATAAATAATATCAAAATCTTATAGGTTTGATATCATGTGAGATAGTTATGTAAGGTAAAGCTTTTACTTTTAAAATACAATAGTAAATATAGAGTAATGTGAATACTAAAGGATTAAAAGAAATGAAAAAACAAAAATCAAAATATATATGACATTGCTAAAGGGGATTTGTTGTTGACTGACCTGGTAGTACTTCCTGATTTAAAACTTTAACAGTTGGTATGTTGTCAAAATTTGATACATTGTTGCAAAACTAGATGTATAGTTAGTTATCCAGGATTTGAAGGAACATTATCTCAAAACAGGGATGTTCAGGAAGAGAGAATACCTTGATGTCTGACAGTGGCATCCTTTAGACAGACAGGTACACTGGTTCTCACCTGACTCACACTTTTGGCTGTGGGATGTTTTTCAGTTACACCCCTGATAACTGCTTCTGCTGCCAGGTTAAACTTAATGAGGAACTAAATACTTAGAGATGAGATGCATACAACGAAGCAGTTCTAAGGCCCATTAACTTCAGGAGTTTTTAGGAGTCCTGCTTTTTTTTATTGTTTTTCTTTTGTTAATAGCATACTTTCTTTAAAGCAACCAGATGCCATTTTTGTACAGCCATTTGTGTATGTAAGCAATAAAGTAAATGTAGTAGGTTGCCATCACTTTTCCCATTTCGCTGGGTATGGAATTTGAACTCAGAATACAAATTGCACAAAACATGTTATCCAATCCACCTCCACTGGACTGGTACTTTATTTATCAATCCTGAAATAATGAAAGGCAAGGTTGACCATAGCAGAATTTTAGCTCAGAACACAAGGAGATGGAACAAATCCCACAAAGTATTGGCTCTGATGATCTAATAACTCGGCTAATTCTCCACCTATTTAGCTAAAAAAAATGTTTAAATGTATGAAATAATGACTTAAAAGGATATAACGATCAACTGTGTGTTCATTGATTTCCAATCAATGAAAACTATGACTTTGGCTATAAGATTAATTGTGATTTACGTAATTTATCTGTTATCACAGTGCAGGATACAAAGGAATACTCTAGTCGGTGACCACTAGGAATGATGGACCCTTACTTCTAGTTAAAACATCCATCCAGGAGATGGAAAACCTCAAATTCAAACCACCAATATCTAGTGTGTCCTGGAGAGTGTTAGGAATAGCAAAAGGCTAAGGGAAACAACTCTGTCAAATATATCAGTGGAGCCTCTTTTGTCACTTATAACAATATAGTTAAAAATGGCTTCTTGATCCTCTAAGGCAGTGCTACTCAAAGTGGTGGTCCATGGACCAGTGCCGGTACATGAGCCATCAGCTACCGGTACGCGGCCAGTGTCCAGGCCATGCTTAGGAATCATTTGAGGAATTTTTTTTATTACTTTTTTATATGTTTTGATATTGTATTATTTGTTTACAAAATAAATAGAAGATAAAAAAATGGTCAACTATTATTATATTCATTATATATATCGTTTCCGGTATAAATTAATATTACTACGAAATATTAGCGGTACGTGGCACATTGGAAAAAGAAAATGCCGGTCCGCCACATCAGATAGTTTGAGAAGCACTGATCTAAGGTAAAACAACTAATGCTGTCTCCCAATATATGCACCCACTAACTGTAGCCAGGGAAGTCAAATTTATCACTAATCAGTTGGAACTCAGATCTTTTTCTGTTTAGTCAGGGAGGGAAGAGTATGTGGCTATTTTCAAGATGTCCAATATTAGTGAAGGTATTTCTAAACTGGAAACCTGACCTAAATGCTTGCAACAGCATGAATTCCACAAATGGTACCCAAAGACCAGATGGTGGGGTTAAACTGGGTGATGGATTAAGTAAGCCACAGTAGGATTTGAACTCAAACTGCAAATGCCACAAGGCATTTGTTTGATACTCTGACAAACCACCAACTTATTGCCCTGAAGTGGTACTTTATTTTCTTGACCCTGAATGGATGAAAAGTAAGGTTGATTTCTGCAGGATTTGAACCCAGTGTGTAGAGAGCCAAAAGAATTGCTGCAAGGTCCTCTACTAAAAAAAGGAGGAGTTTTGAGGAGTAGTACTTTTCATTTACTGCACTGTGATTTTGGGGGTGGGTAGGGCAATTTTATGGACTACCCTGGAGAGCAAAAACTCTAACTACATCACTGATCTTAGCTGCTTTATAGCCAGGAGACTACCATATCTGCTAAATGAAGTAGGTCACAAATCATATACGTGAACTCTATTTTCCAAATGAAATATTCAAAACTAAATAGAATATACAAAATTTTAGAAAAGAAATTATATATTTAGGAGTGTAATGTTTAGTTACAGATGGTTCACCAGTTTGTGCACTCAATGCTAATATTTGGGTCAGGCTACCAATGTGGGATTCTATGTTTGGTATTTCACCATAGTTGATAACCTTATACATATATAGTTTGAAAATGTAGGATGATATACAACTTAAAGCTCAAACAAATTAGTAGTCTCCAGCCTTTTATCACTATATGAACGCCAAATATTACTGAGAAATTTATATTAAAAAAATCAAAATTGATAAAAGAATGAATATATATGTACACATTTTTTATTTTCTTTTGTAAAAGAAAAAAAATCTGCCATCTCATAAAAGTATAATAAAGTAAAGGATTTAGAATATCATGAAGAATGTTATGCCAAACTGTCAGACTTTACTGACAAATCTTGTAGTATCCCCTTCCACACACCTTTTTTCATGAACTTAACAAATATTTTATTGTATCTTTTGGGTTCATATGAACCTGGGTTGGAGAAAACTGGATTAGACTATAAAAATGAGGGGCTCAAAGAGGTGATAGTAAAGAAGTTAGAGGCATGAATTATAACAATTTTGTATTTTTCATTTCAAACAAAGAATTAGTTCTTCCACAATTCTGGCTTTTTTACGAAGTGTTTTCTTCAGCTGCTGTATCTGAAATAACAGAAATTTTGTGAGAATATAACATATATAAGAAAAGTAAGAATACTTCATTAAGAAATATATCATATGTATTTGTTCAAGGTATGTATCGCAATATACATTATAGTAATATAAAATTGTTTAATATAGTGTATGTATACATATACATACATACATACATACATACATACATACACACACACACATATATATGTACATGTGTGTGAGAGAGAGAGAGAGAGAGAGAGTCCCAGGTTCAATCGGGGGTATCCACAGTAAGTAAGGTACTCAATACATAGTAGAGTATATACAAGATTTAATATAGAAATGGCTACTAGAACTGTTTCATTCGAAGGAAATCGTCATATATATATACATACATACATATATATATAGTAATAATAATAAATTTGAAGACTAAAATCCAAAGAGGGCTTGATAAGGATAAATATATATCAAATATATAAGAACCGTAGAGCAAATATCTATTAAAATAACAGATTAAAGTTTAAGCAAAGAATCGCTGCTTTCACCCTTAACGGGATCTTCTGAAACTAACAAAGTCAATCTGTGAACACAGAAGTGAATATTTCAAAAAACGTTTCAACCAGAGGAAGACAGGAAGACAATACTTTGGTTCGTGGAAACGTTCCCTGGCAAAGAACGGGAAAAAACGAATATAATACGTCATTATTTGGAGCGGTGAAAAACAATTACGCGCAAAGACAAAACCACGTTTATGATATAAAAGAAGTCGTAGACTAATATTCTATTAGGTGGTTCATAGAGACGTTCTCTGGCAATGAACGGAAAAAACGAAGATAAAACGTCATATGTGGAGCATAGAGAACAATTGCACGCAAAGACAAAACCACGTGGTTTTGTCTTTGCGTGCAATTGTTCTCTCCACTCCACATATGACGTTTTATCTTCGTTTTTTCCGTTCATTGCCAGAGAACGTCTCTATGAACCACCTAATAGAATATTAGTCTACGACTTCTTTTATATCATAAACGTGGTTTTGTCTTTGCGCGTAATTGTTTTTCACCGCTCCAAATAATGACGTATTATATTCGTTTTTTCCCGTTCTTTGCCAGGGAACGTTTCCACGAACCAAAGTATTGTCTTCCTGTCTTCCTCCGGTTGAAACGATTTTGAAATATTCACTTCTGCGTTCACAGATTGACTTTGTTAGTTTCAGAAGATCCCATTAAGGGTGAAAGCAGCGATTCTTTGCTTAAACTTTAATCTGTTATTTTAATATATATATATATATATATATATATATATACATATATATATATATATACCCATGCTAGCGTGGAAAATGGACGTTAAACGAAGATGATGATGATGATATAAAATTAAAAGAGTCAAAGTCAGTGTTACAATATGTACAAACTTTATTTGCATATTACAATTGTTTCAATATCAATCAGACAAGATGTCAAAAAAGAATCATGCCCCTTCACCTTGATTGTACTCTGAGCTGATTGATATCAAAACAATTGTAATATGTTGATAAAGTTTGTACATGCTGTAACACTCACTGACTTCGACTCTAAATATATATATATATAATCATCATCATCATTTAATATATGCTAGCAAGGGTGAGACAGGTCGCCACAAACCAAATGAATATTGAAGCAGAGCTACTGACCCCTCGAATAGGCCAGAGCCTTGTCTCGCTCACTTATGTTCCTGCATTGTACCGGATGCTAGGGCCTGAATCTCACTTCCAAAAATCGCTTCTATGTTCCACCGAGTGCATTTCATCATGGCACCAACACTGGGGAGGTTGTCATATTTTTGACACAGCTAAAGAGTCATCCTAAGTCTGTCTTGAGCCTGGAAGCTCATCAGGCTGGTGCTTATTCTGGTTTCCATGGCATTAAATGACTGAAAATACAAGACTCCCTCATGGACAGGACTCCAGCCCATTGCAGAGTTAAACCCCCAGCTACTGCTGGTACTCGTCCATAGCTGAGTATACTGGAGCAATGTGAAATGAAGCATTTTATTCAAGAACACAACATACAACATAGTCCATATAGTCCACTAAACCATGTGCCCCTACCACATAATGATATAAGTAGCTTTATTTTCATTGTAGGTATACCAGCTGTTATACTATTCCCTGTGCCAGCTTCAAAACATTCCTCTTGTTCTTTATAATTGCAACATGCCATTCAGTGCAGAAAGTTTCCTGAGTTATCTCACTCACAAACTACAACAAAAATGTAGATACCAAGACATAAATGATAAAAGTAAAATAAATTTACCAGATTTTATGTTTTTTAATGGCTAAAAGGATTCTTTCACAATGTAATTCTATTATTTATTTAATTTTCTGAAAATTTATTTGTTGTTTTTTTCTTCTTAAATTAGGCAGGAAAATGATTTTTGATGAAGTAGGTATAACTTACTGTACTTAGTGTAGGTCTTTTGATACATTTTGGCCTAAGCCTTTAGTATATTTGTTAAATTCTTTGTGACAGCATTGACACTAACTTGTCAGTACATTTATATATAACATTTAGCATTTACCAATCGTGTATATATTATGTATACAATGAAATTCCGTTATAACATAAATTCATGGGGTATAAAAACAAATTTGTTGTAATGAAAAATTCTTTATACCGAGATCAACCAAAACAAATTGAGCATTTGTTTGTTCTTGCCTTGGGGATTGAAAACAATTTTGTTATACTGATAAATTTGTTATAATGGTATTCATTATAACGGAATGTCACCTGTATTTTGATTTAACGTTTATGTATGTACTGCTATTTACATATCGCATTTATGTATTTACATGTATGTATTACAGGTCAGTTTTTTTACATTTTAACATTTGTATGTATAACTGTCAATTACAATTTCATGCATAAACAGAGGTGATATGTAATTTTGTGGGTTTGTTGAGTATTATAATTTTGTGTAATGGGGTGGGGGCACCAGCCCAGTAGTGCCTTGGGCCACCCATGGTCTAAATTTGACCCTGTATACACACAGCCAACAAAGTAAATGGACAATAACAATAAAAATTAATCAGAAAGAAAAACAAAAAACAATAGATATACACACATCCTCAATTAGACACTACAATGGGGATCTATAAAGGAGCTGGGCCACAGACAGCAAATTTTTTGTCATAGTTGACAGCTTATTTTACTGTTTCAGGCCTACAAAAAGTCTTTCCACGTCTGAAAAATCTTTAAGGAACTCAAACATCATCATCTTCACAACACTGCTTTCTACATCCTATAGGCAGAGAGATGTTAGTATTTTGTGGATCATCAGTTAAATCTTTATGAGTACTAGTTTGCTGAATGATCTCTCTCCTGAACCCTTACTAACTAGGAAGATCAAATATATTATAAGAACTACATCAATACTTGGAAAGGTATCAGCATGCCATTCATCATGGAGTAACACTGCCTGTTGAGATGGCCTAAGACATAACCTGAGTCTGGGAAAGACTGCAAAATAGACAATTTATTCCATAACAACATAACTAAACCCACAGGAGAAAAGCAGTGATAAGTTTTTCAGTTCTAGTTCTTATCTCTGCATCAGGAAATCTACATAATTACACTATGGCTTTGAATTTATGCACTAATTCCTTGGCTAACATGTTTGTAATGCAACAAACAACTGATCTAAAATTATATTAATGCATTAAATGGCCTACATCTGAGTTTGTCTTCTGGGAAACGAACAATTTCCTCTGAGACTGAAGTTGTATCTGTATTGCCATGTTGGCCTACCTGTTGTTGCTTTGTAGTTGGTGATGGCTCAGAAGCTCTTGGCTTTCAGTTTTAATACTTCATACTTAACCCGAAAGGATTTTAGAAACTTTTCTAGAGAATCAGTTAGATCAATCACTCTATTCAGTTCAACTCCAAATCCTTGAAAATCTTTGTGCTGTTGAATTGTACACAAATTAAATTCCAGATCTTGAGCATCATACTGATTTCCAGAGAGTCCACTTTGTCTGCCAATGTTTATCTTTCATATTTTGCTTCACGTGTTTGTTCCAAGTCACTTTCAATATCTCAGAGTATATTTTAAATGTAGTCATACTCATCTACGAGGGCTTCAGCTCTTGCTGAGCAATGTGTGTTTGACATATACTTCACTACTACCTTCCAAAGACTTCATTAGATTTTCCCATCTTCATGTTGATGGAGAAGAACAAGGTGTATAACCTATGTGTGAAGCCAAAATAATCGACAGCTTTATGACAGCATGAGGCAGTAACCTGTTCAACTAGATTCAATGAGTTAGCAGCAAAAGGGATGAAAACAGCTACCGGGTTTGTATCCTTAAGTCTGGGTTGCATTCCTGTGTAGTGACTAGATATATTGTTGGCAATGTCATAGGACTGCCCTCTGCAGTCTTTAAAATCAATTCCATTATCTTTTAAAAATTATAATAGAAACAGCTAATACTTCAGCCTTGTGTGAACCAGCCTGCAGGAAAGTCAAATATTTTTCTACCGGCTTCCTAGGAACAACATATTGCACAATAACTTTTAACTAATTAACATGAGCCAGGTTGGCTGTCAAATCTACTGAAACTGAGAAATACCGTATTTGATGACATATAGTACCCTCTGTCATATAGGACCCCCTTCCCATTTCAGCAGAGAATAGTTAGGAAAATCATTAGCCTACCAGAAACCTAAACTTTTTGTATAAGATTCGTATTATTTTTTTTAGCCATTTTGTAGGTGGAGGAAGGATCTTATATGCTATCAAAATCTACTCCTTAGAGGTTTTAATGTCTGCTACATATGATTCTTAACATATTTTGCCATCAACAATTTCTTCTTCACAGATTATTGGTGTTAAATATGACTGTTTACCACTTTCAAGGTTGCCAAATGAACCAAATCATGCAATATGTTCCATAATTCCTTAAAAAAATTCTCATTGTGTTAGATCTTATGATCTCTTCACTACCTATAAATGCCATGCTGCTCTCAGTGAGAATTATTTTCAGAGCTACAACATTCTGTTGAATTTTTCCTGTTTCTCTGTCAATATGAGAAGAGTCCCTACATTAAAGATTGAGTTGACCTTGGGTTTGTTGATGAGTTTTCAGAATTGTCTCTAGAACTGCTATGGAGCCCCAAGCAAACTAAATGTTAATGCTCTTGCAAGTATCTATTATAATAAAACACTTTGTGGAACCTGGAAGTGATAAAGCAGAAGAGTGAAAAAAACAAAACAGCTCATTCCATAGTTTTTTACGTCCTCTTCACGTTTGTCAACACATCGTTGTTCTGAGATAAGTAGTAAACATTGGATATTTGTTATTGTTGTCAACATATATTTAAATATAGATGTATATGGACAGACATTTATATATACGTGCATACATATATATATACACACACACAAACATATATTTATTTATTTATACCTCTGTATTTATGCATGGATACGTATCATCTTCGGACAATAAAAACAAAAAAATTCAATCAATTTGTATATCTAACTGTCTAGCAAACAATGTCTGTATCTACCATATTTCTATCTATAATTTTCAAATCATTTTGAAAATATCAAGAATTAGGAAGGATTTGGTAAAATAACTAACTTTCTCATTACTAAGCTGGTGTTTGGAGCCTAACTTAAAGGTTCATCATTACTATCTAATATCTATTTTGTATGCTTGCATGGGTTGGACAGGCTAAACTTGGTCAGGTGACTGTGTCATGCACATATGCCCCATTTGTTGCTGGATGACCTTCCTAATGTCAACCACTTTACAGCATGGACTGGGTGGTTTTTGTCAGGGAGCACTATCACCTTACAATGTGGCCTGGGTGCTTTTTATCATGGTACCAGCATTATCACTTTACAGAGTGGGCAGAGTGCATTTTATTGTGGCACCAACACCTTATTACAACAGTAATATAATTATGATAATTATTTAAAGTAAACAGTTTAGTATCATAGGACCAGGAGTAGGGGTATTTAAAGCAGTTGGTATCAAAAGGGTTAATTAAAAATCCATATTATGGATTGAATATTTACAAACTAGAGATGTATTAGTATATCTTAATCTAACCATTAGTTTATATATATTCTTTTGTCCTTTTACTAGTTTCAGTCATTGGACTACAGTCAAACTGGGGCACCATATTCAATGGTCTTAGTCAATCACATCAATTCAAGTACTGATTTCACTCTAGCATTTATTTTATGAAACAGCTAACTTAGACAAGAGACAACTTAAATAATATACCTAATAACACACACTGATAAAATACCGGCTGCCCTCTGATAAGTATTTGTGATGGCAGCATCTGGTATCCTGGTCACCGAACCACTTCTCTAGTTACTGCAATTAGGATTGAGATGACCATCTGTAAAAACAAGCCCCACGAGTTGGACTGGCAATGCAGAACACCTCATGCTTTTGATCCTCACATCATAGGACATTGGCAAACCTCCTCCTTTTAGCTTCTTTGTGAGCTTCGTATGCCCAGTAATTTTTGCTTTTCCAGTTTTTTCAGGCCTCTCTCTTGACTCTAACAACTCTATCCAGCTTGTGGTTCCACTAACATCTCACCCTCCATCTAGTTGGTGCCTTGCTCTAGCGACAAGTCTTATCAGTGGCCTGTAGCAGGTTGCTTGCTTGCAAAAACTTCCAATTGTCCTCTATGTCATATGTAACTACCTCTTCCTGCTGCTTGTCATAAACATCATGTAGAATTTTTCTGAGCCTATATTTAACAGAGAGGTTCATTAACTTCTATACCCTCTCAGGTGGCTGGATGGTTCCTTAAAGTTAGTGTTGTAAATAGTTAATTTGCATCACAGAATCTAGGAGCCTCAATCAATCTTCATTTCTCAAGCCATAAAAATTGCTATCAAGCGCTCTAATGCTGCTGAAGTTCTGAGCGAGTATGATGAAGTTTTTGTCATCTGACTCTGAAGTTGTCTGTAAGAGTTCCTCATAAAAACAATCCATACACATAAATATCTACACACAATGTGCAACCCATACAAGCATATATATATCTTCAGTAGGAATCTGTGCTTCATACACCAGTGACCAACTCATTGGATGCCAGCACCCTGACAATTCGTTGATGCACCACATACTGGTTCAACTTCCATAAACGCTCCCAGCAGAGCAATATCTCTTGAACCAAGATGATGACATCATTATCAAACCAGCAGACGAGGGGGGTTGTGTGGCATGCCTAACTCTTCAAGATGGAGGCATTTCTACAGCTTCATAACCCCATCTTCTACCATCCCATCATTAAATACCAACAAGTATTCTCCACCGTACAACTCATTGCCTCTTCTCTCCTACCCTACACTGCCATGAACCTCATCGTCTGCACACCACACTTCCACCATCTACTTTCTCCCCCAAATCCACAAATTGGCCACCCCATCTTCTCCACTTGCAACTGCCCCACTGAACTCATCTTGTATCTCAATTTCTTCCTCACACGTCTAGTAGCTGCCCTCCCCTCCCACATGATACCAACCACACCCTCCACCTCTTCAACCCCTTCATATCTCCACCTGTCCTCTTCTTTTCACCCACATCAAATCCCTCTTCATGGTCATCTCCAACACTTCCTCGACCTTTGCCCCTCCATTCAACCCCATCTGCCTTGCAGAGCTGGTCCTCACACTCAACTGCTTTTTCTTCTCAGAGGAGTTTTACCAACAGGTAACCCGAATGGACATGGACACAAGAATGGGTCCCAGTTATGCCAACCTATTCATTGGCCACATTGAGGCGCAAATCTTTGCCCAATGCACTGGCCCCATCCCAGAGCTGTATGGCTGATATATCAATGACCATATCAGTCACCCATGAACAGCTTCACTCCTTTCTTTCTTTCCTCTGCTCCTCCCACCCTGCCATCTCCACCACCTCCATTCACTTCCTGGACATATCCATTCACCCCTCCCATTGTTACCTCTACCTTCTTCAAACCCACTCATACCAAATACTCCACCCCCTACCTTTCTCTCAATTCTTCTACCTACACTGCCTATGCAGTCAAACCCATGTCTTTGAGGCTCAGACCCATTACATAGCTAAACTGTTAACTCGGCAAGGTTAAATTGTCCAGGCTGCCCTCACCTGTGCCCATGAAGTCAACCACACTGCCACCCTCACACCATGCTCTTGTCTAACCTACTCCCATTTCCCCCTTACCTACTACCCTTCAAGAGGCCGATCCTCCAGCTCTTCTACCAGCTCCAGTCGCCCCCCCCCCCCCTTCTTCAAGCACACACACAACCTCCAAAATCTCATTGGCAGCTCCCTGCCTGTCCTGAGGTGGGAGCAAAGGTGGAGTGTCATGGTTGTTATGAGTGTGCAAATGGAGTGTATTTTGTAGGTGCGCATTATTTCTTCTCTGTATGTGTGCCTGGTTTGTGTATTGTTGACAGAAGTATGCATATGTGTGTGTCTGTGAAATTTGTATGTAGTTTTTTTGTGTTTGTAGATTCTATATGCACTTTCCACATCTATATATACTTGCACACATACACAAACTAATTTCCTGTTGTACATCATCTAATGTACACAAGGTGCATCTGGGAGCAGTGACTAATCTCTCTGAGGCTAAGGTCACAAGTGTAGTTAAAGAGCTAAAATGTGGCAAGGTTGCTGGGAAAGATGAAATCCGACTTGAGATGTTAAAATCCTTAAAAAGAATAGATATTCTCTGGCTGACTCATGTGTGTTGGGTGGCCTGGATCTCTGGAAAGGCACCTAAGCAATGGCAATTGGGAGTGATAATCCCAATTTTCAAAAAGGGAGACGAGAGATTGTCCCAATTACAGAGGGATCTCCTTGTTAAGCCTCCCAGGTAAAGTCTATGCTAAGTGTCTGGCAACGAGATGCAGGGAGATTGTTGAGTTCAAGCTAGCTGATGAACACTGCTGTTTTCACCCCAAATGCAGCACAGCCGACCAAATGTTCACATTGCGGCATTCTTTGGGACCTGCCATGGAAGGTTCTGCAGAAGTATGGGATCGATGGTCAGCTTCTTGTTGCCCTAATATCTCTATATAAATGCCTGAATATATGTGTTCTGATAGATGGTACTAAATCGAAACCATTCAATGTGGGATTTGGACTCCACCAAAGGTGTGTACTGTCATATCTCCTCTTCATTATTTACATGAACAGGATTGACATGCACAGCCAGGTTGGAAGTGGTATCATGACTGGCAAGTATAAAATCAGTCGGCTGGAATTTACAGACAACATAGTGTTACTTAACTCGACAGAAGGTGATTCCCAACTTGCACTTGGTAGGTTTGATGTCGAGTGCTGCGAAGACTGAGACATGTTCTCTCAAAGAAGCCTGTGCAGTGCACTCTACATGTGAGTGGAGTTCCACTGAAGCAGGTGGAAAAGTTCAAGTATCTCGGGGGCATGTTCACAAGTGATGGAAGGCAGGAGGCTGAATTAAGTGCAAGAACTGCAGGAGCTTGTGCAGTAATGTGCCAGCTTCAGCATTTGGTAATCAGAAGAAGAGAGGTAGGTGTAAAAGCCAAACTCGTTATCTTCAATTCAGTATTGTGGCAACCCTTACCTACGGTCATGAATCTTGGATAATAACCAAAAGAATACAATAGTGAATACAAGTGGCTGAAATAGGGTTCCTCTGAAGGGTCTTTGGAGTAATGTTACTCGATAGAGTGCATAGCTCAGAGATCAGAATGTCACTTCAGGTAGAACTGCTACTTCTCCGAATTGAGAGATCACAGCTCCGATACTATGGACATGTGGCTAGAATTTCCCAGGAAAGGATTGCTGGACAGATTTTACAGGCAACACCAACTGGCAGGAGACCCAGGGGTAGACCCTGAACAAGATGGTTGGATAACATCCATGAGCTTGGCTGGTCTTGCTTGGAGATCTGCTGGAAGGAGTGCTTGAGGACTCTGCCCCTACGACTCTCTCAGGAATAGGTGGGCGAAGAAGAGGAAAACTGCCAAAAAAGGCCTTTGGGCCTAATTTCTCAGGGAAATTAAATACATATAGATGAACCACACTCGATACATGCTGTGAAATAGTTGGTGATAGGAATCTAGTTGTAGAAAACTTGCCAAATAAATGGTGTATGTGTGTGTTATATAAAATATTCTTCAGTCCTGTGATAGATAATCTCTGCCAGTAGCATGATAAAATGCACTGAGTACATGCTGTAAAGTGGTTGGTTATAGGAAGGACATCTAGCTGTCAAAAATACATGCCCCAATAAAAAAGGAACAATCAAAGGAAATATAAAGTCCACAAAATACTTCACAGGGGACATACGTAGGAGGGTAGTAACTCTGAATAAGAGCCAAAACAGGGTAGAGGGAACTATCTGCAAACAGCCTTTCAGGTACCAGTCTCATGGTGAAATAATCCAGTCCATGCTGTAAGGCAGTTGGTAACAGGCAGTGCATTTTGTAAAAGTCAAGCAGAAAAAAAATCGAGATGTTTTTTAACTATGTATGTGAGATGGCAGGACACAAGAGGAGGCAGATACTTTGAAAAATGTATGAAAAAAAAACACATGATGATGATGATATATATATATATATTATCATCACCACTGTTTATCATCTATTTTTCCACACTTGCGTGGGTTATATATATATATATATATATATATATATATACACACATACATACGCAATCAATATTATGGAAATTATAAAATAAATAAAATAAAAACAAATAAAGATAATCTCTTTTACTGCTTTCAGTAATTAGACTACTGCCATGCTCCAGTCTCATCTTAACAAATGGCTGATTTCATCTATAAGGAAGTTATCTCCCCTTAAGGAATACATTTCACACTGTATATAGCCCACTGGTGGACAAACACATAACATTACACATATATAAGCATCGAACTGGTAGTGTCGTTAGAGCCTTGCATATATATTGAATATGATATTGTGGTTCTCTGTACACTGAGTTAAAATCCTGAGAAGTCAAATTTACTTTCCATCCATTCAGAGTTGATAAGTGGAGTACCAGTTAAGTACTGAAGTCAATTCTTCCTCCTCTCTTGCTCATAATCAGCTACCTTGCATCATTAGATGGGTTGTGAGGAGACCACTCAAAGCACCCTTTTCTCAAGAAGTGCACAAATGCTGAACAAAAGGATTGCAACTTCTCATAGAAAAACTTACATACTACTAGAACTATCCAAAGAAATAAATGAAACATGTATACGTTTGGAATTTTTTACATTTTTCACTCTCACCTTCCACTCAATTAAAAAAGATAGTAAGAACCTTTCTTAAGTTATGTTCCAAACACCAGCTTAATAATGAGGAAGTTAGTTATATTACTAAATCCTTCAAAGTTTTGATTATTTTCAAAGTTATTTGAAAAATATAACCAGTTTCATTAGCAATATGGTAATGAAAGGGTAAAATATTGAGGTATTTGAAAATTATATGAAAACCATAGACAGTGTATTTCATTAGCTATATAGTAAAGAAAGGTTTAAATACTGAATTTTTTATAGATTGCAGTAACTAGGGAGACAAAGTCCACTGAATTCTTTTCTCTCTGTTTTATTTCTTTCTCCAATTCTAGCGAATAATATTGCAACAAAATATACAAACTATAGGTGCAGACATGGCTGTGTGGTTATAAGGTTTGCTTTTCAGCCATGTGATTTTGGGTTCAATCCCACTCTGTGGCACCTTCAAGAATATGTGGGCAAAGAAGAAGGTTGAAACAAACAGTGACATTTCTTTATGTCTTGCAAAAATACATCCCCTAGCTTATCAGTTTAATGAGGATGATTGGTATATACCATACTAAGACATTAATTAAGAGTTGGCTTCATTGAAGGCATCCTGCTTTAGAAACACTGAGTAAAAATGTCTCATCCAGCACATGTAAGCATGAAAAAGTGAACATGCCAAAACTTTGATTATATCAACCCCAGTACCTTACTGGTACTTGCTTCTATCAATGTCAGAAGGATGAAAGGTAAAGTTGACATTAACAGGATTTAAACGGAAAACAAAAAGCTGGAACAGATGCTACAAAGCATTTTATTTGACACTAACAATTCTGCCAATCTACTGTCCTGATAAAGATAAATGAGAAAGGGTTATCTTATTTGATCCGTCTGGGATTCAACCTCTGTTGATTCCAATGAGTATTTCAGTTGATGAAATCAATGGAACAGCCTGCTTGTGAAATTAATGTGCAAGTGGGTGAGCATTCCACAGACCTGTTCACCCTTAACTTAGTTCTCAGGAAGATTCAGCATAACACAATATGTAGCAAGGCTGGCCCTTTAAATTACAAGTACAACTCATTTTTACCAGCTGGATGGATTGAAATATTGTGTCTTGCTCAAGGACAATTGAACTTGAGACTTTATGATCATGAGTCAAACACCCTAACCACTAAGCCATGTAAAAAAACTTCCAGTAAAAAAACTCTTTCCTTTTCTGATTTGATGTTGGTTATTAGATGACAACAAAGCACCGAGGAAGAAAGAACTTAACCCTTTCAGTACCAACCCACCCGAAACTGCCCATGATTCTATGATATAAAATCTCTCATTTTACAATGTCTGTATTTAAATTAAAACGTTCCTTCATAATTTTATGTAAGAACCTTTTGCTATGTTCCAAACACAAGTTTGATAATGATAAAATTAGTTATATTACTAAATCATGATTATTTTCAAAATAATTTGAAACACAAAGACAACATTTTCCATAAGGGATATGGTAATGAAACAATTTTGTTATGAAATGAATAAGACTCAGCAAAATTGATATAGAAAATTTGTATTGATTTCTTTTTTGTCAGCAACAGCAAAGTTTGTAAACTCCTGAACTGATACAATGCCAAACAGATTTAGAAAAGCTGGATCTTGCTGCCAACTTGAGTTTTTACAGAAATCAAATAGAACATGAAATTTAAAAATTAAAAAAAAAACAACAAAAAACAAAAAAACAAAACAATCCAGAATCCACAGTTCTGGAAATAGCTTTTCAGCCATTAATTTAAACTCATTTTAAATGAACGTTTTGTTAAAAACATGTATTAAAAAAAAGAGAATTTGTTTTCTTATATACGAAAAATAACAAAAATATCATTTTCAAGTTGAAATTAGATAGATAGAGAGAGAGAGGAAGCAAGATTTCAGTAAGACATTTAGGACAAACAATGAATAGTGATGGACTAAAGACAAGAAATATATGACAGACAGACAGCATAATGCTGTATAGCAGCCCCCCCCTCCCCCCCCCATTCATCCCAACCCAACCCATACAATGCAAGAGCGCCCGGAATTACCCAAGCAGGCAAAATGGTAGCGGTAGCAGTGGTTGTTTTCAGATCTTAAAAATTTTGTTTAATGTCACATCTGTGTGTTTTCTGTAACTTTATTAATAGGAGGAGGAACTGGGGGTGGAATAGGGCGAAGGGACAAGCGGTTGCTGCTGTGCCGTGTGAATGTGGCACTAGATCCGCCATAAGCAGAGGAATTAGAGGAGCCAGGCAGCTTATCATTCACAGTAGCATTTGTTAGAGCAGACTGAGCATTGTTAGAAGCAATTCCAAATTCCTGCTCAGTTTCACAGTCGAGGTTGGGCTCATACAAAGATGTGACTAAAGTACCTGTTGATGGGCATTGTGATGTAGAACTTCCAAAACTACCAGTTGATGCAGATCTTTGGTGACATGCATTCGGCACAACAGGGGGTGGTCCCTTTGGTCTTTCAGGGGGTTGTAGGCGTCGATGTTCAGTTTTCTTTTCTGGTGTAGTTGCTAATTTGTTCTTTTCTCGTTCTGAATTATGACCATTGTTAGTAGTTGAAGGATCTAATCCACTTGAAGCTGATGTCTTTTCTTCAGATGTTTGTCCACCAGTGTTTGTATTACGGGGCCAGGTCATACAAGACATTTTAGATTGTGATAACGATGACACAGCTACAGAATGGGGTCTTTCTGGTGGAGGAGGTGGTGCTGGTTTTTTAGCTGGTATAGGTTTCTTTGGAGTAGCTTCCCTGTTTCAAGGAGACACAAACATTAAAAGAATATTTTAATATGTAATAATCACAACTTTTCAATATATATTATGTAAAATACAGACCATATCATATTATATCCTTTTTTAGCTCATTTGATATTAAACTACCTGAAATCATCATTGGTTCTATGCCACAAAATGCTTATATATCTAAAACCTTCCATCTACTTATTTTTCAAGTCTGTATTTGTTGAATTACTAAGTTGTAGGATATAAACAAACAATAAACATAAACATAGACACACATACACACATGTATATATGCATATATATATACATGACTGACTTTCTTAGTTTCTGTTTAACAAATTTCACTCACAAGGCATTAGTCAATATGTTGTTATAGTAAAAGACTAAACCTGAAACCACATTGATGCAAAGTGATCGATTTAACCACACAGCTATGCCTGTGCCTATATTTTATTACGACAGAGAAAAGAGAGGAGAAAAACTTTAATAATGAAAAGAGGGGAAAGGAGAAGGGACAGGAAAACTCTACACTCTCAACTATGTGGTATATCTCAGCTACACTCCAATTTAGATATATTTTGCTTCTCTGCCTTTTGGGTGGTAGTGCCCAGGTTTGTGGCCAAAGCAACATGGTTGGAACTGAAGAATGTGTTGCAACATGTGGCATCCCAGATTGGGGAGTTACCCCACTCAAATAGGAAAAGGGTTATCCCATCTGGGCGCTTACCATCACCACAGTTGAGGACAGCAGGCTCCAGTTGTGATGGGAAGCCAACTGCATCAAGGCTCCTTTTGATGATATCATTCGAGGTGATGTGCCAAGGCAACCAGCCTGTACTATAAGAGAGTGCTTGTGGTTCTAATTCATTGACTATGGCTCCACAACAGCATTTGTGTGGCTCACACATGCAGAGGCCAAGGTGTAGGTCATTCCAATGTAGGTGCATTCATTATCAAGAAGAGTATTGGTTTATGTAGAAGGCACTGAATTGGGCCATACACATTTGTTTGGCAATGAGGCAAATTAAAGCAAAATGTTTTTTTTTTTTAATTATGATGACTTCAGCCAGAGTTTCTGATTAATTGCTAATGTCAACACATTTTATATCTAGCATTTAACTACTGCTGCAGTCTTGTTTCATTTTGTGTATTCTTTAGAATTTCAAAATCAATATTCCCCAAAATTATTCCACAAAATGATTCCTAGTGGAATAAAAAGGCAATCTTTTGTATCTGGAAATAAATTTTCAAATAGATCTAGAGAGAAGCCTAGGTAGAGTTTGCCCGATAAATGGAAATATTCTAGCAAGCTATCCAAACTAAGAGGGCTCAATAAGCTATGACAACTGGCTTCCACCATTTTTGCTAATAAATAACAGTAAAACATAATTCTTTGTAAAACAATACAAGAAAAAAAATCCATATGAGGAATAAAGATGGCTGGTGTTATTTAACCCTATTTATAATGAACAACATGGTATTTCAATTAATTAACTCTTAACATCCTCTAATGATTTAGTAGAAAATAGTTAAAAACTAATTTGTTCATTCAAATGTTTATAGCATTTTTAGTAGTGGACAGATTAATCTGAAAATTTGCAATATTGAAACAAATATTTTTAATGTAATACAGTGTTGTTTTGTACTTTTCATCAAGAGGTAAATAGAAGCAGCCTTGTGGACCAATACTTACACATCAGGAGCAAAATTAGTAGTTAAACAACTTGTCGAGAGATTTTGAGGTTTTTTGGATAATTCTAAATTAGCTCCAGTTTGCATAGCAACAGGCTGAGGTGTAGGAAGAGTATGGCAAGAAGTACTAGATACTGGTCTTGGGACAAATTTTGGTAGTGTTTGCATTGTTGAACTCGTCCCACTGAAAGCATTTGTAACAGTCGAAGCAGGCATAACTTCATTCTTACTGGCAATGGAATTTGCTGGGGTGCTGCTTGTATCGGAAGATTCATCAAGTGTAACTAAGAAATCAATATCTGCAGAGAAGCAGTAGAAAAGACAAGATAATGGAACAACATAACAAAGTTATTGACATTGTAAAACAAGATTTAGTTGAGTCTAGTTCTAAAATAAGTAATGAAAATATGTATGATATATGAAAAAGAAGCCAATCATCAGACTGGACCAAGGAAGCTATGTTTCCATTGGTCTTTCCATTGCTGATACTATCTGCCAGTTGCAACACCTGACAGAACGAGGCAGAATTTGAACTCAGAATGTACTGAACCAGATCAGATACCACAATACGTAGCATCTGATTCTTTAACAATTCTGCTAATCCATCAACCCTGGAATGGTACCTGATTTATCGACCCCTAAAAGGATGAAAGATAAAAGTTGACCTCAGGAGGATTTGAACTTGGAGCATAGAGAGCCGAAACAAATACCAAGGTATTAAATCTGACACTAACAACTCTGCCATTTCACTGCCTATATATGAACATAATGCTATTTTGAATGGAGGAATACTTATGAATATATGAAAGGCTTGTGAAAATCTTGGAGGTTAAAGAAATTAGAAATGAAAGAAATGTGCTTGTTCTGTTTTGTTTCTTCATAAATCCTTGCAGAATTTATTGCCTATTAAAAATGTAAAGACTAATCCTAACATTAGAAAAATGTCTTATTATACCATCTGGATGGCTGAAACAATAAGATACAGAACTTGAGGTTCAAGCTCATTTACCACCACTTCACTGTGTACAATAATACCAATAAGTATTTAAAAGCCGTTTTTCCTGTTAAAGCAGAGGTCAGTCATGTGAGCCCAATGACAAATTTCCTCATTTTGCCCTATTGTGTGCACCCCCCCGCCCCACCCCTCACTAACCCTCTAACTTTAATTTCCTCCTCTAGCATTTTTAGCCATGTCTTTCTTGGGCAATTAAACCATGGCAGGATTTGAACTCAGAACACAAATAGCTAGAATATATAACACAAGGTAGCACATCCAACTCTCTAACAATTTTGCTAGTCTAACAAACTAGACTGATATTGCAAAAACCAGACCAATACTACAAGTCATTTCATCCTATGTGCTTAACATTTCTACATAGCTGTCCTGTAATCAATTAACAGAATTAATATGTTGTTTGTTAACTTACAAAGAAACCAAAATAACACAGTCTCAGAATAGAGTCTTCCTGTTATGTAGATAAGGAGTTGGCAAACTAAAGTCCACCAACCAAATCTGGTCCATGGACTTCATTGAATATGTGATGTTGCATACAAAAATTCTTTGTTTTATTCATCAGTTTTTGGTTAGCCTTTTCTGCCAGGCTGCTAAGCTATCAAATTGTTACATAAAACGACAAGAATGCTAAAACCTTTTGTATTACAGTCTTTTCTTGACAAACCTTAGTCAGTAGAGTCCAGCCAATTACAAATATATTTTTACATCCAAACTGAGCTCAAACCAAAACAATATTTTTTTTGTAACATTATATATTGATTTCTAATTTAGGTAGAAGGTCAGCAAATTTGGAGAGAGGTCAAAATTGATTAAAACAACTTGACTGCTACATTATTTTATTGACCCCAGAAGGATGAAAGACAAGGCTGACTTCAGTGTGATTTGAACTTATATTTTAGAGCCAGAATAAATATAACAATGGCATTTTATCTGACACTTTACCAATTCTGCCAATCCACCAGCCTTGTAACATTATATAGTAAGACTAAAATAATTGCCACAAATTACTTTATATAACACCAATTGAGGCCATTATTTATTATTTTCTTCCACCATATTTGAAAACATCTAATGTGCTCTTCATTATTTACTGGTGATGACTAAATGAGAATAAGATTATAATGGAAATCTGAACTTTATATTCTATTCTTAAGTAAAAATTAAAAAAGAAGACTTAATAATTACATGATTTATTTTGAAATCATGTAATTTCTGATCTGCTAAACTATATATACATATATATATTAGAGATGGTAATCTAAAGTCTGTCTCGAACCTGGAGGCTCATCAGACCAGTACTTATCCCAGTTTCAATGGCATGAAGCGACTAAGAATACAAGTCCATCGCAGGGTTAAACCCCCAGATATAGCTGGTACTCATTTTCAGCTGAGTATACTGGACAACATGAAATTAAGTGTTTTGCTCAAGAACACAACACACAACCTAGCCCATAACATTTTAATTGTAAGTTCAACACCCTTACTACTAGGCCACACACCTCCATGCAGAGATGGTAATGTTCAACAGTATTTATGAATGAATGTGTGAAAGAGTGAGAGAGAAAGAGATACTAATATTGTAATTAATAAAAAGAATATTAATCAAAAGAGTCCACTATGTTAACATGACTTTCATCAAGCACAGACTAAGAAAGGAAATAATAGTTAATGCCATTAAAACTAAGTGATGATATACAAACTGATTTGTGATTGCTCAGCTAATGACAGTGTTTTTTTATTTATAAAAGTTTATATAAAATACAAGCTTTGGCAAGACAAAAAAAAACAAGCAGAAACTACAATTGTATACATTTTTGGTGTTTCTGAATCATAGTAAGCAGAAAAGAGTCAATTTGATCATCTAAACACCAATTGAAATAATCCAAGCATGATCTCAAATGAATTTAAAATAGAATGTTACATCATAGAATAGTCATTTTAGCTATTCAGAAATACACAAATCCTGCTAAGTGGAACTATGTCAGTGGCTAAGTTGCAAACAATGCAATGAAAATATTGACACAAAGATATGTAAAGTGAGGTTAACAGTTTTTGTGTATTTTTCAAATGACTAAAATGTCTCTTCCACAATGTAATTGCTTTAGTTTCAACACTGGTCTCAGATCAAGTCACTTGCCAGGCAAGTACAATCCGAAATAAAGTTATATTTAGTTACAATAAAGTAAACAGCTGGAATCAAAAGAACATTTTGTAAAAAAAATAATAAATAAATAAAAAAATAATAAGTCATACATTTAAAAAAAAAAATGGCAATTTTAGAACATAGATTCAATTCAGTTTATAGTTGTGGAATTAAAGACTAAACATAGCTAATGTGACAGCAGCTTAGCTCTTAATAGTTGATATAATAGTGAACAGGGTCTAATTTCTAGAACAAAAGGAAATTATATAATAGAATTAATTAGAGTGAAACAGTCATTAGATTCCCCTACCATAGTCTGCACCAGGGCTGGATTTAAGGGGTGAAGACAGAAAGGGTGATTGCTTTGGACACCCCCAAGGTGTAAATCCAGCCTTGGTCTGCACAAATCACATGAAATATTACAGTTCAGAATAAGAACTTTTATTCACAACAATATGGATTTGGCAAAGGAAAACCTACCTTTGAATATTGATAAATCCTTTATGCTATGACTAGGTATACTAAAGTTAAATACAGTAGTTTACTCTTCAACACAGGCATGGCTGAATGGTTAAGAAGTTCAGTTCACACTCATGAGGTTCCAGCTTCAACCCAATGCACTGTATCTTAGCAAGTAGCTTTACCATAACATCGAGTCAACTCGAAGTTGTAATAAAAGATACTTGCCTAAAATGCCACATAGTGAGTCCAAACCTGTAATCACATGATTATGAAACAAACTTCGTAACCATTCTGCAATGCCTTGTATCCATACACATGCACACAAATATATATTATATATACAAAATATAGAACCTATCTAGGAATTTGTCAAAGAATTTCTTCCCACTATGAATGGTGAAGATTTTCTTATTTACACCAGAAGTTTTTTCCACAATAAAACAGAGATGTGAAAGAGATATTCTTATTTGAGAAATTATGGAGAACTCAATCCTCTATTTAAGCAATCCAAGATATGGTGACCTTTCAACTAGAAATCACGCCATAGTTTTCTCTAGTGACAACCTGTCTGACATGCTGAAGATCACTTATGGAATTAATGTGCAAGTGGCTGAGCATTCCACAAACACATGTACCCTTATTACAGTTCTCAAGGAGATTCAGCATGACAAAGTCTGTGACTGTTTTTTTTTACTAATTTTTTTCCTGGTGAGTGAACTGGAATGTGAATAAAGTGTTTTGCTCAAGAACATAACACACTGCTAAGAATCAAAGTCACAACCATAACTCAAACACCCTTACCACTAAGCCATGCATATTCACTTACAATACTGTGTATAAGTGCAATAAAGTCAGGTGTTTTGAGGCTACTGCCTTCATTTTCACAGGTTTGTTTAGTTTATTTTTTAGACTTAAGTATAATGCTTCATCCTAATTTTGACCCTGATCTTTTGTATTAAATTTCTTTTATGAAATACAAATACAATAAATTAAATAATCTAATGTTCAACTCTTTTGATACCAGCAGAACCAAAACCATTTCTGGTTCTTTGAACCAAAACCACCCATTGTAAATTTAAATTAACATTTTTCAACATAATTTGACATAACATTTTTTGTTAAATTATATCACAAATATCATCCAAATAATGAAATAATTAGGAAATGTAGTAAATCTCTCCACATTCTTCATTACTTAAGTCAAATTGTATTTCATTAGAAATATGGTCGTGAAAAGATTATATCTTATTATCTTGAAATGATTTATGAGAAAATCTCTAAAAATGGGTTTGTTGATTCAAATGTTTATAGTATCTGTACTAGTGGACAGATCATTGTAAAATTTGCAATATTAAAGGAAAAAGTAATTTTTAATATGATGCAGTTATAATTGTTTTGTACTTTTAAAGAAGGTCTTGCTAATACAGTTTCATGTGGTACAGGACATTAAGAGTTAATGGCTTATTTTTTAATGAATTGATGTAAAGAATTGTAAATAGCATGTTTCTATTTTCAGCAATCCTAAAATATCTCTGACATTTTAATGTCACAATAAAATTAAGTTTTGACAATGTAAATAGGGTGAGCTTAAATGGATAGCACTGCTTGTTTGAATGATACCAAAGTGAAGCACATAAAGCACCTGTAAATGAAATAAAGAAGATAAACTGCAAGGGGAAAAGGTACTCTATGAACTGTCAACAAATAAACAAAATATTGAACATAATTATTAAAAGCTTTGTTTAAATTCATATTCTGCCTGCCA
>OZ024743.1:246906827-246919327 GCA_964016885.1 Eledone cirrhosa | reverse complement strand
GTTTTGCAGTACCATATGTTTATTAGAACATTATGTTTAAACTGTAGTAAAGACACTGAGGAGAGTGATCGCTCTCATATCAAACTTATGTTAAATATTTTCAATGGAGAAAGGAAGAGCTTTATCTTTTATATAATTATTTCTATGAATATTAAATAAACATTCCACTTGGTCACACTGATTTTAAAGGATTCCTATTTAAATACAAAACTTTAACATAATTTTAGAACTGTATGTTAAGTCATTATCTTAGTAATAAAATAATTGATTTTAGTTAATTTTTCAAAATGCTTGATTAATTAATTGAAATAGAGTGCATTTTATTAAAAATAGGGTAAAGAATCGCTGTTGTAGACTATTTCAACTTATGAGATGGAAAAAATTGGACAGAAGTGCCTGAGAGGAAATGAACCCAGCACCTCTTAGATGATGGGCAACTGCGTTAATCATTACGCAATGAGCTCCTAACCACCGATTACCATCTTTTAGATTTTAAATGTGTAGCTAGAAGTGTAAGCATCTAGTTGACTTAAAAAGGATTGGGAAAATTTGAAATTTGACATGTAATTATCCCAATCTATAATCTCTAATACCCAATTGTTTCAACTATTATTATTGTCATCTGCATTGGGACAACTAAATTTCAAATCCATGATTATATATTTTTCATAAAAAGTCAAAAATTTGTGATTGTTTCTTTTTTCAATGAAATTTTCACTCTCTTTAGATCATAACCAATCCCAAAATTGTAAATTATTTCACAAGTGAAAAGTTGGTGTCTGGAATATAACTAATCAAAAATAATAAATACATACAAACAATACTATATCTGAAATATTGAATAGATTACGAAATATATGGAAATAAATAAATAAATAAATAAATATATAAATAAATAAATAAATATATAAATATATCAAGCTCTTCGAATTTCTGCTGATAATTATTCTGTTCTGTTGCTACTAATATGGTTTAATATCAAATATCACTCAAGTGAAATGAATACAGATAAAATTTAAAGCTCACATCAAGTGGAAAATAATTGGTTGATGTAAAGATTTATAAACCAATGTAATTAATTGTAAAGCAGCCAGAGAAAAGAAAGTGTTGGCTGATAACTGCAACTGAATAAAAGGAAATGATTTACAACATGTTGGTTGTGATAATACAAAATCTCCAATAGCAAACAAGGCCTGAATTTTCAAAGATCAAACAATATTTTGGGCTCACCAGTTTATATTGAAAAATTGAAAAAATACTGGTTTGTTTTTGCACATGAAGAGAATGCATTTTGAATAAAACTGCAATCATCTTTCATATATATGTGCTTTGTAAAATAATCCTGCAGATATAGCAAGTATATTATATGTTCCAGAAAGTATTGTTTAATGTGTCATGTAGTAGTCTTTACTAGCATTTTGCTCTTAAATTGTTTTAGATTAAATAGGAAAGGAAAAAAGTTGATTGCCAGATTGAACCAAGGAAACTATGTTTCCATTGTTGTTTTTTTCCATTTCTGATACTATTTGCCAGTTGCAACTCCTGGCAGAGGGAGCAATGTGAAATAAAGTATTTGCTCAAGAGCATGATATGCTGCCAGGTACAGGTATCAAACTCACAATCTTATGATCATGTATCCAACACCCTAAACACTAGGCCACATGCCTTCACGTTTTGTTTCAGACTAATCCCCATAGAAAACAGAGATGGGAGAGGGGCTTATTTATACTAGCTATTCATAATCCATTCCCCTAATAACTCCACTATTATGTAAATAGCAAAACTATAGAACTGATATACTATAAGTAAAATAATGAGAAGTGTTTCTAATTTATACTCTACAAATTAGCCAATCCTTAGTAATTATTTAAGAAAATAATTAAAGCACAGTGGTAAAGAAAGGGATAATTCAAAATAACTAGAAAATGAAAAAATGATTTCTATGGGCAGGAACTAATATTTGGCTTAAATATATATAATATATATATTACTTCCTTGTGGATGATGTCAGTGTTGCACTATAATAATCAGTACAAAGCAAAAGCTGTCTAAAAGAAGCAAAAATAAAGACACAAGCTAATAATTATAAGCAATTGGAGCAAATAATTGTGGGACATTTTTTAAAATTTAACCAGCATGGACAAATAAATAGGCACTATAGAACTATAAAATATAGAGAGACATTTTAGAGCTAAAATAAGAAAAAAAATACCCCCCCCCCCCTACTATAGAACTATAAAATATAGAGAGACATTTTAGAGCTAAAAAAGAAAACACAGAGAACCAGATCAGATACTACAAAGCATACTGTCTGACTTTTAAACAATTCTTCTAATCTACTATTTCCTAGATGGGTATTTTATTGGCGTTAGGAAGGGCATCCAGCCATAGAAACCAAGCCAGAAACAGTTCTCTATGAGCAAGACACGGTTATCTGACCCAATCCATCTAACCCATTCTAGCATTGAAAATGGATGTCAAACAACGATGATGATGATACTTAAAGGATGAAAGCATTGTTGATCTAGATGGGATTGGAACTCAGAGAGCTAGGACAAGTACCAAAGCATTTAATCTGATACTCTAACAAATCTGTTAATTCCCTGTTATAAATAATAATGGTTTCTTATATAGGCACCAAGCCAACAATTTTTTGGGGGTGGGGAAAGTCGATTATTTTATTCCGTAAGGATGAAAGGCAAAGTTAACCTCGGCAGGATTTGAACTCGGATCATAAAGGGCTGTAACTCTATGCTGCAAAGCATGGCGTCTGACCCTCTACCGATACTGCCAATTCACCGCCCTTCCCTGTTATAAATAATAAGAGATTATTTTAATTATAAGGTAAAAAAACTACTACTACCTCTTTTCCTTGTTATTGTGATGTTATTATTAGTTTTAGCTTTTATATCAAAGCATTTAGAGTTGGTAGATCAATAGTTTGAAGTTACTTTGTTCTAAAACCAGCAGAAGAAGCAAGTCTAATGACAGCATTTAGAGTTGGTGGACCAATAATTTGAAGTGACTTTGCTCTAAAACTAGCAGAAGTAGCAAATCTAATCACAATATTTAGAGTTGGCAGACAAATAGTTTAATGTTACTTTACTCTAAAACTAGCAAAGATAACCTATCCAACTAACTCATCATTAATATTTTTGGTAGGACTCTTCATGACCTTGAAGGAGTATTGATTAGTCAACTGAAAAGTAAGTTGTTAAAAAATTAAAGATAAAATAGAAAAGCTCTAGTTATACCCACATGAAATTTAACTTAAATTTTCAAATATATGCTGTGTGGTATGCAAATAATTATGATTTAATTAATTATGAATGCACATTATTGAAAATCAGTTAAGTATAATTTTTTTTTTCAATTCACAGTGAAATGCATATGTTTGGCATGTTTTTATGTTTATATATGAAAAATGTGTAAATTTATATATATATTTGGATGTTAAACGATGATGATATATCAAGAGCATGCTCATCATTTTTTTCAATATCCATGGTATTGTGTATCAAGAATTCTACCCTCAGGGTCAGACCATCAATCAAAAGTTCTATTGCAACGTTTTGAGGCGTTTGAAGGAGGACATTCGGCGAAAGCAACCAGATCTGTGGAACATGGAGAATTGGATTCTTCACAAAGACAATGCACTGTCACCGAGCTCTCCTAACTCGTGAGTTTCTTGTCAAAAACAACATTAAAATTAACTTTTGATTTCAGATCCATTTTTGTATGGTTTGATCAGGTCTGAAAATGTCCCAACTTAAGCAATCATTGCTATTGTTTCTCATTTTAACTTCAACTCTATTACAAAAAGGCTCCTTTTATTGTTATACAGTAGGAATAACTATTGAAAGAGAGAAATGTTCATACTTAGAGAACAATGGAAACCTAATAGTGTGTGTATATTATGTTTTTAACAAAGTACTTGAACATTTCAACATAGCTCACACAGCCAGAGCACTACCTTTGCAGACACCCTGGGGTCTGCATTCATCAAGTTGGATATGATGCTCTAGACAATCTCATTTTAGTAATAACATTATTAACCATTAACAGCCAACTACATCTAACTTTACTTTTCTTTATATCTATAAAACCTTTAATTAAATGAGTTTATAACAGTGATTTCTAGATATCTAGGTCACATTCCTTTCTCCCCCTTGCAATCCCAGCTTTCCTTAATTCCTCCACTATTTTGAATGGTCATCAAGTCATCTTTCACACAAGTAACATATTAACATGAGCAAATTTTTAAAACTCCAGCAACTGTATAGTCCCAAACAGGATTAAATCTGAAACAGTAGATTTTGTGAATTCTTAATTTATGATTGCCCTTATAGTTGAGTGTATTACTATTTCATTTGACATATACACAATGTACACTATTCTTACCCAACTTGGATCCCTCCACAAATCCTCCCTTGGCTAAAATTCCTCTCCTGGGAGGGAGCCAAATACTTCCCAATTGAGAATCACTGGTTTATAAGAATTATAGAAAAGAATGTTTTCTACTCATTCTGAACATTCAACCACAAAGTAGCAGAGTTACAGCAAAAAAAGCAGATGCTTATAAATATTTGAAACCAGAATGTATCTTAACCACTCAGTCATCTACAGAATTAAAGAATTAAATTAAAATGAAAAGATATATAATGAAGATGAGATACTAATTTATTTTTGTCATGATCATATCATCTGAGTTTTATCTCTCTAAGTTTACGTTAACCTTTTTTATACAAACCACCTGAAACCACCCTTGGTTCTGCAATACAAAACTGTTTGTTTTAAAGTTTTATATTTATCTAAAAACCTTCCATCATAATTTTATGAAAGAACCTTTGTTAAGTTATATTCCAAAGACCAGCTTAATAATGAGAAAATAAGTAATATTACTAAATCCCTCCAAATTTTTGAGTATTTTAAAATTGATTTAATAATCATAGGCAGTATCTCTCATTAGAAAAATTGCAACAAAAGATTTAAATATTATATTTGAAATCTAATTTATGAAACAGCTATTAATAAAAAGAATTTAAAAAAATGCTAAATGATGCAAGGAAAGACATTTTTAAATCACTGCATTAGTTGCCCCAAGATTGAGGATAATTACAACAAAATCTGATAAAAGAGAAATGAAAGGCTTGTGAGGTCGGGTCTCTTATTGCTGTTGTGTTTGAGATGATAAACATTGCAAATATTTATAGGTGTGTCAATTAACGAGCGGCAAGAGTGGCAGCAGGCAGGGAATAAAAGTGCTTGAGTATGTAAATACAGGCATCAGATGGTGAATAGTGATAAAATAGCCATGTGTCCAACAGAGACAAAAGCAACAGATAATGGAGGAATGGACAAAGATAAGCATCATTGTCAAGATGAATATTTACAATGAAAATGGGTATCTGCATTGCTTAGTTCAGGTAAGAAAAACAGACAAAAAGAAAAGGAAAAAATCTCAAAGAACAGAGCAGTACAAACTCCCCCAAATCATTCATACCATGCACATATCAAACACATCTTTGTTATTTTTTTCCACAAATAGAATAATTCATGTAGGTAAACCTAAAAGATTACAATATACTCTATTGAAAACCTGAATTATATTAATTCTTAACACCTTGTACTGAGTTAGCACTGACTTAATACTTTTTCTTTCAATCTTATGTATGATTGAAATCTTACTTCTGACTTGTATTTTATTGCTCTATTTCTCTCACTTGCTGCCCCCCCCCCCCTCATCTCCTCTATCAATCCCTATACAAAGTTCTCTTATCTGATCTCTTGCTTTCAACGTACACCCTGAAAGGCGAGAAATAAACAAATCGTAAAAAAGCATTACGTAATGGAGTTATGAAACACAAACCATATTCTAAACAACACTCAAAACATTTTAAACATCAAAATATCAACACTTCATCAGCATTTCAAAACCACACCATCTAAACATAATGTATTGATTAACTACCTCAGTTTATAAAGGGAGTATGGATTTTTGCCATTTCTCAGGCATAAAATAGGGAGTTGGCTTATATTTGAGTATATACAGTATATATATATATATATATATATATATATATATATATATATATATATATATATATATATATATATGTGTGTACATATATTCCAAAAATGATGATGACATGTCTGGATTAGCCTGGTCAACACTCAATGATACATGAAATGAGTTTGATGTTTCAAACTGGCAATAAATAATTTGATTTTGAAAGTGCTTTGAATAGAAGGCATAGATAAGGCTTAAACATGATGGGTAAGTGGCCAAACTCATTTTGGTAGGCACGAATTCCAGTTCAACAGGCAATACTATATCTATCTCTAGGGACTTATAATTGTTTCTACTTTAGGCACAAGGCCAGCAATTACCCAGTGCATTACTGGTACTTTATTTTATCAACCCCCGTAAGGATGAAAGGCAAAGTCAACCTCGGCAGGATTTGAACTCAGATTGTAATGGGACGTAACTATGCTGGAAAGCATGGCGTCCGACCCTCTACCGATACTGCCAATAATCCCAGCTTCTTCAACTTTTCCATAGTAAAAAAAATCTGCACTGAATGTGGTAATTTTAAACTAAGATACATTAAAAACACAAAATTTGCTAAATGCTTTGTGAATATGATTAATTCAATATATATACACATACACACAGTAATACATGTTTGTTTTTGTGTATGTCTATGCACAAAAGACATCTATACGGTTGCACCATAACTGTGTATAACACTCTCAAAATTTCTTCATTCACAGACTGTATGCTTAAGAGAACAACAGAATATATGAGAGAGAGAGACAGACAAAAACAGATAGAGATAAAGATATGGGGAGATGATTGCTAGCAAGGGATATTACATGCTAATTAGAGAACACTGAGCAAATACAAAGCAGCTGGTGAATTAACAAAGATGAAAATTAAGAATTTAAAAAAAAGAATTGAGATTAAGGTAGTAGATGGAGGTGGAGCAGATTGTAATAGTGGGAGGTGGCAGAGATTATGGTAGTGGGAGGAGGAGGAGGAGGAGATTATAGTAGTAGAGGGTAGAGGAGATAATTAAAGTAGTTTAAGGGGGATTAAATATAGATTTAAATGGAAAAATACTAACAGTACTTTATTTTGTTGACCCCTAAAGGATAAAAGGAAAACTTGACCTGCATGGAATTTGAGCTCAGGACACCGAGAGCCAGAACAATTACTGCAAAGCATTTTGTCCTATGCACTAACGACTGCCAATTCCCTACCCATACTAGAAGAGACCATTTTGCTATCCAACATCACTATCTACCTATCAACATAGTTCATGTACCCCAAAGTTGGGAGCCAATGCATTAGATTATGACTTTAGATAAGACTAATTGTTTCATCCATCTCTTGTCTTTGGATGATAGTAGACTCTACTCAGTGATTAGTAGTAAAAAAGTGATCACCTTTTCAAAACAATCCATGTTAGTAATATAAATGGTTTATTGATGATGATGATAATGGTTTCTAATTTAGGCACAAGGCCAGCAATTTCGGGAAAGGGGATAGAGGATTATATCAATTCCAGTACTTTATTCAGTATTTTATCAATCCTGGAAGGATAAAAGCCAAAGTTGGCCTCATTAGCATTTCAACTCAAAACATAAAGAGTCATAACTAAATGCTGCAAAGTATTTTATCCACCATCCAGACAACAACAACAACAACAACAGCAGCAACAGCGATAACAACAACAACAATGATAATAAAATGATTATTCTTATTTTTATTATTATTACATCTTTATTGAACACAAGATCCAGAATATGAAGGACAAACAAAAACAGGGATGGTGGGAGTTTACATAAAATCGAGTAAAAAAAGAAAAAAAAACATAATAAAATTCCTCAATAGGAGAGAGTACCACCCAGGGGTGACTTAGGAACCCCACAAATCCTAAACCACCCTATTCTCCAGAAACTCTAGGAGGATACCCCTATCCTCTCTAAACTTTTCAGCCTACAGACGCATGGCCAGAGTAGACCCATTCACTCAGGCCATCCTCGCTACATTCACCCACCTTTTAACAAATGTACCAGGCATCACTCCCTTCATCACTCACACTTTCCTTTCCAATTGGAACTTGAGAAAGTTGAGGGCTTGGCTAAAGAGGAAAGTATCTGACTTCAGTCCTTTCAGTCATGTCCACCACACAACTTCTTTCACTACAGCCACCAGACAGAAAAAAACTGTCTGTCCTTCCAGACCAAAAGAAGGTGACGTGGTAATTTTCACAATAGTCTTGGTTGGTAGCCAAATCCATTCTACACGTGACAATAGCTGTTCAACAACACTCCACAAATCAGTATGCTCAGACACTGGATGAGTGCATGCAGAAAAGTTTTGTCACTCTGCTTGCATCTTAGACAGGTCTGTCTGAAAACACTTCTTTGCATGTAGAATCTGTCTCATTCTGTAGAATGCTACAGTTGAATTTCCACTGACAACATTGCCCAAATGGTAAAGGGCTGTGAGTACCTGACAACATTCCAGATGCCAGGCTCCTGGTCTTGGTCTTTGCTTGACTTATGCTGTAGCTCAGTCAAAATGACAAGCTGTGGAAAGACCTATCTGACAATCGGCGACCACACCAATTCACTGTTTAGGAATATCTGGAGATGCTGAAGCCTCACCACATGTTTGCACATCATCAGCCACAGCATGCTCAGGGTGTTGGCAGCAAATGGACCACCTCACCAATGGAACCTGTCTCTTCCACAAGAAGTTGAGAAGCAAGTGCTCCAAACTGGTGAGGCGTGAATGGGGGCAAGGTATGACAGTCAGGGGATAACAGATAATGGACACAATGTATGTGTTCACCATCTCCACCTGACTTTTCAGTGATAGATTCCTCTTGGCCCATTTCTGACTGAGTGTGGCCACCCTGCTCATCACCTCATCTCAGTTCTTAGCCACCTGAAGGTCTGACCCAAACCAGACCTCGAGCAATTTCACCGGTCTGTCCATCCAGCATCCAATGACGCTGTTGAACTGCATGGATTTGCCTCTCCAAGTGCTGAACTCTCTCACCCACCTTTCAACCCACCTGGTTGGAAGGCAACATTTCTCTCTCCACCATGATTTTTCTCTTCAGGTGAAACCTGAAAAAGTTAATCAAGGCTTGACCGAAGAGGAAAGTGTTTATCTTCAACCTTTTCAAAAGTGTCCACCACACTACTGCTTTTACCATGGCCACAAGGCAGATAAAAACTGCCTGTTCTTACCCTCTAAAAAAAGATGGCAGGGTGATTTTTTCAATGGACACAGTTGATAGTTGGATCCATCCCACATGTAACAGCAGGTGTTCAACATAAACCAATAAGTCAGCAAGTCTGAGGCAGGACAGTTTTGTAACCCTGCACGCATCTTGGACAGGTGCAGCTAACAACACTTCTATGCCTGTAGAATTTATCTTAAACTAACAAAGCTCCTCAGTAGCACTGCCAAGCCAGGAATTTCTGGAAATTATCCATTTTCGTTGATGCCCAGAGTCTCCCCAAGAGCGTAGTCATTTTTAACCAACAGAAAACAAATGACCAAATTATCTCCAGTTCTCAAGAATGGTATAAACTCTTAAAAATACTTGTTATTGGAAATGCCCAAGTCACAGTATTCTGGAGCTGCTTGTGTAAACTGATATGGAAATTGGGTGGAAAAAATACCCAAACATTATTATTTAAACCATTACTGAGAAGAGAACCTGAAAACTATCTAAATATATGGTTTGAAACCTTTTCACTACTGAGGACCCCTTTTATCGAAATTAATTCTTGCACAGACCCCCCCCCCCCCCACTATCAACACCGCACCGCTGATAACAGCAGTTGAGCAGCAGAAGAAGGAGACAATGACTATTGAAATAATAGTCATGATGATGATGATGAAGATTTAAAAACAAAATAATTTGTTTTTAATAGCAAAAATAATCTGGACAACAATTATGAGTGGGATTGGTAAGTATTCAGTTTTAGATTGGGTAAGGTGTATTTAGAGTATGTTATGTTTATGAAAATGAACAAAACAAAACAAACAAACAAAAAAAAAAGAAGAAAGGTCAGAATATTTACTATAGTAATTTCTGATATGTTAAAGTTAAAATAACACTAGTATCATAGATACAAATGTTTTTATGACATAACACTCTTCCTATTATCTGTCAGCAAGGGAAAATATTACTGAGGAAATATAGAAATCTATAGAATAAAGAGATATTATGTGGTTACATGCCCTATCCCAGAATATTTTCATTGTAGCTGTAGGAAATGCAGTTTAATAGAATATGATAAATAAGATTTCGTGGGGGTTACAAAAAAAAAAAAATAGCAACAATTATTACAAACTTAACATTAAATTGAAATAGCAACACTTATAGCAATGTTTCTGTCAGAATGATGCAATATATTTAAGAGCAATAAAAAAACATGAAATTAATCCAATTTAGCAAGTACATACACTGTAGAAAATATAGAATTTTAAATAAAAATAAAACATGCTGTTAGATATGGAAGAAATAATTTTGTGTGAGAGCGAAAGAGAGAGGGATGGAAGCATGCAAAAGTCAATATGTGCAGAAATAATGCATGCTGCAGATAATTAGTTGACAGTAGAGTTCTTACAGTAAAACAGCAAAAGCAATGGCTATTGGTTCCACTTGGAAGCAAGTTAGGGGTGGCAGGCAGAAAATTTAAGTTTTCCTTTTTTTATATATATATCAAAAAAGTGTATTCTTTCCTGCAAGCCAATTTATATCCCATTACACAATAAATGGAAAAAATTAAAATAAAAAGCTCCTAGTTGACAGTTCCACAGAGTTAGCTATTTCCCCTGTAGTGTACCAATATTATCAAGACACAACTGATAAAGTAGCACTTTATTTTTTTGTTTTTAAAAAAAAAAAAAGTGACTACCACGAGAAATTCTAAGAAGGAATTTTAAAATTCTGACCTGCTGGGGTGGAACCATTCCGTCCTGTGACCCCACTGCTAAGACCTCCTAAGTGGTTACTCTCTGTGGAGGCTGAAGTCTGCTTTGTCAAAAACTGGTCATCCCACATAGCTCTAACTTTTGTCATATAGCCAGAACAATTTCCATCACCCAAAGAGTGGAGAGCAAAAGCTGTATTGTATACATCTGAATGAAAACTTTTGGAAACTAGAGCAGGAGGAACAGACCTGGAGCGTGATGTCTTAATAGCATTCCCAGGCTCAAAGTCAAGAGAAGTGTTAGTGGCTTTAGCAGTGCTACTACATTCCAAAGGGTTCGAAATTAATCCTTCACCTTGATAGGGCCCGTTGCTAAAACCAGTATCATCGTCAACCACGTTGAGCTTGTCTGGCAGGGAACTGCCGGTAAGAGTCGAACTACCACTGCTCTGGGTACCAAGAGTATCTGCTGAAGGCCGATGAAGATTTAGCGTGCTTGTATGAGCAGACTGTGTACTTAGCTCAGACAAAGGAATCACAGATGTTGTCAGTGACATTGATGTTCCAGCAGTAGAAGTGCTTGATGGGACAGGAGCAGATTTTTTGTGCAGAGGTGGTATGTGCCCACTTAATGAACGCTTGTGACAAGATGAAGGAGAAGGGAGATCACTCATTTGGTGGTGAGTACTGGCATCAGAGGAGAGTGTTGTTGGTTGTTGTAAGGTGACGCTGTTGGTTGCAACTGACGCCGTGGCTGTCAAGTGAAATTCTACGTCTAATAAAAAGGGAGATGAAAAAGTAAACATTAATTCTGAGCAATATATAATAACAAAAAACTCCATAAAATTAATTTTAACCAAAGTTTCTTCTACAAAGTCTTACTATGAGAAATATAAACTTACTGCATGGGAGATCCAATCAACATTACTATTGATTGTTCAACAGAGAATTTGAAATAAAATAGTATTGGAAAGAGGGAAATGTTGAATTTTAGTAATAAGTAATAAACAGTAACAGGAAAGGAGCCAATCACCAGATCAGACCAAGGAAACAATGTTTCCATTGATCTTTCCATTGCTGATACTATATGCTGGTCCCAATTCCTGGAAGAAGGATGAGGAATTTGAACTCAGAATGCACAAGTTGAATGTTGAATGTCAGAATGCACAAGATGATGATGATGATGATGAATGAAATACTAATTCATTTACAATTCCACCAATCCACCATCCCAGAACTGGTTTAATATTTATCAATATTGAAAGAATGAAAAGCAAAGTTGACTGTGGCAGGATTTGAACTCAGAGCACAGTGAATAGGCAAAAAATACCGAAACATTTAATCCAATGCCCTAATGACTCTGCCAATTATATGCAAATTATAAGTATAAAAATGACTTATAAATAAAATAAAAATTCTAAAAATAAACACTATTAGTGATGTGATTCAATTAAATGATAAAACCTGATAATTTTTCAGCTAAAAAAATTAACAAATGTAAAGACAATAAAACAATATAATATTAATGATACATG
>OZ024743.1:246867682-246897682 GCA_964016885.1 Eledone cirrhosa | reverse complement strand
AGCAGGGTACATTACTTAGAGACCAAGAGGGAAGCTAGGCGACAAGTATACTTAGCTAGGAGGGAAGCAGAGGATAGAAAATTCAAGCATGTTTTACAACGTGAGGACCAGAAACATGAGGTATTCAAGATTGCGAGGCAGTTTGTCAGAGATAGTTGTGATGTCATTGGAGAGAAGTGTATCCGGAATGATAAAGGTGAGCTTGCCCTCACAAGTGCTGAGAAGAAAGATGCATGGAAGAGTCATTATGATAGATTACTAAATGAGGAGAATGCATGGGAAGAAGAGACCCTACCCCAAGTAGACCCTATAGAGGGACCAGCAGTACAAGTCAGCGGCAGCGTAAGTAAGTAAGGCAATCAAAGATATGAAGATGGGGAAGGCAACCGGTCCATCGGGTATAGCTGCCGAGATGCTGAAGGCATCTGGGTCTGTAGGTCACACTATAACCACATGTATCGTTAACCAGGTAATACTAGAAGGGGCAATACCAAAAGATTGGTGCAATAGCACCATTGTCAACTGCTACAAAGGTAAAGGCGATGCACTAGATAGAGGAAACTATAGAGGTATAAAGTTGATGGACCAGGTCATGAAAGTAACAGAAAGAGTTATAGCACAGCTGATTAGGGACCGGGTGAAAATAGACGAGATGCAATTTGGGTTTGTACCAGGGAAAGGCACCACTGATGCCCTCTTCCTTGTGAGGCAATTACAGGAAAAGTACCTAGCTAAATGTAAGCCACTCTACTTGGCATTTGTCGACCTTGAGAAAGCCTTTGACAGAGTTCCACGTGCTGTAATCTGGTGGGCTCTTAGAAAACTAGAAGTAGATGAATGGCTTGTGAAAGTGGTACAAGCCATGTATAGGGGAGCAGTCAGCAAAGTTAGGATTAGTAATGAGTATAGCGAGGAATTTAGCGTACAGGTTGGGGTCCACCAGGGCTCTGTTCTTAGCCCTCTCCTGTTCATCATAGTCCTGCAGGCAATAACGTAGGAGTTTAAGACCGGATGCCCATGGGAACTCCTGTATGCTGATGACCTCGCACTCATAGCTGAATCTATGGTAGAACTAGAGAATAAATTCCAAACCTGGAAGCAGGGACTAGAAAGAAAGGGTCTCAAAGTCAACATGACAAAAACTAAGGTCCTTGTAAGTAGACGAGAAAACAGAACCCAGATCCCCTCAGGGAAATGGCCTTGCTCAGTATGTAGGAAAGGTGTAGGTAGGAACTCCATTCTCTGCCCCAAATGCAAACAATGGGTACACAAGAGATGTAGCGGGATCTCAGGAAGCTTAATTAAGAATGTAGGATTCACATGCAGCAGCTGTGCTGAGACAGCAAACAGCAAACAGCCACAGGAAACAAGTACCACCAATCTCTGGGAGGGCCCTGTAGAAACAGTAGACAGCTTCTGCTACCTAGGTGACCGAATTAGCAACGGAGGTGGGTGTTCAGAAAGTGCAATAACTAGGGTAAGAACGGGGTGGAAGAAGTTTAGGGAACTACTACCACTGCTATCTGCAAAAGGCTTCTCCCTCAGAATGAAAGGCAGACTGTATGATGCGTGTATCCGAACAGCGATGTTGCATGGTAGCGAGACCTGGGCGCTGAAGGTGGAAGACTTACGTAGATTAGAGAGAAACGAAGCCTGCATGCTCCGATGGATGTGTAACAATAATATACGTGAACGACAAAGCATAAATGAATTGAGAGAGAGACTGAGCATAAGAGGAATCAAATGCTGTGTGCAGGAGAGGCGGTTGTGCTGGTATGGACATGTGATGCGTATGAAGGATGACAGCTGCATAAAAAGGTGCAGAGCACTAGAAGTTGATGGAAACCGCGGAGTGGGGAGACCCAAGATGACCTGGGATGAGGTGATAAAAGCCGACCTTACCCAATTACACCTCTCAAAGACAATGACACACGACCATGACTTCTGGCGTCACGCAGTAATACAGAGTACCCGACCTCCCATGGGTACAAGCTGAAGCATATAGACAATATGCCCCCACACCCCCCACCGCAAGGTGGTCGTGGAGGTGCCACGGCAAAAAAGCACCCAGCCCACACTGTAAAGTGGACGTGTAGGCGCCACAAAAAGGCACCCAGCACTCACTGTAAATGAGGTTGGTGTTAGGAAGGGCATCCAGCTGTAGAAATCAAGCCAAATCAGTTCCTGTATGAGCAAGGCATGGTCAGCCGACCAGACACTGCCCACAACAGGACAACCCGTCTAACCCATGCTAGCGTGGAAGAACGGACGTAAAACGGTGATGATGATGATGATGATGATTATATATATATATATATAATATATATATATATATATATAATATATATATTATATATATATATATATATTATATATATAATATATATATATATATATATATATATATATATATAGTGTAGATAAATCTACCAAGAGTTTACGGTAGTGTCCAATCCGTATGAAGAACTCAATGTATTCCGGATATCATGGAAAGAAGAGATGTAATGAAAATCCACTTTCGGTGAAAGATAAACGGTATACAGAGTCAAGATAAAATATTAAACAAATAATGAACAAACAATTCCTTATATTAAACAAAAAAAGTTCACTATTTAACGATCGTTTCTAGGGTATATATGTGTTATAATTGGTATGCATATTTAACAGATCTATGTACAAAATTATATAAAATTATACAAATTATCAAGATTAAATATACATACCTAACTCATATATACGCCGTCTTCAGAAATAATTCAGATAATTCAGATTATTTCTGAAGACGGCGTATATATGAGTTAGGTATGTATATTTAATCTTGATAATTTGTATAATTTTATATAATTTTGTACATAGATCTGTTAAATATGCATACCAATTATAACACATATATACCCTAGAAACGATCGTTAAATAGTGAACTTTTTTTGTTTAATATAAGGAATTGTTTGTTCATTATTTGTTTAATATTTTATATATATATAGATATAGATATACTTACACACATACACAACTGGCTTTCATATATTTATCAAATTTGAAATATATTTGTCCCAACGTAAATAACGACAATGATAGTAGATCACTATAAATAATAGTTGTGAAATATCAAATAAAGTACCCATGACCTATCGTTTCTGTCTGCAAAGGTATGTTACTCGATTTTCTTATCTATTCATCATCACCATTATCACCGTTTTACGTCCGTTCTTCCACGCTAGCATGGGTTAGACGGGTTGTCCTGTTGTGGGCAGTGTCTGGTCGGCTGATCATGCCTTGCTCATACAGGAACTGATTTGGCTTGATTTCTACAGCTGGATGCCCTTCCTAACACCAACCTCATTTACAGTGAGTGCTGGGTGCTTTTTTTCCATGGCGCCTACATGTCCACTTTACAGTGTGGGCTGGGTGCTTTTTTGCCGTGGCACCTCCACGACCACCTTGCGGTGGGGGTTGTGGGGGAATATTGTCTATATGCTTCAGCTTGTACTGTTTATAGTTATCAACTCTCATTGTGTCCATTTGCATTGGGATGAGTATGTGGTCTGCTAAAATCCCAGATGGCCCCATAGCACACCAAGAAGAACAAACAAAGACTGTAGTGTCAAACTCCCTCATGCATCAATGGCCCCAACCAAGGAAAGATTGCTTTAGATAATGCAGCAACAATGGTGGTGTCTCAGCATGGCCTCAGCTTGTTGATTCTTGGTGGTCCATAGTGTCCTTCAGCAAAACGTTTTATTTCACATTACTTCTGGCCACATAGCAAGAAAAATGAGTTACAATGACACAGGGGCCAAGATCTATTGATTGTTGCCTTTACCTTGGACGACAACAGTCATGGAGCGAGGAGACAGGCAGGCATGCATGGGCAACTGCTGGTCTTACTCAAAACAAGTTGCCCAGGCAAGTACCTTGGAGAGGAACTTTCCAGGTGCAAACCCATGGTCAGTCATGACTGAGTCATGGCCTTTAATAATATTTATCTAAAAACCTTCCTTCATAATTCTGTTATGTTCCAAACTCCAACTTAATGGTTTCTAATTTAGACACAAGGCCAGCAGTTTGGGGGTGGGGAAAGTCAATTATATTCACCCCAGTACTTGACTGATACTTTATTTTATGGGCTCCCTCTGAAAGGATGAAAGCAAAGTTGACCACAGAATGTAAAATGCCATACCTAAATTCCATAATATATTTTGCCCTGCTTTCTAACAATTCTGCCAGTCCAAGAGAGTGAGTTATATTCTAAATCCCTCCAAATTGTTGATTATTTTCAAAATATTAGGAAATTATTAGCAAAATATTGGGTTGGACAGAAAGTCCCTGCCATTTTTCAAAAGAAGATATTTTGGTAGAGTTTTCTGAAAGGTTGCACCTATGCACATATCTAAGAAGTGACATTGGTATGTACTATGTGCATTTCTCATTTTCTGTTTTGCCGTCAAAGGGGAAGCAACATGAATCTATCCAAATCGTTTATTCATGGCTGTTTACTTTATGACTTCAAATTTGGCCTAAGTGCAGCAACCTCGAGTCGTCACATTAACAAAGGATTTTGGTCACACACTCTGTCTGAATGCAGTGCCAAGGACTGGTTCACACACTTCCGTTCCAGCAATTACAGCCTTGAAGATCGAATTCATGCAGGACGTCCATCCGACTTCAATGACAAGCAAATATATGAGCTGGTGGAAGCCGACCTACACTAGACATCACGTTGAATCTCCAAAATGCTTGATGCATTGAAAACAACCATCCTCAATCACTTGCATGCAATAGGGAAGGTGTCTAAGTTAGCCCGACAATCTGACTTACTGGATGCCCCACAATCTGACTTACTGTAGTTGTGAATGTCGAGTGGCAGCTGTGACTTCTCTGCTCTCTCCCATTGTACAGCCAACAAGTTATGTTCCATTGTCACTGATAATGAAAAATGGCATCTCTACATTAAAGACAAGCATGAACAATCATGGTTTGATGAAGAGAGTGCGCCACAAGCAATGCCAACCCCCCAGCATAACCAAGTACAAAATTGAAGTAAATATATTAGGAATTTGTTAGTGTTATCATTGTCCAATTGCAACCAGAAATCTGGAGTGGCCTGATCAACACTCGATGATAGATGGAAATAATTCTTCTCAGAGTGACAACTGTTGCAAAATGAAAGGGCTTTGTACAGAAGACATAGACAATATGCTGAAATCAGAGAGAGAAAAACAACACATACTCAGGGAAAATCCAATTACCTGAACCACTTGTGATTTCTACCACACATGGCTATATATGTGACTAAATATATACAAGATTTAACTGTATTAGAGATGCCATTGTAACAATCTACATGAAGAAAATGACACTACTAATTCTAAAGGTCGCAATCTTTCTTGTGGCAAACTAGTAATAAATATTTCAATGTTTTGTTTATAATGTCATAGCATCTGTGTCTTCATATTTGACATATAAAAGATAATATATAATTAGATTCTACATAATGACAAAATAACTGTATACTGCATGTGAATGACTTGGTTATTAGTCTAGGTAATATTTAATAATGTTAAATACTTTTGCAAATTACCTATTAAATATATGTCAATTTCACTGTTAAGTGTATAGCCAAATTGTTAAGGCACATGACTTAGTGGTTGGGATGCTAGGTTCACGGTCGTATGTTTGATTCCTGAATCAGGCAGCATGTTCTGTCTTTGTACAAGACACTTTATTTTGCGATGATCGTCTCAACTCACCTGGAAAAACATTGAATTGTGACAACATTAATGCCAAGCTGCATCAGCATTTGCCTTTCCCTTGAATATCATCGGTGGTGTAGAGAAGGGAGAATTTCTGGTAGCATGATATGTTCTTGAGTAAGACACTATACTTTATGTGCTCCAGCTCACTAAGTGGCAAAAATGAGTTGTACTTGTAATTTAAAAGACCAGCCTTGTCACACACTGTGCTATGCTGAATCTCCCTGAGAATTACTTTAAGGGTACACATGCTGTGGAATTCTCAACCACTTGCATATTGATTTCACGAACAGCTTGTTCCATTGATCAAACAACTAAAACACTCATCACTGGAACTGACAAATGATTTGACACTATGATTTGAGCAATATTTTGCTGTTATTTTTAGCAAAGTGAGCAACCACATAGTAGATCCATAATTAAACCGACTCTATACTCGAAGCTAGGGGACTTGGGTTTAAATATGTGGCTATTATAGAAGCAGATGTATTTCAAGAGTGTAATTGATTTCATTATCAATTTGGTATTTATTTATTAAATGTCATACAATATCTCTGACTTTACAAGGAGTTGACTGACAAATCATATTTTCATATTGAATGATGACCTTTGTTGGGAGGTGGAGTGGGGGCTTCTGGAATTTCAGATATGACAATGGATAGCAAGATCAATAGAGAATTGCTATTTAAGGAGGCAATATATCTTTATGTTCTGATTTCAGATCCCGCTATGGATTGACTTCACTTTTCATTGTAATAAACTAAAATAACAGTATCATACTAGGGTCAATTAAATCAACATCTCTTTCTCTCTCTCTCGCTCACACTCTTTCTTTCCCCTCAGTCCTCTTTAATATATATGCACATATGGACATCAGATAATAAGCTTTGCAGTTTTTGTTCTGGTTTATTACATTCTGGGTTCAAATCTTGCCATGGTCAACTTGGCCTTTCATCTTTCTGGGCTTGATAAAATAAAGTGCAAGCCACGTACTGGGGTTGATTTAACCAACTTTGCCCTTCCCCTGAATTTTCTGATCTTGTGCCAAAATTAGAAATCAAGATATACTTGCACACTATCTATCTCGCCAGCCTTCATGACTATCCCATCTTTTTTTTTTTCAGACATAAAGTACCTTGTACTACATTAGCCAATGTGTAGTTTGAGGAGGATTTGACTGCTGTTTCAAGCAGATCGAGTTATCAAATAAAATCTCCTTTATTGGCTCATAGTATGATATGATGTAGTATGGTATAGCATGATTTATAAAATAGAGTTCAGATAAGTTATGTTCTTGATATATGTCCATTTTAGTCTAAGAATATAATATGGAAGACCCCCTACATAGCCTGCTTCTATGACTTCGAAGGGCCAGCTTTGTCACACTGAACCTCCTTGAGCACTATGCAAGTCTATAGAATGCTCAGCCACATGTACTTTAAATTCACGAGCAGGCTGTTCTGTTGATTGTAGCGACTGGAATATTCATCATCATAACTGATGGAGTGCCAGTTACATTATATGCGTATATAGTAATTCTCTGTCCTCTCTCACCCAGTACAGTACTGATTCCCTCAATCGACTGAGGTAGAAACATCCTCCGACCCCTCCGGATGACCAATTATACTGTTCTTGTCAGTTGGAGATGCCAGCCTTGGCTCTTGGAGAACCTCCCCTAGTTTGTTAACCTGTTCTCGTGTGATAGTGTCTTCCCTTATATTTGCTCCCTGTTCTTTGGGGCTAAACTGTTTGGTTTCACAAAGCTCAATCGTGACCTCTGCCTCATAGCAGTTGGGTGTACTCTACGACGGCTCACAGTGAAAGTGTGTCTGGTCTTGATTCCAGACTGCCTGTCCACTGAATTTTCTACTATTTAGCTAGGGATGGGTACCAAGCTTACGCCACCAGAGCTTTTACCAACTTGCCTTCTGAGACTCCAAAGGCTGCCTTGCCCAAACCGTTTGGAAGTCTCGGTGTCCGTAAATGCTCTCTACTTTGCTTTCTTTCCTCCAGTCATACTTGCTCCTCTTTAATAGTCGACATCCTCTCCTTTCCAACATGGACTAGTTCCACCAGATGGATGAAGCTTTATAGTGGAGAGAGTTGGGTTTGTCAGTTCCTGATAAGAATAGATGGAAGCAGAGAGTATGGGACAATCTGCATTCGAGCGACACATTTAATTCTCTCTATGATCAATCTGATCAATTTTCAAGATGCCACATACTTTCTGCAAGTGTAAAATTCTCTGGGGACTGGGTTTATACCCTGCCTGTGGCCAACATTGGTGGTTTTCTCAGTATGGATAAGCTCACATCTCCATTGCACTCAAAGTGGGAGCCAATGTCTGTTGGGGTCTGAGATATCACTATGGTAGGTCCCTCAACTCCACAGGCCTCCATGGTTTGTCCTGCTGCCTGAATGCTGGTTGCTTCACCCACCATACCGAGCTAAACCTGATCATTAAGCGGGCCTTAGCTCGGGTAAATATCCCCTCAGTTCTGGAGCCAGCTGGATTATCCAGAATTGATGGAAAGAGACCAGATGATCTTACTCTTTGTCCTTGGGTATGAGGCAGGTGTCTCTGGGATGCCACAATCAGTGACTCTTTTGCTCCCTCTCACATCATGGATGATGTGGTAAATGTGAGGGTCAATGCTTCCATTGCTGAATGGAATAAAATCCTAAAATACCGGGAACTATCAAATAACTATTTTTTTTTAGCCAGTGACATTCGAGACGTTTGGTAAAGCTGGGCCGCTGACAGCAAAATTCTTGTCATTATTAATGGCTCACCTTCCCGAGGTGTCAGGTGATGCCATCTGTGAGGGCATCTGGTTGTTTCAGTGCCTTAGCCTTGCCATCATCTGCAATAATGCTGCAAATTTGTTGGCTTGCCTCAACATTTTCCATTAACCCTTGTGTGCAACCAATTGATGCACTTGGGGGTTGTTTTTGTTTTCTTCTTTCTCACTTTGATCATATAATTTTGTGCATTATATTTATAATGTTCCTAGTAATAACTAATAATTAATTGTATTTATTATATGTGTTTATATTTTCATTCTGTAAGAATTATAAACAATTTGTAATATTATTTATACAACTGTGAATAATAAAATAATTAAACCAACTATACTATATAAATCAAAGACACTATATACATTGAATATACTTTATAAATTAACTGCACTTTATAAATCAATTGTATCATCTTCTAATCAGTAAACAAAGAAAAAAGCTATTTTCTAGGGGTAAAAACATTCTTAGATGCATGTATGTGTGAAGGTGTGTGGCTTAGTGGTTAGGGTGTTTGGATCATGATCGTAAGGTCTGGGGTTTGATTCCTAGCAAAGGGCCAAGCTTGTTACATGCTGTGTCATGCTGAATATCTGTGAAAACTACATTAAGGGTGCATGTGTCAATCTAAAAATACTCAGCCACTTGCTCATTAATATCATGAGCAGGTTGTTCCATTGTTCAGACAACTGGAGCACTTGTCATCAGAACTGACAAAGGTCCAACACACTCACACACACACACACACTCATACACATATAAGTCAAGATAGATGTATATGAAAATTATCTCTGATACCACTCCCTGGCTAAATGATAAATCTCTATGGACAAGATAATACAATTACAATCAACTAGAAACCAAAACAATGAAACATTTCTCAAATTTGACATTTCCATTAATAGTCAGCTGGATCTCAAACTTTCATACATAGTGCTGAAGCAGTTAGTCACATACTCACCTGTTGCAATCTACAAAGTGAGATAAAACGTTATAATTTAGATATAGGATCTTGAAGTTGTCTATGAATATCACTCTCATTGCTGGCTGCACTACTAAAGTCCACTACACTCCTACATCTTGTTTTTTTCTGAAACAGAACAATGTCTGGTTTATTGTGGTTCACTTTTACTGGTGTTTTAATAACACCCATTCCAATCAGTACTGAATGTTCCATACACGCTAAGTGGACTGCAACCTTGGGCATCATAGTCAAGGAAACCTCCCTCTGCTTTAAATATATATTAAAATGTATCTATGAAACACAACCGGTGGATTGGCAGTGTCGGTAGAGGGTCGGACGCCATGCTTTCCAGCATAGTTACATCCCTTTACGATCTGAGTTCAAATCCCGCTGAGGTTGACTTTGCCTTTCATCCTTACGGGGTCGATAAAATAAAGTACCAGTAATGCACTGGGTAATTGCTGGCCTTGTGCCTAAAGTAGAAACAATTATTTGTCAAAATTCAGAATATTATAATTATTCATCATTATCATCATCTGTTCACTTTTCTATACTTGTATGATTTTTGATGGGTCCTCTCTAGCACATCCTGCTTCCACCCATTGCATTCTTTTGTGATCTGATCTGTGAGATTCAGCATTTTGAGATAAGCTCTATTCACCTCTGTCCAGGTGATCAGAAGCTGGCTGGGTCAGCCCATTTTTTATGATTTTTCACCTTTTTATTTATTTTTTTTTTCTCCCAGTCTAGTGGCCTACAGAGCACTAACTAAATGACTGCATGGCCAACCTGCCTCTGCCTTTCATTGCTATTCTCACCATATAACAATCAGAGAGGAAAGTTATTATATTAAGGATTCCATTACAAAAGTCATTAAATAATAGGTGCTCTTAATAGTGAAGAGTTTGCAAACCACTGCTTTAACCTCTTTACCAATTCATCACCTCTTACTGGAGTTTATATAACATGACTGGTTTGTATAACATGACCTGGCTCCTTTAGGTTGCATATGGCTTTCCGATATACTAAATGCAGTCTTATGAAAGAGAGGCTCAGTGTTTGAAGGCCAGTCACCATACTGGAGTATATTTTTGATAATTTCATTTTATTTAACATCTATCTTTTCAACTACTTATATGTCATAATATAACTGAGATTTTGTGAGAAAATATTTTTTCAAACTATGGTCTCATTAGAAATCAGTTAATTTTAATGTGGTCTTCTAACATAAAAACATTCCGCATCCCTGGTGTGCACTCTTCATGTTGATGTCACCTGTTATATGGCAAACGTTTTTATTTTTGCTAATTTCATTATTTAACATCTATCAGGGCGATGATTTGGCAGTATTGGTAGAGCATAGGACAAAATACTTTGCAGTATTTAGTTATGACTTTCTTCATTCTGATTTCAAATCCTCCACAAGGTTAACTTTGCCTGTCATCCTTCCGAGATCAATAAAATAAAATAGCAGTCAACTTACACTTGTGCCAATATTAAAAAGAATTATTTAGTGTCTATATTTTTACATATTTTTTTTAAAGATTTTTATTTTATTTTTTTATAAATAATTATATGTATTTCATAAAATTACTGAAGTTTAGCAAGAAAAAAGGGTTGAAGAGACACTTCCATAGTCTCAAAGACATGATAATCTCCATAGTGCTGGTGCCATATAAAATGCACCCAATGCATCTTGTAGAGTTTTGGAACATATGTAAAACAAGATGAAGCCTCTAACCTGCCTGATTTGGTCTATGGTGACCTTACCCAACCCTTGTTAGCAGGGAAAACAAACATTAAATGATAATGATGATGATGTCAGTTAATTTCAATGTAGCCTTCCAGCATAAAAATCTTTCCCCAGCCCTCGTGTGTACTCTTCAAGTTGATGTCACATTTTATATGGTTGTTTTCTGGCTTAGCTTTTCATAGTAAATTGCATAGCACAGTGTTTTCTTCACAATGGCATGAATGTTATTTTCTTTACGACAAAGTTACTGTCGGTCACTAACAAAGTCTCAAGAATTTGTTCTAATTTAGACAGTGTCAAGCATTGTATTCTTGTGTATGTATGATTGAATGTATGTGTATACTGGTGTGTATGTATTATACAGGTGCATCAATGGTTTACTATATACACATATACACACACCACACACATATATATATAGTATAATTAAAATTTCATGCACTTAACATGTATGTGTGACCTTAGGTTTGAGGGTCCAGTTATGGCCACCACTGTATAGTGGAGGAGCCGTTTCAATACTGGCCTCTCATCGAGCACCAGGACAAAATTACATAATTTGTTAAGTTATGAAATTTAAATCATACTAAGTTCGATTGCAATAGATTGAGCATTGTTTTCCTTGTTTTTTATATATACGGATATCCTGCACCCACACATGTATATACGGAAAATGGACATTAATTGATGATTATAGATATGTATGCATCCTTTTAGTTATAAAACTATCCTTGTGTTGGTATATTTTCTGACAGCCCATGAAAGTTTAGGAATTTCACATTTCTCAGTCATCAGGTCCAGGAATCTCTGAAGTAACCTACTTCTATTCCCGTTAACATTCTATTCATCCTAACACCATCCTTTTAAATGTGATATTGATCATACAAGCCCCCATTGTTAATACTTCAAAACACATATTCATGAACAGCTTTGAAACATATCTGTGTTAGATGCCTTCTATATAAATTTATATAAACCTTCATCAGAACACATTTAAGAATTATGTTAGTGTGTGTGTCCATTAGTAAACTCTACTATATATATGTGTGTGTGTGTGTGTAGTAAATGTCTGTAGGTGTGAAAACAGAAAAATGGGCTCATTCAGGTATGAGAGCTGATATATTATTTATGTTCATACACAGAACAAAGTCACTATTTAAGGTTCCAAAGCCTAATATTGACCATATCTCCAGATTATAAGAGGGATCAAATTTGTGACCTAATCTTCAGTCTGGGAATTAGGTCACAATTATAATCTGGAGATATGGTCAATATTGGACTTTGAAACCTTAAATAGCGACTCAGTTCCATGTATAAACATAAACAAATAATGTGTGTGTGTATCTATATATATATAGGGGGGGGGGGGGGGGACACAGAAAGCTCTATATCCACTCTGCATCTCCCACTGCTTTGCGTACTCCCAGGATTAGTGGTCTCCCCAGTCTCAGCACTGTAGACTATATATATATATATATATATATATATATATATATATATTAGAAAGTGAGGTTTTTTTTACAAAATGAAAAATAACCGAGGTGTCCTACACGAGTGGAAGTATAAAGAAAAAGAGATGAAATCGAAAATGCAACTGGAGTCTTATTTTTTTTTTAAATATATATATTTATTTGGTTCCTTTACCGGTTTCGCAGTTCTTCTGCTTTTCAAAAGGTGAGTTGAGATGGAGGGTCTGTGGTTTTTCTCACATCTGGTTGGTCTCTAAATGTTACTTGTTTTATATGGAAAAAGTGGCTCGAAAGCCAGGTTTTTCGAGAAGTAATTTGATTGGTTTGTCAATAATTATAATAAATTTTGCGCCAGTTCGCGTTACAATAGTTCTTCAAATAAGAGAGGGGGGGGGGGGGGGTGTCACAGGTTGTTTTTTCATATATGAGTGTTTGAATTTATTTTTACTTGAAAAAAGGAGGCTCACGAAGGCTTTTTTTTGGTTGGTTATAAATGAAATTTGGCTGTCACGTGAACAAGTTTTCATTACATTTTTGCGCCCTTATTTGGAAAACTATTCTGTAGTCTTTATAGTGAATGTTATGACAATGGAGAGATAGTGGTCAAGGGAAAAGGGATTGGGAGAAATGTTCTGGTTCAGTGAATATGGCCAGCTGTGCCTTTTCCCTTGACCACTATCTCTCCATTGTCATAACATTCACTATAAAGACTACAGAATAGTTTTCCAAATAAGGGCGCAAAAATGTAATGAAAACTTGTTCACGTGACAGCCAAATTTCATTTATAACCAACCAAAAAAAAGCCTTCGTGAGCCTCCTTTTTTCAAGTAAAAATAAATTCAAACACTCATATATGAAAAAACAACCTGTGACAACCCCCCCCCCCTCTCTTATTTGAAGAACTATTGTAACGCGAACTGGCGCGAAATTTATTATAATTATTGACAAACCAATCAAATTACTTCTCGAAAAACCTGGCTTTCGAGCCACTTTTTCCATATATATATATATATATATGGGTGGATGCAGCATGGCTGAATGGTTACAAAGTTCACATCGCAATAATAAAAGCCGAGGTTTGATCTCAGAGAGTGGGATCTTGAGCAAGTATCATTTACCATAACTTCAGGTCAACCCAAACCTTGTGAGTGGAATTCAATAAATGGAAACGGTTTTGAAGCCTGCTTAATGAATTGTACTTGTAATTCAAAGAGCCAGGCTTGTCATGCTGAATCTCCCTGAGAATTACATTGTTGTCTACCATGGTTTGCATAATGGTGCATGGATCATGGCTGGGTAATAATTATGACATCATTGGCAGCTTGCATTACTGAAGTAAAATGGTTTACGTAGGAGTTTAAAACTTTACTTTTCTGTCAAGAACTGAAAATACTTGCTGGTTGTTATATTAAGTAATATATCTAGTTTTTTGTTGTTGTTGTTGCTTCATGGTCCTGTTGGATAGAAAGGAAATGTAGGGCTTGTTCTTACAGATGGCCATTTTCTTCATTTCATCATCATCATCATTTCATTTTACGTCCGCTTTTCCCTGCTTGCAAGGCTGGAACGGGAACTGATTCTGGCTTGATTTCTACAGCTGGATGCCCTTCCTTACACCAACCTCATTTACAGTGAGTGCTGGGTGCTTTTTTGCCATGGCACCTCCACGACCACTTTGCAGTGGAATGATATGGACCCCAGTCCCTATCATCTCATTTCTACAGCTGAGTAAACTGGAGCAATGTGAAATAAAGTATCTTGCTCAAGGAAACAACACATCACCCGGTCTGAGAATTGAACTCACAACCTTTCGATTGCAAGGCCAATGCTCTAACCACTAAGCCATGTGCCTCCATTTGTAGTCGATAAAGGAGTAGTTTGGGTGCCAAGGAGGTTATATGTTTCCACTGCTATGGGTCTAGTGAGAAATATACCAGAGAGCTGCCATACAAATTTCAGCCTGTTGGGGAACAAAGACGAGGTCTGTTGCTGGAGAAAGAATTGTTGCAGTGGGTGCATCACAGTTAAGGGGCTTACTGCCACAAAGTGAGAAGATTGTAATGTCATCTGGCCATTGCTACCCACTCAGTCTAACTTTGTCTAACCGTGTCAGTTTTTGCTGCAATCGAAAACTAGTTTCATTCTAGCTATGATCGTGTTATTGTACTCTTATTTCTCTAGCAGGTTGAAGAAATTATAATTTTTAACTGCTGTAATCTTTTGTTGTTATTGTTGTTGTGAATAATTTTAAGTTCAGTTTAGGGCATTGCCACTACTATCATCAGCATTTTATGGCTGATAACCAGACTTGCATTTATTGATATTATATATAGACAGGTGTGTGTGTGTATGTACATAATTATATATATACCCACACACACACATATATATACACATACACATGTATATCAATACACATACATTCATACATATATATATATATATATATATATATATATATATATATATATATATATATATATATACTCCCACACACATATATACCCCCACACACATATATACACACACACATGTATATCAATGCACACACATACATACCTATATATATATATATATATATATATATATATATATAGTAATAATAATAAATTTGAAGACTAAAATCCAAAGAGGGCTCGATAAGGATAAATATATATCAAATATATAAGAACCGTAGAGCAAATATTTATTAAAATAACAGATTAAAGTTTAAGCAAAGAATCGCTGCTTTCACCCTTAACGGGATCTTCTGAAACTAACAAAGTCAATCTGTAAACGCAGAACTGGATATTTCAAAAAACGTTGCAACCGGAGGAAGACAGGAAGACGATACTTTGGTTCGTGGTAACGTTCGCTGGCAAAGAACGGGAAAAAACGAATAATACGTCATTAATAGGAGCGGTGAAAAGCAATTACGCGCAAAGACAGAACCACGTTTATGGTATAAAAGAGGTCGTAGACTAATGTTCTCTTAGGTGGTGCATAGAGACGTTCTCTGGCAATGAACGGAAAAACGAAGATAATACGTCATATGTGGAGCGTGGAGAACAATAGCACGCAAAGACAAAACCACGTAAATGGTATAGCAGAAGTCGTAGACTAAAATTCTAACTCGGAGACCAAATGAATCTCCGCTACAGAGTTAAGAACAAAGTAAATAAATACAATACAGAAGTAATAGAAATAAATAAATACATACACGCAAACAAATACGTACATACACAAGCATACGCAAAACCTTACCATAGGTATACAAAACCACGCACATATAAATATGTGTGTGTGTGTATGTGTGTATACAAATAAATAAATAATTATATAAACGTATATAAATAAATAAATACTTACATAACAAGCGCACACACACACCCACATATAAATACACGAATGTTCGGAGATGTAAGTCAACTAAAACAAGAAGTACACAAATACACACACCCACCATACGTACGAACCTGCATACTCACACAGACGCAAAACTCCCGTATACACAGAGCCAAACCCTATGTACCAGAATATAAAATTATATGCCATAACAATCAAATATACGTACGAGAAGGTATACGTACCTTCACAAAACATACGGGTAATATATACTTACCTATGCAAATAAGTAAAGGAATAAACAAAACATATCCTTAGCTCCCACATCAAGACGTAAAATATCCACGTATAGATCGTACTATCCGTTAGGGTATAACGTGGGGCTGTAATACAGGAAAGTTTTGTGCAATTTATGTTTACAAGCCGAAATTGCCTCAGATTTTTTGTTTAAGATGTGGTCTGTGGCGTAGAGTATTTCCAGGGCCTCAGCGGCGCAGAGGTCACATGGTCTTTTATTTCCGTTATACGATCTAGCCCTAGCTAGGATCTCCCAGTGTAACTTATATTGGGTGTGGTTGTCTTTTAGACTCCAGATATAAGCTGAAAGTGACGTCATATTCCTTCTTAGAGGGTAACGAAAAGAATGGGTATGCATGTAAAGACGCTGCTTGAAACTATTGGCGGTTAAACCTATGTAGGCCCTACGGAACGTGGGTGTTACAACCTTACATTTGTAGACAATGTTACTAGAGAGGCAATTCCCGGATAGGGGGCAATCAGCCCGATTCCTACAATTACAGTTAGTACTAACTACAGGGTTGCACGTGTTCCTACGGCTAGGTAGTTTAGCTAAATTTGAAGCTGTGATGTTATGTGCAAGGTTAGGAGTCGTAGAGTAAGAACTTTTAATAGTATTTCTATTAAAAATTTTACTATATTTATGTGTAGGGGGGGAAATGCTTCATAATAAGGGAAAGAAAGATCTTAGTTAATGGTGTGGCCACCTCCATATTATATGGTGGGTTATACCAACAAATGCGACGGGATCTATTTCTTCTAGGTCTATTTTCGTACTCTGTATATGCTACCTTATCGACAAATCCACTTCGAGCAAGAGCTTCATTGTAATAAGTGGAATGGTCGTTGAAAATACGCTCGTTGGTGGAAAGACGGGAAAGCCTCAACGAAACGTTTCTTACCAGGTTCTTGGTTATGCTGGCAGGATGGTTGGAATGCTTACTTATGTAATTAAGCGTATCATTCGGCTTTCTATACGGGTAATACAACCCATTCAATAAATTGAGGGTAACGTCAAGGTAATTAACGACCGAGAGATTGGCCTCAACCTGTATAGAGAGGTTGAAGCCTTTAAAGAAGGCTGTGAGTTCTTTTCTGAACCTGTCGCAAGCACGAGTTCCGCACTTAGTCATGGTCAAAAGACCATCGTCACGATACAAACCACCGCCCGCGTTGGGGAATTCGTCCTTGATAGAGAAAAGAAGGAAAAGGCCAATAAGATCAGTAACCTCCGCAGAGTCACTGGCGCCCATACTCACGTCGAATGGGGTACTATTGGATTTTTTAATCCAAATAGAGTCGTCGAAATTAATCACCGACTTACAGGCATTGAGGATGACATCAACTTTGAAATCCTTAACCACTGTGAGTGTTTAAGCGAAATTGATAGCTCTAAGGAGAAGTGGTAAAGTGATGGAGGAGTAGTAATTATTGATGTCGAATTGGATAAAATGGCAATGTTCTTTGTTACATATGCCGTTGAACCAATCAATCACCGCGAAAGAATTGTTCCACAGTGCAAGAGGGGTCAAACTACTAATTTCAGGTATAATTCTATCAAGAATCGTTTTACTAAGTCTACCTAAATCGGACTTCGTAGGGTTAATAAGCCGAATAGAGGGGTTGTTCGGAAAATTGGATTTGTGATCCTTCAGGGTAAAGTGGGGAGAAATAGGGTCCAGAGGTTCGGTCCGGTCCAGGATGTTGAGATCAGATGTGATTTTAAACCCAGCATCATTGATTTCATTGATGACGCACCGATTAGTTTTACGGTAATCCTTAGTTACAGCATTATGTAGTAGTTGATGGTAAGTACTGCGCTCCACTTGATATAGGTTGCCAGTTTTGTCGGAATGGACGTGCATGGCGTTAGAATCCTTAATAGAACGAATTCTATTCTTCAGGTCTTGCTGGAAGGAATTGCTCCTATTCCGAAATTTGATACTCCGAATGAGTTCCAAGACATCATTTTCGAAGGGTAGCAATGCTGGGTTCCACGGGGGGTTATTATAGGTTTTAAATCCAAATTTATCCTGTTTGTTGTCTGCTTTTCGCGGATTATCAGAAGATCCTGTTAAGGGTGAAAGCAGCAATTCTTTGCTTAAACTTTAATCTGTTATTTTAATATATATATATATATACACACACACCTGTAGCCATTGAAAAACTCTGTAAAAGCAAAGTTATTATTGTTAACATGAACAAAGACTTTCAGTGCGTATAGCCTGTGTAATCCCTAGGATCAGAAGCTTCCTGTCAAGTTGCTTCTCCTCCATACCATCAACTCACCTACACCTACGTCTTTAGATATTCTCTAATTCTTCTTACCTCAAATAATTGTTTCTACTTTAGGCACAAGGCCAGCAATTTGAAAGGGAAGGGAAATCAATTAAATCAACCCCAGTGCTTACTGGTACTTTATTTTATCGACCCCATAAGGATGAAAGGCAAAACTAACCTTGACGAGGTTTGAACTCAGAACGTGAAGGGCCATAACTCTGTGCTGCAAAGCATAGTGTCTGACCCTCTGCCAATATTGCCAATCCACTACCCACTTACCTCAAATAATACACACACTTCTATACAAGTGATACTACAGTACTTTTTTTCCAGATACATGCCTCATATCACACATCATCCTCATCATTTAATGTCTGTTTTCCTTTAGAGTGAATGTTAGATGGGTCATCAACAGACCGCATCAGAACTCATGTGGAGCTACTGACCATATTTCTTCAGTTCAGCCTTATCATGAACCTTGATATGTATATATTCATATATATATGTATATGATGTTTGTATGTGTGTTTTTATAAACATATAAATCTATCATCATCATCAGGTTATTCAGTGATTTTGTTGATTACTGGAGATGGCACCAATGTAAGCACTAGATGTTATAGCAGAATGTGTATATGAAGTTTCACTTTAAAATGTTTTTATTATTATATATCAACTATTACATATGTTTCACAGATGACTGGCTCAAAATCTTCAATGTGATAGACCTAACTCCAGCATCAATCTACTCCTGTAGACTCAATCATGATGAGGATTTCAAGCCAATCATCTGTGAAACATATGTAATGGTCATCATCATCATTTTATGTCTGATTTACCATGCTTGCATCATTTTCAGCACATCATCTCTCTACTCGTTGTAATGCTTTGTCATTTATGCCATGAGTTTCAGCAATGTGAGATCAACTCTCATAACTTCTATCTGGGTCTTCATTTACTACAGCTTCCTTCTACTGGGATTTCTTGGTACTTCTTCGCCCAGCGATCATCAGCCATGCACATCACATGTCCATACTATTGCAGTCTTCTCTCCTGCACACAAGATCTGATTTCTCTTATACTCAGTTTCTTTCTCAGTTCATCCATATTTTGTCATTCACACATATTAACATTGAACATTCATCGAAGCTTGCTCTCTTTGTTTCTTTCCAGCTTTTGTATATCTCTGCAGTCACTGCCTATGTTTCACTACCATGCAGCATTGCACATTGTACATAGGCATCATACAACCAACCTTTCATTCGTAGGGAGAAAACTTTTGTTGTCAACAGTATTATTAGCTCTCTGAACTTCTTCCACCCCATTATTCTAGCTACTATACTCCAAGAGCACCCACCTCCACTGCTAATTAGGTCACTTAGATAGCAGAAGCTATCAACCAATTCTATGGATCCTACCTGGGATTGAAACAAGTATATATCACTGACACTCACACTATCAATTTTACCTAAACATCTATTACATACAAAATCTCCATTTCCTGTTAGTCTGCCTGCTATCCCACTACTACCCAAGATTTGCATTGTGAACATAGTATATAGTTTCTACCTACTCCTTTTTTGCATATCAAGCCAAGCTATTTCTCTGATAGGATCAGGGCCTTGCCTTTTTTCCTACTTATTGATACTTTGGTTTTTGCTAAGTTTACTCTCAGCCCTTTTGATCCTAAGTTCTGTTTCCACTATCTGAATTTGTTCTCTAGTTCTTCCTCAGATTCAGTTATAAGAACCAGATCATCAGCATACAGAAGTTCCCATGGACAACCTGTCTTAAACTCTTTTGTTATGGCCTGAAAGATTATAATAAACAGAAGTGGGCTGAGAACCAAGCCCTGATACTCTCTTACCAGTACTTTGAATAACTTGCTAAACTCGTTTCCTACTCTCAATTTACTGATAGCTCCTCTGTACATGGCTTGCACTGCTCTCACAAGCCATTCTTTTACACCTAGTTTCCTTAAGGACCACCCAATAACAGATTGTGATACTCTTTCAAAGGCCTTCTCTAGATATAGAGGCTTACTTTTAGCTAGGAATTTCTCTTGTAGATGTTTCACTAAGAAGAGAGCAAAACAGAATTGCATCTCATCTAGTTTGACTCTTTCCCTAATTAGTTGTGTTAGAACTCTTTCTGTCATTTTCATAACTTGCCCCTGTAATTGCTCCTTTTTAATGCATCATCTCTTCCTTTGTAGCAATTAATTATTATACTTCTGTACCAGTCATTAGGTATGACTCCATCCTGTATTATCTGATTGACTATGCGGTTGACTAATTCAGCTCTTTACTTCCCCAGATGCATTCAGCATCTCAGCGACTATCACTGGTGGTCCAGCAGCTTTACCATTCTTAATCTCCTTAATTGCTTCTTTGACCCTTTAACTGTCTATTTCAATAGGTGGTCCCTTTGTTGGGTTTCATCAGTAGTCTGAAGTAGGTTGTTGCATAAGAACTTCCAATTGTCCTCTATGTCATGTATCTAACATGTCATATGTATCTAACTTGTCATATGTATCTCTCATCATATGCATCCTTTCTAAACCCATACTTAATTGAAGGGTTCTTTAGCTTCCATACATTCCTCCTCCATATTTTTTGTTGTTGTCTTATGCTTATTTTGATGTCGCTACTAACTAATTAATGTTGGGTGGTGCATTCTTTCCCAGGGAAGAACTTAACATTCATAACCATCTGTCTATCCTGTTTTCTTACGTGAAGTCAACATGGCTTGTGTGCTTGCCAGATTAGTAGGTGACCAGATATATATCTATCTACTATCCATCTATCAGCCTCCTCTTCTCTCTATTAAAAATCTCTATCTATCAATGGACCTTCCTTCTCTCATCACAAACTTGACCAAAACTTTTTAGCATCTAGTAAGAATATCCATTGGTCATGAAACCTGCATCTAAAATCTTTGTTCTATTTTGTATTCCGTTTTTGTTTTAGTTTCACTATTGTTTCTAATTGTCTCTATTTGAATAAATAAGACTGCATGGGGTAGACAAGTGCTCCGAAAGCCACAGGGGAGGCAATAAAAACATTTTGCTGTGAAACTTTGTTATATCATACTTCATATATATATATATGTATATTGTTGTTATTATTGAAAGAGTGAAAGGGTTGAAGATAGCCATCTTCCTCTTCGGTGAAACCCTGATTAATTTTTTCAGATTTCACTTGAAGAAAAATCAGGGTGGAGAGGGAAATGCTGCCTTCCAACCAGTTTGTTGAAAGATGGGTTAGAGTGGCGAGTATAGTTCGTGTGAATGGGTCTGCTTTGAACATACGCCTGTAGATTGGAGTAGAAAGACTGGGAGAGGGCACTTTGCCTTAGCGGACAGGGTGACCATGGCTTTTGCGGGATTTCTACAAGAGTGACATTTAGTCTCCTCATCTTTGGGGAAGTTGTTATGTTTGTTTTAAATGTTTATTTTCTTAGTCCCTTTTATAAATATTATTTTACACAAAAACCCACACTGTATCGTCTTGTATTGTCTTTAATGTTTCCTTAATGTGAGCCCTGTGTGGCTAATAAAGAAATCATTATTATTATTTATATTGTAGACATATCATCTTGTGTTGTGTTTACAATCACAGGAGCGTGTCATAACCAATGATTAAGAGTCCTTTGAATTTTTTCATTATCTCAATTTTTAGGCACCTTCCTTAGGTTTTTTGCAGTTCTTAATAATGTGGTTTTCTCTATTATTTTATTATTGTTGTTGTTGAATCATAACTCTGAGTTTCACATAACTGATTATTTAAAAAATTGAGATTGGTGTGGCATGACACACTAAAGTGGCATGGCATACTAGAGATTATGAGTCACACACTAAAGTGTTGTGATACTGGGAGGTTATTAGCAACACACCTAGAAATTGGCAGCATGTTAAAGTGTCATGACACACTAAAGTATTGTGACACACCAATATGTCATGACACACACCTTGAGATTATTGGTGACAGACTAAAGTGGTGTGAAATATTTGGAGGTTACTAGTTTTTAAACCTCTGGTCTAATATGTTTTCTTATTATTTCAGGAAATGGAAAATGACAAGATTATCATCATTCTGACAGTCTCTATCTGTTTGATTCTCATCATAGTTATCGTTTCTGCAGTAATCTTCTACTTCTGCTGTGGGTAAGTCCAACTTTGTAGCCTACTTTGGTAGTGACTAATTCATAATTTGTTGTGGGTAACATACATTATGTAATGACTAGGTATTAATATATTTATTTTGTAATCATGGGGTCCTGAGCTCCGCATCTTGGGCAAGTGTCATAACTGTAGCCTTGCATCAATCAAAGCCTTGTGAATGAAACTGGGTAGACAGAACCTATGTGGAAAACAATCAAAAGCACCTTTATTTAATTTCATCTAAATACTATATTCATATATTCATTTGTAAGTCTTTCTCTATGTATATATGTTTCAGATTCCCTCCTGCAGTTTGGTACTTTGGGCAAATGTCTTCTACACTAGTCCTAGGTTGACCAATGTTTTGTAAGGGAAATTTGCTAGATCAAAACTGCAGAAGTCAATATATGTATGTGTGTGTGTGTGTACATCCATGTCCCTTAACTTAGTGGTTGTTTTAGTGCCATGATAAAAAGCACCCAATCCACACAGTAAAGTGGTCATGTTGGTGATGTGACAAAATGTGCCCAGCCCACACTGCAAAGTGGTTGTGTAGGTGTCACGACAAAATGTGCCCAGCCCACACTGCAAAGTGGTTGTGTAGGTGTCACGACAAAAAGTACCCAGTATGCACTGTAAATGTGTTTGGTGTTAGGAAGGGCATCCAGCCATAGAAATCAAGCCAAAATCAGTTGTGTATGAGCAAGACATGGTCACCTGAACTGGTTTGTATCACAATGGGACAACTCATCTAACACATACTAGTGTGGAAAATAGACATTAAACAGTGATGATGATGATGATATATAGAGGGTGTGGATGATATTTGTTTGCAATTTTCAACTGCTAATTTTATGCAAATTTTTTTTACTTCCGTTGTCATTCTTGTCTTCATAAAAACAGTGACTATATTTCCATTATTTGTTTTCAGAATAATTGATTATGAAAAATTTTGAACCTCCAAATTTGTGGAAGAGACACGGAGTTCTTCTTGGAATCCGTGCCGGGAGGAAAAATAAGACCAGAAGATCAACTCCCAGAACAACAGGTGGCTCGCTGTCTCATCCAAAGACGTGCCCAGAGTCATGCAGACAAAGTTTCCAGCGACAACATTGGTCTTAGGTGTCGTCAGCAGTCCAAGGTGACGTCATGCCACCTCACTTCTTCCTTGAGGGCTTCCAGCTGAACACTGATGGTTACTTCCGCGTTCTGAGTGAGGTAGTAAAGCCATGGATCGACCAGGTAGCTGCAGGTAGGCCGTACGTGTGGCAGCAAGACTCAGCGCCCTGCCATACCAGCCGAAAGACCCAACCTGGCTGTCAGAGAACTGCGTCGACCACACTTCACCTGACATCTGGCCTCCCAGGGGCCTAAGTTGGGGGACAGTGACGAAGGTCTGTAGCCGGTTCCGAGGCCGCCTTGAGGCCGTCATCAAAGCCAATGGCGGGTTTATCAAGTGAGATCGAAAGAACAAGTCATGAAGACAAACTGACCCAAGTTTGATAAATATATCTTAAAAAATAAAACTACTGTGTTATTTTTCCTAGACAGTAATCTTGCGAACAAATATCGTCTGCACCCTGTATATATATATTACTTTATCTACTTACAGTCCTCGAAGTAGGCGGAAGAGCAGAAACCGGAATTTTAACAACCTTCCAGCTATCGCAACTGATTCCAGCAACAGCCAGTCGGTGAGGAGTCACCAAGAAGAACAAACATCAAACCCAATGCCAAAGGTTGGTTCTTCACATCTTTGGATGACAAAATCTTATATGCAAGCATCGGGACCAAATGATGCTTACTATGAACTCAAGAATGGCATGAGAAAAAACCCTGTTCTCATGAGAGATATGGCATCAATGCCTAATGTTAACAATGGTAAGAATCAATGCTTTTATTATATGTTTTATTTTATTAGTGATACTGATTGAATTTCATGGAAAGTTATTTGTATATCCACCTTCTCAATATCTTCAGATCTTATGTAATGTGAAATGTGGCTAAGAACTTCATGGAAATTTAAATCAATAATCTTAATAATATAAAGGCAGTGAATTAACAGTGGATTAACAGTTGAGACACATGGCTTAGTTGTTAGAGAATTGGCCTTGCAATCGAAAGGTTGTCAGTTCAATACTCAGACCGGGTGATGTGTTGTTTCCTTGAGCAAGACACTTTATTTCACATTGCTCCAGTTTACTCAGCTGTAGAAATGAGATGATAGGGACTGGGGTCCCTATCATTCCACTGCAAAGTGGTCGTGGAGGTGCCACAGCAAAAAAGCACCCAGCACTCACTGTAAATGAGGTTGGTGTTAGGAAGGGCATCCAGCTGTAGAAATCAAGCCAGAATCAGTTCCCGTTCCAGCCTTGCAAGCAGGGAAAAGCGGACGTAAAATGACGATGATGATGATTAGTTTGTCGGATAGAATGCTTTGCGATTTTCATTTTGGCTATATATGATCTGAGTTCAAATCGTGCTTAGATTAACTTTGCCTTTCATCTTTCCATGGTTGATTAAAAAAAAGTACCAGTCTAGTACTGGAGTTGATTCTTCCTCTCTATCTCTTTCTCATTTCCTCTCCCTCCTTCTCTGGAAGAATATCTGCTGAATTCAAACCTGAAGAGGAATGAGTCCCACTAGGTTTAAATGCCCAAGAAATGCTGTACCCCACCACAGCACCCCAAGGACTCCATCAGGGGTTACTGGTCCATACAGACTAATAATATTCCAATATTGTTAACTGTATGTACAGTCATGAGTATATATTCATGTATAAATTTCACAGGTTGCAACCCATGCAACATTTACAATGTCCCCAGGTTTGTAGGCCCAGTAGATAAGCTGCATGCTGATTTTTAAGTTTATATTTTTGTGGGATATACGTGTGTGTAAGGTATTAGTTTGAACACTCTTCTAAAGTTCTTATTGATATATTAACAATTAATGCCTTGTACTACATGAAACCACATTCGCAAGTCATTCTTTAGAAATACAAAGCACCAACTTCATCATATTAAAAATTAAAGTTTTTATTTCAGTCTACTACAAATGTTCACAATGATCTGTCCACCAGTAAAGATACTAGAAACATTTGAATTAACAAATCTGTTTTTAGATATGTTCTGCTAATCATTACAAGATGCTAATTAACAACCTTATATATAACATTATATATAACATTATATATAACATTAAAAATTAAAGTTTTTACTGTTAAATCATTACAGAATATTAAATGTTAATTTTAGTGGTTGTGATGGCTGAAGAGTAAGACAGACATTTTTCTGGTGAGACAGAAACAAGACCATTCAGTTTTAATCATCAATTGAAAGCTTTTCATTTCTTCTAATGTCCTTAGGTAGGACAATCATATATCAGGAAAAGCTTGAATATCATGATCTATAGGTTACATTCTCTATAGATATGTGCTTTGTCAAAAGAAATTAAAATTTTAATTAGTATTCGAAAATAGTGTTGTGAGAAGCATCTCCACTTGTGTCTGGACTCTCTCTGTGTGATGCTCACTCTATCTGGCCAGAGAACATAGCAAAATTCACACAGTCATTCATACAAGTCATAACAAACATCCACACTCTACCGTGGCACACAGATCAAGGGAGAGTCATGGCCCACACTTCCAACAGGACATCACTGGCCCCTCACTTTCAGCAAAACTGTCCCTGCACTTTCGGTTCCCTAGCTCAAGCAGCTAACAATAGGAAATATTGAAATACAATATGGCCTTGGATCAGAAAATTTTCTCAAAAAAAATCAGATAATTATTGATTAATGTTGAACAGATCAATAGTTGTGTGCATTGATAAAGAATCTAGCAAAGAATATATACTCACATAAAGAGGTCTTTAAACCTTTCATATCCATCTTCTTAATGAAATACACTGTATTTCAGTTAATTAAAGAACAATTTTGAGGGCTTTATTAAAATTGTCTAGTATTTTGTTGTTAGGATTTTTAAAGAAATTTGTAACATAATTTATATAACGATTCTTATTTCAAATTATTATGTTGGAAGATTTTAATTTAAACTTAAACCCAGTAAAATGGGTGATTCTATTTCATAGAACCATATACAGTTTTAGGCATGTTAGTGTCAAAAGTGTTAAATTCAGCACAAGTAATATATGTTCTCAAAAATTGGAGTTTATTTGACAATTGTTTCATAATCTCTGCAAAGCCTTCAATCAAATAACATTTTCTACTTGAAAAAAACTGAGGTCTGTTGACTCAACACCCAAATGTCTAATTGTCTAAAATGGGTTATGGTTTAAAAGATAATCTTTCAGACTATTAACCTGATTTTTAGAGATAAAATCATCATCATCAACATCCTTATATGTCTGCTTTCCATGCTGGCATGGGTTGGACATGTTGTTACAGTCTGAGACAGATCGAAGTGACCAATCATACTCATTAAATTCTATATTTAGCATGGTTACTACGAATGAATGCCATTCCTAATGCCAAATGCCTTACAAAGTGTAATGGGTGCATTTTTTTCAAGGCACCAGTTCTTCCACATTACAAGGTGCACTGGATGCATTTTATCATATGCTAGGCCAAACTGAAGAGTCCTCTCAAATCCTTCATTGTCTTCATTACAAACTGCATTCCGCTGACTTTGATTTATGATTATCATTAGATGCAATATTTCTAGATGTTTACATAGTACTAGATGTAATTCAAATGAAGAATTTTTATTTCTAAACTGAGAGTAATAATATTCACTAGTGGATAAGAATGCTATTCACTCTTAATTTAGAAATGAAGGTTGCTTTCATATGTAGTTCTCATGCAGATGAGTATAATAATGATTTCTACGATAGCCAATTTGGATGTAGAGGAAAGTCAATTAGATCGACCCCAGTGCTTACTAGTATTGACTCCATAAGGATAAAAGGCAAAGCTAACCATAGCAGGATTTGAACTCAGAACGTAAAGGGCCGTAACTCTATGCTACGAAGTATAGTGTCCCACACTCTACCGATACTGCCAAATAACTGATCACTGTAAATATTAGTTGAAAAAAAGTGGGCAAAATACCTCTGGAGACAGCATAAGTGGTCAGAGGTGCCTGCAGGGAATCAAACCCCATCATCCAATTTCTTGCAGTCAGCTCTGTTCGTTTTTTTTTTTTCATCTCCATGGGTACTTTACTTGATTTTTCTCAACTATTATTTATAGTAATTTACTATTATTATAGTTATTTGCTTTAGGGTAAGTAAATTTCAAATTTCAATGTACACCTATATACAATATAGTGTAAATATCAATTTTAAAAACATTTCCATTTCTAAAGATGAGATTAATTGTTTGAAAAATTGTAACATTACCATGGTTGCTGCATGATGAGAAAATGGTTGAAAATTTTGCTTCAACATCATAAGGTCCCACTTTGTGGCATCTTTCTAAAGTGTTTTCATAGCCACAAGTTGACAGAAACTGTTTGAAAGTTCATCAGATGAACTGTAATTCAAAGAACCATTTTTGTCACATACTGTGTCATGCTGAATCTCTCCGAGATTATATTGATCAAACAATTGGCACACACTTCAGCAAAACTGGCAGGGATCCATTGCATTCCATATTATTACCATCTCTTACATTTATCATATGAAACTATATATGAACCTAAATTACCAACTGCTCAAAGTCATGATAGGTTTATAAAACATCTAAAAGTAATTTTAATAAAATATGGTCAATAAAAGAAAAATTGGATATTTATATTTTTTCAGTACAAGGTCGGTATGTTTATGAAGGAAATCTTCGCATGTATCATAGCCAACAAATTCCAGACATATACCGTGAATCAAGAGGTTACTACAATGATGGTTTCATTCTTTCTCATGCAGGTAAACCTTTATTTTTTTCAAAACTAATTTTGATGTTAAAATTAAAAGCCAATATATTTCATTACCATATTTCTAATAAGAGCCAGTGCATATAATTTTCAAATAATGTTTTAAATAATCAAGTATTTGGAGAGATTTAGTAATATAATTTTCTCATTATTAAGTTGGTTTTTATAACATAACTGTTTCTACTTTAAGCACAAGGCCAGCAAATACCCAGTGCATTACTGGTACTTTATTTTATCGACCCCGTAAGGATGAAAGGCAAAGTTGACCTCGGCGGGATTTGAACTCAGACCGTAAAGGGACGTAACTATGCTGAAAAGCATGGCGTTCGATCCTCTACCGATACTGCCAATCCACCGTTTTTATAACATAACAAAAGTTCTTATATAAAATTATGATGGCAGGTTTTTAGAAAAATATAAACACTTTAAAATAAGCAGCTTTGTGTCATAGAACCAGAGGTGGTTTCAGGTGGGTTGGTATCAAAAGTGTTAAAAGATTAGATCAACATAAGCTAAACCTAAGCTAAACTTTAAAAAGGCACATGAGACTATTTAAAGATGTTAATGAAAAAAGAAACGCCTAAAGTCCAGTAATTTCCTAGATTATCTCCCTTAAATTTCTGGATGATATATGTTGTGTGTATATTATACACACGTAAACAAAGTAAAGTAATGTGTGAGTATATATATATATATCTTCATCATCATCATCAACGTTTTTACGTCCATTTTTCCATGCTTGTATGAAATATATATATACATGAAGTAAAGTAATGTTTTACTCACTGTATGATATTTCAGGGCTAATACCCTCTTTTCAAATTTGAAGCTGTTTTTGTTTTGTTTTGGATTGTTTCAGCTTCACATCTGAAAAGGGGGTTTAAGCCTTGAAATGTCATAATAAAATACACTGTAAAACATTACTTTACCTTGTTTTGTTTTGTTCTCATCATTTGCCCTTCGTATTTTTCTACTTTTGAAAATTATCAGTCTCATACTACATATCTCACAATGCTTCATATTAACTACACTACTATATATATATATATATATATATACACACACACACATATTCCATGCAAGCGGGGAAAAACGGACGTAAAATATGTGTATATATATATTTTACATTCGTTTTTCCATGCTTGCATGCAATGTGTGTGTGTGTGTGTGTATATATATATATATATATATATATATAGGTTCCCAAGTTGCCGGGAGTAACCACAGTTAAAAAAGGTACTCAATATGTTGGTAGAGTATAGGCATCTTTATTATATATAGAAATGACTTCTACGGGGACTAGAACTGTTTCATTCAT
>OZ024743.1:246857682-246862682 GCA_964016885.1 Eledone cirrhosa | reverse complement strand
TGTTGAACAGATCAATAGTTGTGTGCATTGATAAAGAATCTAGCAAAGAATATATACTCACATAAAGAGGTCTTTAAACCTTTCATATCCATCTTCTTAATGAAATACACTGTATTTCAGTTAATTAAAGAACAATTTTGAGGGCTTTATTAAAATTGTCTAGTATTTTGTTGTTAGGATTTTTAAAGAAATTTGTAACATATATAGGTATATCTATATATATATATATATATATATATGTATATATATATATCTATATATATAAAACTGTAGTTGTCTGTGTGTCCCCTCATTTTTGCCAAGTCTATACAAATCCACATTTCTACTCCGATTGACTTCAAACTTGCATTTATATATTCCTTGCGGTCTAAAGATATTAACTGCAGCTTTTATTTTTCAATTTTCTGTTGTTAAAGGGGTGTTAGGCAACGGTTATCCATCTCCATCGCGCTCTTATAATATCTGTCTGTATGTCTGGCTGTCTGCATTACAACATTCTGACGAACATTCTGACGTATTATGTTCGCTATTTTCCGTTCATTGCCAGGGAACATCTTCACGAACCAAAGTATCGTCTTCCTGTTTTCCTTCGGTTGCAACGTTTTTCGAAATATTTACATCTGCGTTCAGAGATTGATGTTTTTAGTTTCAGAAAGTCCCGTTAAGGGTGAAAGCAACGATTCTTTGCTTAAACTTTAATCTGTTATTTTAATCTATATATGTATATATATAAAACTGAGGAAGAATGTATTTATGTGTGTGTGAAACCCGAGCAGTACCCAACCGATCTTTTTCAAACTTTACATGTGTATTACTTATATTTCAGGGAGTGTTATGCACATTTTAAAAAATCACCTTTTTTATCCCCTAGGGCCCGCATTAGGTGAAAATTCGCTCTATTTCGCTTGCCTCTCTGATTTGCCAATCTGCTGGATCATTTCTATGTTTAGATATTATTTTAATTTCTATGCTGTCTATGTTATCGTCATGTTGTATACCACAACAAATAGATGACGAGACAGAGGCACAGTTCACCATAGCTAGAAATAAGATTAGACAAATAGTAGATCAATATACTAAGAGACAAAGCAGACCAGAGGTCCAACAACTTGGAAGGAAACCTGTAGAAGGCTTAGTTAGCCTTAAGCAGCGCACAAGGGATGGTGAGGTAGATAAGTCTGGTAGGATGTCAATAGACAGCATGCCGAACTACATCAAGGCTATGCAACCCCACAACACCAACATGAGCGAACTTACACAACAAACACATGAGGGGAGAGAGAAGATCCTCAACGCTCACATGATGATGTGGACCGAAAAATGGTCGCGCATGCAATAGGGGCTAGTATTAAAACTACCCTAAAGGGCCACATATTCAAATTCAATGAGAAGATCTACACCCAAAATAAGGGAGCAGCCATTGGTGTCAGCATAGCTGGTGATGTTGCCAACCTTTTTATGGTATGGTGGGAAAGGAGACTCAAAGATCTCCTTGATGAGAGCTCCATAGACCTCATCATGTACTCTCGTTACGTAGATGATATTAATATAGTAATAAGGACACCCCCCACAAGAGAGTACTAATGAACATGATTTAGAACGTAGCACAATGGAAAGCATCCAGCAGATGGCTAATTCCATACACCAGAGTATAACTAACTATCGACTACCCTTCCAAACACCCTAACAATAGACTACCTGTATTAGACACGGAACTCTGGATTAACACTATAGACGAGAGGGCCCAAATTTTCTACTAACACCATGCTAAACCCATGGCCTCCAAATACCGGATACTCAAAAACTCAGCAATGTCCAGTAGTGCTAAGTTTAATATTCTGATCGCAGACTTGGTACGAGTGATGAAGAACGTGTCCCGCATGTGTGATCCTTGTATAGGAGCAAATTTTGGAATAGAATAGAAAGAACTAGGAATAAGGTTAATAAAATAAACTCATGGTATGATAACAATAAATACCAGAGTGTAATGTTCATCAATACAACCTCTGGAGGTGAACTAGCTTACAAATTTAGAAGGGCCCTATATAAACTTAAACTAAATATTAAGATAGTGGAAAGACCAGGTACCTCCATAAAAACACTAATTAGTAATACATACCCTTTTCAAAGACCTCTCTGTATAGATAGGAAATGCATAATCTGTAAGCTAAGCCCCCATATTAACTGTAAAACTAGAAACATAGTATATAGCATAAGATGTACTGAGGGACAATGTAAAAATAAGAATATAATGTACATAGGTGAGACAGCTCGTAGCATAGGAGAACGATTAAATGAACACTGGTGAGAATTCCAAGATAGAAAAGACTCATCAATACACCACCAACATGCTAAAATAGAACATAAGGGCAAATTAGAGAACATAGAGATAAAAATAGAATCTACATACAGAAAAGACACAATGTTTAGACCAATCATAGAGGCAATAAATATAAATAAACATCAACCAAAATTAAATAGAAAACATGAATGGAATAGCAACATCACAACTTATAATTAAGGACAAAATGAAAAAACACACACATAGAACACTCAACTAACTAGTAATAAATAAATAAACAAATAAAAACACACAGACACCCGGATGTAACACATGCGCAAACTAAGCACACAATACACACAAAAACAAGATGGCGTAGGATAGAACAAAGGAGAGGCACAAAACAAAGAAAAGAATCCCCAGTCACTGAAGAGATCACAGAATGTGTGACGAAAGAACTTTGACAATATATGAACAACCATCTGGTTGTGAAACCAACCAACCAACCGGAAATGTATAATAAATTGAAGTGAAAGCAACTGGTGCGTGTGTTTCTTATTGGCAACATGACCCTGCCAAAGTATAACAATATATATATATATATATATATATATATATATGTATGTATATACATATACATACATATACACATATATAGAGTGCGGGCGATATTTGTTCGCAAGATTACTGTCTAGGTAAAAATAACACTAGTTTTATTTTTTAAGATATATTTATCAAACTTGGGTCAGTTTGTCTTCATGACTTGTTCTTTCGATCTCACTCGATAAACCCGCCATTGGCTTTGATGACGGCCTCAAGGCGGCTTCGGAACCGGCTACAGGCCTTCGTCACTGTCCCCCGACTTAGGCCCCTAAAGGCACTTGTGATCCTGGCCTTCAGATCATCTTTTGTATTGCAGCTAGATCTGTTGGTGTCTCGTTCCACTGCGCCCCACACAAAGAAGTCGAGGGGGTTGCAGTCAGGCGAGCTGGGAGGCCATATGTCAGGTGAAGTCTGGTCGACGAAGTTCTCTGACAGCCAGGCTGGGTCTTTCGGCTGGTATGGCAGGGCGCTGAGTCTTGCTGCCACACGTACGGCATACCTGCAGCTACCTGGTCAATCCAAGGCTTTACTACCTCGCTCAGAACGCAGATGTAGCCATCGGTGTTCAGCTTGAAACCCTCAGGGAAGAAGTGAGGTGGCATGACGCCACCTTGACTGCTGACGACACCTAAGACCAATGTTGTCGCTGGAAACTTTGTCTGCATGACACTGGGCATGTCTTTGGATGAGACAGCAAGCCACCTGTTGTTCTGGAAGTTGATCTTCTGGTCCTTATTTGTTCTCCCGGCGCGGATTCCAAGAATAAGTCCGTGTCTCATCCACAAATTTGGAGGTTCAAAATTATTCATAATCAATTATTCTGAAAATAAATAATGGAAATATAGTCACTATTTTTATGAAGACAAGAGTGACAACGGAAGTAAAAAAAATTTGCATAAAATTAGCAGTTGAAAATTGCAAACAAATATCGTCCACACCCTGTATATATCATCATCATCATCATCATCAACGTTTAACGTCCGTGTTCCACGCTTGCATGGGTTTGGACGGGGGTTTTCCCACTTGAGGCAAGAGTGATTGTCTTGCTCGCATAGGACTGTCTGACGGGTTTTCTACAGCTGGATGCCCTTCCTAACACCAACCACATTTACAGTGTGGGGCTGGGAGGTTTTTACCGTGTTGCCTACACGGCCACATTACAGCGTGGACTGTCTGGCGGGTTTTCTACAGCTGGATACCCTTCCTAAAACCAACCACACCTACAGTGTGGGGCTGGGAGGTTTTTACCATGTTGCCTACACGGCCACATTACAGCGTGGACTGTGTGTTTTTTTGTCGTGACACCTACACGATCTCATTTGTTTCGGCCTGGATGTTGTGGCACCAACATAACTTTACATTGAAAGGGGTGGTGTGGATGGGGTGGGGGTAGTGGGACGGGGGTGTATTTTGTTAGAGGTACCTACTGACTGTAGTAGGTTTTACTTTGTATTTAGGTAAGGCGGGTCTTCTCTATTACTGTGTACCGCCAAAGATCTCGGTCCAGTGACATTGTCTTGGAGAGGTGTAAGTGTGTGAGGTTGGAATTTATCAAGTCGTCCCAGGTTTTTCTGGGCCTGCCTACTCCGTGGCTACCATCTATTTTTATTGCCCTGCACTTTTTTATACAGCTGTCATCTTTCATGCGTATCACGTGACCATACCAACGTAGCCTTCTCTCGAGTAAACAACATCTGATCCCTCTTATTTCTAATTTTTCCCTTAGTTCGTTAATGCTTTGCCGTTCACGTATATTACTATTACACATCCAGCGGAGCATGCAAGCTTCGTTCCTCTCTAGTCTGCGTATATCCTCTGCACACAATGCCCAGGTCTCACTGCCATGCAACATTGCTGTTCGTATGCAGGCATCATACAGCCTGCCTTTCATTTTTAGGGAGAACCCTTTAGCAGCTAATAGTGGTATAAGCTCTCTGAACTTTTTCCATCCATTTCTGACTCTAGCTACTGTACTTTCAGAGCACCCTCCCCCACTGCTGATTTTGTCACCCAGGTAACGGAAGCTGGCCACTATTTCTATAGAACCCTCTGTGCAATTGAAAGAGCTAGTATTCTGTGGGCACTTGCTGCTACTTATTGCACCAGAGCACCGGCC
>OZ024743.1:246632682-246852682 GCA_964016885.1 Eledone cirrhosa | reverse complement strand
AGAAGAGCCGCCTTACCTAAGTACAAAGTGAAACCTACTACAGTCAGTGAAACCTACTACAATCCTGAACACCTCACGTTTTTGGTCATCGCGTTGTAGAACATGCTTGAACTTTCTTTCCTCAGCTTCCCTTCTTGCTAAGTACACTTCTCTCCTAGCTTCCCTCCTGGCCACTTGATAGTCTACTCTACTTCCCCCATCCCGCCATACTTTCCAAGCCTGCTTTTTGGCCTTAATTGACCCCTCCACCTTACTGTTCCACCACCATGTTACTCTCCTCCTGCCTACAGGCCTGCTCCAGCCACAGACTTCGTCTGTCGCCAACAGCAGGTTTGCTTTCAGAAATTCCCACTGTCCCTCTATATTGTCCGACTCTAAATGTTCTTCCTTGCTGTCGAAAGCATCAAGTAATATGCTTTGAAATTTATTTCTGGCTGTGGGGTCCTTTAGCTTCCATATTTTTCTCCTGAGGATAGTCCTCTTCTGCTGTCGAGTACGTCTCGTCCTGACTATGAGGTCGCTAATTATCAGTCTATGTTGGGAGGTGCATTCTTCATGGGGGAGGGATTTAGTGTTTACAACAGACACTCTGTCACGTCTTCTGGTAAGGATATAATCTACCTGGCTTGTGTGTTCCCCGGATCTATAGGTGATCAGGTGATTGTCACGTTTTTTGAAGTTAGTGTTACAGATAGTTAGGTTATTTGCATCACAGAATTCCAGGATTCTGGAGCCTTCCTCATTTCTAGTACCAAACCCATAGCCTCCATGGATTTCGTCGTAGCCGTCACAATGTTGTCCAATGTGACCATTTAGGTCGCCTGCAATAATTATATAGTCACTGTCAGATATTTGGGAGGTAGTTAGCATCAGTGTCTCATAGAATCTGTCTTTTATAGTGCCGGGCAGTCCGGATTGGGGTGCGTACGCAGATATTACTGTCACCGTAGTTCTATTGAGGACAAGTCGTATTTTAATTATTCTGTCGTTCACTCTATTTACGTCTATTATCTTATCTGCCCACTTTTCTGCTACCATGATTCCTACTCCACCCAGCCCATCGTCGTTTCCCACCCAGAAAAGCTTATAACATCGTTTTTTACCCTCAATGAATCTAGCAGACCCACCCCTCCACCTGGTCTCTTGAATACAACAAACATCGACCTCCTTACGTTCAAGCATTTCTACAACCTCGTTAGCGCGACCCTTTAGGGTGCCTACATTTATGGTACCAACTCTGAAGTTTTGGATTGCGTTTGGAGGGTGGGGGCGGGGGGAGATGGGGTTATGTTAGCCATCCGCGGACGAAACAAAGAGGAGTGCTCGCATTCTCGTCCACGAGGTGAATTTGTCTTTAACTTTGGCATTTTCGCTCTGAGCGTCCAGATTTTTCTCTCCCTTCCACTCTCCAGGATTCCGCAGTCCATCCATCCATCCATCCATCATATATCGAAGGCAACCGGGCAAGCGATAGTATAGGCCTCTGGCTTATGATTGGTCCGCGTAATAATAATAATGGTGATGCGTGGGGGGGGGGTCTGGCTTATGATTGGTCCACGTATTAAGAATGGTGGTGTGTGGGGGCGGGTGGGAGGGGTGTGGGGTAGCTAGCTGGAAGGTTATGAATGTTTAACAAGCGATTAACAAAAAGCAAAACTGCAAGATTTGTTCTGTTCAATACGACAAAAACAACCGTATTTAAACCTAAATAAATAACAAAAAATACAGATTTCAGGTTTTGCGAGATTGGATGTTTGGACTAGGTACGAAATTGAAGCGTGGAGTAGATAGGAAAATGTGTACGTTACGATTACATGGGTACACCGTAGTAGGAATAATTGAAGCAGCAATGGATTGGCGAAAAGTGAATAAACATGAAGGGGAATTTATCTTATATATATATATATATATATATATATATATATAGCTAAGAGAGAGAGAGAGGGGAAGGGGAAGAGAGAGAGAGAGAGGGGAAGGGGGAGAGAGAGAGTGGCTGACCGCAGCCCCTCGTGAAGTAGATGGAGGGTGAAGGGTGTAGAAGCGGGATTTTTGACTTTCGAAGTAGCATAATATATGTATTTAAAGGAATTTATAAGAAGTAGAATGGGAAGGATTTTGTTTTTTGTTTGAGAATACGATAGAATTAAGGAATTGGAGAATACGATAGAATTAAGGAATTGAGGAGCTGGAAGGTTATGAATGTTTAACAAGCGATTAACAAAAAGCAAAACTGCAAGATTTGTTCTGTTCAATACGACAAAAACAACCGTATTTAAACCTAAATAAATAACAAAAAATACAGATTTCGGGTTTTGCGAGATTGGATGTTTGGACTAGGTACGAAATTGAAGCGTGGAGTAGATAGAAAAATGTGTACGTTACGATTACATGGGTACACCGTAGTAGGAATAATTGAAGCAGCAATGTTTTGTCGTATTGAACAGAACAAATCTTGCAGTTTTGCTTTTTGTTAATCGCTTGTTAAACATTCATAACCTTCCAGCTCCTCAATTCCTTAATTCTATCGTATTCTCAAACAAAAAACAAAATCCTTCCCATTCTACTTCTTATAAATTCCTTTAAATACATATATTATGCTACTTCGAAAGTCAAAAATCCCGCTTCTACACCCTTCACCCTCCATCTACTTCACGAGGGGCTGCGGCAGCTACAGTTGTAAGGCCATTTTACTTTGCTAAAGCTGAACTTAATCTTTTGTGTCCCATGAAAAGCTTTATTTATACTCATCGTGGGGATCTTTTGAAGCAATGCTTTACAGGCGGATGACCTTCCTGGTACCTCTTACAATGTGTAGGGATACAGTGTACCTATTATAAACTGGATACACTCAGAGATAAATGAAAATTAAATTGAAAATGAATTAGGAATTAAAAGTAATTTGATTCTATTGAGCCAGATGACTATATGTATCAATGAAATGCAATGTTTTAGATATAACCTCTGTGAAACGACTTACAGATCAGAACATTTCAAGTACATTTTTTTTTTTCTATTTTTAAACAGGTTTACCATACCAAAGTAGTGGAAGGATATTAAAGACAAATGGTGGTTATCCAGCACAGTATGGAGCTAATATTGAACCAAATCAACCCATATTAAGACACTACTCCCAGAGATTGCCAGAGGAGAAAATTCATAGACCTACTAGAGATTCTCCTTATGATAATGCTCCCCTTTCTGGGCATACTAGTGAACTTTACAGGTCGAACCAAATACCAAAATTTTCTCAGTCATTCTCTGTAAAATCCAGTTCTTCAAAATCTTCTGCTAAAAACAAAGGCAATAGTCAGACAGGATCTCTATTATCACGGAAATCTATGAATAACAGTCCACGGATAGCTAAATCAACCACTAGTACAGTAATAAGTGAACACAACAGCTCTGAACTATTATTTCCACAGTCAGTTGTGAACAACAGTTATAATGATCTCAGCATGCATGCCAAGGTGAATCCATTACTAGATCTTGAATCTGAAGCTGACTATTCATTAACAAACTCTGAGCAAAGAGATAATATTGATATCCATAACCAGGAGAAATCACTGGATGAACAGAGTTGTATTGAAAGCATAAGTGATGTGACTGAATCAACAAAAGGTAAGTCAGTGATTTATTAATATGCATGAACAACAAAGCATGGATAAGCAGAGAGAAAAACTAGGTATAAGAGGAATCAAATGTATTGTCCAACATAGATGATGATTGTTGAGTGAAGAAGTGCCAGGAGTTCTCAGTGGAAGAAAGCTGCAGTAAGGGGAGGCCAAAGAAGACCTTGGAAGAAGTGGTAAGAGTAGATCTCAAAAAGCTGAAACTGGTAGAGGAGATGACAAAGGAACAGAGTAGGTGGAGAGGAGCTGTGTAGGAAAAGACCTGTCCAAGCCATGCAAGCATGTAAACATAGCTGTCAAAATATGATGATGATAGTGATATCAAAATTTTTATTTTGGATTAGCAGAATAGTTAGTACATCAGATAAAATGCCTTGCAATACTTGTTCCAGCTCTTGAAACTTTGAGTTTAAATCCTGCCAAAGTCAACTTTGCTTTTCACCCTTCCAGGGTTGATAAGATAAAGTACCAGTCAAGTACTAGTCATGGTTTTTGACAAAGTTTTCTGGCTGGATGCCCTTACTATCACCAACTACTTTACAGGGTGGACTGGGTACATTATTTGTGCCTCCAACATTAAATAGGTTGTCTGACTATCTGTTTTTATTCAGTGACTGTTCTCTTAGTTGAGTTGTCTCACTATAGCTCACAGTGCCTCCCCTCTGCCTTGTGCAGCCTTATTTTATTCAAAGTAACTGCTCTCCTAGATAATCCAATATTGTAAATTATTTATGTTTGTTTTAATCAGATTTATAGCCTATATGTTTTATTCTTAATGTTTACCTTTGACACCATATTTCATCATAAAACAAAATGCTCACAAACTCAGTTTCATTCAAGTCTAACCTCTAAATATAACCCTAACCCATTACACTAAATTTTATCTCTAAACTCAAACCTTTAACCTTAAATACTACTAATCTCTAACTCTAAAATGTCATAGGCACGTTTGTATTTTAGGAGAATCGAATTCTGTTAAAGCAGTTGTTTCCGTTCTAGTATGTGACATTATCTACATATTATCTACATATAGAGTAAGTAATGACATAACAAACATACCATACATACCCAATAATTTGCATAAGTTAGTGCATGCTGCAAATTTCAAGCCTAGAGCAAGTTATGGTAGGTATGTTACATAAGTTTTATCACACATTATTTCTTTAATAAAGCATTGTGACATATTTGAGTTTTTATTTATATGATAAATATAATTTACAAAAGAAATAAATCAATAAAAATTATAGAAGTAAGAAAGGAGAGAAGACATGTATACTCAATTATACATTACAACAAGAAATGCTGGTGTTTCCCTATCAAAATTTTCTGGACAAGCCAAGACTCTTATGGCATTGCATGACTATGACACTGAAATAGCCAAGGACGTTCATGAGTATCACCTGATATTTCAATGAAGCATGAAGCAAGTTGCCAATAATGACAAAAACCTTGTTGTCAGTGACCCAACTTCTCTGAATGTCTCAGGTTGAAAAATGTAGTTTACCAATAAATCACAGTATTTCAGAAGTTTACTCTGTGTACAGATAGTGACACCCCTCCTGTTCTCTCTGCCGCAGTATCCAGGGTGTGAGAAGGAAGTGAGAGTGGCTATACAGTGTATTAGTTTAACCTTTTAGTATTCAAACTGGCCTTATCCGACCAGAATTCTTTCACCTCTCTCTGTTCAAATGGGCTGTAACCAGCCACTCATACTGATGTTAAGGTATTGTTCTCAATATAAATAATATCGAAATCTCATAGATTCAATATTATATGAGATAATTATGTGAGGTAAAGTGTTTACTGTGAAAATATAATAGTATATATAGAGTAGTGTAAATGCTAAAGGGTTAAATTTGACATCTGATTTTCTATTGCAGGCCAGAAAGTAACCACACAAGCATTTGAGTTTCTAGACAATTATTTATCTGATGATGACACAGACAAACAGAAGGAATATAATAGTGAGTTCTTTTTCATATATCACTTTCTCCCCAGTAACATGGCTAGGGAGCAGCAATGTGCCCTTTGTGATACTTTTATGGTAACGGTACTTTTGTGTCTATTGTAAAAACCTTTATAAGTTGTATTTTTTTAGGGTGAAAAGTAAAGTTGCCCTTTATGGGATTTAAATTCAGAACTTAAAAAGGAGAGTCTACCATTACAACATCTTCAAATACGTGATGAGGGAGGTCACATTTTGCTCATATACTCCATATTTTGGCATGATTTCTACAACTGGATTCCCTTCCTAATACCAAGCTAGCCTTTCCTAACCTTAAATATATATAGTATTTTTACCATCTCTCATTCTAAAAAAACAAATATCTTATTTTATTGCAGGTGAAAAGGTAACCTCACAAGCCTTTGAATTTCTAGACAGTTACTTAACCGATGATGACACAGACAAGCAGAAGGATTATACGGGTGAGTTATTTTTAATATATCATTGTTTTTTCAGTTCATAAGGTTTAGAATAGGTACACCTTATCCATGCAGGTTTTAAGAGGCAACTGAAAGTGTGTCTAGTTGTAAAACATTGCTTCAAAAAAAGGCCCCACTGTGAATATGAAGCTTGTCATGGGGCCTACAAGGCTAACCTTTGCTTTAATAGGGAAGGTAACCTTAAACCTCTCATGGCCATATTTCTAATGAAATACAGTCTATTTCAATTAAATAATGAAAAATTTGAGGTTTTTACTAAAATTGTTGATTATTTCATTACTAAGAAAATTACTTAGCATGTTTCTTGTATAAAATTATATTGGAAGATTTAAATTTAAATAGGAATCCTTTAAAATGAGTGGTTTCATTTCATAGAACCAGAGCCAGTTTTGGTCAGGTTAGAATGAAAAATTTTTTAAAAACTTGTTTGTTGTATAGTTTTTACAGTTTATCAATTTAATTTGTAATAAAGTTCCTCAATTTCCATATATAAGTATACATCCTGATGGTTTGAACAAAGGCCATTTTTTTCTTCTACCTCATCTCAGAATCCCAATGTTGGTGAGTGTGCGCGTGCGTGCGTGCGTGCGTCTCTCTCTGTATAGATAAGTATGTCAAGAAAGAAGTTATCTGAGAGAGAGTTGTTTCTTGATATCAACATATAATAATTTGTAATAATAATTTTGGTTGTGATTGAGTATCGTATCCATGAAAGGATTGATGAGTTTAACTTTAGGATTGATTATTGATTAATTCATCATCATCATTTATGTCCACTTTCCATGCTGGTGTAGGTTGGACATGTCGTCACAGTCTATAACCAGACAGGTCAGAACGACCTCAGCCTGCTCATACATACCATATTTGGTGTGGTTTCTATGGCTTGATGTCCTTCCTGATGTCAACTACCTTACAGAGTATACCAGATGCAGTTTTTTTGGGGGGTAGGGGCATCAGTACTACCATTTTACAGGGTGTACTGGGTGCATTTTATTATAACACCATCACTAGAGAGGTTGTCACATGTTTGACCAAACTGAAAGGTCCTCTCAAACTTTACACTATCTCCATTTGATTGCCAAGCACTGTAGACTCTGGTCTCTCATCACATTTACCTGTAGTGTCACAACACTTGTACTGGTGTATGGGTGTTTTGTATTATGACATATCTCCAGTCAGCTCAATTCTCTGTTATCTTCTTCATGGTGACACAGAGCCACCAGCCAGCACCTCTTTCTCTTCTTCACACATCCTAAATGGTGTGATGGAGATGGGTTACGACTTCCATATCATTATCATCATCATTTAACCTCTATTTTCCATGTTTGCATGGTTAGAAAGCTGCCGTGTGCTGAGGCCAGACCAGTCAGGTGACTAGCTCCTGCCAGCATATTTTGTTTTGGCTTTCTTAATGCCAAGCACTTTACAATATGTACTGGGAACATCGTCTCTATGGCTGGATACCCTTTCTAATGTCAAACACTTTACAACATATATTGGAAGCATATAATCATGGTAAAACTACTGTAATTTGTTGATAATTACTTGAGAGATTTGAGGGGCCTGGACCACTGACAATTAAGTTTTTGTCATTGTTGACAGCTTATCTTCCTGAAATATCAGGCGATGCTTGTGAAAGTGTTTAGCTGTTCTAGCACCTCGCACCTCAACGTTACTATCTTCTGTGGCCATGCCATGAATATTTTAGTTTGTTTCAAAAGTTTTCAGAGAGCAACACCAGCATTTCATGCTGTAGTGTGTATGGCTTTTATTTTTTCTTTCTGATTTATTTTTGTTCTTATTGTCCATTGTAATAATATATATATATATATATAATGTAGGGGGTGAGTTTTATTGTAGTACAATAAAGCAATGCAGATATCGGATAAGAAGCACTCTACAGTTTGTAGGACTGGAGTATACATAATATAAGATCAAAATGTTGATTTAAAACTGCACTATCCACAAGTGTTTTTTAGCCTTCATATCATGTTCTCCTGTTTTATCTGATGAAAACACAAATATTATTGCATGATGATGTTTGTTTTTGAAATACGCATAATAAAATACATGGAACTCCTTTAACCATCTTTTGATCTTATATTATATATATATATATATATATATATATATATAAAAGGTAAACAGAAATAATAACACAATCGGTACAGTATATGGAAGGGATATATTAGGTTAACGCTTGATATAGCAGGAAGAGGGTCTTAACATTTCGGATGCTAGTCCTTCATCAGAAGATAGATTGAGGGGACGGGCGGGATGGAATTGTAAAAAATGTCTTATATATATATCACAATTATAATTACAACATTTTCATTGCTAAAGCAAAGGTTAATTTTACAAACCCCGTGATAGCTTCTCCATTTTGCCCTAGCATCTGTATCCCTCCTCACCAAAACCCTGGCTTTCATTTCCTACTCAGTCGTCTTAAGCCATGTCTTTCTTGGGCTTCCCTTTCCCCACCTTCATCCACATTCATTTCCATTATTCTTCTCACCCAGTCACTTTCAGCTTTCTTCAACATATAACCCAACCATCTTGTTCCATCTCTCTTCACAACATTCATCACTGGCTTTATTCATGTCATCCTTTGTAATTCATTATAATTATTTGAACTTTTTCTAAAATGCTGTTCTTTTCTTTCTTAAAAAAAACAGATGAATCCTTAAGATAATATTGCCAGCTACTAAAACAATCAGCTTCCTTCTTGATATGGTATCAAACCAAAGTCCAGGAATCTGGCTGAGTTACCCATAGCCATTCGAACCTCTCTTGTTACACTTCAATGCAGAATGTGATCGTTGGATTCTTTTTTATTTTTCTATCTGCTTTCCCCAACATTGAATGCAGCATAAAGATTACAATTTCACAAGCTGGTTTGATGGTCTCATCTGATCATTTCATTGGTTAATCCATTTGACCAATCATATAACAGGAAAATATCATTACACATCACATATTAAAATGAAATTTGAAACATTTTTTCATTACAATCAAATATCACTATACTGTATATAACGTATGATTTATCAAAAAAATTCTTAAAATATATACATGTATATGTGTGTGTGTGTGTGTGTATATATATATATATATATACATATATATATAAACACACGTGTGTATGCGAGTGTGCGTGACATTAAATATTATTTTTACATTGCAAACATGTCACGATGCTGTATATAAGGTATGATTTATTTTAAAAAAAGTCTTTATATGAATATGTGTGGTGTTTAATATGATTACATCACAGACATGTCACTGCTGTATATAAAATATGATTTATAAAAAAAAAAATTATATATATATATATACAATACACACACAGATATGTACATGTGTGTTTATATATATATGAGTGCATGTATCGTTGCTTTAACTGCAATCTACAAACTGTCTTACTGAACTTAGAGAAACCTTCATTTATAATATGTTGGTATACTTGTCTCTGGAATCAAACTAAACAAATCAAACTCTACAACTCTCAATGAATATTTTTCTGTCTGGAGAAAAATTATATTCTTGGTAAAATACTTTTTTTAAATTTGAACAATTTCAAATCTTCAACTCTTTGGAAGCATAATTTTGTTATTTTTATTATTATTTTTTTGTTTTTTTTTTTGCTAATGATTTTGAGGTATAGAGAAAAAATAAAATATATATTTATATTAACATTTACTAAATGTATCCATAATATTCCATTGGGTTGTTGAAAATAACTGGGACAATGCATGATAATGTATATTAACCCTTTCATTACCATATTTCTTATGAAATAATTTCTATGATTTTCAAACCATTTTGAAAATAATCAAAAATTTGATTACATAACTTTTTCATGATTAAGCTGGTGTTTGGAACATAACTTGAAGGTTCTTATCATGAAATTATGCTGGAAAATTTTGTGTTGTAAGACCAGGGCTGGTTTTGGGCAGTTCGGTATTAAAAAGGTTAAATATATATTTGTAAACAGAACTAGCTTTATATGAATGAATTACTGGCAAGGTTTGCAGTGAATGGCTGTTGATGGTGTAAACTGCTGCAGAAAGGCTTCTTAGTCATGAATTCCATATTCATATGTATCAAAAGCTCCACCTATACCGTTTCTTTCCTTTAACTTTTTCATGACTGTATTTCTAATAAAATACTCTCTTAGTTAATTAATGAAAAATTTTGAAGAATTTACTAAAATTATTCATTATGTTGTTACTAAGGTAGTAACTTAACATATGGTTTTTATGTAAAATTGTTTGAATATTTAAATTTAAGTAGAAACCCTTTAAAATGGGTGGATTCATTTCATAGAACCAGTGCCGGTTTTTGGACAGGTTGGTATCAAAATGGTTGCTATAAAGGAAAATATAGATTTGTTATCAGGTTCTGTCTATAAGAAGAGTGGGCCAACTGGTACATCAGTCATAAAATCAAGGAGAAGTTGTGAATATATATCTTCCTGTTCCTCTCAAAAGAAACTTCTCAGCTCCCTTCAATTTTGAGAAACGCAATCCTATCTTTCAGGGAAATCCAAAAGCTCTTTTGTTCTACCTTTCAAAATTTCTCTGAGACTTTGTTTGTTCCGTATATGTTAAGTTACTGTCTTAGTCTTAATTTTAGTAGAGAACTCAAAATTCTTCATTAACTAATTGAAAAAGTGTATTTCATTAGAAATATGGTCATGAAAGTTTTAATTAGGTTAAAACATATGTATTAAGTTGTTTCCCACATTATTTTAGGTCCTACCATTTATTGTTATCCTTTTTTGTTACCATATTGCTAATGAAAGGCACTACCTAATGATTTTGAAAATAAAGAATTTTGAGGGATTTGGTTATATAACTAATTTTCTTGGTTTTACGGTGGTGCCTGGAACATAGAGATTCTTACATAAAATTATGATGGAAGGTTTTTTATATAATTATAAAACTTTATAAAATAAACAACTATGTATCATAGAAACAGGGGAAGTTTCTGGTGGTTTGGTATCAAAGGGGCTAAAGAAATCAAATAAAGAGTCCAGGGCTTCCATATTCTTCATTGTATTGCGGATATATATATATAATGATATATATATATATAGTTAAAGAATGAAGAGTAACATGGTTGGCTGTACAATAAGGGCTTATATATACACATATATATATATACATATAATGATATATATGTATGTATAAAAATTACATCAGACTCGATTCAGTGAAGTATATCAACAAACAAAACTGCTGTTACTTGTTTCTGTATCTTGTACTCGAATGACTGCCAAATATATCAGTATTTTGAGTGAAAGACTGCTCAGTATCATATCAATTAATGTAGTTGAAAGGAATTATGATTATTACTTTCAAACGTAGAGAGTACAGTTAAATATATTCACTTGCTCTTGAAATTTCAAACTAACTGTTACCATGTGAAGCTGTGTATGGTGTCATTTATTTCAGTTCAATGAGGGCGCTAAAATTGCTCAAACATTTTTGTAACTCAATATTTTCATAAAATGTCTGTATGACAAATGACAACAAAGTTTGTTTCAGAGTTGTTTTTGCATGTAATTTGTATTGTTTCCAAGCCATCTTACACATTCATTATCATCATCATACATTTGTTTTCCATACTGGCATGGGTTGTATAGGTTGTCATGGTCTGAGAGTAGATGTGTCAGGGGACATCTTTTTCATATGTTCAATTTCTGGCATGGTTTCTTATGACTGGATACACTTCCTAATACCAACCACTGAATATAATGTACTGGGTGTATTTTCTCGTGACATCAGCACTATCATTTAACAGTGTACTGGGTGTATTTTGTGGCATCAGAATGTTGTTTTAAATTCTGTATCCTTGATTTCAATACATGATGATGGTTGGGTGAAAAGTGCCAGGAGTTCCAAGTGGTAATAAGCCATGGAGGAAGACCAAGTAAAATGTAAGCAGAGGTGGAAGAAAAGTTGACTTCATGAAAAAGAGAAAATCATGAAAAATATAGGGCCAGGGGCAAGAGATAGATAGAAGAAAGTATATGATGGTAGAAACAGTGTGATAAAGGAGGGGATAATAGAAGTGCCAGTGGTAGACAGCTAGATGTGCGTTGTTGGCAAAGTGATTGAATACAAAAACAGCATGAATGGTGTGATGCAGTGTAAAGAAAGAATGAAGGAAATAAAGTGAGCATGCTCCATACGTTTGTGTATATGAACAATGCATGAAAAATATGCTGAGATAAAAGCTGGAAATAAGAGAAATTAGATGTAGTATACAAGAGAAAATATTATGCTGGTACAGACATGTAATGTGTATAGAGGTTGTCAGATGTGTAGCGACGTGGTTAGTCAGTCTAGTCACTACTTCTGATCAGATCCGAGAATAGCCCTTAGAAGGACTGTTATCGCATACGGTCTGATCAGATCTGAAGATAGCCCTTAAAAGGACTGTTGTCGCATATAGCCCTTAAAAGAACTGTTGAGGATGGACAGACGAAAGCACAAGTTGAAAGGACGAAGCAAGGCGAGATGTAAATTCGATCAGCTATTTATTTTCACATGAAGCGACGATACGAGGTATAAGACGTGTGTGAGTGACAAAGCGTGGCAGAGGCGAGGAACAACGATGCGCTAACTGACTCTGCCAAATGTCGACTGCTGAAGTGTTCGGAACCACTCTATTTATACAGAAACAATCGTTTGATGTTTAGCCGATGTGTAGGCGTTTATTCTGGTAGGTTTTAAGGGTTCTTTTGTTTCACGTTGAAGTAGCTAGCTAACAGGTAGATCACGCTGTATATTTCACAGATGTTATTTCCGGTGGCTGTACATTAGCCCCCTGCCAGATCTTTTGTACAACAAAAGAGCGAAATATCGTATAGTAATGGGCCAGTGGTGCATTTGTCATGACAATAGCCCCAGGAGTGTCCAGCGCATTGTGAAATTTTGTGATCATCGAGTACAGGACAGAGTCGATGTAAAGATGATATGGCAAGATGTGTGTGTCAGGAAGAGAAAAAAGAAATAAACTATAAAATGATTTTGACCAGATTTATGCAGGCGTGATGAATGAGCCTGTTGTAATTTGGGTTGAGCTGACTGTGAATTGCGTGACAAAAAGTCTAACTGGGCAGTGAAGATAACCTTAATGCGTGAACTGAATGGCCGTAAGCATGCTGCCTAAAAGTAACAGTTTGCTCCACAGCATATGACTTGAGCGAATGCATGTGGTAAAAAAAATAGTGAGGCATTCTCGAGCTATTGAGTGACTGTACGTGAAAAAAGAAGGCCAGTGTTTTGAGGCTGCGATTTGTGAAATGCGTGATCAAAGAGAAAACAGTTTGTAGTGTAAGAGTTAGAGGGACACAAATATCTATTGCTCAGTGTATGAACTAAAAGGTGAAACAAACGTAGAATTGTAGTGTGCATGAAAAACAGAATATGTACACGCCTTGTATGTATATAAAAATTATGGCAATTACACAATCAACGTTACAGAACAAGAAAAATATAAATTTTTGCAAAACAAGAGAGTGAAAAAAAAAAAATGTTATACACAATGATATACACAATGTTTGTTCTTAAATAGTGTTTGTATTAAATAATGTTCATTATAAATAATGTTCTTCGTGACATGAGCACATGGTCACTAAAAATTGCAATTGTTCAAGCAGAAAGTTCATTGTATTTGAAACTGGAAAGAGTAAACACAAGAAATATGGAAATGTTTTGCACGAAGAATGATTAAGAAACTCACTTGAGGTTAACGGTAATTCACATATTGTGCCAACTTGGCGGGCCAATGGACGCGTCGTCCGCTTCTCGTGACTGGAGATGAAACAGGTGGCTCGCTGGGACAGCAATCTGTTGGAGTTTCTGGTGTAGAGACTGTAACAGTATCCATGATGCCTTTTTTTAATCTGTCCACGCTGACAGAATTCTGTTTACCATCTAGATGGAGAATAAAATATTTCGGATATTTTTTTAGAACACGATAAGGGCCAGAATATGGAGGTCGAAGATGAGCTGAGATGGTGTCATTTCGAACGAAAATGTGTGTCCAATCTGTAATGTCTGAAGGTACGTGTGTGGCCGTGTTCTGTTGACGGGTGCTTGCAGGAGCAAGGTGAGACATATATTGTCGAAGACGGTGTACGTATGATCCTGGGTCTGGAACATCCTGAGGAGAGATGGGAGCAACCATCTGACCAGGTAGAACCAGGGTGGTGCCGTACACTAATTCTGCAGGTGTGTGTCCGAATTCCTCTTTAACGGTCGATCGAATGCCCAGAAGGATGAGTGGTAGGTATTTAAACCAGAGGGTCTTGTCTGGATATGCTTTTATTGCAGCTTTCAATTGACGATGGAATCTTTCCACGAGACCATTAGCTTGCGGGTGATAAGTTGTCGTGCGGATGTGTTTACATCCTAACAGGCGAGTCAGTTTCCTCTGTCCATTGTTATCTTCGCTGGGGCGCCATAACGTGATACCCAGTGTAAAACCAAAGTTTTAGCGACTGTTTCCGCTGAGGTATCATTTATGGGAAAAGCCTCAGGCCAACGAGAAAATCGATCGATGCAGGTGAGCAAGTGTGTGTAGTTCTGTGATGGTGGTAGAGGTCCGACGATGTCGATATGCACATGATGAAAACGTGCATCAGGTTGCGCGAATGTGCCGAGTGGAGTTTTGATGTGTCTGTGGACTTTGGCTTTCTGGCAGGCAATGCAGCTCCTGGACCAGTCGCGCACGTCCTTGTTAATGTTAGTCCACACAAAACGAGCAGAGATGAGTTTCTGTGTAGCCCGGATACCCGAGTGAGACAAGCAGTGTAAAGCAGAAAAAACTTGTCGACGATGCATCTGTGGTACGTACGGTCGTTCATGACCGGTAGAAAAGTCGCACCAAATTTGTCCCGGAGAAGAAGGAATGGGAACTTGCTGAAACTTGAGGGATGGCGAATCTCGGAGCTTGATAAACTCTTCGTCAGTCTCTTGGTCAGCTGCGATCTGTTGAAGGTCGATGCCTGAATGCACATGTATTGTGTTCAGCTGGATTCGGGACAAGGCATCGGCTGCTATGTTGTCTGATCCCTTGATATGCCGAATATCAGTTGAATATTGGGAGACAAAATCCAGGTGTCGGAGTTCTCTCGGTGAATGTCGATCAGGTTTGGTACGGAACGCATAAACTAATGGTTTATGGTCCGTGTAGATCACGAAATCTGATCCTTCGAGCATGTGCCGAAAATGCTTAACCGAAAGATAGGTTGCCAAGAGTTTGCGGCCAAAGTACTGTATTTCGTTTCTGCCGGTTGCAACCGCTTAGAAAAGAAGGATAAGGGTTGCCACACGCCGTCGACATGTTGTTGTAGAACGCCTCCAACCCCCGTGTCTGATGCGTCCACTAGCAGTGAAAGAGGAGCACCAGACCTGGGGAAAACGAGCATGGAAGCGTTTGCCAACATTTCCTTCAGGCGGTTAAAAGATGTTAATTCTTCCTCGTTTAGAGTGATCTCTTCGTTTTTGCGAGTCCGGTTACGAAGAGGGTCCGTGAGGAGTCTGGCTGCGTCGGAACAATGAGGGATAAAACGCCTATAAAAATTCACCAGACCGAGGAATTCACGCAGTTTCTGAAGTGATGTAGGTGCGGGAAAACTGCGGATAACTTCTACTTTCTCGGGAAGTGGACGAATGCCATCTTTATCGATGATGTGCCCGAGAAAGGACAGTGAAGGAACGCCGAGAAGGCACTTGCTGGGGTTGATGATGATACCGTACTCAGCCAAACGTCGGAAAAGGAGATCTAAGTGCTTCTGGTGTTCATGCTCGGAAGTACTTGCTACCAGCACGTCGTCAATATACGCGTATACGAAGGGTAGATCGCGTAACACGGTGTCAATAAACCGCTGAAAAGTTTGTGCAGCGTTGCGCAGACCGAACGGCATTCGCAGGAATTCGAATAAACCGAACGGTGTTGTGATTGCGGTCTTCAGAATGTCTGCAGGCTCCATGGGTATCTGGTTATATGCACGCACCAAATCTACTTTGGAAAAGATGCGTGTGCCTTGCAGAGAGGCAGAAAAGTCGTGTAGGTGAGGTACAGGGTAATTATTGGGTACTGTAGAATTGTTAAGTGCACGATAATCCCCACATGGTCGCCAATCATTCTCGTTTTTTTTTGGAACAAGGTGTAGGAGTGCAGACCAGTTGCTGGAGGATGGGCGAATGATTCCGAGGTTCAGCATGTGTTGGAACTCCTGCTTGGCGATTCTCAATCGGTCTGGAGGCAGTCTCCTTGGTCGGGCAGCTGTGGGTGGTCCCTTTGTCTCGATGTGGTGCGTGACACTATGCTTAATAGGACCATCCTTAAATACCGGGCGAGTGATGTCTGGGTATTTCTGGAGAATGCCGTTGTACCGCGAAGGCTCTGACGGGCAAATTACAGGGCTCATTGTGGATTGCGTCGTAAATATACCTCTCACAGTGAGGTTTGTGGTGGTGTCAATAAGCCTCAGGTTCTTCATATCCACCAGAAGGTTGAAGTGGTGGAGAAAATCGGCTCCTAGGATCGGGGTCGGCAGGTCTGCCACGACGAACACCCATTGAAAACGCCGCCTCAGGCCTAAATTGAGGGTCAGGGATTTTTCCCCGAAAGTGGGAATTGACGATCAGTTCACTGCCTGCAGAAAGGACAGGGTTGGGTGTCTTTTGCCCGAGATTAGTGAAACAGGAATAACACTAACCTGGGCTCCTGTATCCACAAGGTAACGGATGCCTGTCGCCTGGTCGTTAATAAAAAATAGACAACTTTTCTTTTCAGTACCAGGGGTGAACGTCGTCGCCAGGCCCTGGGTGGCATTCCGGAAAGAGCACGGGGCTTTGCACTTAGATGCCTGTGCGCCGAAATTTGTGTGATACCAGCAGAGGTTGCCAGGCACACGATTTTGACTGGGACTACTGAATCTTCGACTGTGAAAAGGCCTGGATCGATTGTTACTGCGTCGCCGATGTGTTTGAAAGGTCAGGTTCTCTACTTGATTTGAGAGGGCTTTAATTTGACCAGCCCGCTCTCTGATCATAGCCCGCAGTTCTGAAATCTCGGCTTCTGTCGTTTGTGACATGTCCATGTTGGTATTTTCTTAGGTGCTGTCTGGTTGCGCGTTCGACTCACGTTCGGGTCACCAATTGTAGCGACGTGGTTAGTCAGTCTAGTCACTACTTCTGATCAGATCCGAGAATAGCCCTTAGAAGGACTGTTATCGCATACGGTCTGATCAGATCTGAAGATAGCCCTTAAAAGGACTGTTGTCGCATATAGCCCTTAAAAGAACTGTTGAGGATGGACAGACGAAAGCACAAGTTGAAAGGACGAAGCAAGGCGAGATGTAAATTCGATCAGCTATTTATTTTCACATGAAGCGACGATACGAGGTATAAGACGTGTGTGAGTGACAAAGCGTGGCAGAGGCGAGGAACAACGATACGCTAGCTGACTCTGCCAAAAGTCAACTCACGAAGTGTTTGGAACCACTCTATTTATACAGAAACAATCGTTTGATGTTTAGCCGCTGTGTAGGCGTTTATTCTGGTAGGTTTTAAGGGTTCTTTTGTTTCACGTTGAAGTAGCTAGCTAACAGGTAGATGGCGCTGTATATTTCACAGATGTTATTTCTGGTGGCTGTACAGATGTATAAACAAGTGCCTAGCAGTCTGTGGAAGAGGGAGACCTAGAATGTAGGACAAAGTGGTGAAAATGTATCTCAATAGGTTAAACCTCATGAAGAAGATGTCAAAGGATCATGACAAGTGGTGACACACCATGGTAGAAAAGACATGCACACTCTTGCAAGCGTAGTAAAATAGACATACACATGGTAGCAGTGATGGAAGTTGTAATGTATATTTGGGCCATTATACTCATGCTATGTTTGTACATATAACTAAACTCCTAGCTTTACCAATTCATACTTGCTTCCGATTCTGGGTGTTAGAATTTCACTCTTTATTAATCATTTACAAAAACAAATGCTATAATTTGCATTTTCTCTCAAGTCCATAGCCATCATCACTCTTAAATTATATATTTAATTACAGAGGCGTCATCATTTAATATCCATTTTCCCTGCTAGCAAGGGTTGGGTGGGTCATCACAGACTACATCAACACTCACTCAGAATCATTAACCTCACAGGCAGACCAGGGGCCACAACATCCTTACGTATATTCCTGTACCTGACAGAATGCACCAGGTTTTATCATGGCACCTGCACTTGTGAGGTTGTCATATTTTTGACACAACTAAAGAGTTGCTTGACTCTTTGTTTGGCAATTTTTCTACAGCTGGATTCCCTTCCTATCACCAACCACTTTACAGAGTATACTGGGTGAATGTTATGTTACCAAGAATAGAGAAGTTGTCACGCCCTTGGCACAACTAAAGAGTCTTCTCAGCAGTATTTGGAACAACTACGTGAGTATCAACACAGCACATGTTAAAAATAAATAAAATATAAGAAGTCATATCCATATGTTGCTAAATAAGATACTATGAGGGTCTTTTCAGCATTTGGATGGGACCAACTGGTTTCGTTATTACTCAACAACTCATCAGAATCTGCTTGCCTCTCCTTCAGGAATCAAGAAAAACTGTTCACACTACCAATACTAATATATACATGTATTTTATTAATTCACATCTATGTCTTCACAACTTTGCTCCCATATCAAATATAATGCCCCCTGCCCCCTTTTTTATATCAAATTCTTCACATGATATATGAGTAAATACATGGTGTATATGATAAAAGTCAATTTAATAATGAATCACAAAATGACTTTTTTAGTTTAACAGATAAAATACAGCTTTTACCCCAGCTGTTACACACAGATTTCTTCTTAATTAAATGCAATACAGAAACAGGATAATGTTTCCCAGGGTATTGAGTGGTAGTACTGAAAAACTACAGCCATCACTCACAATCAAGTAGGACTTGGTAGTATGTACTATGCTTTCACTAAGGATTTTAAGTGCCTATGCAGTCACAGGCAGACACAAACACCCACTTGATCCAGCAGAACATCCAGGATGTGGCAATTGAAAGGGGAGAAGACTGTACCAGCATTGGGGTAATTCTTTCTTTATTAACCCTCATAACATGAAAAACAATATAAGCCTCAGCAGGTTTAGAGCTCAGAACATAGAGATCCAAGACAAATATTTAACACTATAACAACTATTAAATCAACCACCTTTCTAGAAGGTTAGTTATTAAAATGTCAATCATTTTGAGAAGGAGACAAGGGGTTCATGAAGAGTTTTCAACTCTTCAGGATCAATGAAACTGGTTTGTTCAATTCCTATCGCAAATTACCCAACAGGTCCTTGTGGGGCCTACACAAACTATCCAACAGATCTTTGCAGTGAGACTAGATATATACATACATAAGGTTCTTCTTCCTTCCCACTATTCATGAGAGGATCGTTGGGGCAGAGTCCTGAGATAAACCTTCCAGGAGCAGCCATCTCCAAATAATCTGGCTGGATCCCCAAGCATGACCAACCGAGCTTATGAATGTTATCCAACGTATCTTGCTCATAGTCTAACTCTGGGTCTCCTGCCAGTTGACATTGTCCATAAAATCTGTCCTATAACAGGGCTCCATATAGTTATTTAAGAATTTGAAATAATTCATTTGTTGACACCATAAATGTGTTACATAAATGTAGCATATAAGAAAGAAGAAAGTATGATTGTTAAAAGGTATTTAATGCAGGACAACAATAGATTTATTATAGACAAATCTCCCATAATGAAAAACTGAAATATATTTCAAGCATGGAATATGTAATCTGTTCTTAAATTTTCACATTCATGATGGTTGTTTTAATAGCATGTGATATATTAATTTCTACTTTAGGTACAAGGCCAGCAAATTTTGGAGAAGGGCAAAGTTGATTAAATCAACTCCAGTACTTGACTGGTATTTTATTTTATCAACCTGGTATCAAGTGGTATTTTATCTGACACTCTACCAAGTCTGTCAATCTACCACCCTTCATACTATGATATCAATAACATTAAAAATGTTATTTTTGTATCAAAATAACATTATAAATTAGAGATGAGACCTTTTTTAGAATCAACAGTTCAAATATATCTAAAAATAGGTTCAAATTCTAAGGGTCAAAAATATAAGATGCTACCAGGATCCTTACTTCAACTCATGAGTTGATACATGAGCATATAAAGGGAAACGCTATATCACCAAAAATTGAGGTGATAGAGGAAAACTGGTGGAATCAGCACTCCAAATGTAGGACAACAAAAGAGGGGCAATGTTATCAAAGCCTTATGGTTTGCTAGGATGAAGAGGTTTAAATAAATTACAACATGATCAATACATTTTTAATTTAAATTTCACCAAGGTTAACTTTTTTCCCCCTTTTTCTGAGGTTGGTAAAATAAAATACCTGTCAATTATTTGGTTGATACAATCAACATAGATGGGCTCACCATGTCTCTCATTTCAGAGACAATAGGTGGACTATTACAGTGACAGAGTGGACACCAAGGCAGTAGAGAAGAACCAGAGTGGCCAAAGACCAGATGACACAATGATCTGACCTGATACCTCTGACCCACATGGCCTAATATGGCCAAAAATAGGAAGTGATGGAGGTCAATCAAAGAGAGGTTCCTCCAACAGAAATGAGAAGGCTCTGGGTTTTCACTTTGAATCAACTAAACCCTCCCCCAAAATGTAGTGTGTTGTGGTAGTGTTAGATATGGATAGTAGAACAGTAAGGGCAGTAATTGGAAAAACCAGATGAATGAATAAAATGGCAGCAGTCACCAACGTTTCGGACATCACAGACCACTAAATTCATAATTTTAAATCCCACAGACCACTAATATGAAGTTTTTTAAAAAGATAAATGCATTTGTAAAATAATGATCAGAGAATTTCTATTTTATCAAACAATACTGAAGTGTACGTGTGTCATATTGTCGATAGATGATACATATTGTAAAATTCTTTCATGGATGTTAGTTCTTTACTGAGGAAAAACGTAGAAATTATTATCATTAATATTATTATTATTATGTGAAAATGGAAGAACATAAAAAGAATGATAACAATATTCATGACACTGATGATGATGGTGGAGAAAGAAGAAATGTGAAGGTAAATGAGAAAGGAAAAAGACAATGAGAAGGCAGTGTCATTGGTAACATCTAATACCTTTCCTCCTCCTCCCCCTCCTCATCACTATCATCATCATTTTACATCTGCTTTCCATGCTGGCATGTGTTAGACAGGTTGGCATGATCTCATTTATTTATTACATATTTAGTCGGGTTTCTATGACTGGATGCTCTTCTTAATGCTAACCACCTTACATAATGGACAGGGTGCATTTTATCATGACATCAGCACTACCACTTACAGACTGTACTAGATGCATTTTATTGTGGTATTAACACTAAAACTTTACAGGGTCTTTGAGAAATTAAATTAAATGTTTGCCAAAGAATCTTTGGAAAGAAAAAGAAAGTACATGAGTGTCTGAGATAGAGAGTGGGACAGATAGCAAGTGAAATAAAGAGAGAGAGATGATGAGAGTGATTGAACTAGTGAAAGAGAGAGAGACAGAATGGTTAAAAGCCCAATCAACTAGTTATGTATGTGTGTGGAAGGAGAGGGATGGTGGAAAGAAATAACAAAGAAAAAATAAATTAAATATTTCAATGGTACTACAACCATCACTCACAATCAAGTATGATTTGGTAGTATGCACCATGTTTTCACTAAGGATTTTAAGTGCCTATGTTGTCATGAGCAGATAGACATCATTTCAACCCTCCCTCTTTTGATCTAGTGGAAGATCCACTATATAGCAGCTGATACGTTGTTTATTGGTCTATTTCAGGAATTTATTTCATTTGGTTATGAATGCAGTGACCCCCCCCCCCCCCCCAGCTCTGCTGCAGCATTTGGGATGTGTGTAGGAACAACACAAACGTCAATAGGGATGTCCTACATGTGACATGTACCTTTAGCCCAAGGACAAAGGGTAAGCTAATCAGGCCTCTTTCCATCGATCCTGGTTCCAGAATTGAATGGATATTGACTCTGAATAGGGCCCTTAGTATAATTAGTTTCAATGACATCAGAAGAATAAAAAGTAAAGTTGATTCCAACAAGAATTAATTGAATATTTATGTATCATAAATTGGTAACAATGAAAGTCAATGAAGCATGCTAATGATATGGATCTACTATTCAGCTGTCAAGCTGTTGTTTACTGTAGATGATTCTATATAGTAGGTGTTAGTATATTTTGTCAAAGGAGCAACCTACTCATATATCACGATAGTGCCCCTACAACTCCATCAAGAATTACAGTTCCATATATGAGAGACATATGAATTTGAGCATTCTGATATGAATACATCCTTAACATCTTGTGGCATGTTGCCTTTACCAGGCAGATTGAGAACAGCTTCTATTTGCTAAGACTGCCTATCCACAATGTATGTAGACATATATCAGTATACTATCCTTCATACTTTCACGGTTTCAGCTACACAATAGCTTGAATCGTTTCTTCCATCATATGGTTTAACTCTGTTTGATGTGTACATAGGCTGCCGAAATGGTTAAGAAGTTTACTTCATAATTATGATGTTCCAGTTTCAATTCCATTGTGTGGTTGATGGAAATTGTTTGGAAGTCACTCAGATGGACTGTAACTGTAATTCAAAGAGTCAGTTTTGTTACACACTGTGTTGTGCCAAATCTCCCCATGAATTACATAAAAAATATGTGTCTGTGGAATGCTCAGCCACTTCCATATTAATTTCATGAGCAGGCTGCCACTTTGATTGAACAACTGGAACACTTGTCATTGAAACTAACAAAGGTCTATTCCAGCCCTTTTCATACTAACCCACTTGAAACCACTCATGCTTCTATGATGCAAAACTGTTTGTTTTAATGTGTATATATTTATCTAAAAACATTTTAGATAGGGAGCCGAAGCCTGAAATTTGCTACCAATATAAGCAGGCAGGCCACATTGCTAACAATTGCAACCAGAGAAACAGTCAAATGGGAGTTACTGCACCAGTAGCTACTCCCAGGGGCAAGTAGAGGTGCTCTTGCAGTCACTGTCCATAGTGAAAGTTCTGGTGGAGGTGAAGCTGTCGTGAACCCTTCTGGACACAGACTGCACAATGACATTAGTGACCATGGAGGTGGTTAAAAAATGGAGTTAGATGAGTACTGTGAGGGCAGTCAATGGCAGGGAGATTAGAGGCAGAAGTGGCAGTGGGGTGGAGGTGGCAGTATGAGGAATAAAAATAAGGTTGCAGGCAATCGTGATTGACCATGTGATGGATGGAATTGCTGTGGTAATGGGCGTGGATGTGATTGACTGCTTAGGAGAGGTTACAGGTTACCTTGAGTGAGTATGGGGTAACGTTTGGTAGTGCGGGAACACTATGCGCCGTGAGTGTGCAACATGGGAACAGAGAGATCCATGAAGAAAAATGTGCTCTTCATACCATACGAGACAAGAATTTCAGGGCTGTGTTCAACAGTCAGTGGTGGATAGTTGAGTGGTACTAGAAAGGAAAGGCCCTGACATTAAAAAACAGAGGGAGTTGCTATCGGCATACCCTGAAAGGGGATGCTACAAGCGAGTTTGAGCAAAGAGGGATCGAGAGGGCGTATTAATCCCTTGAAAGGAGATAAAGAGCAGAGTGTTGCCATTAATGGCAGTAGTGCAACCAACGAAGAACACGGTCAGACTGATGCTTAAGTTTTGTGAAATGAATGAACACGTGTCACGTCACATAGGTGGCGAGGTCACAGATGTCTGCGGTGAAACATTGCAAAAGTGAGGACAAATGATGGGGGCCTCCATGATTGTCAACTTAAAGTTGGCATATTTGTAGCTAAACATACCTGAAAAACTGTGGAAGTATCAGCTGGTCAGACATACTGCCTGATCAGGCTGGGGTTTGGGTTGAAAAGATCATGGCGACAGTTCTCAAAGCCATTCTGGGGAAGGTGGACAAGGTGACGAGGGCTACCAATTCCTACATCGACGATATCTTGGTAGTTGAGACTGTGGTGTCGGCAACAGAGGTCTCAAACCATCTAGGATGGTTCGGGTTAACTACAAAACTGCCTCAAGCGATGAAAGGAGGAGCCACACTGGGACTCAAGCTGCAAAGAGACAAGATGGGCACACTGGTATTTCAGAGAAGAAAGGAAGTCCTAGAACTAGGCACTGACATAGACAGACAAGAACTTTTCTCAATGTGCGGGAAATTGCTGGCCCACTATCCAATCACGGGGTGACTCTGAACAGCATCCAGTTATGTCAAGAGACGAGTGGACGGAGTGAGCTGGGGAGACAGGGTAGGAGAGAGGATGGTGGCCATGATGCGGAAGATTGTAGAGAGGGTAAAGGCAGATGGGGTCGCTCTGGAAATAGGGGGTGTCAACGTCAAGGATGCAGCCTGGCTCTGGAAGAAGGAAGACTGAAAGCACATCAACATGGCTGAATTGAATGCTGTGCTGAGGGGAGTGAATCTTGCCCTGAGAGGGGGTTGTGTACCATAGAGATTCGTACTGGGATGGGTGAACTCAGTACTTACCAGTGACAGGAGGGTGTGAACAAGAGGGACGGCAGAAATGTTAATAAAGCACCAACTGGGAACTTTGGGAGAGCAGGCTACTGAGTTTGGCCTGAAGTTGAATGTGGTATTTGTACCCTCAGAGAAAAATAGGGCAGACATCCTAACCATGGAGAAGAAAGCCTGGCTGGAAGTGCTAGAGGATGTGGGAAAAGGTTAGCTGGTGACATCCCAGTTAAACACAACTGGAAGCGATTGGCAACATGGAGGGAGATGAATGAGGGCGGTGGATTGGCAGTATTGGTAGAGGGTCAGACATGCTTTCCAGCGTAGTTGCGTCCCTTTACGATCTGAGTTCAAATCCCGCCGAGGTTAACTTTGCCTTTCATCCTTACAGGGTCGATAAAATAAAGTAGCAGTAATGTACTGGGTAATTGCTGGTCTTGTGCCAAAAGTAGAAACAATTATGATAGCTACGTGAAAACTTATTGTTATGGACTTGATTAATACGAAACATCAATATAATAAAGATTCAACATATTAAATATATATATACATTATATTTCTAGCAAATTTAGGAATACAAAATAAACTCTTTATACAAACATATTAAAATCGAGTTAGTACTACGTAACTACAATTCAAAATAAATGTTCAACTCGAGATGACTAACTATAACTTCCGCTATCTCCTCACCACATGAAATTAATCTTCACATGTAAGTTTCGTTATCTTGTTTTAATATTTTTTTTTAATTATTTCTTCTTATTATCCGTTTACATACATGTACGGGGTGGTCACGTTAAACTCTGCCATGTCATTTTGTCACACCTATTTTTTACTACGTCGTCTGAAACATTTCTCACGTTTACCGGTCTTCTGCTGTTCGGTGTCTCATTACTAAGTCAATTAACTGAACATCAATTGGACATTGATTATTCTTATTGTTTGTTTCACGTATGTAGCACATTTTAGAATGTAAGTGAAGTTGTTTCTCCCCATTTTTCTCATAATACTTAATTATTTCTATGTTCACATTAATGAAGTACCGAATTTTGAGAGATTATGTTCATAAATAGATGGCTTTCATTTTAGGTACATAAAATTCAAGCATAAAAACATTTATTATAAAACATTACATAGAATAGTAATGGATAAAGGCCATAAATATATTTTTGTGAACACGACGCCAGGTTAACAGAACAGATTGGAAAATCAATGCATAGTTCCACATTTACTTTTCACGTTATTCCATGTTCTTACTATGGTGCTGTTTATGTTCAACGTTTGTTCATTGGGGTTTACAAAATGGTGTGATTAATGGAGTAATAATCTGGAATTGTTATAAACATGTAAGTCGACAATTAAAATGTGACTAATTGACAATACATGATCAAGGATGACCGGCAATAAACTTGCTACACTTTGATCTGGGATAAGCATGAAGATACATTTAAAGTTGTAGCGTTCCACCATCCTGGAATCCAGGGTTGTGTCGATAGCCCTAACTTAGATGCTTTTCCAATAAAGTTTTGAATGTGCAAAAAACTCCAATACCATCGTCTGTATAACATTGTGTATATTCATGTGTAACGGATTTTAACACTATTTTATCCAAATATATTTATCGTCAGTTAGCCTGTCATTAAATTTAATGTTTAACATTTGCACCTTTATATTTTTACAGTTGAATGGTAGGGTGGGTATTTAAGATTTCGTAAAGTGTTTCTAGTGAATTTAGTTCGACAGGTGTCTCTTACCAAAGGTGTCTAAATATGTTAAAAACATATGTACACGCTATTGGATATCCATACTTTTCTAAGTATAAATGTTTTTTTTTTTTTTTTTTTTTAATATTTCTATTGTTATCCTCACTGTATAACAATCTAGAAGAGGTGTTATTGTATTTAAGCGCCGTGGGAACATTCATTTAAATAAAAGGGACCCTTAGTAGTGAAAATGTTTGAAACAATTGACTTTGTCTGAGCTCCAGGTTTTTCATAACGCTATTAGTATTATTATACCCCCCCCCTCCATCGATTTCAGCGGGAAATAATTATTTTATATGCTACAAAGGACTTTTTTCCTGAAAAACGCAAGCGGGGACCCTCGGAATTTTCACCCCACCACCTTCTCACCAAAGAAGGTCCGAGGATCCCGTTTTCCGGGGAAAAAGTCCTTGCGGCATGTTCAGAGGTAAGATAAATTGGTAGCACACGAAAAAAGAAAAGAGCGGAAAATATAAAGAAAACTCCGAGGTATATTCGGAGGTAAGTTTAATTGATGTCACACGAAAAAAAAAAAAAGGAAAAATAATTATTTCCCGCTGAAATGGATGGGGGTGTTCTATAGATTTACCATATTTAAAGCTTTCTTAGCGGTGACTGGGTACGATAATTACTATCGACGACCCATGTTTTCTCAGTAAAGAGAAACTCCACATAGTTCGTTATCCTTTTATAGAGTTGAAGCTGCCTTTTTCATATTCTTAACCCGAAAGTCTGAATGATCTTTTCTGTTTAATATAACCTTAATGTTAATTCTTCCTTTTGTGTTATTTCTGCTGGGAACTGTAACCCTCTCCCTTTAAAAAAAAAAGCATTGCCGTGTATATTCCTGTTTTTAGAATAGATACACTTTATCCCCGCGTGTTGTAAACGGCATCCAGATGTAATGCATTTTCTCAAAACATTCCGTCTAATTCGTGCCAGATGGAAAAGTGGGCATAAAACTGTTATGTTAAGTTAATTATACCAATTCAGAATTAAAATAATTGATTTTTAATTCTTTCTTTACTATATTTCAACTGAAAAAAAACAATGCCTATGTGTTTCAAATAATACTAAAAATAATCGAGAATTTGAAGCGATTTAATAATATAAATATCTTTCTCATTATTTATTAGGTGTTTGGAACATCACTTTAAAATGCTTACATAGAATTATGATGGAAGGTTTTTAGATAAATATAAACATTTGAAAATAAGCAGTTTTGTATTGTAGAATCATGGTCAGTTTCAGATGGTTTGGTATCAAAATAATTTTCTCTTTCAAATTGGCACAGTTAGAGTTTAGAACAAAATTGTGATATTTGTTGCATCTATGTGTTCTGAGTTCAAATTTTGGTAAGATCAACTTTGCTTTTCATCCTTTCAGGATTAATAAAATGAAGTACCAGTCCAGTGTGATAGATCAGTAGAATTGTTAGATGAGATGCCTTGCAGTATTTGTTCCAGCTATTTGCATTCTGAGTTCAAATCCTGATGTGGCTAATTTGGGCAGTTGACCTAATTCATCTCTCAGTTTAACACCACTAATATCAGGCCCTTGAGTATCTTTAGAGGTATCCACTTTGTTGTAAGCATTTGAGGTATGTCTCGAGTTTGAGGAGACCTTCCTCTCCTTCCTACCAGTCTTGGAGCACCTTTAAAGGGTCATTCATAGGTGCTGTCCTTACCTCTGACTAAGCACTAAAGAAAAAAAATAGAGAAAAAAAAAACTGAACTTAACACACATACAGAATGCGTAATTTTTAAGATCCTTTCCTACATCCAACCAATATTTCATATACTATACACTGAAACCTATGGTATGGCCTATTTTATAAATGTTTTATACACAACAGCTGCAGAATGTTTTCATGATATGGCCTATTTTATAATTGTTTTATACACAACAGCTGCAGAATGCTTTCATGAGATTATATATGAATATATTATATTGTAAGTCTTATTCTATTGCCACATGTATATATATATATATATATATATGGACCTTCCTGTTTCATTTCGCATTATATACATGTCTGTATATTTTAATTATTTAAAAATTATTTTTAAGTGAACATGACTTTTTTTTTAATATTTGGAAGCGAACGTGACCAAGCGGGTCACGGGTGGTCTAATATTTATCTAAAAATTTTCCATCATAATTTTATGCAAGAAAACAAATTTAATACATAATGAAAAAGTTAAATCCTTCTAAATTCTTGATTATTTTCAAATTTATTTGTGTGTTTTATCCTCTAGCAAGACCTTTTATTTTATGTTCTGGTTCATTCAGTTGTAGAAATGAGTTGCAACATCTCAGGTGCCACAATGTATCAACTTTGCCTTTCTCTTGGACGACCACAGTGTCATGGAGATTGGTTTGCATGGGTGATTGCTGGTCTTCCAGAAAATTACCTTGCTCAAGTTTGTGCCTCAGAGGAGAGCTTTCTAGGTGTAAAATCCATGGTCATTTGTGGCTGAAGGGGGTCTTTACTCTCAACATCTATTTATCATTGACTCCTCACATCTATCATTAATGACTCCTCATAGGGCGGTGGATTGGCAGTATCGGTAGAGAGTCGGACACCATGCTTTCCAGCATAGTTACGTCCCTTTACGGTCTGAGTTCAAATCCCGCCGAGGTTAACTTTGCCTTTCATCCTTACGGGGTCGATAAAATAAAGTACCAGTAATGTACTGAGTAATTGTTGGCCTTGTGCCAAAAGTAGAAACAATGACTCTCATATCTGTCTATTACTTATGACTCATCACATTTATTTATTACTTATGACTCATCACATTTATTTATTACTTATGACTCATCACATTTATTTATTACTTATGACTCATCACATCTATCTATTACTTATGACACCTCACATACCCCTATTCTTAATGCTTACTCACTCACCATTAGTCTCTCTCATCAAATTTTCTCCTTATGTATATTTTGTCTTCCACTCCTTTCTGTCTCTAAATGTTTACTCTTCTGGTAGACATCAGCTATCAGAGAACTGACTTAAGAGTTGTAGCTAGCTTCTGTAATGACAATGAGTCTAGAAACCCAGATCACTGAGACTGCAAATAACCAGTTCAGGCTCTGAGTCCTGTGAGACAACCTCTCTAGTGATACAGCTCTTTTACTTGTTTCACTCATTAAACTGCAGTTATGCTGGGGTAATGCCTTGAAGGGATTTAATTGTTCATATCAACCTCATGATTTATTTTTACAGATCATGAACAATAAAACCACATGCTCTCTCTCTCAGAGTAAGGTTTGGATGGGTTGTCACAAGCCAAGTTAATATTTAATCAGAGTTAATATTTAATGGGCTCTGACAGGCATCTCTGCTTTCCATGCTATGCTTTATTTTAACATTTTTGTTACTATATTTCTAATAAAAGGTACTGCTTATGATTTCCAAATAAATTTGAAAATAATCAAACATTTTGAGGGTTTTAGTAATATAACTTATTTTCTCATGGTGTTTGGAACATAAATATAGATAAGTATAAACACATTAAAATTAACAATTTTGTTTCATAGTACCTTGAGTGGTTTCAGGTGGTTTGGTATCAAAAGGGTTAAATTCATCCTGAAAGCTAGTATCTACACATGTGAAGAATCATCTTTTCCCATCATTCACCTTTCTAATCTGAGCACCAGCAACGAAGACTTCAAGTTTAGTGCAAAATTTCTCTGTATCCAGCAACAAGGAGTTGTTTAGTTCCCATACTACACTCGTCTCCAAGTTCAAGTGACCTTAATGTACACAACTCCCCCAGAAGCATGACAAAATTGCTGTGTATATCAAATAAACCTTCTTTGTATGTCATCAAAGTTATTACAAATACTAAGTATCACTATCTCACATGTGTAATATTACCAGAACTGCACCACAAACATTGGCCTTCTTCAGGACCAGAAAATACTTGAGTGCTGACTAGTTACTGATTCTTCTTGAAATTCAAAGACTCAATCAAGTATGTCACACATATTGGATACTGCTGCTATATGCACAAGCATCTTGGTTCACAATAGCTGATTAGAAAATACTCTCTCACTCACATACAGCAACCATAGTGTGATATTTTATTTCCTCTCTTCTACTATGGCCTCAATTTTTTCCAAACTAGCTATCTTCAAAACAAGTCCACCCAAAATGTTTGTTTATTTTCTTGTCACTGTTACTGACTCACCTTCCAAACCTTGCATTAACCTTTTTGACAACAACCCACCTAATTTCATCCCTGTTTTTGTAATACAAACCTTCTAATATTCAAGTGTTCATATTCAAATTCATACCTTCTCATAATTTTATGTAAAAACTTTTATTAATTGAAGTTGGAAACGTTAGAGTATAGAACAAATGTTTTGCGCTATTTGTGGATTGGTAGAATTGGTAGAGCATCGAATAAAATGCCATTGCAGTATTTGGTCTGGCTCTTTACATTCTGAGTTCAAATGCCATTGAAGTCAACTGTGCTTTCATCCTTCTGAGGTTGATTTAATAAAATACCAGTCAAATACTGTGGTTGACATAATCAACTTTCCCTTCTCCTAAAATTGCTTGCTTTTTTTTATTTATTTATTTTTTTTTATTTAAAGTAATTCAGAAATCTGAAATTTCAATGAATTTTCTTCTATTCTTCAGAACATCCTCAATTATGGCTATTCAAGGGGTATTTATCTCAATATCAGTGCTGTTTGTATTGGTTGCTATAATCTTCAATTCCTCTATTCACCGGATTGAAGAAGGTAAGTTGAAATATTTCTTTATTTTAGTTAGCTTCATAATTTAATTACTGTAACTACCTCTGTTCAAATACTTACCATATATACTCAAATAAGTCCACCCCCTTCCATTTTATTTCTGAGAAATGGGTAAAAATCCAAACCCTATTTATAAGCCAAAGCAGCTAATCAACACATTGTTTAGATAGCATATATAAGCCACCCTATCCCCATTTTGCCATCAAATTTTTTGTCACGCATTCCTTAGCTTATATTCGAGTATATATATGGTATGCCTGAGCTGTTTAACATAAAGTTGAGATGTACTTATGAAAATCTGGGTAATAGTTCTTAAATTAGTTCTAACTAAACCTTCCTGTTCAGCTTGTGTGTACCTATAACTTGTGCATGACTTAAGTACATTGGTGGATCTACTATAAAAATAATGATGCTTAAATTTCAGGGTTCCAAATCTGTGAGGCAGCTCCAAAAGCAGTTCAGGCTTCTGGAACTTCTAATCTTAGAGCAGCCCCCAAAACTGTTCAGACTTTAGGGACTTCTAATCTTGGAGTGGCCCTGGAAACAGTTCTTTTAGGAATTGCCAAACTTGGAGAAGCCCTAAAATCAGCTCAGACTTCAGAGGTTTCTAATCCTAGAATAGCCCTAAAAGCATTTCAAGCATCAGAGGCTTCTAACCCTGGAGTAGCCCCCAAAACAGTTCAAGCTTCCAAGGCTTCTAACCCTAGTGTGGCTATTTAGAGGAAAAAGAACTTACAAGAAAATATTAGATACTATTGATGTTAAGTTCAATTTATAAACATGTGTTAGTAAACACATCCTGCCAAAGAAACCATGCCAACCATGGAAGGTATGAGCAAAATGAGGTCACTTCAACCTGTCAATTTTGACAAACCATCCCACTCATGCCAGGATGGAAAGTGGACATAAAATGATGACACATTTTTAGCCACACAATTAATTGGTAATTTGGTTACTACTTTGCACATCTAAAGGACTTCTGTTTCTGCAGAACATAAACAGATGTCACTGCCTTTGCCAGCAATATTAAATGTGAAGCAAAGAAACAGAGATATGCATACACAAATATATATATATACATATACTTATTCTATATATACGAGGGGGGATCAAAAAGTTCGCGGAATTTTTTCGTAGTAAGAAAAAATAGATTAAAACAATATTAAACATGTCAGAACATTGTCACTAGGTGTTAACCTTGCTATTAGTCACTTGCAGTCAGTTATGCGTGGACTATTGTACAGTACTGACACTCTTTAAAAAACCTCTTTTTGGAACAATGGAAAATAGTTATTTTGAGATAAGATCGAATATCAAGTTTCTGGTGAAACTCAAATGGAAAGGGACACAGATTATGGAGGCTTTAGTTAAAGTTTACAGTACTACTGCTCCAAAGAAAACTGCTGTCTACAAGTGGATTCAGCGATTCAAACAAGGGAGAGACGACCTTGAAGACGACCATCACAGTGGAAGACTAGGAACATCAAAAAATGACCAAAACGTTGAGGCTGCTCAGACTTTAATTGAAGAAGATCGAAGAATAACAGTTAATCAGTTAGCTAAGTCCCTAGACATTTCATATGGTTCGGCAAATTCAATTCTGCACGATAATTTGGGACTAAGCAAGCTTTCAGCGCGATGGGTCCCAAAAGCGTTGCGCCCTGATCAGCTGATTCTTCGAAGTGATCTGTCTTTGGCGATATTAAACAAAATTGAAGTTGATGAAGAGCATTTACTGACCAGAATCATCACCGGAGATGAAACCTGGATCTACCAGTGTGATGCTGAATCAAAACAGTGGCTTCCACGTGGATCATTGGGGCCAATCAAGTTCAAATCTCAAAAGTCGGATCAAAAAATGATGGCCACCATTTTCTGGGATTCAGATAGGGTGATACTAATAGATTATCTTGAAGGTCAAAGAACTGTGACAGGAGCTTACTATGCAAATGTTTTAAGGAAGCTGAAAGAGGCTTTAGTCAAGAAACGAAAAGGGAAACTTCATGGTGGGATCTTGTTTCACCATGACAATGCACCAGCGCATTCTGCGTGGGTTGCAAAAGAAGTTCTTCGAGAATTTCGATGGGAAGTGCTTCCTCACCCGTCTTATAGTCCAGATTTAGCCCCATCAGACTTTTTCCTCTTTCCAAAACTCAAAGAAATGCTAAAAGGAACCCGTTTCAGTGGTGTTGAAGAAGCTAAAAACACTGCCAACACATGGCTTCGAACAAGGCCTTCAACTTTCTTTAGGGACGGCTTACGAAGCTGGAAGCATTGCCTTGTCAAGTGTATTGACCTGGATAGCAACTATGTAGAAAAATAAATTGATGGTAAATCATATTTTTTGAAAAATAGAATATTTTCTGAAAAATTCCGCGAACTCTTTGATCCCCCCTCGTATATAACACAGTAAAAAGTTCCCAGTTCCACACTGTAAATGTGGTTGGTGTTAGGAAGGGCATCCAGCTGTAAACCTGCCAGATAGTCCTATATGAGCGAGACACGGTCACCCGACCAACCTTGCCTCAAGTGGGACAACTCCCGTCTAACCCATGCTAGCGTGGAAGATGGATGTTAAACGATGATGATGATGATGATATATATATGGTTGGTTTTGTATTGGTATTATTATACCTTAAAGAAGACAGTCATTTTAGCATTTTTCTTATATTTCTAATGAGATCCACTATCTATGATTTTCAAATATATTTTTAGAATAATCAATAATTTGGAAGGATTTGGTAATATAACTAACTTTCTCAATATTAAGCTAGTGTTTGGAACATAACAAAAATTTTTACATAAAATTATGATAGGTTTTTAGGTATATATAATATTTGAAAAGTTTCATAGCATAGAGCTAGTGCTGGTTTCAGGTAGTGTAATATCAAAAGGGTTAAACGTTTTTACATAAAATCATGATGGCAAGCTTTAGATAATTATATATACTAGAATAAACAGTTTTGTACATGTATCATAGGAGTGGTCTCAGAGATTTGGTATCAAAGTTGTTAATATCAAGGAGATTGTTTTAGATTATTTTAAACTTATCTTCTGTACCTGTCCAATGTATTTATGTACGTATTTTTCCATTTTTTTACAATTTACAGGTCATGTGGGTGTTTATTACAGAGTAAGTAAATTTTTATTCTTTTGTAAACTAATTATATTCACATTAAATGTACTAGCAGAAAAACCACCCTTCGGGTGGGTTTTCTGCTAGCAAGTGTAGTGTGTATATTGATATTATACGCAGTTGTGTGTGTATATATATATATATATATGTAGATATGATACATCAAATAAAATCGTAGTTGACATTATATAATACATAGAAACTGAACGAAGACTGTGTTACACTGTCTTATATAATCAGTAACGTAATCCATGATACACATTAAAAAAGACGATATTATATATAAACTGCATTAGGAGAAAATTATGTTTATTTAAGCTATCGCCACTGGAAGTTTTGACATTTCAGAAATTTTAAAGAAGTGAATCTTTAAATAAACAAAATATATTTAATCACCAGCCACGAAATTTAGTAGATAAATTATGTAATATTCATTCATTATTTATTCAAAGTAATGCAACTTATTTTACTAATGGGATAAAAAATTATAAACCGTACGCAGTCCTGCGCTCCTCCCTTTATTATAGTTTAGATTTCATTTTTGGAGTCCAGGATTGGTGTGCCATAAATACCAGGATTACTATCATACAAATTGGAAAATTTGCATTTTGTTAAATTAATGGTTTGCATAAGAGAAACCCATTAGTTTGTTGATTATTGACATGTGGAAGTAATTAAAGATAAGAATGAGATTTTAATAATTTACTTCTAGGATATAATTTGCATAAATGCTCAGTACATATGTGCAAATGACATGCAAGATTAAACTTTGGAGAAATAACTATTTACAATTGAGTGAGATAGGAAATACATTGTGTGTATAAATTTATATATTTTAAATAAAAACAGACATTATATATATATATATATATAGTGAAATAAGATAACAAGGATGATTGGTTACTCCTTCATTACGTTTATTGGTTGGTGACGCGCAGTTTGCCACTGATCAGCTCAAGGTTTGATCTGTATTGATCTGAACTGACTCTGTAATCCGCGGCTCGTCAGAACCCTTGTAATGTTAATGGAAGAATGAATACATGCTGTATGATAAAGTCGGAAGTTCCAATGGTGGTCATTAAAGTTTGTTTTGATTGGTGGATTAGTTCATAGGGATGTTTTTGCCTGTAGAGTATGTGGGGGGTGGGTGTGGTGAAAAGTTGGTGGTGTCGTTCACAGGTTGGTGTGGGGGTGTAGCTGTCGATAGACAGTTTGGCATGTAGATGTGGTGTGGGTGTGGTGGTGTTGTTTGTGATAAAGTGAAAGGTTGCAGTGTTTGTGGTGTCATTTCCATAAGGAGATACATATATAGACACACTAAGTCTGACAAATACGTTGTATAGATACACATGTGTATATATATGTATATATAGAGGGAGAGCCAGTGGGGATGGCGTTTATACAGATATACTTACACACAGACATGCGTTGTTTAAGGAGGGATGATATGTGTTGGTGATGTTGATGGTTGTGTAAGTATGGCGATGTGTCTGGTGGTGGTTGCGACATGATATTTGCAGGGTCGAATTTTACGATGGATTACAGGTTAAAAAGTGACAGGGAACACGGGATACTGGACTTAGGGATGTTTGGCCACAGTCTGACTGAAACCAGTAAAAGAAAGGAAGAGTAGTTTAATTCTCTACTTGTAGGTGAAAGACTAAGTGCAATATAGTAATTTAATCCTTTCATTACTATATTTTAAATAAAAAACATTGCCTATAATTTCCAAATAATTTTGAAAATAATTAAGAATTATTAAGTTGTTTGGAAAATAGCAAAGGTTCTTACATAAAATTATTATGGAAGGTTTTTAGATAAAGTTTTCTGTTATAGAACCATGGTCGGTTTGAAGTGGATTGGTATCAAAAACTTGCCATATCCGGCCAGAATTCTCTCACCTCTTTCTGTTCAAACCGACTGTAACCGGTCGCTGATATTGATGTTAAGGTATTGTTCTCGAAATAAATAGCATCAAAATCTCGTAGATTTGATATTATGTGAGATAATTATGTAAGGTAAAGCCTTTACCATGAAAATACAATAGTATATATATAGAGTAATGTAAATGCTAAAAGGGTTAAAACCACATTTTCCAGAAATCTTACTTTTTTTACTCTTAGTTTTTGTTTTTTTCTTTCTTTGTCTTTTTTTATATATAAAAAAATATTCTTTGTATGGATTGCACCTGTAACTATTTTAAGTTGATGGGCAAATAGATAAAATGATGTGAGAGGAGGAGGGTGCTAAACTGAAAACTACTATGATTAGACCCACTTCACCTAAATAATTTCCATATGGGTAGTTGTTGAGAGATAAACTGGATATTATGTTAAAATGTAGTTTGTTCCATTTTTTTTTTTAATGAAGAATTCCCACTGCAGTGGTAAAAATGGATATGTACAAAACTGTTATACAAACGATGACATCTAAGGAAGTAGTTGAATTCAAGTTCAGAGAGAAGAATAGAGATAGTGGGGGCGAGGAAAGAAATAGAAGAAAAAAATTCTCATTCTCATCAATATTGAAGAGTAGAAACAATTCCACGAATTTCAAGGATGGGCACCACTTGAAGATTCGTATATTAATGAAATTTATGTATCATCACGCAGTGAGATATATGTATATATATATATATATATAAAAAAAACAGAAACAAACTAACTTTCTTTATTCTTAAAAAATATATTATTAATCTTTTCATTATTTCTCTACGATTGACACATAACCTTTGAATCTCCTAAACATTTTGGCCCCCTCTCATTCTCCTACCTGCCCCCACTCACCACCTTAGCACAGTCCAATAAGGTCATGAGGGAAACGTCCAGCCCTCGCGGCATCCAACTCCTGAATTGAGGATCCTCTCTTGTCCCACCTCATAGTGGTGCCACCCAGTCCCAGGCTCACACAGCTGCATGGAGAGTGCCCGGATCCAAAACTGGGGTACCACTAGACCCTGGGTCACACATTGTGATTTTGTATTGAGAAGGGTTCGTTACGTGGAGAATGTCCGACTCAGAATCTGGGATGCTACTGTGAGAATGGTTTGGCACAGCCAACTGGCCTTCCCCTCCTCATAGTGGTGTCACATGTGGTTTTGTATTGAGAAGAGTTTGTTGTGTGGAGCTGGTCCGGCTCCAAATCTAAGATGTCACTGTGAAAGGGGTTAGGTGCAGCCAAGTGACCTGTCCCTCTTCATAGTGGTGTCATCCAGTGCCGGGCTCCAAAAATTGTGGTTCCTGTTTCTCCTCATAGTGGACTCACATGTGGTTATCCAGTTTCTTATTCAGAAGTCCATTGAATGGAGAGTGTCTGGCTTTGAAACTCGGGTGCCGCTGTGACAAGGGTTGAGCGCAGCCAATTGACCTGCCCTTCCTCATAGTGGTATCACTGGTCCCTTTGCATAGTGATGCCATCTAATACCAGCCACCTAAACTGTGGTTCCATGCTTGTCCTTCCTCATAGCGGTGTCATCCAGTACCGGGCTCCAAAACTATGGCTCCCATTGTGTGATGGGTTGGGCTCCGAAAATATGGTCCCGTTGTGAGATGGGTTCAGCACAGCCAACTGGCCTGTCCCTCCTCATAATGGAGCCATCCAGTTCCACACTGTAAACGTGGTTGGTATTAGGAAGGGCACCCAGCCAAATTTACAGTCCTCGCCGGAATAAGGTGCAACACATGGCCAACCTTGGCCAGACTTGCCTCTTGGCATGGACGACCCATCTAACCCATGCCAGCATGGAAAAATTGACGTTAAACAAAAATGATTGATATATATATATATATAAATTCAATTCAGGTGATGAACCAAAGGCTTGATAGTTTAAATCATTTATTCATTTCTACAATCCTTTTGATTTATTGAAATGTAATTGTAGTCATCTATAACAATTTGTCAATTAATTATATCGACAAACATGGTAGTAACATTTCAAAAATCTCCTCAGGAAATAAACTTCTAGACTTGAGGTATAATTGTCCCATTACCAAGTAGGTGTGCCATGGTAAGCAAGGAACAGAGATAAAAGCTACAAAGTTTGAAATAGCAAAGTGGAGAGAGGTACAAATTAAGCTGAGAAAAACATTAAGCATTATAGCACTGTGATATTAAGCAGTATAGAAGTAAATGATGTAGAGTTCATTAGTCCACATGCTGTAATAACTATTCATGTGTTCAGATACAAGTATAAAATACAAAATGTCAACACCCAAAAGCATGTTCATTTGAATGTATAACATGCCTTTCGGTGTTGATATTTTGTAAGTCATGAACAGTTATTACAGCATGTGGACTAATGAACTCTACACCTCTTACTTCTATACTACTTAATAATTAATGTTTTCCTTAGTTTTATTTGCACTTCTCACCTTTGCTATATCGTCATCGTTAGAGAAAACAGACATTAAATGATAATTATATATATATGACGCATAAAACATTAGGGAAATTTGAAATGTATGCCCCCTCCCTTATGTAATTAACCATAATAATAGTTGATCACTATAAATAATAGACAAAATCTGGTAACATACCCCTGGTGGTGGGAGAAAGTAAACAGATGGGGGTTCAATTCTTCGTAAGTACCAGTCCACTTTTTGTTCTCCAGAAGCACTTTATCTGATTGACTTAGTTATTATAGTGACTAACTATTATTATGGTCATTTGCTATGGGACACATGTTTGTCATGATAAAATGCATTTGGTAGAGCGTGGGGCCACACATAAATGAGATGCAGGCCCCTTACCCATCTCGGGGATCAGTAGCCCTGCTTGAATACTGACTCAGTCTATGAAGAGCCATGCTACCCTGCTAGCAGGGAAAACGTGCATTAAATGATGATATATATATATACCACACCTTGTGATAACTTGAGCAAGTGTCTTCTACTATAGCCATTGGCTGACTAATGCTTTGTGAGTGAAACTGGTAGACAGAAACTGCAGAAGCCTATTGTATTGAGAGCAAGAGAGGGAGATGACTGTCTGTTTATTTGTTTGTGTCGGTATTTATGTCTATTGGTTGTTTGACAAGAGATGTGTAAAATAGGTACTAAGATTGATGTAATGAACTAAATCAAGGCGGTGTCCAAGAAAGGCCACATTCTAATGACAAAAACCAGTAAGAGTAAGAGAATAGGCATTGTTTGAGGGATATCAGGGAAACTTACTGCATGTGTCCAGTTTAGAATGGCTACACCATACCCTTGCATGTCATAAGAGATGATTAAAGTGGTTAGTGCCAGCAAGGGCATTTGACTGTAAAATGTTGCTTCAAAAAATGTTTCATGATGAATATGAAGCCTGCCGTGGGCCCAGAATGTTAACACTTGCTTTAGAGAAAATAACCTTAAAATGTTTGTTTTTGTTTGAGGGATAGGAAATTGAAATCGCATTTGATTTTGATCCTAAAAATTCAGTATGCCTGCCAAAATATTCTAAACAATGAAAAGTAATCTATTTGTTCTTCTGTAAAGTGGTAAGTGATAGGAATGGTACTCAGTCCTAGAGAACCTGCCAAACAAAGGGTAGAAAGGACTCTTTTTGTGTCAAAGATATGCCAACATCAGTACTGCTGGTGTCACAATAAAATGCATCCAGTGCACTCTATAAAGAGTGGGTATGTAAGCAGATGCAGCCCTCAGCAAATTGGAGAGGTTCGCATTTCTTATTAAATACTTTATCTTTGACAACCTGTTTAACCCTTGCTATCTGAGAAAACAGATGGATGTTAGTGGTGGTGTGGTGGTGGTTTGCCTTCTTTTTTGATTTGATACATTGCTTTGTTATTGTTAACTGATTTCACTATATTTGTACTGTTTAGGGAGGAGCCTTATTGTGTTCTACAAGTAACCCTGGCTACCACTTCATGTTACCTTTCATTACTTCATTCCGTTCTGTTCAGGTAAAATTACACTTTATGTATTTTTAACGTTTTTCTTTTTTCTTCACCTGAGGTTTTAATAAACCATGAGCATAACCTGTCAAACCTAATCCATCATGGAAAGTGGTGGGGTAAAACAATGGTGGTTTTATATATATATATATATATATATATATATATATATATGTGTGTGTGTGTACACACACACGCATGTACGTTTTTATTTGCTATGTTATACTGAAATTCTCAGGTGTGCACAATACATTAACATCAAAGCAAGGATTGTAAAGTCATTCTTTGTTGGACTGGGCACAATCTGTATGGATGAGTCCCAATTGTCAATGGGTAGGGCTTTATTGTAGGTTAACTGAAGGTTCTTGCAGTACTAGGAAGCATTGGAAGGACCAACTGAAGCACATCCAGATTGCCTGTGCAGTTCCTGCCAAATTTCTTAAAGAACTTACTGAGATTGGAATGTGTGGAGGAGAGTATGATGGTATATAAAAGACCTAAGCAGGACATACCAGACAATGGAATGATCAAAGGACAATCTATGACCATTGTCAAATTCAGTCATCCAACAATGTGCTTTTTCCTCCATGTTTGGATTGTCACATATTGGACCTGTATTACATCTGTGTGGTCAATATATCTAATGGAGACTCACTGGAGAACTAGCCATATATAGTCATGTTCATAAATGTATATTGTGCTGAAAACTTTAATTAGTGAGCGGTAAGAAATGTTGTTACAAGTCGGTGTCATTTGCTATAAAAATTACTTTGTTTCCCTTTTCTTTAACAAAATTATTTTCTTTATTTGGTTTTAGACAACCTTACAGACTGACGAAGTGAAGAATGTTCCGTGTGGCACAAGGTAGTAAATGATTTTATCTTTGGGTAGTGGATTTAATGCTGACAATAGCAAACTGATCTCTGAAATAAGACCACCCATTTTATAATGCTTTCAACATAACTCTTTATAAGAACTATTTGTTAAGTAATTTTCCTAATATCAACTTAATAACAAAAGTAATTTTCCTAACATCAACCTAATGAAAAAAGTTATTTTATTAAATTCCTTCAGATTTTTTTTTTTTTTTTCAAAAAATGGAAACATATAGGTAATGTATCTCATTGGAAATATGGAAACAAAAGGGTTAAAATATGGAAGAGTGAGTCTGAATATGAATTATATCAAAACTAGTGTAGTAGTTTGGGGTTTTCATATTGTTCAACTATTGTAGCAGTCTTCCACAATCTTCTTCCTCTCATTCCAGCTTTGATTTAGTTGTATTCCTGAAATTGGATGATTAGCTCTTGGGTTGTCAGGAGACTAATATAGCAATGATGATGATCATCATATAATGTTTTTTTTTTCCACACTTGCATGGGTTAGATGGGTTATCATGTTATGAGACCACATCTTTCTCATACAGATCTGTATTTTGGCTTGGTTTCTATGGCTGGGTGGCCTTCCTAACACCAACCACATTACGGTGTGGACTGGGTGCTTTTTATTGTGAAACTAACGCAACCTTACAGCAAGTTCGACATTGATTAGGTGTGTGAGACATTTAGTAGGTGAGATTGGGGTATTAAGATGGAGGAGAGTGAAGAGGGATAGGATTGGTGCAGACTAGTGTGTCCTCTACATGTTTGTTTCATTTCATTTTGTGCACTTCGGAGGGCAGGTCTTCTGCAGTACAGCATGACACCAGAGATCTTGATCCTATGTCATCTCCTTCATGAGGTTTAATTGGGCAAGGTTAGCTTTTAACACTTCATTCCAAATTTTCCTAGGTCTTTCACTTCCATAGTTACCATCGACTTTGAATGCTGTGCACCTTTTTATACAACTGTCAGCCTCCATTCACATCACATGTCCAAACCACCACAATATCCTCTCCTATATACTGTATTGTCCCCTCTTATGCCGAGTTTCTCTCTTAGTTCACAGATGCTTTGTTGTTCATGCACATTACTATTACACATCCATTGAAGCAAGTAAGCTTAATTTCTTTCCAATTTTCACAGGTCCTCTGCACACAGCGCCTAGGTCTCACTACTATGCAACATTGTTGCTTGTATACATGCATTATACAATCTGCCTTTCATTTTGAGGGAAAAAACTTTTTGTAGTTAGCAGCAGTAGTAGCTCCCTGAACTTTCTCCAACCTGTTCTCTCTCTGGCTACTGAGATTTCGGAACACCGACCTCCACTGCTAATTTGGTCACCCAAGTAACAGAAACTATCTACTACTTCTACAGAGCCCTCCGGGCATTTGAAGGAGCTAGTATACTGCAAGCTCTTGCTACATACTGCACCTGTGCATCAGCCGTATGTAAAACCTATGTTCTTTGTTAGTCTGCCTGAGATCCCACTACATCTTGTGTGTACCCATAGTTTGCATTTGGAACATAGAATGGAATTTCTACCTACTCCTTTCCTGCACACTGAACAAAGCCATTTCCCTGAGGGGATCTGAGCTCTGTTTTCCTTTCTACTTACCTTAGTCTTTGCCAAGTTGACTTTAAGACCTTTTGATTCTAGGCCATTCTTCCAGGTGTGGAATTTCTTCTCTAATGATAGTAATACAGTTAAATAACTTATATTTTATCTTATTTCTTTCAGTGGTGGTGTAATGATATATTTCGACCGAATTGAGGTTGTGAACAAACTGGATGTAGCAGCAGGTATGTGATTACAGTAGTTTATTGTATAGTGGGTGTGTCATCATCATTAGCATCTCTTGGTGTTGAATATTCTATACCATTTAAATTGAGTGCAGGCATGGCTATGTAGTTATGGAATTTTTTTCACAACCATGTGGTTCTGAGTTCAATCCCACTTCACAGCACCTGGTGCATTGTATCGTGGCACCAGCACTTAAGTGTATCATGACACCAACACTACCAGAGTGTACTAGGTGTATTTTATTGTGGCACTATCACTATACAGTCTGGCTATGATGAAAGAGGTTGTGTGAGGAATAGGACTGAAAGGACTCACTACACAAATTCCTCTTCGGTCAGGCCCTAAACCTTTTCAAATTTTACTTGGAAAAGAAAATGAAGATGAAAAGAGGTGTTACCATCCAGTAAATTTTTGAAAGGTGGGGGAAAGTGATGAATGGGCCAACTCTATGTGTGCACCTGCTGACTGGGAGATAATGAAAGTGAGCGGTTTCCCTTTGTAGTCAGGGTGAATCAAGTTTTGATAGACCCCAAAAAGCCCCCCCCCCCCCCCCCCTCTCTCTCTCTATTGGAGATTTTTCCATCATCACCAACACTTTTATTTAATTTTACAGAACCATGTATAAACTCGACCCCCATGTATCCTGTTTTTGTATCATCCTAATTATCTTTGTGTTTTCTTTGCTCACTTATTCCTGGGAGGGTTATGGGGGCAGAGTCCTGAAGCACTCTTTCCAGTGGGTCCTGTGAGAAGCAACTGCCTCCAATTGATGCAGCTGGATCCCCAAGCAAGACCAGCCAAACTCATGGATGTTATCCAACCATCTTGCTCTGGATCTCCTGCCATTTGGTTTTGCCTGTAAAATCTGACCAGCGATTTTTTTTTTTTTTTTTTTTTTTTTTTTTTTTTTTTCTTTCTTTCTTTAGACATTCTGACCATATGTCTATAGTATGTGATCTCTCAATTTGGAGAAGTAGCATCTCTACCTGGAGTGACTCTCTGATCTACACTCACATTTGAGTAACGTTACTCCAAAGACCCTTTGGAGGAACCCCCGTTTCTGTCACTTGTATTCATTCAATCATTACCCAAGATTCATGACCATAAATACTGAATTGAAGATAGTGAGTTTGACTTTTACACCTACCTCCTTTCCTCTAATGACTGAATGCTGAAGCCGATGCATTACTGCACAAGCTCCTGCAGTTCTTGCCTTCCAAAACAGCCTCTAGATACTTGAACTTCTTCACCTGCTTCAGTAGAACTCCACTCACATGCAGAGTACACTGCGCTGACCTCCTTGAGAGGATGAGTGTCTCGGTCTTCACCACTGATTTTCATTCTTGCTGTGCAGCACTCGGCAGCAAACTTATCAAGTGCATGTTGGAGATCATCTTCTGACGAGTTAAGCAGTACCATGTTTGCAAATTCCAGCCAACTGATCCTCCATCCACCAGTCTTGATACCACTTCCAACCTGGCTGCACATGTCTATCCTGTTTATAATTGTGATCAGGAGAGATGATACTCTTGGTGGAGTCTGGCAACTACATTGAATGGTTTCAACTTATCCAAACACAAATACTATAGCATTTGTGTAGAGATTTTAGAGAAACAAGATGCCCATCGAGCCCATGCTCTTGCAAAAACTTCCACAACAGATCTCCAAAAATGTGGTTGTATGCTGTTTTAAGATTTACGAAACAAATAAAGAAATTATTATTATTATGAAAGTAGTTGATTGGTAGAACTGTTAGAGCATCAAGAAAAATGCCTTCAGATATTTATTCCAGCTCTTTATGTTCTAAGTTCAAATCCCACTGAGGTCAACTTTGCATTTCATACTCCTAGAGTCAATAAAATAAAGTACCAGTAAAGTACTGGGTTTATGAAATCAACTTTCCTCTCCCCATAGAATTGCTGGCCTTGTGCCTAAATTAAAAATCATTATTATGTTAGAAATCATTGCTGTTGTTAAAAGAAAGAAGGCATTATTTTATGTGTAAATTTTTTTGTTTACTTTCAGTCCATGATATTGTCAAAAATTACACAGCAGACTATGACAAAACCCTTATTTATAATAAGATCCATCATGAGCTTAATCAGTTCTGCAGTGTCCATAATTTACAGGAAGTCTATATTGATTTGTTTGGTAAGTTGATTATTCTGTTAATATATTTGAGAAATGAATCATCAGCATTACATGTCCATGGTCTATGCTGGCATATGTTATGTTCTGAGACTAGTTGAGATGACCACAGCTTACTTATATGTTCCAGTTTGGCATGGACTCTACAATTTCTATGTCCATCCAGATACCAACCAATTTACATTTTATTGTGATACCAGCACTATCACACAATATATATATGTGTATTTTTTCAAATATAAACATATCTTACTGCATACATCTTTTCCATGCTTGCATGGGTAAGTGTCCTCTACTATAGATTTTGGCTGTCCAATGCCTTGTAAGTGTATTTGGTAGTCAGAAACTTCATGAATCCTAACATATATATATATATATGTGTGTGTGTGCACCCAGCCCACATTGTAAAGTAATAGGGCTGATACCATAATAAAAATCATCCAGCCTACTCTGTCAGGTGGTAGCAATGGTGCTAAAATAAAATGTACCCAATACATGCTGCAAAATGGTTGGCATTAAGAAGGGCATCCAGTTGTGGAGACCATTCCAAAATGGAACATATGAACAAGATACAATCATCTGATCTGTCTAGCCTCTTGATATGGCAACCCATATAACTCATGCAAGCATGGAAAAAATACATAAAAAGGGTATGATAATTATATATACACACAATCACATGTCTATTGCAAGCAATATATGCCCAGGTATCATAGATAAGTAAATAATATTGTAAGAAGCTATGGATATTTTATAGATGTATAACAAAGTGCAGGGCAATAAAGATAGACGGTAGCCACGGAGTAGGCAGACCCAGAAAAACATGGGACGAGCTGATAAATTCCGACCTCACACGCTTACACCTCTCCAAGACAATGTCACTGGACCGAGACCTTTGGCGGTACTCAGTAATAGAGAAGACCCACCTTACCTAAATACAAAGTAAAAACCTACTACAGTCAGTAGGCATCTCTATCAAAACACACCCCCGTCCCACCACCTCCACCCCATCCACACCGCCCCTTTCAATATAAAGTTATGTTGGTCCCACAACATCCAGGCCGAAACAAATGAGATCGTGTAGGTGTCACGACAAAAAAACACACAGTCCACGCTGTAAATGTGGCCGTGTAGGCAACACGGTAAAAACCTCCCAGCCCCACACTGTAAATGTGGTTGGTGTTAGGAAGGGCATCCAACTGTAGAAAACCCGCCAGACAGCCCACGCTGTAATGTGGCCGTGTAGGCAACACGGTAAAAACCTCCCAGCCCCACACTGTAAATGTGGTTGGTGTTAGGAAGGGCATCCAACTGTAGAAAACCCGCCAGACAGTCCACGCTGTAATGTGGCCGTGTAGGCAACACGGTAAAAACCTCCCAGCCCCACACTGTAAATGTGGTTGGTGTTAGGAAGGGCATCCATCTGTAGAAAACCCGCCAGACAGTCCACACTGTAATGTGGCCGTGTAGGCAACACGGTAAAAACCTCCCAGCCCCACACTGTAAATGTGGTTGGTGTTAGGAAGGGCATCCAGCTGTAGAAAACCCGCCAGACAGTCCACGCTGTAATGTGACCGTGTAGGCAACACGGTAAAAACCTCCCAGCCCCACACTGTAAATGTGGTTGGTGTTAGGAAGGGCATCCAACTGTAGAAAACCCGCCAGACAGTCCTATGCGAGCAAGACAACCACTCTTGCCTCAAGTGGGAAAACCCCCGTCCAAACCCATGCAAGCGTGGAACACGGACGCTAAACCTGATGATGATGATGATGATGATGATGAATAACTAAGGCTGGTTGTAAATAAAGCCCCAACATATGGGAAATTTAATTTCTAAATAATCTTACAATTATATATTAATGTTATATGTTTAGGTTATCACAGTAATAAACTGTAACAGTTGTCCTATTGAGGATAGTTTAACAATGAATTACATAGTTTGAAGGCCACACCTACATTCGGTTGCAGTTTTCTTTACTTGTTTTTATGTCATTTGAGAGGTGCAACAGCATTTTAAGGCCATTTTTCCTGCTAAATCTGTTCCATTCTAGCGTAATTTATGTACTGACTGGGTGTATTTTATTGTAGCACTAAAATCTTTTTTTTTTTTAATTAATAGAAGCTTTAGATTTCATATCTTATCAAAAATTGAATAGCTAAAGTTTTTTAAACCTTAGAAATATTTCTGTTTAGTTTACATTGAAAATAAATAACTGAAACGGCCTAATTGCATAAAAATAAAATATAAAATACATTTGATTTCTTGACATACAAGTCATAAAAGCATGTAACACCATCTTGCTAAAATGATTTCAGAACATCATTAATTTATGTTACTCATATAGAATAAAGAATTCTGTTGATGGTTTATTTCCAGATCAAATTGATGAAAACTTAAAACGAGCTCTACAAGAAGACTTAGATCAACTTGCTGAAGGTCTCTTGGTTCAAGCTGTTCGAGTAACCAAACCAAAAATACCCGAAAGTATCAGACGCAATTATGAAGCAATGTAAATAAACTATTCAATCCATTAAAATGCTTTCAGTTGACTGGTAATGTGCTGTAATACAAAAGACCTGTCCACCAGTACAAGCATTGTGACACTAAAAGTTAATGTGGGGAGAGACAGGAGACTACAATGATTTGCAATTGAATGGAGACAATATAAGGTTTCTGAGGACTCTTCATTCTGGCCTAGCATGTGACAACCTCTAATGCTGTAAAGGAGTAGTGCTGGTATCACAAAAATTGCATCCAGTATACCCTGTAAAGTGGTTTGACTTACGAAGGACATCCAGCAGTTGAAATCATGCTAAATATGGAATGTACGAGCAAGATGAGGTTGCTCTGACCCATCTGATGTCGAACTATGGGAAGCAGACATGATGGTTATGATAAATCAAACACCCTAACTAAACACTAAGCTATCTGTCCCACTGACTAATATGTAGTCTTCACTCAGTAATATGTAGTTAGAATTTTATTTGGGTCCTTCGTTTTAATCAATGGTATTTGTAAATCTGAAATATTTTATTTATTTGTGTTAGGGAAGCGGAAAAAACTAAACTCTTAATTTTTCAAGCACGACAAAAGGTAGTTGAAAAGGAGGCTGAAACAGAAAGAAAAAAAGCTATTATTGGTAACTATAATTTTATTTTCATGGCATGAGACATGGGTGATAAATGTGGAGTAATAGAAAAGACTGGAAAAGAAATTTAAAAAGTTTTGTTGGATGACTGAAGTATTACAGAGAGAAAGGAAGACAATGAATTGTAGAGCATGATGGAAATAAAACCAGTGACGAATGATGTGAAAGAGAAATGGAATGAAATAATTGAGTCATTTGTTGAAGAAGAATGAAAGTGACTGGGTGAGAGGAGTGATGGAAATGAATGTGGATGGAAGTAGAGAAAGTGGGGAGACTAAAAAAACATGGCCCAAGATGATGGCGGAGGAAATGAAAGCTTGGTGAGGTAGGATGGAGAAGCTTGTATGGGGCATGCATGGTTAACCTTTGCTTTAGCAGGAATGTTGGCTTGTAAAGGCTTGGTTGTTGTATATGTTTTGCATTGAAAGAACAATGAAGAGGACTCTCTTGATACATAATATAGGAGCAAAGCAACTTCTCTAGTGTTACTCTGTAAGGTGGTTACAATCAGAGACAACATAGGATAGAAAAGATTCTTTAGTCTGTTTGAGGACGTGACAATTTCTCTAATGCTGTTGCTATGATAAAATGCACCCAGCCTAGTACACTCTGTTAAGTAGTTGATGTTAGGAAGGGCATCCTAATCACCTGCTTTTTATAATGTTAATCAGAGAAAGTAATTTATTTTAATAAGCATTTTTATAAGCATTGGTTATGAAAACTGGGACTTTTTCATCTTTAAAGAACCATTATGTCATCATCAATTATATTTGTATCAGTTTTATGAACCATTTTGTATATTAATATTTTATTTTCATTTAGAGGCTGAAAAATCTCAGATGGTTGCAAAAATTACCTGGGAGCAAAAAATAATGGAAAAAGAATCGGAACAAAAAATAGCAGCCATAGAATGTAAGTCACAACATTCTTGTTTATCAACCCATTTTTTTTTTACACTCGGTAAAAGCAGGCATGGTTGTGTGGCTAAGAATTTCTCTTCATAAGCATGTTGTCTTTGGTTCTGTTTCACTGCATAATTAATGCCTTGAGTGTCTTCTACTTTCTACTCTAGCCTCAGGTTGACCCTGTGAGTGAATTTGGTAGAAGGAAACTGTATAAAAGCCCTTCATATATATGTACATTTTTTTTCTCCAACTTCCTCTCCCTCAAATCTTTGCTCTTTTCTGATGGACTAACAACCATTGAGACATTCATTTATCTTCATTCCCAAGCACGAAACTAATATGACTTTGTGTTTTTGTATATATGTTCATCTTATTATTCTTGAACTATATATATATATATATATATATACTTTTACCTGGCACAACTCCAAACTGCATCTCGTTAAGGTTAACATGATCCCTAATCAGTTGTGACCTTCATAACCTGGTCAACCAACTTAATATCTTTATAGTTTTCTATAAAGAGATGCAGTTTGGATTTGTACCAGGTAAAGGTACCACGGATGCCCTCTTCCTTGTGTGGCAACTGCAGAAGTACCTAGCTAAAAGTAAACCCCTCTACTTAGCATTTGTTGAGAATGCTTTTGACAGTCCCCGTTTCATTATCTGGTGGGCTCTGAGAAAACTATGAGTAGATGAATGGCTTGTGAGGGCGTACAAGCCATGTATAGAGGAACAGTCACAAGGTCAGAATTAACAATGACTATAGTGAAGAATTTAGTGTACAGATTGGTGTTCATCAAGGCTCAGTTCTTAGCCCTCTCCTGTTTATTATCGTCCTGCAGACAATAACAGAAGTTTAAGACTGGCTGCCCATCGGGACTTCTGTATGTAGATGATCTAAGACTTATAGCTGAATCTATGGCAGAATTAGAGAAGAAATTCCAAATTTGGAAGCATGGCCTAGAATAAAAAGTTAACTTGTCAAAGACCAAAGTCCTAGTATATAGAAAGGAAAACAGAGCCCACATTCCCTCAGGAAAATGGCCTTGCTCAGTGTGCAGGAAAGGAGTAGGTAGAAATTCCAATTTATGTTCCAAATGCAAACTATGGGTACACGTGAGATGTAATGGGATCTCAGGCAGGCTAGCAAAGAAGGTAGGTTTTACATGTGGTCGATACACAGGCGCAGTAAGTAGCAAGAGCTTACTGAATACTAGCTTCTTCAAATGCCTAGAGGGTTCTGTAGTAGTAGATAGTTTCTGTTAGCTGTGGAGGTGGGAGTTCTGAAAGTGCAGTGTTTTTTTTTTTTATTTGTAAGAAACCTAGTTGTTTTCACTTCATGAATCGGTTTACTAGGGTCCTATCAGTTTACAATTATTGAATTTTCTTTCACAGCTCTTACACATTTAAACAAAGAAAAACTTCTGGCAGATGCTGAATATTATAAAGCATTAAAGGAAGCTGAATCTAATAAGGTAAGAATTTAGAAATATTTCTGTGTGAAAAATCTATTTAAATTTTAGTTTTGCTGTTGTCTAAATCAGTTAGTTATTGTTTTACATCCATTTTTCCATGCTGGCACAGGTCAGACAAAGCCCAAAGTTTATCCTAGTTTCATGAGTATTAGGTGAGTGAGTGTACATAACTCCTTTCTGGATGGGATGCTAGCCCATCATAGGACTAACCCTCCCCCTCCCAACTGCTGCTGCTGCTGCTAATAATGAAACGCATTTTCAACTGAAGCAATAGGAAATTAAGTGCTTTGCCCAAAGACACAACACATAACTTGATCTTAGAATCAAACTGACGGCCTTTTGATTGTGAGCCCAACACTCTAACCACTTGGCCATTTGTCTTCTCAGTAGGTTAAATTGTTGGTGAAAATCAGCAATAATTAGTTTTCTGCTATTCAATGTGATGGCAGTATTATGGACAAAACACATGGCTGACAACACCTAGATGAAATAAAGCCTGCTCTTCTGAACTAGCAAGCTGAAACCTCCTTCACCCTGACTTCTCAACCATCAAAACTCCTCGCTAATCACTTTGTCTGATCCTTCCTCAGAACTGTTACTTTCTGAAATTTTCTCCCTTCTCTTCCAACATCAACCTATAGTTGTTCAAACTAAATATCAACAACAGTCATTTCCACAGTTTGAAAGAACCAGCAAAAGTCATTAGCATTGCCTCCCTCAACAAGACATTTTAATGCCATTTTCCCTGCTAAAGCAGTGGTTTAGCTAAGCAAACCACATGGCAGGCTTCATAGTCACCATAGGGTTCTTCTTGAAGTAATTAATGTTTTATGGCTGCATGCCTTCACTGGCACCAACCTTTTTAGTCACTTCTTACAACATGCTGAGATATGGTGTACCTGTTCTAAATTAGATACACTCTGTAAAGTGGTTGGCACTAGGAAGGATATCCAGCCATAGAAACCATGCCAAAATATGGAACATTTGAGTAAATTGTATTTCTTTGACTGACTAGTCTTGGATAATGATAACTCATTTAATCTATGGATGTAAAATTATGATGATGATACACTTGAAGGACTGGAGACATTCATCTCCCCTTTTGAGATGGGCAATGTCCCTCCCCTCTGACAAACTCAAACAATTAAATATGATGTTGATTGAATTGGGTGCAGTGTGACAGGAAAAACACGTTTTGGGTTTCTTTATATTGGAATAAATTCAATCAATATCTGGTTGAAACCATGGCAAGTGGCTTGGTAAATGTGCAATTTCAATGGCCAGGGTCACAAAGTTTCTCAAGTGTATTACAGCTAAGGTCATAGATTTCATTAGGCTACAATGAAACATTCCCACGATGCTGGGCAGAGGAACTAAAGTGTATTACTGCTAACATCTTTGGACTTGGTGACCATTGATGTCTTTAGACTAACAAAAGATTTTAAATGACTCAGAATAAAATTGGAACTTTCTACATTGCCCATCACACAGATAACAAAGGAGTGGATTCTGCTGTGGTTTCTGTTAGGCCCAGCATGAAAAATATGTTATAGATCCAAACTAAATGCTACCCACCACTGAAATGTAAATGCACATCCATAAACTCAATACCTGACTCCTAATTTCACCAAGAGTATATAGTTTGGTGTGAAACAATCCTTCTTAATGTGACATTGTGTAATATTTCACTATTCATGTGTATATATATCCAGTTTAGAATAGGTACACCATATCCCTGCATGTCATAAGAAACAACGAAAATGGTTGATGACAAGAAGAGCATCTAACTGTAAAACATTGCCCCCAAAAGTCCTGTTCAACCCATGCCAATAAAAACGATGATGATTATCTAAAATTATTTTTCATTTAATTTTATTTATTTACTTGTGATATTTGTAGCTGAAATTAACTGACCAGTATATGGAAGTCTTGAAATATCAAGCATTATCCAAAAATAGCAAAATATATTTTGGCAATAGTATTCCAAACTTTTTTTCGGAATTCCCCTCCTTCCAAAGTCGAAATGAAGCGAAGACATCTACAAAATCATGAAAATGTAAGTAATAGTTTTGATACCAACTCACCAAAAACCACTTGTTTCTATGAAACAAAACTGTCAATTTTAAAATATAACATTCCAACATAATTTTATATAAGAACATTTTGTTATATTACAAATACCATCTTGATAAATTTATAATTTTAGTAAATTCTTCCTAAATTCTTCATTAATTAAATAAAATACAAAATGTCTCATTTGAAATACTGTAATGAAAGTGTTAACCATCTTGATACCAAATCTCCCCCGTTTCTATGATAGTAAGCTGTTTATTTTAAGATGTTTTTATTTATCTGAAAACCTTACATCATAATTTTATGTAAGAACCTTTAAGTTATATCCCAAACACAAACTTAAAAATGCAACTGTTATTTTACTAAATTTCTCCAAATCATTTTCAAAATGATTCGAAAATTATAAACAGTGTCTTTCCTTAGAAATATAGTAACAAAAGGGTCAATGAAAATAAGAACATTACTTGACTATATAAATCACTAAAATACATGTCATTCTTCAGTGTAGTATTACCAATTTTCATGTTACTTTAGACCCAGTATTTAAATGCAATTTTAAGGAACTATGATCCATGCATTGGGGTGATATTTGTTTATGTTCAACATAAACAAGTCCTGCTGCATGGCATATTGTTGACATGAGACATAAATGTCCTTGGCGGCTTGTAAGCATTATCAATAAGATCAACTTTGCCTTCTATACTTTATTCTAGTATATCAGCGATACCCAAGTCAACTAAACACCTCCCAGAATGTGTGGTCTTCTTCCAAAATTAATTTGTAGAGCACCAGATAGAATGCCTTAGGGTTTCACTTTGCTTTTTCATCTTTCCTGTGTTGATCAAGTACCAATCAGATCAAGTACTTAGGAAGAAGATATAATCGAAAAAATAACCCCACCACTGCCAACCAAAAAAAAGTGGCCTTATGCATAATTTAGAAATAATAATAATTATTATTATTATTTGTTTTCAGGTTCATATATCAAATTCCAAAGTAAGCTGACAATTTATTAAAAGAGAATCCCTCTTCAATCTACTAAACTGCAATATCAAAGAAGGAAAAAAAAAAAAAAAGAAAGAAAAGTCTATCCCCTTTCTTAACATTTATCAGAATGAGTGGATTGTAACTTGCTAAACCTCAAGGATAAAATGTCTTTTAATTAAAAGTAACTGTGGCTGTGGATTTTGAAAAGAGCATCTTAATGAAATGGTATTTTGTTGGTGTAAGAAAATGTTTGAAAGGCCAAGTCCAAGAGGAATTCAGTTTCAGAATTCTAAATGAAAAGACAATTTCATCTAACTTGCCAATCTTTTTTACCTTTCATTTATTCAGTGTTTGTCACTTTACATTTTCTTTTCTTCTTTTTGCTTATCGACAAAAACTAACATTGTGTCATTCCTAACATTTTGAAATAACACTTGATAATTGTTTCTAAATATTAATGTTTTTGGTCCTCTTTTCTTTTGGACCCTCTGTCTTCTATGATGTTGTTCAGCCTGTACTGTTGTATTGTGTTTATATGTCTAATTTGTGTTCCTGATAAATTGATTTTTTTAAATATGTTAAATGGTGTTTTGTGTTGTTTAATTTTAATAAATTATAAGGGTATGCACCACAGGTTTGGAATAGTCTGTCAGTTTGAATTTAGTCAGCTGAAGGTTTTTTTCAAAGAAATCTTACTTGACATTTATGTCTCTAAAGAAGAGATTGTGATTTGTAGCTTAGAAAAGAAATTGGAAATTTCTCCAACTTCCTGCTGAAAGCCAAGGACCATATTTGTGGTTGGAGCAAAGTCCCAGTATGACATGGTGACGTTGTGGTGGAATGATATGGTAGAGAGAGCCATAAAAGTAGAAAGACAAAACTATAAGAGAGTGGGAAACAGAGCACTACCAAATAGCTAAAGAGAGGTCAGGTATTTGCACATGTTCTATGTTATGAGGTGTTCCAGATTGCTTGACTGTGCTAGAGAAAATAGAGAAGTGGTAGGGGAAAAGTGTCTGAAATGATAGTAGAGCACTTGCTTTGACTGATGCCAGAAAGAAAGAGACATGGAAGTCCTACTACAAGAGACTGTTGAATGAAGAGGATAAATGGGACAGTGAGGGCCTATCATCATCATTTAACGTCCATCTTCCACGCTTGCATGGGTTTGGACGGGAGTTTTCCCACTTGAGGCAAGATTGGTTGTCTTGCTCGTATAGGACTGTCTGGCGGGTTTTCTACGGCTGGATGCCCTTCCTAACACCAACCACGTTCACAGTGTGGACTGGGAGGTTTTTACCGTGTTACCTACACGGCCACATTACAGCATGGAGTTTTTTTTTTTTTTCGTGACACTTACATGCCCTCATTTGTTTCGGACTGGATGTTGTGGTACCAACATAACTTTAGAGAGAAAGGGTGGGGGTGGTGGGACGGGGGGGGGGGGGGGGGGGGGGTGTATTTTTGTTAGAGGTGCCTACTGACTAGGTTTCGCTTTGTACATAGGCAAGGCGGGTCTTCTGTATTACTGTGTAGCGCCAAAGATCTCGGTCCAGTGATATTGTCTTGGAGAGGTGTAAGTGTGTGAGGTCGGAATTTATCAAGTCGTCCCAGGTTTTTCTGGGTCTGCCTACTTCGTGGCTACTGTCTATTTTTATCGCCCTGCACTTTTTTATACAGCTGTCGTCTTTCATGCGCATCACGTGACCATTCCAACGTAGTCTTCTCTCGAGTAAACATCTGATTCCTCTTATTCCTAATCTGAATATGAACTCAATTGAGGGACCAGCCATAAATATAGACAGCAGTGAGATAGACAAAGTGATTAAGGATATGAAGTTAAGGAAGGCAGCTGAACCATCCAATATAGTTGCTGTGATGCTAAAAACATCCAGCATGGTAATTTACAAGCTAATCAGATGCATAATTATTATAATAAAGTAGTACAGGATGGTGCCATACCCAATGATTGGTGCCGCAGTATCATTATAAACTGCTACAAGGACAAAGGAGATGCACGAGAGCGAGGTAACTATAGAAGCATCAAGTTTATGAACCAGCTTTTGAAAGTTGCCCAACTAGTTAGGGTCAGAATTAAGCTATATTTGTAAGGATCACAAACCAAATTTTCTCTCCAACCCTAAGTGTAGGCTTATTAACCCCTCTAATCGTGAAATAGGCAGAATTAGTTAGCACATACTTGATTGCAAAAATCAGAAAGTCCAATGGGACTCCAACAATGCTGTCATCAGCTGGTTTTGCAGTATAAAGAATAAAGCAACCTGCAGTTTCACCCAGTTCAACATCATGGACTGTCATCCTTCCATATTGAAACTTTTCCTACTCAAAGCTCTAGATTTTGGGAAACTATTCACTAGGATCAGCAACCTTGATCAGAATAATTCTACTGTTTCATGACAACTCATGCTGGCTAAAAAAGGAAGGGGACTTGCTGTATTTATGGGGTCCTTTGATGGGGCTGAGATCAATGATTTAGTTGGTTTATTCATCCTCAATACCCTCATGACACAAATGCACCCCTATAGCTCAGCCCTGTGCAGTAATGATAGTCTGGCATTCTCAAACCATATAAATAACCACACCGTAGATAAGTTCAGAAAATAAGGATCTTCAGAGTTTGGTTTAAATATCATAGTCCTATCCCTAATCAGGAAACATTTCTTATATAGGCATAAGTATCACTAACTTTTCAACTTGCACAATGTCATGTATACTGTACATTATGTATATAGTATGTGTGTATATGATATGTATATACATATATGGTAGAATTGGTAGAGCATTGGACAAAATGCCTTGTATTTAGTTGTATTCCTTTATTTTCTTAGTTCAAGTTCTGCTGTTAAAAAAATGAATATAAACTTAGTGAAAAACGAAAGAAATTTTATATGAACATGCTGAAAATGATTATATAGCTTTTGGAAACAAAAGGATGCATGAAATGTTGATTCAATGTTATAACTGAAGGCTAACTATAACAAAAGAATCTAATGTTGATTCAACAATTTGAACATCTTTTTTTAATTTTCAAAAGTTACAACACTCACTTTTTAGATCAATTTTTGCATTATATTTATTATTTATTCTATATGGTATGAATATAATAGATTAGGAAATCTTTGAGTTACTTTTGCATTAGGTTTTATTATCAAATGGCTTGTCAAGGTAAAAAAAAAAGCAGCCAGATTTTACATTTTATTTTTAAACTCTTGTTCTGATGAAAGACACTGCTTTTTCAAATAATTTTGAAAATAATCAACAAATTGGTGGAATTTAGTTACTATAACTAACTTTTCATTATTAAGCTGGTGTTTGGAATATTACTTAAGGTTCTTGCATAAAATTATAATGACGGGGTTTTAGATAAATATAAACACTTTAAATTGTATCAGAAAAAATAATAGTTTTAACCTGTTCGGTATCAAAAGGGTTAAGCAAAAAATAATTGATGCTTTTTGAAATGTTATGTATGAGATTGGGACAAACAGCTGGACTCATTAACTGCATCTTTATGGATGCACTAATTTTCATATTCACAGGTTCAAACAATAAATCAGTTGTCTTTTGATTCATCACATGAAATTAAATTTTCTGATTGTTTAAAAGAAACTTTTTACTCTATCAGAGTTATGCCCCCCCCCCCCTTTTTTTTTTTTTGCTGTATTAACATTCACTCAAACTTGGTTAGTTTATATGAAGTACAACCGTAAGGAGTAAATCAATACATAGAAGGAAGCTGGTTAGGTCATGCTAAAGCACATGAATACCATAAATAAAAGCCTGGAATCCAGGAAAAAATGTATTAGTATAAATTAAGTCCTCTGGTGAAAAGGTTGAGAACCACTGCTATTGTGGAATGGAGCATTACTATGCTCCACCCTGGTGAGCCTCTATGTCCAAGAAAGACCACAACTTTTTTTTTTTCAACTATGTCTTCCTCCAGGAATATGACACCTGATGATGATTGCTAATCACACAAATTGAAATGTAGTATAGGTGTAAATATTTAAGTATAAATATATTTAGATTACTAACTGGGCTTATTTCCATGTTTAGATATCATTTCATTTAAATATTTCACATTTCTTTTTGTTTTTGCATACATAGATTTATTGATATTAATTTATCAACTTTTTCAGTTAAGAATGAAAATACATTTCTAACTTAGGTACAAGGTCAGCAATTTGATGTGATAGAAAAGTTGATTATATGGACACTAGTACTTGACTATTTTATTTTATCAACCCCAGAAAAATGAAAGGCAGGTACTTCATAAGTCTAACCCTCTAAGAATTCTGCCAATCCAGCACCCTGAATAAACCCATAGATAATAGAACACAATAGGATTATTTAGAGTGACCAAATGTATTTATTCAGGGTATTGGATTGGCAGAATCATTTGTGCCAGAGAAAATGCTCTGCAGTATTTACGTTCTGATTTTAAGTCGTGCCAAGGTCAATTTTGTGTTTCATTCTTTTGGTATTAACAAAGTAAAATACCAACCAAGTACTGGTAATCAACTAACCCCTCTCACAAATTTTCTGGCCTTGTGCCTAAATTAGAAACCATTATCTATGAACTTATTCAGCTGATGGGCTTCAGGGTAACTGGCCAACATGTTTTAATGTATATTATGAAAATAAATATGCACAGTTATATAATCACAGTTGATTGTTCTGCTTTGAGTGTTATGCTGCACAAGAACCAAGACACTTATCTGTCTTCCAGGACCATAAAGCAATATCTATCTGATGTTTTACAGAAGGTGTGGGAAGATCAACCATGATAAAACTCCATGTGTATTTGTATGTGCATCCGTCTGTAACTCTTTAACATTTTCACACAAATATAAACAATGCATTTCTTATATTGGCTATGTTGCTACAATAAAGTTTGCTTTCTAATTACAAAGTCCTGGGTTCTAACCCTACATTTGTCCCTGTAAATAGTTTTCAAAAGTTGCTCATGTATTTAATTCTGTATGCAATTTGTACATACATAATAAACATTTATGTAATTATATCTTAGAGATAAATTATTAATATATCATTTTTATCTTTAATTACTTTCACATGTCAGTAATCAACATAAACTCTAAGGTTTCTTTTATGCAAACCATTGATTTATCAAAATGCAAATTTCCCAGTTTGCATGATTGTTCATATATTCAGTAATTCTGGTATATATGGTGTACCAATCCTGACGACACTGGTCTACTAGTATAATATAATGCCTTGTGTCAATGTACTAAGAATTCTTCATCGTTCGACTCTTACCACTTGAAAACAGATATGTTCAGATCTTTTTGAATATTAAAAAAAAAAATGTTTGTCCACATGGCATGTAGTCTCCCATCTTAACTTTCTATAACCCAGACTGCTTAGCTGTTTAATGGTTGTAGTGAGTGAGTGCAGCTCACAGTGGTTGTGATGCAGTGATTCCCAACTTGTAGTTCACGTACTGCTGGATGTCCTTGAACTTGTTAATTAGACAGGCCTTTAAGAACCCAGAATCCGTAAAAGAAAATGAACTTAAATAAAGGGGTCCTTCGTCGTGAAAAGATTCGGAACCACTGTGTACTGCTGTGAAGTATCTGTAATTTAGATATTACCTAAGGGGAAACAACTCTTGCAATTTTTTTTTTTATCTGGCTATAAGCAGGATCACCGAGATTTCATTCGACTATGATGTCTTCAATTATAAGCAGGAAGAAAATAAGACTAAGTTTTAGTTGTCTTACACGGGAATATCATTATTAAGGGTTACAATTTACTTTATTTAGTTGAAATAAATTTTATAATTTACTTCTGTTTACATAGTTACTCATTCAGTTTTTAATTGACGCTCAACCATCATATCCAGTTATGCTTTCCTAATCGTATACATACTGTTAGTGGAAATGCATAATGATCATACGATATTACCCTTGTATGTATTTCAAGTTGAAATATTTGAAGAACTATCTAAGCGATAATTGTAAATATTATTTTACAATGTTCTAATACACTGGTAACATTTGACACCAATAAACAAAGTCATTTGAAGAGTGGGAGAGGGGGGGGGGAGACAGGTCGACAGAAGCCTTTTGGGTGAAATTGGGTTGACGAAACTGGAAGTTCGTTGGATGGATTGCATCTTTAATTCAAAGAGCCATTCTTGTCACATATTGTGTCGCACTGACTGATTCGGTTTGTGAATTACGTTAAGGGTTCGTGTGTCTGAGGAATACTCAACCATTTACAAGTTGATTGAATGACTGAGTGCTCATCGTTAAAGCCGACGGAAGTTCCATTATGAACAGAGCTACAAATGTGTTGGAGAGATTAAACATTTCACTAGTTCTTAACCCTTTTTTATAAAACTGAAATCAAATAACATTCTTATATATTTTTAATCTTCATCACTAACACATTTGATTGTAGCTCCATAAGAAAGTTATCTATCTACTTTATACACAGAACTGTTATTATAAATTGTAACTACTGGAATGAAACTCTGTCGGTGTTGACGCTAGTATTCCGGTTCGTGAAATTAATATGCAATTAGCTGAGCATTCCACAAGCGCGTGTACCTTTCACCTAATTCTCAGGGAGATTCAAAGTGATAGAGCGTGTGACAAAGGCTGGTCTTTTGAATCATATGTACAGTCTATTCGGCGGGCTTTCAAACAGTTTGTCTGCTCAATTTCATTCACAAAAGGTGGGTTGATCCGAAGCTATGGTAAATGACACTTGACTAAGGTGACACGCAGTGTGATCAAACCCGGGACTGAATGAGTGCGAAACGATCTTCTAAGCTATTCCCTCACACTGTATCCACATGTAACTCCGACTTAACTGCCGTACTCTTCCCTACTTTGTCAAATTCTTCCTTCCCAGAGCGCCTTCAAACTGGAGTATCATTTCAAGTATTAACTTCAAGGCTTGAATATCATTTAATCATCCAACGTAATTCGTTTTTACCCTTTAGTTCAAACAACAAACGGTGCTGGCGAGGTTTCAAGCTATGGCCTCTGACCTACGAGCTCCATATAGAATTTTTTTTTAATATTTCAAGTAATTGAAATACCCGTTTATTTGTCTAAATATTAAACACATTCATGGATAATTTGTATTTCTGACTTAAATTGTGTCAAATAAAGGATATCCAGATTAATTTTTCTAACGTTTCTGTTAAAGCAGACGTCGGGAGTTGTAAGGGAGGCCAATCTATTGATCAATTTTACTCGAGCTTTCAAGGTTATTGCCCCTTAATTTGTACCAAACTAAAGCTAGAAATAACAACCATGGCTTTGTTTGAAAATGATGGCAGTGCGCATGCGTGAGTTTCAATATTTTCTAAGTTCACTTTAACGAAAATGGCGCTTTACGTGAAGTTGTTATAGAATCTGTCCAACTTAGTGTGGCTTTCTTCCAAACACCTCTTCTGTTCTCCACGTAAGTACTACAACGATATTCTCATGTGTATTCTGTTTGAAATCTACTTTCTTTCTATTCCGATCGTTGTCTGAAGTCTCATTAATCAGTCAACTAAACCACACAGCAAGGTGTAAACATTGTCTGTTAAAAAGCGAGAAGATAGCCAGAAATCTTCGTCCCGAAAGAATTTCAATTTGCCATCTCTCTCTAATTATCGCCACAGACAAATTGTTCTGATGTCATTCTAGACTCGATTAAAAGAAAATCGGGGAATGTTGGGATTATTTTCATTCATTTTCTTTGTCATTTCTTGTGTATTTTGGAAACGGTTGATTAGAGGGGAACAGTCACTCCGCACGACGCTTCGTTGTCTCGCTCTCCCAACAAAACGCTCTTTACCATCATATCTCTTCTCACAACTCATCCATATCACACTTTGAAGTCATAATATTCAACAATTCTCCAGTAAACAGCTTCTCCGTTGATTTTGTAAGTCAACGATTTCTTAGTCGGAACTATTCTTTGAAACAAACTGCTCTTTTATTCAACTTTGTGCTGTTTTCCGCATGTTTATTCTCTAGCTTCGATTTACTTTCTCTTCATATCTAACTAAACCTCACTTCCACCTGAAAGACCTTTACCGCGTTGTACCTTCTTCTCAAACAAATAAACAAGTGCAAAGTTAAGACTAATCATTGATTCTTTTATCTCCATTTTTCTTTTGAAAGTAAACAAGCCATCAACACACACACATGCACACACACACACATAGGTTTGAGTGAGTGTGCGTGTGTGCGTGCATGTATGTAATATAGTTCTTTTATTTTTTTACTGGTTTCAGTCATTAGACGGCGACCATGCTGGGGCACCACGATGATTTCGTCGATCATATTGACTCCTAATTCTTTTCAAATCTGATACATATTTTAATGATCTCTTGTTTTTGTCGAACCGCTAAGTTACAGGACATATACATGCACACATACACGCTATATATACGACGGGCTTCTACAATTTCCGTCTACCAAAATCCACTCACAAGGCGTTGGTCAGCCCCAGGCTATAGAGGAAGACACTTGCCCAAGGTGCCGCACAGCGAGTCTGAACCCAGAACCATGTGATCGCGAAGCCTGTCTGTATTTTCTGAACATTTTGACTTTCCTCTTAAATATAATCTGTCGCGATTGATAAGTTATTAAAAGTCTGTATCTCCTCAACTACTCGCTATCCACAACTAAACATATTTCTTTAACAATTTCCTAACTTTATTCGCTTTTCTTGGGACAATCATTACACGATTATCTCACATTATTTAGAAGGATTTTGTTTATTTTTTTTTATTTTGTGGATTTATCATTTTGAAGATTTTGTAAGGTGCCACTGTTTTCTGTTGAACACAATTGTTGTATTTACTCACGGTGGCATCTTTGAAATTTGCATGTTGTTTAAAGGGTTTGTTGTGTGTTGTTGGTGGTCAACTGAACAAGTTACACACACACACTACTAATTCCACACACGCTCTTCTCTCTCTATCAGTATGTGGTATGTGTATGTGTATATATATATATATATATATATGTATACACACACATTAACTGCACACACGCTACTCCTCCATACACACAGACATCACAAGTACACACGCTACTTTTTTCCATACACAAAAGCTATTGTATCGTCTTGAATAGAAAACTTTAAACCTTCTCTTTAAACTTTTTCAGTATGTTTTAAAACTCTTTCCTTTTTTTCTGTAACTTTCTACTTTCATTCCCTCTTTATTTCATTGTCGTTCATATTTGTGATTTACTGTAGTTAAACATCGTCTATGTAGTGTGCGACGGATTGTTGAGTGATGAGGAAATTATCGACTTGTGTCAACAACTGGACATATCCACTTGTTTCACCTTTTTACGTATAATTCTTGGGGAATGGTAAGAAAACTATGTAACGTGTATGTGGTGTTTACTTATTAACTTCACGATGTTGTGATACAAGCTCTGGGTCCAACATGTTGTGGATGTATTAAATACTAAATAGAACCTTGGTTACTGTTTCAATAAAGCACACAGAACTATTGCATTTTGTTAATGTTAGACTTGTTTAATACAAAAGCAGGGACATGCCATTGTCGTCAATTCTGAAGACTAAAGCAAAAAGATATTGAGTGCATTTATTTTAGTGTGCAGGTGATAACGTGGAAAGTGTAATTCAACCCAAGTGGTGGTTATGGTGTTGGTGGAATATAGATAAATAATCAGAAGGATTGGGTGTCACCTTATAAGAAATGGAAATATTAGAATCTAGTTTCTGGAAGATAGGACCTCTGTGACCAGAAACAATTTGATAGTTGTATCATTAATGGTGGTTGAACATGGGAAGTTGATTGCAGAAGAAACTAGTACTAGTAGAAGATCAGATAAGTAATATAATAATAATTGTTTCTATTTTGGGCACAAGGCCAGCAATTTGAAGGAAAGGGGAAAGACTGTCAACCCCATAAGGATGAAAGGCAAAGCCAACCTTGGCAGGATTTGAACTCAGAATGTTAAGAGCTATAACTATATGCTGCAAAGCATATTGTCCATGCCAATCCACTGCTCTTAATGCCCTTAATATCATCATCATCATTTCATTTTACGTCCACTTTTCCCTGCTTGCAAGGGTGGGACGGGAACTGATTCTGGCTTGATTTCTACAGCTGGATGCCCTTCCTAACACCAACCTCATTTACAGTGAGTGCTGGGTGCTTTTTTGCCGTGGCACCTCCACGACCACTTTGCAGTGGAATGATAGGGACCCCAGTCCTATCATCTCATTTCTACAGCTGAGTAAACTGGAGCAATGTGAAATAAAGTGTCTTGCTCAAGGAAACAACACATCACCCGGTCTGAGAATTGAACTCACAACCTTTCGATTGCAAGACCAATGCTCTAACCACTAAGCCATGTGCCTCCATGTAATATAATAATGGAAATCCTTATCTATTATCATAATGTAATAATAATAGATAGGGTTTTCTTTAATTTTTATTGTTTAGTCAGAGAGGGAATGGTAGTTTCCATAACCTTTTTCAGGGTTTCTGAGACTGGTGGGAGGGAGGTAGTTCATATGCTTGCAACATAGTGGACTCTGCTAAGGCACCCAAAAACCAGGTGGTGTTAAGCCAGATGACAGATTAAGTCTACAACAACATTGGAATGGGAACTTAGAATGTGAAGTGCTGGAACAGAATACAGCAAAGCATCTCGTTAAAGCCTCTGACACCTCCACTCTTGATTGATACTTTATTTTATTGAGCCTGAAAGAACGAAAGGCAAAATTGAGAGCCAGTACAAATACCACAAAGCATTTTGTTCTATACTCTAGCATTTTAATCTAAAGAACTGTAATAGTCTTTACTGCATGTAGCGTTTGAGATTTGCATGGTTAACAGATCCAGTACACACTGTAAAGTGGTTGGGGATAGAAAACCTGCTAAACAAAGGCCCAGGAAGACTCTTCAGCTGTGTCAAATACATGACAAACTCCATAGGGAGGTGTCACGATAAAATGCACTCAGTAGAGCAGAGGATTGTTTGTAAGCAAGTTGCAGGCCACTTGCCCGTCTCAGTACTCAGTAGAACATGGGATCATATGTGAGATGCAGGCTTCTGTCCCATTCATGGGGTCGGTAGCTCTGTTTGAGTACTAACCCTCTCTACTGACAACCTGTCCAACCCATGCTAACCGGAAAAGCATACATTAAAAATAATGATGACATACACACAGCACAGTTAAGACTCAGTATCAACCACATATTTCTTGACTATTGCAAAGGTTGAGATTCTTTACATAACTAGAAACTACTTCACCCCTACACATTATCTTTGAGACAATACTACTACTACTAGCTTACATAAAAAAAAGATCTTCCTCATAAACAAACCTTCACATTTCAACACTTACCCATTGTCAGTGTCCATTCTCTAGAAAATAACTGCACCTCAAGAATAGCTGATTCTAACTACTGTTCTACTCCTCTTAAATCTATTTAATAAACCCAATGTTATTTCCATCACTCTCTATCAATACCTTGTACTAAATACTTTCTCTATTTCTTCATCTTTTTGTACCTTTCTCTCTTTTTGCTAGCAAATAAAATTTTGCCATTTATGAGAAAAGTAGTTAGCAATTGAACAGAGACAGTGTAAGGTCAAGATGACTCTAGTCATGCTGAGGACATAATCTCTCTAGTGCTGGTGCAACAATAAAATGCATTCGGTACACCATGTAAAGTAGTAGTGCTGGTGCCATGATAAAATACATACAGTACACTGTAAAATGGTATTGCTGGTGCCTTGATAAAGTGCACCCATTACATTCTATAAAGTGATAGTGTTGGTAACACAATAAAATACACTGAGTATAGTCTGTAAATTGGTTGGCATTTAAATGGGTATCAAACCATAATAACCATACCAAAAATATCTTCCGACTTTTCAAGAAGGGTAGTAATAAGAACTGATTCAGATGACTTGTCTAACCCATGTCAGTTTGCAAAATGGGTGTAAAGGACCTTCCACTGTACAGTGTACGTTTTAGTTAATTTTGTATTATGTGGACTGTTGAATTTGAAAGTAAATTATTGAGGAAGGTGACTTAGGACTTGTAACGATATGGCTGTTGTTGGAAGCATTTATATACTGGTGATCTAGTTATCATTGCAGAATGTATTACAGAACTGCAATGAAAGTTCAAAACCTAGAAGAATGATATAGAATCAAAAGGCATAATCGCCATGATGAAAAAGAATAAATAGTTGTTAGTAACAGAATTTAGTGCACTCTATAAAGTGGTTGGTAATAGGAAGGGCATCCCATCATAAAAAAAGCTTTCAAGTAAAGTGTTGAGAGGACTCTTCAGTTGTGTCAAAGACACAACATCCTCCCAAGTGCTAATGACAATAAAATGCACTCATTAGAGTACGAGAACGTCTGTAAGCAAGATGCAGGCCCTCAGCCCATCTGAAAGATCAGCGGCTCTGCTTGAGTACTGATTTAGTTTGTGATGACCCATCCAATTCTTGCTGGCAGGGAAAACGGACATTGAACGATGATGATGAACTAGAAAAACGCTTCATTGCATGTTGCTTTTCAGGATAAGATTGGATCCCTTAAGTATTAAAACACCTGATAAACCTTTTGAGATGCAACATCATATGAGGCCAGCTAAATCTGCATATTTGTTAGCTGCAAATTTTATTTCATTTGTAACAAATAACAGAAATTCTCAGTGCCATCTAGGGAACTAGGTAAGACCTTGATGCTCTTTACAGTGCAGCAGGGTCTCTGTGTGAGTAACTTTTATAATTAGAGTGCAGCAGCTTTGTTTTCACCAAAACAGCTATGTTTGATACCTAAAGATTCACACTCACAGTTTCTGAAAGGGAATGGATAGCAATTTGTTTTGATAGGTGTAGACTAATAAGAAAATATTAATTTTCATACAAAGATCACATTTTTATTTCTTCATAACTTGTTACAATCATCATTCTTACATCTATTTTTTCATGCTGGCATAAGATTTTGTTAGGGGGACTTCTACAGCTGAATGCTTATCCAGATACCAACCCTTTAGGTTCTGTGATACAAAGCTGTTTATTATATAGTGTTTATATTTATCTAAAAACCTTTAATCCTAATTTCATGTAAGAATATTTGTTATGTGTCAAACATCAATTTCATAATATTTATATTGCTAAATCCTTCCAAGTTCTTTATTATTTCCATATTTATTTGAGTCCCATAAGCAATTCCTTTCATTTAAAATATGGTAACAAAAGTATTAAGTAAGGTATGGTATCTTTGCATGTCCAATTGCTGAGCTACTGGAATCTTGTTTATGCAACAATGTAAAGATATATATATATATATATATATATATATATATATGATAAAAGCAGTGGTATGTCTGTTTGCTTTGAAACTACCTTGCAATTTCTCGAAGAATTGTCACAAAATATGGCACAGAGATCAAAATCGATCCCTGAATATTTCAAGAGTAAACATTTTTTTAATCCAGAATCCCAAATAGGAAAATAGGGAGTCTTTGTAAGAAGACATGTAGAAAGAATAAACATTCTAAAGGAGTGGGATTTGGAGAGTGAAGTAACATATTGTTGGAGAAGAGGTAACATCTGATTCTACATGCTTCTTGCTCTCCTTTTTTCTGTTTCAATCTATTCCTCTCTCTCTCTCTCTCTATCACACACACAAACCCATGCTAACGTGGAAGATAGACGTTAAACGATGATGATGAATCATTTGCCTCAGATGACAGTGTGTGTATGTATATAAGTTTTGCACTTAAAACATCAACATTGAAGTTTGGATGCATATGAAATTCCATCAATACTCCACATGTCTTTAAAATCAATTTTATATCTACATAGCCACAGGCATGTATGTGTAGTTAAAAAGTTTCTTAGCAACAACATGATTTTGAGACAGTATTTTAGCTGAATGTCCCAACCCTTTTAGGCACCTTTTATGACATGCAGAGACATGGTGTATGGTGTCTCTATTGTAAAAATCAGGATGTACATGGCAAGAATCAAAAACTTAAAGGCCTATTAAGCCCAAAGGTTTATTAGTAGACAGATATCAGATCCCTACAACCACCTGGGAAGTGATCATGTTCGATATGCAAAATAGGAGTAGGTAGAAATTCTATACAGTGTAACCAGTACAAATTATGGGTGTACAAGAGATGCAATGGGATTGCAGGCAGGCTGATGGAAAATTTCATATGTAGCAACTGCACAAAAGTAGAGCAGTTACAGCACCTAAAAAATAAAGTCTTTCAACTGTTCAAACAGAATTCTAAAAGTGGTTGATAGCTTCTATTACCGAGATAACCAAATCAGTGGTGGATGTGGTTGTCATGAAAGTATAATAGCCAGAGTGAAAAAGTTCAGTGAACAGTTAAATCTGTTGGCAACAAAGGACTTTTCTCTCCAAGTGAAAGGTATACAATATGGCCTCTAAGTATAAAGTGAATTTTAAGGGGTTCTGTTATAAATTAAAATTCTCCAACATAATTTTATATAAAACCTTTCATTATGTTAGAATACCATTTTAATGAAATAATAATTTTATGGAATTCCCTAAAATCCTTTATTCATTAAATGAAATACAGTGTGTTTCATTCAAAATATGGCAACAAACCAGTTCATCTGTTTTCATTTTTTTAGAAAGATTTGAACCAACAAACATGTCTTACCTTCACAGGCATTATGTTCTTTTACTAGTTTATTTATTTGACTGGCATCATGTTGGGGCACCACTTTAGAGGTTTTAGTCAACCATATTGCACCCCATTATTTATTTTTAAGTCTGGTGTGTATTTTATCAATCTGTTTGTCAATATGCTAAACATACAAACACATATATCATCATCTCTCAATGTCCATTTTTCCATGTGTCAGGATTCCATCTACCAAATTTCACAAGACACTGATGATGTTAAAGCTATAATAGAAGACACTTGTCTAAGTGCCATGCATTGGGACTGAACCCGAAATCACATTGCTATGAAGCAAACTCCTTAACTACATAGCAATACCTTCACCTGATGTATATATATGTATGTGTATATATATATATATATATATAAGTATGTATACATACATACATATATGTATACAGACGTACAGTAGTATGTATATATATACATACATGCACACATATATATATGTACGTATGGATTTACCGAACATTTATTATAATGCTCGGTGTGTTTGTAAACAAACATCCCGAATTAAGCAGTACAGTCTTTAACAACCATCGTTGCCCTTTTGTTCAACTCTGACAAAGGAACGATATACTAGTTTCAAGCTTATTAGTTATCGTCAGCACCGTATACCTTCCTGCCAGATGATTGAACGTCTGAAAGTATATACTTTCCTTATGCATATTAACGGCTGAGCAGCCTAATTTGCATATCGAGTGAGTTAATCGGCCGGGCGCACCGAAAATGATAAACGGAAAAAATGAAACGGATTTCATTTCTCACTCTTAGTACGGCTGTTACTTAAATATAAGTATGTATACGATTAACTCACTCGATATGCAAATTAGGCTGCTCAGCCGTTAATATGCATAAGGAAAGTATATACTTTCAGACGTTCAATCATCTGGCAGGAAGGTATACGGTGCTGACGATAGCTTGAAACTAGTACATTGTTCCTTTGTCAGTGTTGAACAAAAGGGCAACGATGGTTGCTAAACACTGTACGGCTTAATTCGGAGTCTGGGGTTGAGTTGTCGACATGGGTCTTTTGTAATACGTTGTAAATCCAGAGGACTCGGTCCTGTGTCATTCTCATTGGGAGATTCAATTGAGTCAGGTCCAAATTTATCATTTCATCCCACATCTTTCCTGGTCTTCCTCTTTTGGGGCATCCTGCAACCTCTGAAGCCCTGCACCTTTTTGAATAGCTATCATCCTTCATGCGCATCACATGACCATACCACTGCAGTCTTCTCTCTTGCACACAGCATTTGATCCCTATAATGCCCAGTTTCGCTCTCAATACATTTACACTTTGCTGTTCTTTGCTTCCTTTCTTTGCAATCTTTGTATGTTCTTGGCATGCGGAGCCTATGTAGCATTGCTGAGCGCACACAGACATTGTAAAGCTTGTCTTCTATCATGAGTGAGAGACCTTTTCTAGTTAGCAGTGACAGTAGCTCCCTGAAGTTTTTCCATCCCGTTCTTATTCTGGCAACTGTGCTTTCTGCGCAACCACCTCCTCAGCTGATTTGGTCACCCCGATAGCTGAAGCTATCAACTTTTTCTATGGGGTCTTGTGTGCAATTGAAGGAACATGCTACCTGATGGTCTTTGCTTACTACCCCTGTGCTGGGTCCACATATGAAGTCATCTTGCCTGTTTTCCCACTATATCTCTTGTGTACCCACTGTTTGCATTTGGGACACTGGATTGAGTTTCTGCCTACTCCTTTCCTGCATACCGAGCAGGGCTATTTCCCGGAGGGTATCAGAGCCTTGTTTCCTTTTCTGCACACAAGGATTTTGGTCTTAGCGAGGTTGACTTTGAGGCCTTTTATTTCCAAGTTGTCCCTCCATGTCTGAAATTTCTTCTCCAATTCTGTCATAGAATCAGCTAAGAGAGTCAAATTGTCAGCATATAGGAATTCCCAACTGCAGCCAATCTTAAATTCCTTTGTTACAGCCTGTAGACCAATAATGAAGGGGAGGGGGGGCCCACCATATTATGGGTCAAGGGACTCTGTCAAAAGCTTCCTCTAGGTCCACGAATGCTAGGTAAAGCGGCTTGCTTTTAGCCAAGTACTTACCTCGCATTTGCCTCACAAGGTGCTTTTCCTGGCACAAATCAAAACTGCATCTCATCTAGGTGTATATGATCTCTAATCAGTTGTGCGATGACTCTTTCTGTAACTTTCATGACCTGGTCAGTCTGCTTTATGCCTCTGTAGTTACTTCTCTCTAGGGCATCTTCTTTATCCTTGTAGCAGTTGATGATAATGCTGCTCTTCCAATCACGGGAAATGAAACCATTCTGTATTACTTTAACAATAAGGGTGGTTAGAAAGTGCCCTACCATCCCAGATGCTTTGAACATCCCAGCAACAACAGCCGATTGTCCGGCTGCTTTACTCATCTTCATGTTCTTAATTGCCTTACTTACTGGGCTGCTTCTTACATGTACAGCTGGACCTTCTGTTGGATTCGCTTGGGGAAAGCTGTTTACCTCCCAAGCGTTTTCCTCGTTCATCAGCCTCTCATAGTGGCATTTCCAAGCAGCTTTCTTTTCAGTGTCGGTGAGGGAAAGTGAGTCATTGTTATGAATGCATTTCTTCCTGAGAAGATCTCAGCTTTCATTGACACATTACCTTTCAATCCTGAACAACTCTCATTTTGGGTCCTCACGTTCTAACACATGCTTAAACTTTTCATTTTCTGCTTCACTCCTTGCCAGGTATACTTGCCGTCTACCCTCCCTCCTGGAGGAGTGCCTGCTACCTCATTTTTTCCATGCCTGTCTTTTGACTTTAATTGTCACATCCACCTTGTTATTCCACCACCAAGTGGTTCTACTGCTCCTCCCAAGGATCTTGCTCCAACCACAAATTGCATTTGTCGCTTTTAGTAGGTTATCTCTCAGGAACCTCCACTGCTCCTCTATATCGTATATCTTTATTTCTTCTTTGCTATCAAAGGCATCAAGTCGGAATCTCCTGCATTTGTTACGAGCTGGGGGCCCCTTCAGCTTCCATATCCTTCTCCTCTAGATTGTTTTCTGACTCTAAAAATGCTGACGACCAGGACGTGTTGGGAGGTGCCTTCTTCATCTTGGATGCTTTTTGTGTTTACTACCTTTGCTCTGTCTTCTGATGAGGATCTAGTCAATTTGGCTGGTGCACAACCGTGAGCTACAGGTGATCAGTTGATTTGCTGGTTTCTTAAAGTTTGTATTGTAGATAGATTTCTTTATTTGCCACAAGGACGCAATACAAGTCTGTATTGTAGATAGTCATTTCGTTGGTGTTGCAGAATTCCAGGAGCCTCAGTCCTTCCTTATTTCTTGTGCCAAACCTGAAACCTCCATGGACCGCATGGAATCCGTCACTTAGTCTCCCCACATGTCTGTTGAAGTAGTCTGCAATAATGGTGAAATCAGTGTTACTGGTTTGGGATGTTGCACTTATTAGGGACTCGTAGAACAGGTCTTTTTGTTTTTCTGGCAGACCAGATTGGGGTGCATAGATAGACATGATTGATACCATTGTTATGACCCTATGTGAAATGATCCTGTCATTTATTCTATTTACTGTGATTATCTTGTCCAACCATATATATATATATATATCGTCATCATCATAGTTTAACATCCATGTTCCACGCTAGCATGGGTTAGACAGGTTGTCCTGTTTGAGGGAAGTTGGGTCAGGTGACCGTGTCTTGCTCCCACAGAACATATATATATATATATACAGGGTGTGTGGAAGTTTTCCTATAGATTCAGTTATATCTCTTCCATATTGAAACTATCACAACTAACAGAGTCAGTCTTAACTATCACAAGTGACAGAGGCAGTCTAACTGCCACATCTGACAAAACAAAGCTAATTATCGCAACTGACAGCACCAATCTATCACAACTGATAGAACCAGTCTAAATACCTCAACCGACTGAGTATTTCTAACTATCACAACTGACAGAACCCAGTCTAATTATTGCAACTGGCTAGCCAGTCAAACTATCACTGCTGACAGAGCATGTCTAACTATCATAACTCACATAGTCTGTCTATTATAACTGACAGAGCCATCTCACTATCACAACCGATGGACAGTCTAACTTTCATAACTGACAAAAATACTCTGTCAACACTGACAGAATCTAACAACCACAACTAACAGTGCTAGTCTAACTGTAATAGATGACAGCATCTGTCTTACTATCAACACCATGAGCTAGTCTAAATTTCCTAACTGACAGAGATCGTTTAACTATCAACACTGATAGAGAATGTCCAACTATCACAACTGACAGATAGTCTAACTTTCACCACTTACAGAGCCTGGCTAACTTTCACACTGACTCGGCCTGTCAAACTAGCCCAAATGACAGGTCCAGTCTAACTATTACAGCTGGTAGAAATTGTCTATCATAGCGGACAGAGCCAGTCTAATTGTATAAACTAAAGAGCCAATCTCTGACAACTGATATAACCTGTCTAACTACCACAACTGACATAGCTAGTCTAACTATCACAACTGATGGAGCTAGTCTAACTATGACAACTGACAGAGTGTGTCTAACTGTCACAACTGACAGAGTGTGTCTAACTATCACAATTTACAAAGCCAGTCTAACTATTATAACTGATGTAGCCAGCCTAACTATCATGGCTGACAGCATGTCATACTATCAACTTTGGGAGCCCGTCAAGCTATCACAACTGACAGCTGTTCACCTATTCCAATTAACAGAACCAGTCTAACTATCACAACTGATACAACAGTCTAATTATCACAACTGACAGAGCCAGTCTAATTGTCACAAATGACAAGGTTAGTTATGCAACATTGGCTGTCAAACTACCATTACTGACAAAGCTACTCCCACCATTAAAATGTATGCAACCAGTCTATCACAACTCTTGGGGACAGTCTAACTATTAGTACTGATAGACCTAGTCTAACAATCACAACTGACAGAGCTTGTCTAACTATAACAACTGACAGGGCCAGTCTAACTAGCACAACCAACAAAGGCAGTCTAACTGTCACATCTGACAGAGTTTGTCGAATTATCACAATTGACAGAGCTAGTCTAACTTTCACAACTAGTCTATCACAAATGACAGATACAGTCTAACTATCACAACTGACAGAGCCAGACTAACTACCACAACTGACAGACAGTCTAATTACCACAACTGCCAAAGACAGTTTAACTACCACAACTGCCAAAGACAGTTTAACTACCACAGCTGACAGAGACAGTCTATCACAACTGACAGAGACAGTCTAACTATCACAACTGACAGAGACAGTCTAACTACTACAATTGACAGAGACAGTCTAACTATCACAACTGACAGAGACAGTCTAACTACTACAACTGACAGAGTCAGTCTAACTGCCACAAGTTACAGAGACGGTCTAACACGACAGCAGTGTAACTACCACAACTGACAGAGACCGTCTAACTATCACAACTGACAGCGACAGTCTAACTACCACAACTGACAGAGACAGTCTAACTACCACAAATGACTGACAGTCTAACTACCACAACTGAGAGACAGTCTAATTACCACAACTGCCAAAGACGTTTTAACTACCACATCTGACAGAGACAGTCTAACTATTACAACTGATAGAGCCAGTCTAACTACCACAACTGACTGACAGTCTAACTACCACAACTGGCAGAGACAGTCTAACTACACAACTGACTGACAGTCTAACTACCACAACTGACAGAGACAGTCTAACTATCACAACTGACAGAGACAGTCTAACTACCACAACTGACAGAGCCAGTCGAACTACCACAACTGACAAAGCTCGTCTAACTACCACAATTGACTGACAGTCTAACTACCGCAACTGACAGAGACAGTCTTACTACCACAACTGAGAGAGACTGTCTAACATGACAGAGCAGTCTAACTACCACAACTGACAGAGACAGTCTAACTACACAACTGACTGACAGTCTAACTACCACAACTGACAGAGACAGTCTAACTATCACAACTGACAGAGACAGTCTAACTACCACAACTGACAGAGCCAGTCGAACTACCACAACTGACAAAGCCAGTCTAACTATCACAACTGACAGAGACAGTCTACCACAACTGACAGAAACGGTCTAACTAACAACTGACTGACAGTCTGTTACAACTGACAAAGCTTGTCTCACTACCACGACTGACAGAGACAGTCTAACTATCACAATGGACAGAGACTGTCTAACTACCACAACTGACAGACAGTCTAACTCACAACTGACAAAGACAGTCTAACTATCACAACTGACACGGACAGTCTATCATAACTGACTGACAGTCTAACTACCACAACTGACAAAGACAGGCTAACTATCACAACTGACAGAGACAGTCTAACTATCACAACTGATAGAACCTGTCTAACTACCACAACTGACATAGCTAGTCTAACTATCACAACTGACAGAGATCGTCTAACTATTACAACTGACAGAGTGTGTCTAACTGTCACCACTGACAGTGTGTCTAATTCTCACAATTTACAAAGCCAGTCTAACTATTATAACTGATGTAGCCAGCCTAACTATCATGGCTGACAGCATGTCATACTATCAACTTTGGGAGCCCGTCAAGCTATCACAACTGATACAACAGTCTAATTATCACAACTGACAGAGCCAGTCTAATTGTCATAATGGTCTAATTGTCACAAATGACAAGGTTAGTTATGCAACATTGGCTGTCAAACTACCATTACTGACAAAGCTACTCCCACCATTAAAACATACACAACCAGTCTATCACAACCTTTTGGGGACAGTCTAACTATAAGTACTGATAGACCTAGTCTAACAATCACAACTGACAGAGCTTGTGTAACTATAACAACTGACAGGGCCAGTCTAACTAGCACAACCAACAAAGGCAGTCTAACTGTCACATCTGACAGAGTTTGTCGAATTATCACAATTGACAGAGCTAGTCTAACTTTCACAACTAGTCTATCACAAATTACAGATACATTCTAACTATCACAACTGACAGAGCCAGACTAACTACCAAAACTGACAAAGAGTCTAATTACCACAACTGACAGAAACAATCTGACTATCACAACTGGCAGAGCCAGTCTAACTAACACAACTGACTGACAGTCTATCATAACTCACAGAGACAGTCTAATTATCACAACTGACAGAGACAGTCTAACTACCACAACTCACACAGACAGTCTAACTATCACAACTGACAGAGACAGTTTAACACGACAGGTCAGTCTAACTACCACAACTGACAAACAATCTAGCACAACAGAGGAGTCTAACTACCACAACTGACAGAGACAGCCTAACTACCACAACTGACAGAGCAAGCTAACTACCACAACTGACAGAGACAGTCTAACTATCACAACTGACACAGACAGTCTAACTACCACAACTGACTGACAGTCTAACTACCACAACTGACTGACAGTCTTACTACCACAACTGACAGAGACAGTCTAACTATCACAACTGACAGATACAGTCTAACTATCTCAACTGACAGAGACAGTCTACTGTCACAACTGACAGAGCCAGTCTAACTACGACAACTGACAAAGCCAGTCTAACTATCACAACTGACTGAGACTGTCTAACTATCACAACTGACAGAGACAGTCTAACTACCACAACTGACAGACAGTCTACCTACCACAACTGTCTGACAGTCTATCACAATTGACAGAGACAGTCTAACTATCACAACTCACAGAGTCTAACCATCACAACTGACAGGCCAGTCTAACTACCACAACTAACAGAGAGATTAACTACCACAACTGACACATACAGTCTATCACAACTGACAGAGATTGTCTATCACAACTCACAGAGACAGTCTAACTACCACAACTGACAGAGCCAGTCTGACTATCACAACTGACAGAGACAGTCTAACTATCACCACTGACAGAGACAATCTAAATGTCACCACTGACAGAGACAGTCTAATTCTCTCACCTGACAGAGACAGTCTAACTATCACAACTGACAGAGACAGTCTAACTGTCTCAACTGAAAGAGACAGACTAACTGTCTCAACTGAAAGGGACAGTCTAACTATCACAACTGACAGACAGTCTAACTACCACAACTGACAGAGACAGGCTAACTACTACAACTGACAGAGACAATCTAACTATCACAACTGTCTGACAGTCTAACTAGCACAACTGACAGAGACCGTCTCACACAACTGACAGAGACAGTCTAACTATGACAACTGACAGACACAGTCTATCACAACTGACAGAGACAGTCTAACTAACACAACTGATAGAGACAGTCTATCACAACTCAGAGACAGTCTAACTATCACAACTGACTGACAGTCTAACTACCACAACTGACAGAGACAGTGTAACTACCCCAACTGACTGAGACAATCTAACTACTACAAATGACAGAAACAGTCTAACTATAACAATTGACTGACAGTCTATAACAATTGACAGAGACAGTCTACCACAACTCACAGAAACAGTCTAACTATCACAACTGACTGACAGTCTAACTACCACAACTGACAGAGAGAGTCTAACTATCACAACTGACATAGACAGTCTAACTGTCACAACTGACAGACAGTCTAGCTACGACAACTGACTGAGACAGTCTAGCTACCACAATTGACAGAGTCTAACTATCACAATCGACAGAGGCAGTCTATCACAACTGACTGATATTCTAACTACCACAACTGACAGACATTCTAACTACCACAACTGACAGACATTCTAACTACCACAACTGACAGACATTCTAACTACCACAACTGACAGAAACAGTCTAAGTGCCACAAATTACAGAGCCAGTCTAACTACTAAAATTGACAGAGACAGTCTAACTATCACAACTGACAAACAGTGTAACTGTCACAACTGACAGAGACAGTCTATCACAACTGACAGAGACAGTCTAACTACCACAACTGACAGATACAGTCTAACTATCACAACTGACAGATACAGTCTAACTATCACAACTGACAGAGACAGTCTAAATATCACAACTGACAGACAGTCTAAATATCACTACTGACAGAGACAGTCTAACTATCTCAACTGACAGAGACAGTCTACTGTCACAACTGACAGAGCCAGTCTAACTACGACAACTGACAAAGCCAGTCTAACTACGACAACTAACAAAGCCAGTCTAACTATCACAACTGACTGAGACTGCCTAACTACCACAACTGAAAGAGACAGTCTAACTATCACAAATGACAGAAACAGTCTAACTATCACTACTGACAGAGACAGTCTAACTATCACAACTGACACATAGTATAACTACCACAACTGACAGACAGTCTAACTATCACAACTGATAGAGCCAGTCTAACTATCACAACTTACAGACAGTCTATCACAGCTGACAGAGTCAGTCTAACTATCACAGCTGACAGACACTCTAACTATCACAACTGACCGAGACAGTCTAACTACCACGATTGAAAGAGACAGTCTAACTATCACAAATGACAGAAACAGTCTAACTATCACTACTGACAGAGACAGTCTAACTAACACAACTGATGGAGACAGTCTATCACAGCTCAGAGACAGTCTAACTATCACAACTGACTGACAGACTAACTACCACAACTGACAGAGACAGTGTAACTACCCCAACTGACTGAGACAGTCTAACTATAACAATTGACTGACAGTCTATAACAATTGACAGAGACAGTCTACCACAACTGACAGAGACAGTCTACCACAACTGACAGAAACAGTCTAACTACCACAACTGACTGACAGTCTACTACCACAACTGACAGAGACAGTCTAACTACCACAACTGACAGATACAGTCTAACTATCACAACTGACAGATACAGTCTAACTATCACAACTGACAGAGACAGTCTAAATATCACAACTGACAGAGACAGTCTAAATATCACAACTGACAGAGACAGTCTAACTATCTCAACTGACAGAGACAGTCTACTGTCACAACTGACAGAGCCAGTCTAACTACGACAACTGACAAAGCCAGTCTAACTACGACAACTAACAAAGCCAGTCTAACTATCACAACTGACTGAGACTGTCTAACTACCACAACTGAAAGAGACAGTCTAACTATCACTACTGACAGAGACAGTCTAACTATCACAACTGACACATAGTATAACTACCACAACTGACAGACAGTCTAACTATCACAACTTACAGACAGTCTATCACAGCTGACAGAGTCAGTCTAACTATCACAGCTGACAGACACTCTAACTATCACAACTGACCGAGACAGTCTAACTACCACGATTGAAAAAGACAGTCTAACTATCACAAATGACAGAAACAATCTAACTATCACTACTGACCGAGACAGTCTAACTATCACAAATGACAGAGACAGTCTAACTACTACAACTGACAGAGACAGTCTAACTATCACAACTGACAGACAGTCTAACTACTACAACTGACAGAGTCAGTCTAACTGCCACAAGTTACAGAGACGGTCTAACACGACAGCAGTGTAACTACCACAACTGACAGCGACAGTCTAACTACCACAACTGACAGAGACAGTCTAACTACCACAAATGACTGACAGTCTAACTACCACAACTGAGAGACAGTCTAATTACCACAACTGCCAAAGACGTTTTAACTACCACATCTGACAGAGACAGTCTAACTATTACAACTGATAGAGCCAGTCTAACTACCACAACTGACTGACAGTCTAACTACCACAACTGGCAGAGACAGTCTAACTACACAACTGACTGACAGTCTAACTACCACAACTGACAGAGACAGTCTAACTATCACAACTGACAGAGACAGTCTAACTACCACAACTGACAGAGCCAGTCGAACTACCACAACTGACAAAGCTCGTCTAACTACCACAATTGACTGACAGTCTAACTACCGCAACTGACAGAGACAGTCTTACTACCACAACTGAGAGAGACTGTCTAACATGACAGAGCAGTCTAACTACCACAACTGACAGAGACAGTCTAACTACACAACTGACTGACAGTCTAACTACCACAACTGACAGAGACAGTCTAACTATCACAACTGACAGAGACAGTCTAACTACCACAACTGACAGAGCCAGTCGAACTACCACAACTGACAAAGCCAGTCTAACTATCACAACTGACAGAGACAGTCTACCACAACTGACAGAAACGGTCTAACTAACAACTGACTGACAGTCTGTTACAACTGACAAAGCTTGTCTCACTACCACGACTGACAGAGACAGTCTAACTATCACAATGGACAGAGACTGTCTAACTACCACAACTGACAGACAGTCTAACTCACAACTGACAAAGACAGTCTAACTATCACAACTGACACGGACAGTCTATCATAACTGACTGACAGTCTAACTACCACAACTGACAAAGACAGGCTAACTATCACAACTGACAGAGACAGTCTAACTATCACAACTGATAGAACCTGTCTAACTACCACAACTGACATAGCTAGTCTAACTATCACAACTGACAGAGATCGTCTAACTATTACAACTGACAGAGTGTGTCTAACTGTCACCACTGACAGTGTGTCTAATTCTCACAATTTACAAAGCCAGTCTAACTATTATAACTGATGTAGCCAGCCTAACTATCATGGCTGACAGCATGTCATACTATCAACTTTGGGAGCCCGTCAAGCTATCACAACTGATACAACAGTCTAATTATCACAACTGACAGAGCCAGTCTAATTGGCATAATGGTCTAATTGTCACAAATGACAAGGTTAGTTATGCAACATTGGCTGTCAAACTACCATTACTGACAAAGCTACTCCCACCATTAAAACATACACAACCAGTCTATCACAACCTTTTGGGGACAGTCTAACTATAAGTACTGATAGACCTAGTCTAACAATCACAACTGACAGAGCTTGTGTAACTATAACAACTGACAGGGCCAGTCTAACTAGCACAACCAACAAAGGCAGTCTAACTGTCACATCTGACAGAGTTTGTCGAATTATCACAATTGACAGAGCTAGTCTAACTTTCACAACTAGTCTATCACAAATTACAGATACATTCTAACTATCACAACTGACAGAGCCAGACTAACTACCAAAACTGACAAAGAGTCTAATTACCACAACTGACAGAAACAATCTGACTATCACAACTGGCAGAGCCAGTCTAACTAACACAACTGACTGACAGTCTATCATAACTCACAGAGACAGTCTAATTATCACAACTGACAGAGACAGTCTAACTACCACAACTCACACAGACAGTCTAACTATCACAACTGACAGAGACAGTTTAACACGACAGGTCAGTCTAACTACCACAACTGACAAACAATCTAGCACAACAGAGGAGTCTAACTACCACAACTGACAGAGACAGCCTAACTACCACAACTGACAGAGCAAGCTAACTACCACAACTGACAGAGACAGTCTAACTATCACAACTGACACAGACAGTCTAACTACCACAACTGACTGACAGTCTTACTACCACAACTGACAGAGACAGTCTAACTATCACAACTGACAGATACAGTCTAACTATCTCAACTGACAGAGACAGTCTACTGTCACAACTGACAGAGCCAGTCTAACTACGACAACTGACAAAGCCAGTCTAACTATCACAACTGACTGAGACTGTCTAACTATCACAACTGACAGAGACAGTCTAACTACCACAACTGACAGACAGTCTACCTACCACAACTGTCTGACAGTCTATCACAATTGACAGAGACAGTCTAACTATCACAACTCACAGAGTCTAACCATCACAACTGACAGGCCAGTCTAACTACCACAACTAACAGAGAGATTAACTACCACAACTGACACATACAGTCTATCACAACTGACAGAGATTGTCTATCACAACTCACAGAGACAGTCTAACTACCACAACTGACAGAGCCAGTCTGACTATCACAACTGACAGAGACAGTCTAACTATCACCACTGACAGAGACAATCTAAATGTCACTACTGACAGAGACAGTCTAATTCTCTCACCTGACAGAGACAGTCTAACTATCACAACTGACAGAGACAGTCTAACTGTCTCAACTGAAAGAGACAGACTAACTGTCTCAACTGAAAGGGACAGTCTAACTATCACAACTGACAGACAGTCTAACTACCACAACTGACAGAGACAGGCTAACTACTACAACTGACAGAGACAATCTAACTATCACAACTGTCTGACAGTCTAACTAGCACAACTGACAGAGACCGTCTCACACAACTGACAGAGACAGTCTAACTATGACAACTGACAGACACAGTCTAACTAACACAACTGATAGAGACAGTCTATCACAACTCAGAGACAGTCTAACTATCACAACTGACTGACAGTCTAACTACCACAACTGACAGAGACAGTGTAACTACCCCAACTGACTGAGACAATCTAACTACTACAAATGACAGAAACAGTCTAACTATAACAATTGACTGACAGTCTATAACAATTGACAGAGACAGTCTACCACAACTCACAGAAACAGTCTAACTATCACAACTGACTGACAGTCTAACTACCACAACTGACAGAGAGAGTCTAACTATCACAACTGACATAGACAGTCTAACTGTCACAACTGACAGACAGTCTAGCTACGACAACTGACTGAGACAGTCTAGCTACCACAATTGACAGAGTCTAACTATCACAATCGACAGAGGCAGTCTATCACAACTGACTGATATTCTAACTACCACAACTGACAGACATTCTAACTACCACAACTGACAGACATTCTAACTACCACAACTGACAGAAACAGTCTAAGTGCCACAAATTACAGAGCCAGTCTAACTACTAAAATTGACAGAGACAGTCTAACTATCACAACTGACAAACAGTGTAACTGTCACAACTGACAGAGACAGTCTATCACAACTGACAGAGACAGTCTAACTACCACAACTGACAGATACAGTCTAACTATCACAACTGACAGATACAGTCTAACTATCACAACTGACAGAGACAGTCTAAATATCACAACTGACAGACAGTCTAAATATCACTACTGACAGAGACAGTCTAACTATCTCAACTGACAGAGACAGTCTACTGTCACAACTGACAGAGCCAGTCTAACTACGACAACTGACAAAGCCAGTCTAACTACGACAACTAACAAAGCCAGTCTAACTATCACAACTGACTGAGACTGTCTAACTACCACAACTGAAAGAGACAGTCTAACTATCACAAATGACAGAAACAGTCTAACTATCACTACTGACAGAGACAGTCTAACTATCACAACTGACACATAGTATAACTACCACAACTGACAGACAGTCTAACTATCACAACTGATAGAGCCAGTCTAACTATCACAACTTACAGACAGTCTATCACAGCTGACAGAGTCAGTCTAACTATCACAGCTGACAGACACTCTAACTATCACAACTGACCGAGACAGTCTAACTACCACGATTGAAAGAGACAGTCTAACTATCACAAATGACAGAAACAGTCTAACTATCACTACTGACAGAGACAGTCTAACTAACACAACTGATGGAGACAGTCTATCACAGCTCAGAGACAGTCTAACTATCACAACTGACTGACAGACTAACTACCACAACTGACAGAGACAGTCTAACTATAACAATTGACTGACAGTCTATAACAATTGACAGAGACAGTCTACCACAACTGACAGAGACAGTCTACCACAACTGACAGAAACAGTCTAACTACCACAACTGACTGACAGTCTACTACCACAACTGACAGAGACAGTCTAACTACCACAACTGACAGATACAGTCTAACTATCACAACTGACAGATACAGTCTAACTATCACAACTGACAGAGACAGTCTAAATATCACAACTGACAGAGACAGTCTAAATATCACAACTGACAGAGACAGTCTAACTATCTCAACTGACAGAGACAGTCTACTGTCACAACTGACAGAGCCAGTCTAACTACGACAACTGACAAAGCCAGTCTAACTACGACAACTAACAAAGCCAGTCTAACTATCACAACTGACTGAGACTGTCTAACTACCACAACTGAAAGAGACAGTCTAACTATCACTACTGACAGAGACAGTCTAACTATCACAACTGACACATAGTCTAACTATCACAACTGACAGACAGTCTAACTATCACAACTTACAGACAGTCTATCACAGCTGACAGAGTCAGTCTAACTATCACAGCTGACAGACACTCTAACTATCACAACTGACCGAGACAGTCTAACTACCACGATTGAAAAAGACAGTCTAACTATCACAAATGACAGAAACAATCTAACTATCACTACTGACCGAGACAGTCTAACTATCACAAATGACAGAAACAGTCTAACTATCACTACTGACAGAGACAGTCTAATTATCACAACTGACAGAGCCAGTCTAATTGTCACAACGGTCTAATTGTCACAAATGACAATGTTAGTTATGCAACATTGGCTGTCAAACTACCATTACTAACAAAGCTACTCCCACCATTGAACATACACAACCAGTCTATCACAACCTTTTGGGGACAGTCTAACTATAAGTACTGATAGACCTAGTCTAACAATCACAACTGACAGAGCTTGTCTAACTATAACAACTGACAGGGCCAGTCTAATTAGCACAGCCAATGAAGGCAGTCTAACTGTCACATCTGACAGAGTTTGTCGAATTATCACCATTGACAGAGCTAGTCTAACTTTCACAACTAGTCTATCACAAATGACATACAGTCTAACTACCACAACTGACAGAGACATTCTAACTACCACAACGGACAGAGACAGTCTAACTATCACAACTGACAGAGACAGTCTAACATGACAGCAGTCTAACTATCACAACTGACAGAGACAGTCTAACACAACAAAGCAGTCAAACTACCACAACTGGCAGAGACAGTCTAACTACCACAACTGACAGCGACAGTCTAACTACCACAACTGACAGAGACAGTCTAACTACCACAAATGACTGACAGTCTAACTACCACAACTGAGAGACAGTCTAATTACCACAACTGCCAAAGACGTTTTAACTACCACATCTGACAGAGACAGTCTAACTATTACAACTGATAGAGCCAGTCTAACTACCACAACTGACTGACAGTCTAACTACCACAACTGGCAGAGACAGTCTAACTACACAACTGACTGACAGTCTAACTACCACAACTGACAGAGACAGTCTAACTATCACAACTGACAGAGACAGTCTAACTACCACAACTGACAGAGCCAGTCGAACTACCACAACTGACAAAGCTCGTCTAACTACCACAATTGACTGACAGTCTAACTACCGCAACTGACAGAGACAGTCTTACTACCACAACTGAGAGAGACTGTCTAACATGACAGAGCAGTCTAACTACCACAACTGACAGAGACAGTCTAACTACACAACTGACTGACAGTCTAACTACCACAACTGACAGAGACAGTCTAACTATCACAACTGACAGAGACAGTCTAACTACCACAACTGACAGAGCCAGTCGAACTACCACAACTGACAAAGCCAGTCTAACTATCACAACTGACAGAGACAGTCTACCACAACTGACAGAAACGGTCTAACTAACAACTGACTGACAGTCTGTTACAACTGACAAAGCTTGTCTCACTACCACGACTGACAGAGACAGTCTAACTATCACAATGGACAGAGACTGTCTAACTACCACAACTGACAGACAGTCTAACTCACAACTGACAAAGACAGTCTAACTATCACAACTGACACGGACAGTCTATCATAACTGACTGACAGTCTAACTACCACAACTGACAAAGACAGGCTAACTATCACAACTGACAGAGACAGTCTAACTATCACAACTGATAGAACCTGTCTAACTACCACAACTGACATAGCTAGTCTAACTATCACAACTGACAGAGATCGTCTAACTATTACAACTGACAGAGTGTGTCTAACTGTCACCACTGACAGTGTGTCTAATTCTCACAATTTACAAAGCCAGTCTAACTATTATAACTGATGTAGCCAGCCTAACTATCATGGCTGACAGCATGTCATACTATCAACTTTGGGAGCCCGTCAAGCTATCACAACTGATACAACAGTCTAATTATCACAACTGACAGAGCCAGTCTAATTGGCATAATGGTCTAATTGTCACAAATGACAAGGTTAGTTATGCAACATTGGCTGTCAAACTACCATTACTGACAAAGCTACTCCCACCATTAAAACATACACAACCAGTCTATCACAACCTTTTGGGGACAGTCTAACTATAAGTACTGATAGACCTAGTCTAACAATCACAACTGACAGAGCTTGTGTAACTATAACAACTGACAGGGCCAGTCTAACTAGCACAACCAACAAAGGCAGTCTAACTGTCACATCTGACAGAGTTTGTCGAATTATCACAATTGACAGAGCTAGTCTAACTTTCACAACTAGTCTATCACAAATTACAGATACATTCTAACTATCACAACTGACAGAGCCAGACTAACTACCAAAACTGACAAAGAGTCTAATTACCACAACTGACAGAAACAATCTGACTATCACAACTGGCAGAGCCAGTCTAACTAACACAACTGACTGACAGTCTATCATAACTCACAGAGACAGTCTAATTATCACAACTGACAGAGACAGTCTAACTACCACAACTCACACAGACAGTCTAACTATCACAACTGACAGAGACAGTTTAACACGACAGGTCAGTCTAACTACCACAACTGACAAACAATCTAGCACAACAGAGGAGTCTAACTACCACAACTGACAGAGACAGCCTAACTACCACAACTGACAGAGCAAGCTAACTACCACAACTGACAGAGACAGTCTAACTATCACAACTGACACAGACAGTCTAACTACCACAACTGACTGACAGTCTTACTACCACAACTGACAGAGACAGTCTAACTATCACAACTGACAGATACAGTCTAACTATCTCAACTGACAGAGACAGTCTACTGTCACAACTGACAGAGCCAGTCTAACTACGACAACTGACAAAGCCAGTCTAACTATCACAACTGACTGAGACTGTCTAACTATCACAACTGACAGAGACAGTCTAACTACCACAACTGACAGACAGTCTACCTACCACAACTGTCTGACAGTCTATCACAATTGACAGAGACAGTCTAACTATCACAACTCACAGAGTCTAACCATCACAACTGACAGGCCAGTCTAACTACCACAACTAACAGAGAGATTAACTACCACAACTGACACATACAGTCTATCACAACTGACAGAGATTGTCTATCACAACTCACAGAGACAGTCTAACTACCACAACTGACAGAGCCAGTCTGACTATCACAACTGACAGAGACAGTCTAACTATCACCACTGACAGAGACAATCTAAATGTCACTACTGACAGAGACAGTCTAATTCTCTCACCTGACAGAGACAGTCTAACTATCACAACTGACAGAGACAGTCTAACTGTCTCAACTGAAAGAGACAGACTAACTGTCTCAACTGAAAGGGACAGTCTAACTATCACAACTGACAGACAGTCTAACTACCACAACTGACAGAGACAGGCTAACTACTACAACTGACAGAGACAATCTAACTATCACAACTGTCTGACAGTCTAACTAGCACAACTGACAGAGACCGTCTCACACAACTGACAGAGACAGTCTAACTATGACAACTGACAGACACAGTCTAACTAACACAACTGATAGAGACAGTCTATCACAACTCAGAGACAGTCTAACTATCACAACTGACTGACAGTCTAACTACCACAACTGACAGAGACAGTGTAACTACCCCAACTGACTGAGACAATCTAACTACTACAAATGACAGAAACAGTCTAACTATAACAATTGACTGACAGTCTATAACAATTGACAGAGACAGTCTACCACAACTCACAGAAACAGTCTAACTATCACAACTGACTGACAGTCTAACTACCACAACTGACAGAGAGAGTCTAACTATCACAACTGACATAGACAGTCTAACTGTCACAACTGACAGACAGTCTAGCTACGACAACTGACTGAGACAGTCTAGCTACCACAATTGACAGAGTCTAACTATCACAATCGACAGAGGCAGTCTATCACAACTGACTGATATTCTAACTACCACAACTGACAGACATTCTAACTACCACAACTGACAGACATTCTAACTACCACAACTGACAGAAACAGTCTAAGTGCCACAAATTACAGAGCCAGTCTAACTACTAAAATTGACAGAGACAGTCTAACTATCACAACTGACAAACAGTGTAACTGTCACAACTGACAGAGACAGTCTAACTACCACAACTGACAGATACAGTCTAACTATCACAACTGACAGATACAGTCTAACTATCACAACTGACAGAGACAGTCTAAATATCACAACTGACAGACAGTCTAAATATCACTACTGACAGAGACAGTCTAACTATCTCAACTGACAGAGACAGTCTACTGTCACAACTGACAGAGCCAGTCTAACTACGACAACTGACAAAGCCAGTCTAACTACGACAACTAACAAAGCCAGTCTAACTATCACAACTGACTGAGACTGTCTAACTACCACAACTGAAAGAGACAGTCTAACTATCACAAATGACAGAAACAGTCTAACTATCACTACTGACAGAGACAGTCTAACTATCACAACTGACACATAGTATAACTACCACAACTGACAGACAGTCTAACTATCACAACTGATAGAGCCAGTCTAACTATCACAACTTACAGACAGTCTATCACAGCTGACAGAGTCAGTCTAACTATCACAGCTGACAGACACTCTAACTATCACAACTGACCGAGACAGTCTAACTACCACGATTGAAAGAGACAGTCTAACTATCACAAATGACAGAAACAGTCTAACTATCACTACTGACAGAGACAGTCTAACTAACACAACTGATGGAGACAGTCTATCACAGCTCAGAGACAGTCTAACTATCACAACTGACTGACAGACTAACTACCACAACTGACAGAGACAGTCTAACTATAACAATTGACTGACAGTCTATAACAATTGACAGAGACAGTCTACCACAACTGACAGAGACAGTCTACCACAACTGACAGAAACAGTCTAACTACCACAACTGACTGACAGTCTACTACCACAACTGACAGAGACAGTCTAACTACCACAACTGACAGATACAGTCTAACTATCACAACTGACAGAGACAGTCTAAATATCACAACTGACAGAGACAGTCTAAATATCACAACTGACAGAGACAGTCTAACTATCTCAACTGACAGAGACAGTCTACTGTCACAACTGACAGAGCCAGTCTAACTACGACAACTGACAAAGCCAGTCTAACTACGACAACTAACAAAGCCAGTCTAACTATCACAACTGACTGAGACTGTCTAACTACCACAACTGAAAGAGACAGTCTAACTATCACTACTGACAGAGACAGTCTAACTATCACAACTGACACATAGTCTAACTATCACAACTGACAGACAGTCTAACTATCACAACTTACAGACAGTCTATCACAGCTGACAGAGTCAGTCTAACTATCACAGCTGACAGACACTCTAACTATCACAACTGACCGAGACAGTCTAACTACCACGATTGAAAAAGACAGTCTAACTATCACAAATGACAGAAACAATCTAACTATCACTACTGACCGAGACAGTCTAACTATCACAAATGACAGAAACAGTCTAACTATCACTACTGACAGAGACAGTCTAATTATCACAACTGACAGAGCCAGTCTAATTGTCACAACGGTCTAATTGTCACAAATGACAATGTTAGTTATGCAACATTGGCTGTCAAACTACCATTACTAACAAAGCTACTCCCACCATTGAACATACACAACCAGTCTATCACAACCTTTTGGGGACAGTCTAACTATAAGTACTGATAGACCTAGTCTAACAATCACAACTGACAGAGCTTGTCTAACTATAACAACTGACAGGGCCAGTCTAATTAGCACAGCCAATGAAGGCAGTCTAACTGTCACATCTGACAGAGTTTGTCGAATTATCACCATTGACAGAGCTAGTCTAACTTTCACAACTAGTCTATCACAAATGACATACAGTCTAACTACCACAACTGACAGAGACATTCTAACTACCACAACGGACAGAGACAGTCTAACTATCACAACTGACAGAGACAGTCTAACATGACAGCAGTCTAACTATCACAACTGACAGAGACAGTCTAACACAACAAAGCAGTCAAACTACCACAACTGGCAGAGACAGTCTAACTACCACAACTGACAGAGACAGTCTAAATATCACAACTGACAGAGACAGTCTAAATATCACAACTGACAGAGACACTCTAACTACCTCAATTGACAGAGTCTGTCTAACTATCACAACTGACTGACAGTCTAACTACCACAACTGACAGAGACAGTCTAACTCTCTCAACTGACAGAGACAGTCTAACTAGCACAACTGACAGAGCCAGTCTAACTGTCACAACTGAAAGAGACAGTCTAACTATCACAACTGACAGAGACAGTCTAACTACCACAATTGACAGAGTCTGCCTAACTATCACAACTGACAGAGAGTCTAACTACCACAACTGACAGAGAGAGTCTAACTAGCACAACTGACAGACAGTCTAAATATCACAACTGACAGAGACAGTCTAACTATCACAACTGACAGAGACAGTCTAACTATTACAACTGACAGAGCCAGTCTAACTACCACAGCTAACAGAGTCTAACTATCAACTGACAGACAGTCTATCACAACTGACAGAGACAGTCTATCACAACTCACAGAGACAGTCTAACTATCACAACTGACACAGACAGTCTAACTATCAACTGACAGATAGTCTATCATAACTGACAGAGACAGTCTAACTATCACAACTGACAGAGACAGTCTATCACAACTGACAGAGGCAGTCTAACTCTCTCAACTGACAGAGACAGTCTAACTACCACAACTCACAGAGACAGTCTAACTACTACAACTGACAGAGACAATTTAACTATCACAACTGACAGAGCCAGTCTAACTATGACAACTGACAGAGACAGTCTAACACAACTGACAGAGACAGTGTAACTACCCCAACTGACTGAGACAGTCTAACTACTACAAATGACAGAAACAGTCTAACTATAACAATTGACAGAGACAGTCTACCACAACTGACAGAGACAGTCTACCACAACTGGCAGAAACAGTCTAACTATCACAACTGACAGTTAGTCTATCACAACTGACTGACAGTCTAACTACCACAACTGACACAGAGAGAGTCTAACTATGACAACTTACATAGACAGTCTAACTGTCACAACTGACAGAGACAGTCTAACTACGACAACTGACAGAGACAGTCTAGCTACCACAATTGACAGATAGTCTGTCTATCACAACTGACTGACATTCTAACTACCACAACTGACAGAGACATTCTAACTACCACAACTGACAGAGACAGTCTAACGACCACAAATGACAGAAACAGTCCAACGGCCACAAATGACAGAGCCAGCCTAACTACTAAAATTGACAGAGACAGTCTAACTATCACAACTGACAGATAGTCTAACTGTCACAACTGACAGAGACAGTCTAACTATCACAACTGACAGAGACAGTCTAACTATCACAACTGACAGAGACAGTCTAACTATCACAATTGACTGACAGTCTATTACAATTGAGAGAGACAGTCTAACTACCACAACTGACATAGCTAGTCTAACTATCACAACTGACAGAGTGTGTCTAACTGTCACAACTGACAGAGTGTGTCTAACTCTCACAATTTACAAAGCCAGTCTAACTATTATAACTGATGTAGCCAGCCTAACTATCAAGGCTGACAGCATGTCATACTATCAACTTTGGGAGCCCGTCAAGCTATCACAACTGACAGAGCTGGTCTAACTTTCACAACTAGTCTATCACAAATGACAGATACAGTCTAACTACCACAACTCACAGAGACAGTCTAACTACCACAACTCACAGAGACAGCCTAACTATCACAACTGACAGAGACAGTCTAACACGACAGCAGTCTAACTACCACAACTGACAGAGACAGTCTAACTACCACAACTGACAGAGAGAGTCTAAGTAGCACAACTGACAGACAATCTAACTATCACACTGACAGAGACAGTCTAACTACCTTAATTGACAGAGTCTGTCTAACTATCACAACTGACAGACAGTCTAACTACCACAACTGAAAGAGACAGTCTAAGTATCACAACTGACAGAGACAGTCTAACTGTCACAACTGACAGTGACAGTCTAACTATCACAACTGACTGACAGTCTATCACAATTGACAGAGACAGTCTAACTATCACAACTGACAGAGACAGTCTAACTACCACAATTGAAATAGACAGTCTAACTATCACAACCGACAGAGAGAGTCTAACTCTCACAACTGACAGACACAGACAGTCTATCAGAACTGACTGACAGTCTAACTACCACGACTGACAGAGACAGTCTAACTATCACAATGGACAGAGACTGTCTAACTACCACAACTGACAGACAGTCTAACTCACAACTGACAAAGACAGTCTAACTATCACAACTGACACGGACAGTCTATCATAACTGACTGACAGTCTAACTACCACAACTGACAGAGACATTCTAACTCTCTCAACTGACAGAGACAGTCTAACTATCACAACTGATAGAACCTGTCTAACTACCACAACTGACAAAGCTAGTCTAACTATCACATCTGACAGAGATCGTCTAACTATTACAACTGACAGAGTGTGTCTAACTGTCACAACTGACAGTGTGTCTAACTCTCACAATTTACAAAGCCAATCTAACTATTATAACTGATGTAGCCAGCCTAACTATCATGGCTGACAGCATGTCATACTATCAACTTTGGGAGCCCGTCAAGCTATCACAACTGACAGAGCTGTCCAACTATTCCAATTAACAGAACCAGTCTAACTATCACAACTGATACAACAGTCTAATTATCACAACTGACAGAGCCAGTCTAATTGTCACAAATGACAAGGTTAGTTATGCAACATTGGCTGTCAAACTACCATTACTGACAAAGCTACTCCCACCATTAAAACATACACAACCAGTCTATCACAACTTTTTAGTGACAGTCTAACTATAAGTACTGATAGACCTAGTCTAACAATCACAACTGACAGAGCTTGTCTAACTATAACAACTGACAGGGCCAGTCTAACTAGCACAACCAACAAAGGCAGTCTAACTTCACATCTGACAGAGTTTGTCGAATTATCACAATTGACAGAGCTAGTCTAACTTTCACAACTAGTCTATCACAAATAACAGATACAGTCTAACTATCACAACTGACAGAGCCAGACTAACTACCAAAACTGACAGACATTCTAATTACCACAACTGCCAAATACAGTTTTACTACCACAGCTGACAGAGACAGTCTATCACAACTGACAGAGACAGTCTAACTATCACAACTGACAGAGACAGTCTAACTACCACTACTGACAGAGACATTCTAACTACCACAACTCAGACAGTTTAACTATCACAACTGACAGAGACAGTTTAACTATCACAATTGACAGAGACAGTCTAACTATCACAACTGACAGAGATAGTCTAACTATTACAACTGACAGAGTGTGTCTAACTGTCACAATTGACGGAGATTGTCTAACTCTCACAATTTACAAAGCCAGTCTAACTATTATAACTGATGTAGCCAGCCTAACTATCAAGGCTGACAGCATGTCATACTATCAACTTTGGGAGCCCCTCAAGCTATCACAACTGACAGAGCTGTCCACCTATTCCAATTAACAGAACCAGAGTAACTATCACAACTGATACAACAGTCTAATTATCACAACTGACAGAGCCAGTCTAATTGTCACAACGGTCTAATTGTCACAAATGACAAGGTTAGTTATGCAACATTGGCTGTCAAACTACCATTACTGACAAAGCTACTCCCACCATTAAAACATACACAACCAGTCTATCACAACTTTTTGGGGACAGTCTAACTATAAGTACTGATAGACCTAGTCTAACAATCACAACTGACAGAGCTTGTCTAACTAGCACAACCAACAAAGGCACTCTAACTGTCACATCTGACAGAGTTTGTCGAATTATCACAATTGACAGAGCTAGTCTAACTTTCACAACTAGTCATTCACAAATGACAGATACAGTCTAACTATCACAACTGACAGACAGTCTAACTACCACAACTGACAGAGCCAGTCTAACTACCACAACTGACAGACAGTCTACCTACCACAACTGTCTGACAGTCTATCACAATTGACAGAGCCAGTCTAACTATCACAACTGACAGAGTCTAACCATCACAACTGACAGGGCCAGTCTAACTACCACAACTAAGAGAGAGATTAACTACCACAACTGACACATACAGTCTATCACAACTGACAGAGACAGTCTATCACAATTGACAGAGACAGTCTAACTACCACAACTGACAGAGCCAGACTGACTATCACAACTGACAGAAACAGTCTAACTATCACCACTGACAGAGACAATCTAAATGTCACTACTGACAGAGACAGTCTAATTCTCTCACCTGACAGACAGTCTAACTATCACAACTGACAGAGACAGTCTAACTGTCTCAACTGAAAGAGACAGTCTAACTGTCTCAACTAAAAGGGACAGTCTAACTATCACAACTGACAGACAGTCTAACTACCACAACTGACAGAGACAGGCTAACTACTACAACTGACAGAGACAATCTAACTATCACAACTGTCTGACAGTCTAACTATCACAACTGACTGACAGTCTAACTACCACAACTGACAGAGACAGTGTAACTACCCCAACTGACTGAGACAATCTAACTACTACAAATGACAGAAACAGTCTAACTATAACAATTGACAGAGACAGTCTAACTATCACAACTGACAGTCAGTCTATCACAACTGACTGACAGTCTAACTACCACAACTGACAGAGAGAGTCTAACTATCACAACTGACATAGACAGTCTAACTGTCACAACTGACAGAGACAGTCTAACTACGACAACTGACAGAGACAGTCTAGCTACCACAATTTACAGAGGCAGTCTATCACAACTCACTGATATTCTAACTACCACAACTGACAGAGACATTCTAACTACCACAACTGACAGAAACAGTCTAAGTGCCACAAATTACAGAGCCAGTCTAACTACTAAAATTGACAGAGACAGTCTAACTATCACAACTGACAAACAGTGTAACTGTCACAACTGACAGAGACAGTCTATCACAACTGACACAGCCAGTTTAACTATCACAACTGACAGTGACAGTCTAACTATCACAACTGACTGACAGTCTATCACAATTGACAGAGACAGTCTAACTATCACAACTGATAGAACCTGTCTAACTACCACAACCGACAGAGAGAGTCTAACTAGCACAACTGACAGACAGTCTAACTACCACAACTGACTGAGACAGTCTAACTACTACAACTGACAGACAATCTAACTATCACAACTGTCTGACAGTCTAACTAGCACAACTGACAGAGACCGTCTAACACAACTGACAGAGAGTCTAACTATGACAACTGACAGACACAGTCTATCACAACTGACAGAGCCAGTCTAACTAACACAACTGATAGAGACAGTCTATCACAGCTCAGAGACAGTCTAACTATCACAACTGACAGAGACAGTCTAACTACCACAATTGACAGTCTGTCTAACGATCACTACTGACATACAGTCTAACTCCCACAACTGACAGAGACAGTCTAACTATCACAACTGACAGAGACAGTCTAACTATCACAACTGACAGCCCGTCTAACTAACACAACTGATGGAGACAGTCTATCACAGCTCAGAGACAGTCTAACTACCACAACTGACAGACACAGTCTATCACAACTGACAGAGACAGTCTACCATAACTGACAGAAGCAGTCTAACTATCACAACTGACAGCCAGTCTAACTAACATAACTGATGGAGACAGTCTATCACAGCTCAGAGACAGTCTAACTATCACAACTGACTGACAGTCTAACTACCGCAACTGACAGAGGCATTGTAACTACCCCAACTGACTGAGACAGTCTAACTACTACAAATGACAGAAACAGTCTAACTATAACAATTGACAGAGACAGTCTACCACAACTGACAGAGACAGTCTACCACAACTGGCAGAAACAGTCTAACTATCACAACTGACTGACATTCTAACTACCACAACTGACAGACATTCTAACTACCACAACTGACAGAGACAGTCGGACGACCACAAATGACAGAAATGGTCTAAATATCACAACTGACAGAGACAGTCTAACTGCCACAAATGACAGAGCCAGTCTAACTACTAAAATTGACAGAGACAGTCTAACTATCACAACTGACTGAGACAGTCTAACTGTCACAACTGACAGAGACAGTCTAACTTTCACAACTGACAGAGGCAGTCTAACTATCACAACTGACAGAGACAGTCTAACTATCACAACTGACTGACAGTCTATCACAATTGACAGAGACAGTCTAACTACCACAACTGACATAGCTAGTCTAACTATCACAACTGACAGAGATAGTCTAACTATTACAACTGACAGAGTGTGTCTAACTGTCACAACTGACAGAGTGTGTCTAACTCTCACAATTTACAAAGCCACTCTAACTATTATAACTGATGTAGCCAGTCTAACTATTATAACTGATGTAGCCAGCCTAACTATCATAGCTGACAGCATGTCATACTATCAACTTTGGGAGCCCGTCAAGCTATCACAACTGACAGAGCTGTCCAACTATTCCAATTAACAGAACCAGTCTAACTATCACAACTGATACAACAGTCTAATTATCACAACTGACAGAGCCAGTCTAATTGTCACAAATGACAAGGTTAGTTATGCAACATTGGCTGTCAAACTACCATTACTGACAAAGCTACTCCCACCATTAAAACATACACAACCAGTCTATCACAACTTTTTGGTGACAGTCTAACTATAAGTACTGATAGACCTAGTCTAACAATCACAACTGACAGAGCTTGTCTAACTATAACAACTGACAGGGCCAGTCTAACTAGCACAACCAACAAAGGCAGTCTAACTTCACATCTGACAGAGTTTGTCGAATTATCACAATTGACAGAGCTAGTCTAACTTTCACAACTAGTCTATCACAAATGACAGATACAGTCTAACTATCACAACTGGCAGAGCCAGACTAACTACCAAAACTGACAGACATTCTAATTACCACAACTGCCAAATACAGTTTTACTACCACAGCTGACAGAGACAGTCTATCACAACTGACAGAGACAGTCTAACTATCACAACTGACAGAGACAGTCTAACTACCACTACTGACAGAGACATTCTAGAGACAGTTTAACTATCACAACTGACAGAGACAGTTTAACTATCACAATTGACTGAGACAGTCTAACTATCACAACTGACTGACAGTCTATCACAATTGACAGAGACAGTCTAACTATCACAACTGATAGAACCTGTCTAACTACCACAACTGACATAGCTAGTCTAACTATCACAACTGACAGAGATAGTCTAACTATTACAACTGACAGAGTGTGTCTAACTGTCACAATTGACGGAGATTGTCTAACTCACAATTTACAAAGCCAGTCTAACTATTATAACTGATGTAGCCAGCCTAACTATCAAGGCTGACAGCATGTCATACTATCAACTTTGGGAGCCCGTCAAGCTATCACAACTGACAGAGCTGTCCACCTATTCCAATTAACAGAACCAGTCTAACTGATACAACAGTCTAATTATCACAACTGACAGAGCCAGTCTAATTGTCACAACGGTCTAATTGTCACAAATGACAAGGTTAGTTATGCAACATTGGCTGTCAAACTACCATTACTGACAAAGCTACTCCCACCATTAAAACATACACAACCAGTCTATCACAACTTTTTGGGGACAGTCTAACTATAAGTACTGATAGACCTAGTCTAACAATCACAACTGACAGAGCTTGTCTAACTAGCACAACCAACAAAGGCACTCTAACTGTCACATCTGACAGAGTTTGTCGAATTATCACAATTGACAGAGCTAGTCTAACTTTCACAACTAGTCTTTCACAAATGACAGATACAGTCTAACTATCACAACTGACAGACAGTCTAACTACCACAACTGACAGAGCCAGTCTAACTACCACAACTGACAGACAGTCTACCTACCACAACTGTCTGACAGTCTATCACAATTGACAGAGCCAGTCTAACTATCACAACTGACAGAGTCTAACCATCACAACTGACAGAGTCTAACCATCACAACTGACAGGGCCAGTCTAACTACCACAACTAAGAGAGAGATTAACTACCACAACTGACACATACAGTCTATCACAACTGACAGAGACAGTCTATCACAATTGACAGAGACAGTCTAACTACCACAACTGACAGAGCCAGTCTGACTATCACAACTGACAGAAACAGTCTAACTATCACCACTGACAGAGACAATCTAAATGTCACTACTGACAGAGACAGTCTAATTCTCTCACCTGACAGACAGTCTAACTATCACAACTGACAGAGACAGTCTAACTGTCTCAACTGAAAGAGACAGTCTAACTGTCTCAACTGAAAGGGACAGTCTAACTATCACAACTGACAGACAGTCTAACTACCACAACTGACAGAGACAGGCTAACTACTACAACTGACAGAGACAATCTAACTATCACAACTGTCTGACAGTCTAACTATCACAACTGACTGACAGTCTAACTACCACAACTGACAGAGACAGTGTAACTACCCCAACTGACTGAGACAATCTAACTACTACAAATGACAGAAACAGTCTAACTATAACAATTGACAGAGACAGTCTAACTATCACAACTGACAGTCAGTCTATCACAACTGACTGACAGTCTAACTACCACAACTGACAGAGAGAGTCTAACTATCACAACTGACATAGACAGTCTAACTGTCACAACTGACAGAGACAGTCTAACTACGACAACTGACAGAGACAGTCTAGCTACCACAATTTACAGAGGCAGTCTATCACAACTCACTGATATTCTAACTACCACAACTGACAGAGACATTCTAACTACCACAACTGACAGAAACAGTCTAAGTGCCACAAATTACAGAGCCAGTCTAACTACTAAAATTGACAGAGACAGTCTAACTATCACAACTGACAAACAGTGTAACTGTCACAACTGACAGAGACAGTCTATCACAACTGACAGAGACAGTCTATCACAACTGACACAGCCAGTTTAACTATCACAACTGACAGTGACAGTCTAACTATCACAACTGACTGACAGTCTATCACAATTGACAGAGACAGTCTAACTGTCACAACTGATAGAACCTGTCTAACTACCACAACCGACAGAGAGAGTCTAACTAGCACAACTGACAGACAGTCTAATTACCACAACTGACTGAGACAGTCTAACTACTACAACTGACAGACAATCTAACTATCACAACTGTCTGACAGTCTAACTAGCACAACTGACAGAGACCGTCTAACACAACTGACAGAGAGTCTAACTATGACAACTGACAGAGCCAGTCTAACTAACACAACTGATAGAGACAGTCTATCACAGCTCAGAGACAGTCTAACTATCACAACTGACAGAGACAGTCTAACTACCACAATTGACAGTCTGTCTAACGATCACTACTGACATACAGTCTAACTCCCACAACTGACAGAGACAGTCTAACTATCACAACTGACAGAGACAGTCTAACTATCACAACTGACAGCCCGTCTAACTAACACAACTGATGGAGACAGTCTATCACAGCTCAGAGACAGTCTAACTACCACAACTGACAGACACAGTCTATCACAACTGACAGAGACAGTCTACCATAACTGACAGAAGCAGTCTAACTATCACAACTGACAGCCAGTCTAACTAACATAACTGATGGAGACAGTCTATCACAGCTCAGAGACAGTCTAACTATCACAACTGACTGACAGTCTAACTACCGCAACTGACAGAGGCATTGTAACTACCCCAACTGACTGAGACAGTCTAACTACTACAAATGACAGAAACAGTCTAACTATAACAATTGACAGAGACAGTCTACCACAACTGACAGAGACAGTCTACCACAACTGGCAGAAACAGTCTAACTATCACAACTGACTGACATTCTAACTACCACAACTGACAGACATTCTAACTACCACAACTGACAGAGACAGTCTGACGACCACAAATGACAGAAATGGTCTAAATATCACAACTGACAGAGACAGTCTAACTGCCACAAATGACAGAGCCAGTCTAACTACTAAAATTGACAGAGACAGTCTAACTATCACAACTGACTAAGACAGTCTAACTGTCACGACTGACAGAGACAGTCTAACTTTCACAACTGACAGAGGCAGTCTAACTATCACAACTGACAGAGACAGTCTAACTATCACAACTGACTGACAGTCTATCACAATTGACAGAGACAGTCTAACTACCACAACTGACATAGCTAGTCTAACTATCACAACTGACAGAGATAGTCTAACTATTACAACTGACAGAGTGTGTCTAACTGTCACAACTGACAGAGTGTGTCTAACTCTCACAATTTACAAAGCCACTCTAACTATTATAACTGATGTAGCCAGTCTAACTATTATAACTGATGTAGCCAGCCTAACTATCATGGCTGACAGCATGTCATACTATCAACTTTGGGAGCCCGTCAAGCTATCACAACTGACAGAGCTGTCCAACTATTCCAATTAACAGAACCAGTCTAACTATCACAACTGATACAACAGTCTAATTATCACAACTGACAGAGCCAGTCTAATTGTCACAAATGACAAGGTTAGTTATGCAACATTGGCTGTCAAACTACCATTACTGACAAAGCTACTCCCACCATTAAAACATACACAACCAGTCTATCACAACTTTTTGGTGACAGTCTAACTATAAGTACTGATAGACCTAGTCTAACAATCACAACTGACAGAGCTTGTCTAACTATAACAACTGACAGGGCCAGTCTAACTAGCACAACCAACAAAGGCAGTCTAACTTCACATCTGACAGAGTTTGTCGAATTATCACAATTGACAGAGCTAGTCTAACTTTCACAACTAGTCTATCACAAATTACAGATACAGTCTAACTATCACAACTGACAGAGCCAGACTAACTACCAAAACTGACAGACATTCTAATTACCACAACTGCCAAATACAGTTTTACTACCACAGCTGACAGAGACAGTCTATCACAACTGACAGAGACAGTCTAACTATCACAACTGACAGAGACAGTCTAACTACCACTACTGACAGAGACATTCTAACTACCACAACTCACAGAGACAGTTTAACTATCACAACTGACAGAGACAGTTTAACTATCACAATTGACAGAGACAGTCTAACTATCACAACTGACTGACAGTCTATCACAATTGACAGAGACAGTCTAACTATCACAACTGATAGAACCTGTCTAACTACCACAACTGACATAGCTAGTCTAACTATCACAACTGACAGATATAGTCTAACTATTACAACTGACAGAGTGTGTCTAACTGTCACAATTGACGGAGATTGTCTAACTCACAATTTACAAAGCCAGTCTAACTATTATAACTGATGTAGCCAGCCTAACTATCAAGGCTGACAGCATGTCATACTATCAACTTTGGGAGCCCGTCAAGCTATCACAACTGACAGAGCTGTCTACCTATTCCAATTAACAGAACCAGTCTAACTGATACAACAATCTAATTATCACAACTGACAGAGCCAGTCTAATTGTCACAACGGTCTAATTGTCACAAATGACAAGGTTAGTTATGCAACATTGGCTGTCAAACTACCATTACTGACAAAGCTACTCCACCATTAAAACATACACAACCAGTCTATCACAACTTTTTGGGGACAGTCTAACTATAAGTACTGATAGACCTAGTCTAACAATCACAACTGACAGAGCTTGTCTAACTAGCACAACCAACAAAGGCACTCTAACTGTCACATCTGACAGAGTTTGTCGAATTATCACAATTGACAGAGCTAGTCTAACTTTCACAACTAGTCTTTCACAAATGACAGATACAGTCTAACTACCACAACTGACAGAGCCAGTCTAACTACCACAACTGACAGACAGTCTACCTACCACAACTGTCTGACAGTCTATCACAATTGACAGAGCCAGTCTAACTATCACAACTGACAGAGTCTAACCATCACAACTGACAGAGTCTAACCATCACAACTGACAGGGCCAGTCTAACTACCACAACTAAGAGAGAGATTAACTACCACAACTGACACATACAGTCTATCACAACTGACAGAGACAGTCTATCACAATTGACAGAGACAGTCTAACTACCACAACTGACAGAGCCAGTCTGACTATCACAACTGACAGAAACAGTCTAACTATCACCACTGACAGAGACAATCTAAATGTCACTACTGACAGAGACAGTCTAATTCTCTCACCTGACAGACAGTCTAACTATCACAACTGACAGAGACAGTCTAACTGTCTCAACTGAAAGAGACAGTCTAACTGTCTCAACTGAAAGGGACAGTCTAACTATCACGACTGACAGACAGTCTAACTACCACAACTGACAGAGACAGGCTAACTACTACAACTGACAGAGACAATCTAACTATCACAACTGTCTGACAGTCTAACTATCACAACTGACTGACAGTCTAACTACCACAACTGACAGAGACAGTGTAACTACCCCAACTGACTGAGACAATCTAACTACTACAAATGACAGAAACAGTCTAACTATAACAATTGACAGAGACAGTCTAACTATCACAACTGACTGACAGTCTAACTACCACAACTGACAGAGAGAGTCTAACTATCACAACTGACATAGACAGTCTAACTGTCACAACTGACAGAGACAGTCTAACTACGACAACTGACAGAGACAGTCTAGCTACCACAATTTACAGAGGCAGTCTATCACAACTCACTGATATTCTAACTACCACAACTGACAGAGACATTCTAACTACCACAACTGACAGAAACAGTCTAAGTGCCACAAATTACAGAGCCAGTCTAACTACTAAAATTGACAGAGACAGTCTATCACAACTGACACAGCCAGTTTAACTATCACAACTGACAGTGACAGTCTAACTATCACAACTGACTGACAGTCTATCACAATTGACAGAGACAGTCTAACTATCACAACTGATAGAACCTGTCTAACTACCACAACCGACAGAGAGAGTCTAACTAGCACAACTGACAGACAGTCTAACTACCACAACTGACTGAGACAGTCTAACTACTACAACTGACAGACAATCTAACTATCACAACTGTCTGACAGTCTAACTAGCACAACTGACAGAGACCGTCTAACACAACTGACAGAGAGTCTAACTATGACAACTGACAGACACAGTCTATCACAACTGACAGAGCCAGTCTAACTAACACAACTGATAGAGACAGTCTATCACAGCTCAGAGACAGTCTAACTATCACAACTGACAGAGACAGTCTAACTACCACAATTGACAGTCTGTCTAACGATCACTACTGACATACAGTCTAACTCCCACAACTGACAGAGACAGTCTAACTATCACAACTGACAGAGACAGTCTAACTATCACAACTGACAGAGCCCGTCTAACTAACACAACTGATGGAGACAGTCTATCACAGCTCAGAGACAGTCTAACTACCACAACTGACAGACACAGTCTATCACAACTGACAGAGACAGTCTACCATAACTGACAGAAGCAGTCTAACTATCACAACTGACAGCCAGTCTAACTAACATAACTGATGGAGACAGTCTATCACAGCTCAGAGACAGTCTAACTATCACAACTGACTGACAGTCTAACTACCGCAACTGACAGAGGCATTGTAACTACCCCAACTGACTGAGACAGTCTAACTACTACAAATGACAGAAACAGTCTAACTATAACAATTGACTGACAGTCTATAACAATTGACAGAGACAGTCTACCACAACTGACAGAGACAGTCTACCACAACTGGCAGAAACAGTCTAACTATCACAACTGACTGACATTCTAACTACCACAACTGACAGACATTCTAACTACCACAACTGACAGAGACAGTCTGACGACCACAAATGACAGAAACGGTCTAAATATCACAACTGACAGAGACAGTCTAACTGCCACAAATGACAGAGCCAGTCTAACTACTAAAATTGACAGAGACAGTCTAACTATCACAACTGACAGAGACAGTCTAACTGTCACAACTGACAGAGACAGTCTAACTTTCACAACTGACAGGCAGTCTAACTATCACAACTGACAGAGACAGTCTAACTATCACAACTGACTGACAGTCTATCACAATTGACAGAGACAGTCTAACTACCACAACTGACATAGCTAGTCTAACTATCACAACTGACAGAGATAGTCTAACTATTACAACTGACAGAGTGTGTCTAACTGTCACAACTGACAGAGTGTGTCTAACTCTCACAATTTACAAAGCCACTCTAACTATTATAACTGATGTAGCCAGTCTAACTATTATAACTGATGTAGCCAGCCTAACTATCATGGCTGACAGCATGTCATACTATCAACTTTGGGAGCCCATCAAGCTATCACAACTGACAGCTGTCCACCTATTCCAATTAACAGAACCAGTCTAACTATCACAACTGATACAACAGTCTAATTATCACAACTGACAGAGCCAGTCTAATTGTCATAACGGTCTAATTGTCACAAATGACAAGGTTAGTTATGCAACATTGGCTGTCAAACTACCATTACTGACAAATCTACTCCCACCATTAAAACATACACAACCAGTCTATCACAACCTTTTGGGGACAGTCTAACTATAAGTACTGATAGACCTAGTCTAACAATCACAACTGACAGGGCTTGTCTAACTATAACAACTGACAGGGCCAGTCAAACTAGCACAGCCAACAAAGGCAGTCTAACTGTCACATCTGACAGAGTTTGTCGAATTATCACAATTGACAGAGCTAGTCTAACTTTCACAATTAGTCTATCACAAATGACAGATACAGTCTAAATACCACAACTGACAGAGACAGTCTAACTACCTCAATTGACAGAGTCTGTCTAACTATTACAACTGACAGAGACAATCTAACTGTCACAACTGACAGTGACAGTCTAACTATCACAACTGACAGTGACAGTCTAACTATCACAACTGACAGTGACAGTCTAACTACCACAATTGAAAGAGACAGTCTAACTATCACAAATGACAGAGACAGTCTAACTCTCACAACTGACAGAGACAGTCTAACTATCACAACTGACAGATACAGTCTAACTGTCTCAACTGACAGAGACATTCTAACTATCACAACTGACAGAGACAGTCTAACTACCACAATTGGCAGAGTCTGTCTAACTATCACAACTGACAGACAGTCTAACTACCACAACTGACAGAGACAGTCTAACTATCACAACTGACAGAGACAGTCTAACTATCACAACTGACAGCCAGTCTAACTACCACAACTGACACAGACTGTCTAACTATCAACTGACAGACAGTCTATCACAACTGACAGAGACAGTCTATCACAACTCACAGAGACAGTCTAACTATCAACTGACAGACAGTCTATCACAACTGACAGAACCAGTCTAATTACCACAACTGACAGAGACAGTCTAACTACCACAACTGACAGACAGTCTAACTATCACAACTGACAGAGACAGTCTAACTATCACAACTGATAGAGACAGTCTAACTACCACAACTGACAGAGACAGTCTAACTGTCACAACTGACAGAGACAGTTTAACTATCACAACTGACAGAGACAGTTTAACTATCACAACTGACAGAGACAGTCTAACTATCACAACTGACTGACAGTCTATCACAATTGACAGAGACAGTCTAATATTACAACTGATAGAACCTGTCTAACTACCACAACTGACATAGCTAGTCTAACTATCACAAGTGACAGAGATAGTCTAACTATTACAACTGACAGAGTGTGTCTAACTGTCACAACTGACAGTGTGTCTAACTCTCACAATTTTCAAAGCCTGTCTAACTATTATAACTGATGTAGCCAGCCTAACTATCAAGGCTGACAGCATGTCATACTATCAACTTTGGGAGCCCGTCAAGCTATCACAACTGACAGAGCTGTCCACCTATTCCAATTAACAGAACCAGTCTAACTATCACAACTGATACAACAGTCTAATTATCACAACTGACAGAGCCAGTCTAATTGTCACAAATGACAAGGTTAGTTATGCAACATTGGCTGTCAAACTACCATTACTGACAAAGCTACTCCCACCATTAAAATATACACAACCAGTCTATCACAACTCTTGGGGACAGTCTAACTATTAGTACTGATAGACCTAGTCTAACTATCACAACTGACAGAGATAGTCTAACTATTACAACTGACAGAGTGTGTCTCACTGTCACAACTGACAGAGTGTGTCTAACTCTCACAATTTACAAAGCCAGTCTAACTATTATAACTGATGTAGCCAGTCTAACTATTATAACTGATGTAGCCAGCCTAACTATCATGGCTGACAGCATGTCATACTATCAACTTTGGGAGCCCATCAAGCTATCACAACTGACAGCTGTCCACCTATTCCAATTAACAGAACCAGTCTAACTATCACGACTGATACAACAGTCTAATTATCACAACTGACAGAGCCAGTCTAATTGTCATAACGGTCTAATTGTCACAAATGACAAGGTTAGTTATGCAACATTGGCTGTCAAACTACCATTACTGACAAATCTACTCCCACCATTAAAACATACACAACCAGTCTATCACAACCTTTTGGGGACAGTCTAACTATAAGTACTGATAGACCTAGTCTAACAATCACAACTGACAGGGCTTGTCTAACTATAACAACTGACAGGGCCAGTCAAACTAGCACAGCCAACAAAGGCAGTCTAACTGTCACATCTGACAGAGTTTGTCGAATTATCACAATTGACAGAGCTAGTCTAACTTTCACAATTAGTCTATCACAAATGACAGATACAGTCTAAATACCACAACTGACAGAGACAGTCTAACTACCTCAATTGACAGAGTCTGTCTAACTATCACAACTGACAGAGACAATCTAACTGTCACAACTGACAGTGACAGTCTAACTATCACAACTGACAGTGACAGTCTAACTATCACAACTGACAGTGACAGTCTAACTACCACAATTGAAAGAGACAGTCTAACTATCACAAATGACAGAGACAGTCTAACTCTCACAACTGACAGAGACAGTCTAACTATCACAACTGACAGATACAGTCTAACTGTCTCAACTGACAGAGACATTCTAACTATCACAACTGACAGAGACAGTCTAACTACCACAATTGGCAGAGTCTGTCTAACTATCACAACTGACAGACAGTCTAACTACCACAACTGACAGAGACAGTCTAACTATCACAACTGACAGAGACAGTCTAACTATCACAACTGACAGCCAGTCTAACTACCACAACTGACACAGACTGTCTAACTATCAACTGACAGACAGTCTATCACAACTGACAGAGACAGTCTATCACAACTCACAGAGACAGTCTAACTATCAACTGACAGACAGTCTATCACAACTGACAGAACCAGTCTAATTACCACAACTGACAGAGACAGTCTAACTACCACAACTGACAGACAGTCTAACTATCACAACTGACAGAGACAGTCTAACTATCACAACTGATAGAGACAGTCTAACTACCACAACTGACAGAGTCTGTCTAACTATCACAACTGACAGAGACAGTTTAACTATCACAACTGACAGAGACAGTTTAACTATCACAACTGACAGAGACAGTCTAACTATCACAACTGACTGACAGTCTATCACAATTGACAGAGACAGTCTAATATTACAACTGATAGAACCTGTCTAACTACCACAACTGACATAGCTAGTCTAACTATCACAAGTGACAGAGATAGTCTAACTATTACAACTGACAGAGTGTGTCTAACTGTCACAACTGACAGTGTGTCTAACTCTCACAATTTTCAAAGCCTGTCTAACTATTATAACTGATGTAGCCAGCCTAACTATCAAGGCTGACAGCATGTCATACTATCAACTTTGGGAGCCCGTCAAGCTATCACAACTGACAGAGCTGTCCACCTATTCCAATTAACAGAACCAGTCTAACTATCACAACTGATACAACAGTCTAATTATCACAACTGACAGAGCCAGTCTAATTGTCACAACGGTCTAATAGTCACAAATGACAAGGTTAGTTATGAAACATTGGCTGTCAAACTACCATTACTGACAAATCTACTCCCACCATTAAAATATACACAACCGGTCTATCACAACCTTTTGGGGACAGTCTAACTATAAGTACTGATAGACCTAGTCTAACAATCACAACTGACAGGGCTTGTCTAACTATAACAACTGACAGGGCCAGTCAAACTAGCACAGCCAACAAAGGCAGTCTAACTGTCACATCTGACAGAGTTTGTCGAATTATCACAATTGACAGAGCTAGTCTAACTTTCACAACTAGTCTATCACAAATGACAGATACAGTCTAACTACCACAACTGACAGAGACATTCTAACTACCACAACTGACAGAGACAGTCTAACGACCACAAATGACAGAAACAGTCTAACTACCACAACTGACAGAGACAGTCTAACACGACAGAGCAGTCTAACTACCACAACTGACAGAGACAGTCTAACTACCACAACTGACAGAGAGTCTAACTAGCACAACTGACAGACAGTCTAACTATCACAACTGACAGAGACATTCTAACTACCTCAATTGACAGAGTCTGTCTAACTATCACAACTGACAGACAGTCTAACTACCACAACTGACAGTGACAGTCTAACTATCACAACTGACAGAGACAGTCTAACTGTCACAACTGACAGTGTCAGTCTAACTATCACAACTGACTGACAGTCTATCACAATTGACAGAGACAGTCTAACTATCACAAATGACAGAGACAGTCTAACTCTCACAACTGACAGAGACAGTCTACCACAACTGACAGATACAGTCTAACTATCACAACTGACACAGACAGTCTATCAGAACTGACTGACAGTCTAACTACCACAACTGACAGAGACAGTCTAACTCTCTCAACTGACAGAGACAGTCTAACTATCACAACTGACAGATACAGTCTAACTGTCTCAACTGACAGAGACATTCTATCACAACTGACAGAGACAGTCTAACTACCACAATTGGCAGAGTCTGTCTAACTATCACAACTGACAGACAGTCTAACTACCACAACTGACAGAGACAGTCTAACTTTCACAACTGACAGAGCCAGTCTAACTACCACAACTAACAGAGAGTCTAACTTCCACAACTAACACAGACAGTCTAACTATCAACTGACAGACAGTCTATCACAACTGACAGAGACAGTCTAACTACCACAACTGACAGACAGTCTATCACAACTGACAGAGCCAGTCTGACTATCACAACTGACAGAGACAGTATAACTGTCACAACTGACAGTCTAACTATCACCACTGACAGAGACAACCTATATGTCACTACTGACAGAGACAGTCTAACTCTCTCAATTGACAGAGACAGTCTAACTATCACAATTGACTGACAGTCTATAACAATTGACAGAGACAGTCTACCACAACTGACAGAAACAGTCTAACTATCACAACTGACAGTCAGTCTATCACAACTGACAGACAGTCTAACTATCACAACTGACAGAGACAGTCTATCACAACTGACAGAGCCAGTCTAATTACCACAACTGACAGAGACAGTCTAACTACCACAACTGACAGACAGTCTAACTATCACAACTGACAGAGACGTCTAACTGTCACAACTGATTGAGACAATCTATCACAACTGATGGAGCTAGTCTAACTATCACAACTGCCAGACAGTCTAACTACCACAACTGATAGAGACAATCTATCACATCTGACATAGCTTGTCTGAGTATTACAACTGACAGAGGCAGTCCAACCATAAAAACATTTCATTAAAATGTCTTGCTAAACCACATTGTCTGCCTTGGAAGTAAAACTATGTTAATTTAATGAATTACGATATATGGAAAAGAGAAAAAGAGAGAGATGATTTTACAAAAGTTCTTTCAGTACATATTCATATATTATCCGAGAAATATGTGATAGAAAAATTGATGGTAAAATATGCTCAGCTTGTACTTGAGGCTAGTATTTTGCTGGTTCTACGTAAATGAACTGCTAAACATATTTCCCTTGGAGGTGAATATTAGACTAGTATCTCTTTCTATGTGAAATTCATTTTTTATCTTTCGAATGAATATGGCCTTCAAAACAGTTTAAAAAATGGTTTCAAATTCATCACATATACAAAAACTATGCTCTAAATGACACTTAAAACATTTTAAATATCAAAATATTAAAACGTCATAAATATTCTCTATTCATGAGAATTTCAAAACTGTACCATCTAAAACATGTGTTGATTAGCAACCCCAGCTTATATATATGGGGTTTGGATTTTTTTCCCATTTCTCAGGCAGAAAATAGGAGTCTGCTTATATTCTGATTGGTTTATATTCGAGTATATATGGTAATTACACTTCTTTGTTTGGAAATATACTTAGGTAATTTACAGGAAGCTGCTTTGCCTTTCCACCCAAGTTAATCTGTAGCGGTAATGGCACCAGTACTTGTAGTGTTAATGGCACCAGTGTTAGTAATGGTAATGGCAACAGTGTTAGTAATGGTAATGGCAACAGTGACAGTAGTAGTGGTGGTAGTAGCACCAGTAGCAGTGTTGGTTGTAGTTACACTCATGATAGTCATAGTGGTGGTGGTGGTGGTGGCATCAGTGACTGATGGTGACACAAGTGATAATGGTTGTAGTGGTACTTGTGACTGGTGGTAGTTGGGGTACCTGTAATGGTTATGTTACTGGTGGTTGTAGCACCATTAGTGGTGGTGGTGGAACTAGAGGTAGTAGCATGGTTGGTGGGGCTGGAGAAAGCGGTTGTGGTGGTAGTGGTACTGGAGGTTTGAGCACCATCAGTGATGGTGGTGGTGATAGTGATACTGAAGGTTGTAGCACCATTTGTAATGATAGTGGTGATAAAGGAGAAATAAGGATGGTCTATCAATCTACTGCAGAATAAACTTGATAAAGTAAAGAATGTTTAAATGATGAGGGTAGGTTAAAATGGAAATAAAATTAACAGTTCACATGTATTTAGATTTAACTGACACGTGATGCGCATGAAAGTCGATAGCTGTATAACAAAGTGCAGGGCAATAAAGATAGACGGTAGCCACGGAATAGGCAGACCTAGAAAAACCTGGGATGAGCTGATAAACTCCGACCTCACACACTTACACCTCTCCAAGACAATGTCACTGGACCGAGACCTTTGGCGGTACTCAGTAACAGAGAAGACCCGCCTTGCCAGTAGGCATCTCTAACAAAATACACCCCGTCCCGCCACCACCCCCACCCCACCCACACCACCCCCTCCTATGTAAAGTTATGTTGGTGCCGCGCCATCCAGGCCGAAACAAATGAGATCGTGTAGGTGTCACGACAAAAAAACACACAGTCCACGCTGTAATGTGGCCGTGTAGGCAACACGGCAAAAACCTCCCAGACCCACACTGTAAATGTGGTTGGTGTTAGGAAGGGCATCCAACTGTAGAAAACCTGCCAGACAGTCCTATGCGAGCAAGACAATCACTCTTGCCTCAAGTGGGACTATCCCCGTCCAAACCCATGCAAGCGTGGAACACGGACGTTAAACGTTGATGATGATGATGATGATGATGTCTTCCTTCAGGGTTGCCTCTCATAAGAGGTTCCCTCAGATGCTTTAATGATAGGGGCCCCATGAAATAAAGTGCCTTGCTCAAGAACACAATAAGCTACCCTGTTTAGTAATCAAACTCACAATTGTGAGTCCAACAGCCTAACCTTCCAGCCACACACCTTGATGGAAAGTGTAGAAAATTCTGACTTATCATTTTTGCAGTTTGTTGAAGCTGTTGATGGTATGTGGTATTAGCTAAGGATAGGACATGAGGTAAGAATAATAAGGCAGGGGATATGTTGTTGACCTGGAATCCTCTACATAGTCACTTGACCTGCTAGAAATAGAAGCTAAATCTCTTTCATGCAACATGTTACCACCTGCACTGGAGGTGGTACCAGTGGTAGTATTGATAGTATGATTATAGGGCCATCTTTGGTAGTAGTGTGTGTGGCAAATAAGAAAAACACTAGCATAAATTTGAGACATAAAATATTGTTATTTTTTAAATTATTTTAAATGGGGGTAGATGGTTGCCAATAACTAATAAGATGGTGGTCATTTCTCCCTATATATATATACATTATTTCTGAAGACAGCATATATATGTGTAGGTATGTATATTCCCTCTGATAGTTTGTAAAAATTTTACATAGATCTATATGATATACATACCAACACACATATATATCCTAGAAATGATCGTAAAATGATGAATTTTTTAATATAAGGAACTGTTTCTTTGTTTTTATTCATTATTTTTATTAATTTATCTTGACTCTGTTTTTCCTGTGTTTTTCATCGAAAAAAAATGTTTGAATACATCTCTTTTCATGATATTCGGATTACATTGAGTTCTTCATACGGATTGGACACTACCGTACATTTTGGTAGATTTATCTACATATATATATATATATATAAAATAAAGTTAAATAAAAGTCAAATGATTAAAATTTAGCTTCGTTTATTACTGCTATATATATTTCAGTGACAGCCATCTTTGGCTGTGACCTCTTCAGGCAGTTTGAATTAGTATGGTTGTTAATTCACTGAGGAACTGGATTCCTCAGTGAATTAACAACCCAACAAGGAACTGGGCATATCAGAGTATTGACAATATTATACACCTAAACAACATATGTACTTGTCTATACCATACTAATTCAAACTGCCTGAAGAGGTCACAGCCAAAGATGGCTGTCACTGAAATATATATAGCAGTAATAAACGAAGCTAAATTTTAATCATTTGACTTTTATTTAACTTTATTTTACACTACTCCGGAGTAACCAAACCAACCTGCGCACTTTGTCGAGTGCTCCAGCCTGCATACTGAGGTGTTGGTATACAACCAACATAAACTCAAAATATATATATATATATATATATATATATATATATATATATATATATATATATATATATATATATATATATATATATATATATAGCTAGTCAGTTAATAATGGTTTTAAATTTAAGTACAAGATCAACAATTGAGGTGGGGTCAGAGAAAGTCAACCCTTTCATTACCATACTGCTGTTTGGAATATAACTGGGCAAGGATTCTTGCATAAAATTATGATAGAAGTTTTTTTTTTAAATAAATTATATAGACAGTTTTATAGCATACAACCTCTCTGAAACTGGATGTATGCTATAAAACTGCCCTTTTATGATCATACTTATATTAAGACCTTTCATCATAATTATATTTGAGAATTTTTTGTTAAGCAACATTCCAAACATCAGCTTACTAATGAAAAAGCTGATTTTAATGAATTTCTCCAAACTTTTTATTATTTTAAAAATTACCTTATATACTCATATGTAAGCCAAGAAATATGTGACAAAAAGATTGATGGTTTGAAATTCTACGTAAATGATGTGCTAAAATATTTTCACTTTGGTGGTGAATATTACACCGGTTTCACTTTCAAGGTGAAAATATCTTATTGTTTTTAATGTTTTGTATGAATATAGCCTTCAAAATAGTCGGAAATTATTTTTTTTTTTTAAATCATTACGTAATGGAATTGTGAAACAAAAACTATATTCTAAACAGCACTTAAAACATTTTAAATATCAAAATATTAAAACGTCATAAATATATTTTCCACTCATGAGAATTTCAAAATCACACTCTCTAAACATAATCTGTTGATTAGCTACCTCAGCTTATAAACAGGGTTTGGATTTTTGCCTATTTTTCAAACATAACATAGAGGGGTCAGCTTATATTCGAGTATATATGGTAATTGGAAGATATCTGCAGTGTAATTAATTACAAATATGGTAATGAAATAATCAAAATAAACAGTTTTGTATCATAGAACCAGGAACAGTTTCAAGCAGTTTTGGTACTTGACTGGTACTTAATTTTATTAATCCCAAAAAGATGAAGAGTAAAGTTGATCTCAGCTGGATTTGAACTCAGAACTTTTTCTTGTGTGTGTGTGATGTTCTAACAATTCTGCCTATCTTCCACCATTAGTAATCATCTAATAATCACAGCTAAAATGTCTTGTGGAGATGAAAGGTCACTGGAGATGGCATTTGTAGTGAGAGGAACTACTGAAATTGGAAACCATCCACCATGACAAGTGGAGTCTCGTGTGAGGGTTTGGTGTTGTTAAACATTACCAGATAAAAGCTGGAGGAGATTCTGACTCATCATTGTTGCAGTTTGTTGCAACTGATGATAATATTAGCTGAGGATAAGACATAAGAGGAGAATAAAAGGTGCATAGCCTCGTGGTTAGGATGTTGATAATAAGGTCAGGGGTTTGATTCCTAGTCCAGGCAGCACATTGTGTTCTTAAGCAAGATGCTTCATTTCACATTGCTTTTCATGAAAGAAATGGGTCCCTAAACACCTGAAAACCCTCAGATGGGATGCAAAGTGTAGGAGGCTGATTAAACCTGCATAGATGTGAGCTACCTTTTTTTTTTTTTTTCTCTTCTCTCATATGTGGATATGTTACTATTAGATAAGGATAAGACATGAGATGAGAATAATAAAACAATAATAGTGTTGTTGATCTGGCATCCTCTACATGGTCACTTATCCTGCTAGAAATAGCAACCAAATCTCCCTCAAACAACATGCCACTGTCTAAAAAAAGGAAGGGCACATGCTACAATATAATCCTAAATATATAAAAAAATAATTTGTTGGCTATGGCTGGAATGCCTTTGGTTATGGGTATGCTTGATCAGAACTGACTTCTGGGTTAAATAACAACCAGGTCACTATTGACCTTTAGGAGTTCTGTAACTCTTTTTCTATCAACCCAGCCAAAACTGGCTCTGGTTCTATGAAACAAAACCATCCATTTTAAAAAGTACCTATTTAAATATAAATCTTCATCCATAAATTTTATATATGAACCTATGTGATAAGTTACTATCTTATTCATGAAATAATAACTTTAGTAAACCCTTCAAAATTCTTCCTTAACTAACTGAAATAGAGTGTATTTCATTAGAAATATGATCATCAAAGGGTTAAAGCAGAGGTGATAGAGAAATAATATGTCAGAATTTTTACCTTGGAGCAGAATACTAATACCATTTCAACAACTTATGTAAAAAATTTGAATTTGCAGATCTGTATTACCCTTATGAGTATTGAAAAAAGAAGTAATATGTGTCTAACAATTGACTTTGTCTCAAAGTTTTTTACCTCTATTTTCTTCTACTGTAGTATGTTCTCTACAGTACTGTGGTGTGTTCACTACTGTAGTGTGATGTGTTCACTACTGTAGAGTTGAGTATTCGCTACTGTACTTTAGTGTGTTCACTACTGTACTATAGTAAACATACTAATGCACTACATTGTGTCTGCTTTTGTACATCAGTGTGTTTCACTGTTATACTATAGTATATTCACTGCTGTATTGCAATATATATGTAACATTATTTTCTTTACATATTTTCTATGATGCAATTTTCATAATTGATTTTTTTTTTCTATTTATTTCAGCGCCCTTCACTAAAATGAAGCGGTGTGCCATGAAAACGTACGGTAGATCGTCTGAATCCGCTTCAAGTCGTGCCTTTGATGATATAATACACAACAAAAATAACAAAAGCTTATCAGTAAAAGCATCTCCTCTTATCCAAAAATGGGGGAAAACTTCGTTCACAGCTGTACGTGGGCGAAGGGACAGGGATCCAGAGGCAAAATTTCCCAGAGATACTGATATGGAAATATCGAAAAGAACTCGTTTTGATGACGACCTTTCTGATGATCCATTTAGCTTTGAATCCGAAGATTTAAAAGGGACAAATCGTAGTTCTATAACTATGGTACCTCTGCATTCAAATGCATCACAGAAAAATATTATTGTCACAGCCCCTGCTGTTGGCATCGTAACCAAGAAGAACTTCAATGACTACAGTATGGATTCTACATCAGTAAAACCATTGCCTAACACAGATCCTGATAAAGTTTTGTATAGGTCAGCTAAAACCTACTCTGTGAGTCCGACTAAACGAACTGATAGCATGCGTCAATCTACGATAGACCAGTTTACTAACTTGCACAGTAATCCCCACCAGGATCTACTCTCTTTGGATTCTTCTTCTCAGAAAATGACCATCAAAGTCAGTGACTATTCATATTCACAGAAATTCTTCCTTTCTCAAAATAGCTCTGGTGTTTCTACCCAACATTCCAACAATCCAGAACCTTCATCTTGCATCACGTTGAGTGCTCAGTCTTCTCCTGAGAAGTTGATATCTGTTTTAAGCAATTTGCCTCCACCTGAAGAGAATACCGATGATGACAGTTACAAATTTAAACGGAAACCTATATTCCGTACATACACAAATCATAAGCTACCTATGTCTGTTGTTCCAGCCAGTACTCCTCCTAAACATATTGTAAAATCGAAAACTAAAGCCAATGCACCCATCAGTGCCCATGCATCTAATACTGTTTTATGTGACAGTCAAGACAGTTTTACAAACAGTACAGTCATCTCACGGAGTGAAGTGAAAAATAACCGTGGAACAACTATAATATTCCTTTGTAAGCCAAAAGGAATGGAAAATATCAAAACTCTTAAGAAAACTCCCAGGGAAACTGCCAGTGAGTTATTTGATAAGATTATTAAAAAGAAATCCGTGAATGTAAGTGAAGAGAAGCAACCAAGTATCATTTCACCGAGGCGCAGCCCTGTTTTTTCAGACAGCAGTGATGAGGGGCCACCTCCACTGTCTCCTGAGGAGGTGCGTAAAGGTTTAGATGAGATTGAGAAAGGTGGATCGTCTCAGTTGACTTTTGCTGAGACTGATGTCGAGATGTTCAATGACCATTCCGATGAAGAATCTATAAAATTGTTTTCACTAGATGACAAAGACGATTCTACGGGATCTGATGGGCCGAGCAGCAAGAAAGAAATTAATTCTGCCAATGTGCTGAAGCACAATGAATATGATGATCTGTTTAAATTAGATGAGGACGATGACTTTAATTTTATGAATGACACGTGTAATTCTGTGTCAAGCGATAATGATCAGAACTCTACTAGTGCAGATATTTTTGATCTTGATGACACTTATGATAAATCATTAACAATGAAAACAGCTAAAACTTACACCCGGCAAACAACAAAAGAAAAACCAACAGAAAGGAAAATATTTAAGTCTAAAAATACTAGATATTCTATCTCTGGATCTGGTCAAACTAAATTATTGAGTAAAAGTCCAAAGAAGGTAAGCCCAAGTTTTCTATTTTCCTATTTTATTATTTAACCATTTCAAATTCTATACAGCTCTCTTCACCTTGTATTTTGTCTGCATCAAAATCACTATAAAATAGCTCAGTCTGAATCTGTTTTGTAGGAATAAACAAGGTACATAAAGACTTTATAATGTCACTGACCCTTTTAAAAATAGCAGCCAAATCTCCATCAATCACATTCCACTGTTTTGCAGAAAATATCTAAAAATGGATTTGTTAATTCAAATTTTTAGTGCCACTAAAGCTCCCTGGTGCCACAAAAGACCCCTGGTGTGTGTATATATATATATATATATATATATATAATTATTGTTTAAAGTTTTACATTGAAGTTGTATTTTCATTGTGACAACACAAGTCAAGTTATCTAAGGTAATCCTTAAACACTATATTTGAGGGAAACACCATCAATAATATATAGACCGGTTGTATGCCAGCTATAGTATATAACAACAATGAATACAAAAGAGAAAAGAATTTTTTACTTGAACTGTAACAGTTTCTCATGTTACTTCTGTTGTGCATTTGCAAGCTGTAACAGATATTATGTAATTAGAACAGGCAATATTGTCATCAGCAGGAATTCATTTGATTTATATCTGTCTTTGATCTGGATACTAAGATACTGCCAAGCACTGTAGTTGTCCAGTATTGTTGTACCACATGGTCTTAAAAGAGGAAGGCCACTTAGCACTATCGAAGCAAGAATTCTTGGTATGAATAAAGGAAATGAACATTAAATGATGATGATGATGAAATTAATTAAAACTAGGAGAATAATATATATATATATATCATCATCACCATTTTACGTCCATTCTTCCACACTAGCATGGGTTAGATGAGTTGTCCTGTTGTGGGTAATGCCAGGTCAAGTGACCATGTCTTGCTCATACAGAACTGATATATATATATATCATCATCATCATCATTTTACGTCTGCTGGAGGCACATGGCTTTGTGGTTAGAGCATTGGCCTTGCAATCGAAAGGTTGTGAATTCAATTCTCAGACTGGGTGATGTGTTGTTTCCTTGAGCAAGACACCTTATTTCACATTGCTCCAGTTTACTCAGCTGTAGAAATGAGATGATAGGACTGGGGTCCCTATCATTCCACTGCAAAGTGGTCGTGGAGGTGCCACAGCAATAAAAGCACCCAGCCCACACTGTAAAGTGGACGTGTAGGCGCCACGGGAAAAAAGCACCCAGCACTCACTGTAAATGAGGTTGGTGTTAGGAAAGGCATCCAGCTGTAGAAATCAAGCCAGAATCAGTTCCCGTCCCACCCTTGCAAGCAGGGAAAAGCGGGCGCAAAATGATGATGAAAATGATGATTTTCCTTGCTTGCAAGGGTGGGATGGGTCCTTTTCAGCACAGCATCTCTCCATTCATCACAGTCCTTTGTCATCTCCTCTGTGAGCTTCAGTGATCTGAGGTCAGCTCTCACCGCCTCCGCCCATGATTTCCGTGGTCTTCCTCTACTGGGATTTCTTGGCACTTCTTTACCCAGCGGTCATCCTCCATGCGCATCACATGTCCATACCAACGCAGTCTTCTCTCCCGCACACTACAGTTTATCCCTCTTATACAACTCGTCTATGCTTGGTTGTTCACCCACATTGACATTGCACATCCATCGGAGCTTGCTTGCTTCATTCAGCCGTCGCATATCCTCCATGAAGTGGTCATGTAGGAGACACCCAGCACACACTGTAAATGTGGTTGACGTTAGGAAGGGCATCCAGCCTTAGTAATCTAGCCAGAAACAGTCCTATATGAGCAAGACAGTGACCCAAGCCAACTTGCTTCTAATGGGACAAACCCGTCTAGCCCATGCTAGCGTGGGAAATAGACGTTAAACGATGATGATGATATATCATCGTGATCATCATTTTACATTCATTTTCCATGCTACCATAGGTCGGATGGGTTGTCACTCTCTGTGACTGGACAAGGTTGGAAGGACCAAGCCTTGCTCATACATTCCATTTTTTTACATGATTTTTATTGCTGGATGCTCTTCTTAAATCCAACAACATAAGGTTTACTGGCTGAATTTTATCATAGCACCAACACTAGAGAGGTCTTTGTGACCTCAGCAGGGTAGAGAGAGGCAGTAATATATATACAAACATATACAGGCCCCTTTCCAATTTCTGTCCTCTAAATTGGCTCATCAGACATGGTCAGCCTGAGGCTACAGTAGCAAACACTTGCCCAAGGTGCTACATAGTGTGATTAAGCCTGAAGTCACATGATTGCAGAACAAAGTTTTGAACCACAATAAAAGATCAGTTAGCCACAGCTGTAATATTTTTGACTATAGGACTGATTGATTCAAGGGCACACTGACCTTTCTAGTATTGATGACACAATAAAATGAAACCAGTACAGTGTAAAGGGGTTAGGGATAGGAAAGGCTTCAAATCAGAAAACTTGTGAAAGAAATGGTCCAGAAGACTCTTCAGTTTTGTCAGACATCATCATCATCATCATCATCATTGTTTAACGTCTATCTTCCATTCTAACATGGGTTTAATACTGGTACACTCTGCAGAGCATGGGAACATATGTGAATGAGATGTGATCCCCAGTACATCTGACAGACCAGGGGTTCCAATTAAGTGCTGACTTGGTCTGTAACAATCTGTCCAGGTCATGCTAGCAGGGAAAATGGATATTAAATAATGGGCAGGGGGTTTAGGGCTGGCCTCTGGCTAAAGACCAACAACAGGAACTTGTAATAAGTTTGACAGTTGAGATCCCCATCCCCAACATTGTGAATACTTTTTGTTACCATATTTCTAATGAAAGACACTGTCTATAATTTTCAAAATATTCAATGATTTTGATGGATTTATTAATATAACTAACTTTCTCATTATTAACAAAGGTTAATTCTTGCATAGAATTATGATGAAAGGCTTTTAAATAAGATGATGATGATAATTACTTTATAATAAACAGCTTTGTACCATAGAACCAGATGTTTCAGATGGTTATGGCTCCTGTTGGCAAGCACACCTAAACTCATCATTTTTTGTCTGATTTCCATATGTGCATAAGTTGGACAAGTTGTCACAGTTTGAGACTGGGCAGGTTGGAGAACCTCATCTTTTTTGTATTTTCCATTTTTGGTATGCCTTTTATGGATGGATGCCCTTCCTAACACCAACCACTTTACCTAGTGTACTGGGTCCATTTTATTGTGAAACCACAAGATTAGCGGGTCTTCTTTTCTTATTAAATCACTACACCACACCGATCCAGTGCTGTGCACAGAGTCCTTGCCTGGGGATGTTAAGGTTTCAAAGTCATTAAGTGTGCATGAATCTTCAAGATTGGGGCAAACTAGAAGGTGCTCCATAGTTTGTAATTGCCTGCATTGGCAGTTGGAGGTGAACAGCTGTACAGAGGTAATTCAGGCAAGACCAGAAGGGCCAAGCATCACTAGAGCCAGAGGAGAGGGATTTTGTGCTGAGAGACGGCCTGTGTTCCATGTTGTTAGGGTATTCACTACTCTATATTATCTTCATTCAGTCTGCTATGTCAACATCATCATCACTGTTTTATATATGAGCTAGATGAGTTATCATTCTGAAGCTAGATAGACAAGTCAGCTGACTGTCTTGCTCACACATTCCATTTTGGCATGGTTTCTACAGCTGGATGTCCTTCCTAATGCCAAACACGTCATAGTGTATAGTACATTCATTTTCTCGTAGCACCACCACCACCACCACTACCTCTGTTCATGTTACCAGCACTACCACTTTCTTTAGTGGGTTGGGTGCATAGGTGTGTTTTATCATGATAATTCTGTATAACAACAAAACCACAATTTACATACTACAATATCCACCATCACATCACAACAATGAATTTGATGTTGCTTCTTCTCTATACTGCTAGCACACCACTTATGACACCTATTTATATATACACATAATATATATCAGTCTCCTCCTCCTCCTCATCATCATCATCATTTAACATTCTTTTCTCAATGCTGACCTAAATTGGACAGGTCATCACGGACCAAGTCTGCACTCAGAGCCACTGTTTTCACAGGGGGGGGGGGTGCATCTCATATTCTTACACTTTAGAGAAAGGACTGGGGGCATTTTATAGTGACACCAGTACTAAGGAGGTTGTTGTGCCCTTGACACAACTGTTTGGCACTTGGTACTCTTTTTAACACCCACCACTTTACAGAATGCACAGGATGCATTTCATCATGGCACCAGCACTAGGAATCTTGCTGTGCCCTTGATACAACTGAAGAGCCCTCTCATCCATTGTTTAGCAAATTTTCAACAGTTGGATGCCCTTCTTAATGCCAAACCCTTTACAGTATGTACTGCATGCATTTCTTATGGCATCAGCACTAGTGAGGCTGTCATGTCTTAGACACAACTGAAGAGCCATCACTACCCATGTGGTGAAAGGATACCTAGTCCTAAGGCAGACAGGTTAATGAGGATGAGAACAAGTCATGTGTTAGAAGGATGACAATTATGATGCAATGGGTATACATGGGCATGGTTGTGTAGTTAAGAAGCTCAAGTTCAGTTCCACTCTGCACTTTAAGAAAATGTCTTCTACTGAAGCCTCAGATTGACCAGTACCTTGTGATTGAAATTTGGTCAACAGTCTGCAACTTAGTCTATCTGCTTTACTTAAACCCTTAAAAATAGTGAGTTTATAAGTAGTGTCTTCAGTGTATGGGTGAATCCCAACACAGGATTGAAACTAGTCTTGCTGATCCCTCTATTTCTATCTATGAAGATATTGTATATAAAGTTAAGGTGTTTACATGTGTCTATTTCAACATACGGCAAAGAGGATGCTTTGGTATTGTTGAAAACATGACAGCTTCTCTAGTGCTGTTCTTTTGATAAAATATACCCACGTACACTCTGTGAAGTGGTTGGTGTTAAGAACGGCATTCAGTCATAGAAAACAGGCCAAAATGGGAATTAGGGTTAGACATGATCCCCCAACCCTGTAAGAGGCCAGTAACTCAAAATAAAATTGACTCGATCCATGACAACACATCCAGCCCATGCCAGCATCAATAAAGGAATGACACAGCCGAAGAGTCTTTTTGACTCTTTATTTGGCAGGTTTACCATGGCTGGATGTCATTTTCATGGCATCAACACAAGAGTTGTTGTTGTGTCATGACTGGAGGGGTCCCTCAACTTTATTTTGGCATGGTTTCTATGATTGGAAGCCCTTCCTAATACCAACCACTTTACAGAGTTGGCTAGGTATGTTTTATCATGGTTTCAGCATTAAGAAGGTTGTCAGTCATTGATTCGACTAAGGGCCTTTTTTACCTTATGACGGGGGTTGTAATTGAATAAATTGGGTAAAGTAACTCTGGAGACACCTACAGAGCATTGAACTACATATCTTTTGTCTGTCAGGCAATTGCGTTTGAACATTATAGGCACATGGCTGCTAATTATTATCTTTGTAGAAGATTTAAGTATTAAATTAGAAGTGTTAACAAGATTTGGTTGACTTACAAGGTATTTGCAAATTTGAAAATATAATGACCACATTACAGATACTTGATAACCATAAATAATAGTTGAATAAATTAGCTAAACTACCCCTGAAAAAAAAGGGTACAGAGATGCCTGTGAGAAATAAGACTTCATATTTCTCATACACCAAACGAGCACATTTAACCATTACTCCACTTTTTTCCATTTATAGTTTTTAAATATTATCATAGTTATTTGTATTGTGGCAACTCTACCTTCAAATTTCGAATTTCCCAATTTATAACAATCTCGTGTAAGACTATATTGTCCCATATGTGCTTCTTTTCATAAGATGGCAGAGTATGATATGAATAATATTTTACTGGTATTTCTAGCAGGTCAGTTGACCTTGGCTTGTTATACATATGTTAGTGTGGCTGTGTGTGTCTATGTAGTTAGCTGTATGTTGTTATTATAACTGCTCACAACTGTGTAGTTTTAGCCATCAACTTCGCATGAGGTATTTAATAAGAGATTTCTTGGGTGTATTAATGATAAGGGTCCTAGTCTTATCATGTCACAATTTTTATGGTGACAGTAAACTGTTACTTTATTTATCAATCCTCAAAAGCTAAGAATTGTACAGTATGCAACATGCAGCAACACTTTCTTGAATATCAATCTGGTGCATTCGGTGACTGGCCCAGAATCACAAGCTGTTGAAATCTCTGTTGCTTTCAAATAGGTTTGTCATTGAACCTGTAATGGTGGAGACTTCTACCATTCTTAATCCCAGTACCACTTCCTTACTCACTGCTATCAAGGCAAAATTGGTCACCCACAGGAGGGAGCCCCACAGGTTGGAATGGTTATTTCAATGCGCCTCTCTCCAGAGCAATGCTTTCTCCATTCTGTCCACTGAACCGTGAGGTGTTTTGTGCTTGGGTTTCTGCATGGTAAAGGATGTTCTCCCACACCATCCGAGCTCGTATCATTGGAGTAGCAATGATTGAGTATTCTTTCTCATATTTTTCTTGTATTTAGACTCACTGTTGTTATTATATATGCCACGTGTTTGTATATTTATATATATATCTCCATCTGTAACTCTTTAAAATTTACACACACACTAAACCATTAATCATAGACCACCTGAGAACAAAGAAGGTGTTAAAGAGCAGCTTAGTGAGAAGTTAGTGTGCATGAAGGATCACCCACACCAGTCTAAAAACAAATTAGGAAGAAGAAACCCTCATTCAAAACATAGCCAAGAACTTTCTAGCCTTAATTAAGCAATATTTCCAAAGCACACGTGAATATTACCAGCTTTTTAATGTGTACTATGTTAAGGTGGGTTACACTTGCCTAGATAAAAATCACTTTCAGTATCACACAGTACAATAAAAAAGCATACACTTATGCAGGAAACTTTAACCAAACTACCTGTTCATTAAGGATATTCTTCCTTTCTAATGCAGTAGTCTATAAGGCAACTTTCACTCCACATACTTTTATGACACATCTTCCATACAATGAATTAAGCTACTAGTTGTGAAACTAAACTTACTGTAAAGGAATTTCAGCATGGGTGCCATATGTTATTGGATTTACCCAGTGCTATTGAAAGGTGTGGCGAGAAATGGAAACAATGACAATGGATCTCTTCTGGAATGACATCCATCCAGAATGCATTACAAATTTCCTGTGTTTCAAGAAGCCAATACAAAAATGTTCATCAGGAGATTAGACTGACACACCAAGTTGTGATTTAATGAAGTGTCCTCTCAAAACCTGTACTGAGGCAGTATAGGTTTTCAGAGGGCACTTCAGTTTAGACAAACATGTGACAACCTCTTTAGTACCAGTGCCACAATAAAATGCACCCAGTCCACCCTGTAAAGTGTGTTAGTGCCATGACAGAATGAACCCAGTACACTCTGTAAAATGGTAGTGATGGATTCATGAAATAGTGCACCCTGTATTCTCTGTAAAGTGACTGGCATCGAGAAGAGCTTCCACCCATAGAAACCAAATATGGAATGTATGAAGAAGATGAGGTCACTCTGACCTGTCACTCTGACCATGACAAGCTAATCCAACCCATGGCAGAGTGGAAAGTGGATGTGAATGTAAATTTCTGGTGATGATTATAGTCCTTCCTATGATACACAGAAATATGGAGAAGAAATATCTAATAAGGACCTTGTGGAGATGGAACATCATGTTGAAGAATATAAAGATAATGAATGTGAGGATGCTGAAGCCACAAATTTTAACAATTTAGGATTTGTTTTTAGCTAAATCTAACCACTTTTACCGAAAAAGATCTTCATAGTATGAGAGATTCAGTAAGAAACACCTTAATAAATATTCAGTAAGAAACACCTTAATAAATATTTGGATATAACTGTAAAGGAAATTATACAAACAAGAAAGTGTATGACAACAAATCTTGGAAATGTTTTTTTAAATAAGAACCAATAAGAATGATCTTATTGGTTCTTATTAACCCTTTTGATACCAAACTGTCTGAAACTACCTCTATTTTTATGATACAAAAATGTTTGTTTTAAAGTGCTCATATTTAAATTTAAACCTTCCATTATAATTTTTGTGGGAACCATTTGAATTGTGTTCTATACACTAACTTAATAACGAAGAAGATATATTACTAAATCCCTCCACATTTTTATTATTTTCAAAATGATTTGAAAATTGTTAGCAGTGTCTTTAGAAATATGGTTTTAAAAAAGGGTTAATTTTCATATAGCACACATCCTCATATACTACTAAAACTCTGTGATTGCTTGCCTGCTTGTCTGTAATGTAATACAGCCTAAAGGGCGCATAATGGGAAAATACTTTGAAAGGAAGTTGACCCTGAAATGGGAATACAAATGGAATAAAACAAGTTTTGCGTAAATCGTTGCACAGGTCCCCGAGATACAGGGTTTTTCCGGGTACCTTCATAAATAGAGAGAGAGAAGGATAGAGAGAAAGAGATAGTGGTTATGAGAGAGAAACTTAGAGCAAGAGAGAGAAGGAGATAAAGAAGGAAAATGCAAGAGAGAGAGAGCTGATGGTGTTGTTGAATGAAATTGGTGACTTCAAAGAAACGAATACAGCATTACTGTATCCTGCTAAATAGAACGGGTTTCTAAGTCTGTGTGTATTTATATTTATATATATATAATCCTTATCAAGCCCTCTTTGGATTTTAGTCTTCACATTTATTATTATTACTATATATATATATATATATATATATATAAATTAAAGTAAAGTATAGAAATTGTTGTGGGCGTGAAGCCAACAGTATTTCATAATATATAAGTGACTATAACGTCAAAATGGAAAAATAGTTAACGTAAGATGTGGGAAAATAATTCAAAGAAAATCAAGACAGATTAATCCATAGAATTTTGTGAAATCCAGGGAAAAATCATAAGAGCCTTAACTCAGAATAAAATAAAGTTTAAATACTCATCCTTCAATTTGGAAAAACTACAAATGCTCTGGTCTTAAAAAGACTATTTCGCGAAACTTTCAGTGGGGATGGTCACGGTTGGAGTCGTTCATCAGCAGAGCTCAAACACGATAACCCTAATTTCTGCTGTAGAATATGCCAAAAAGGGAATTTAAAGACAGGCTAAGTTCACCTCGTACGTAATTATGAAAAATAAACGCACATGGAGAGAGATGGCTGGTGAGGTCAGAATGAGACGAATGTCTGTTTACATGAAACAACAGTCAAAACATTCCGAAAAAAACTCTACAAGTGTAAGGAGTTCAGCAAAATAGCAATATTATATATATGGGCCTTCGAATTTCATTTTACATTATATACATGTCTGTGTATATTTTAATTATTTTTTAAGTGCATGCAACCCAACAGGTCACGGGTGGTCTAGGGTTTTAATATAAGTGTTTATTGAAAAGTTTGGTCATTACGACTATACTATAGAAACATAACTCTTTTTTATATCGTCTAACCTATGGAAAATTGGTTTCACTTAACCCTTTAGCATTTATATTACTCTATATATACTATTGTATTTTTGTGTAGTTAAAAAGTTTTACAGTTGAATGCTGTTCCTCATGCCAACTCTTTTAGGCACCTCTTATGAAACGCAGGGACGTGGTGTGCCTATTGTAAAAATACCAGGTTGCACATGGCAAGAATCAAAAGACTTAAAGGCCTATTAACCCTTTAGCATTTACATTAATCTATATTTACTATTGTATTTTCACAGTAAAGGCTTTATTTTACATAATTATCTCACATAATATTGAATCTATGAAATTTTGATGTTATTTATTTTGAGAACAATACTTTAATGTCAATATGTGTGGCCATTTGCAGCCAGTCTGAACAGAAAGAGGTGAGAGAATTTTGGGTGGATACAGCCGGTTTAAATGCTAAAGGGTTAAAGCCACATTTCCCATAAACCTATAAATGATGTTAAGGACTCTTGTATGTGTGTGTGCCATCATCATCGTTTCATATCTATTTTCCACGCTGGCATGAGTTAGATGGGTTGTCCCGTTTGAAACAAATTCTGCTCATACAGAACTGTTTCTGGTTTACTTTCTACGGCTAGATGCCCTTCCTAACACCAACTCCATTTACAATGTGTGCTGGGTGCTTTTTTTGTCGTGACACCTACACAACCACTTTACAGTGTGGGTTGGGTACTTTTTGTCATGACACCTACACAACCATTTTACAGTGTTGGCTGGGTGCTTTTTGTCACAACACCTACATGACCACTTTACAGTGTGGTTATACATGGCCAGCAGCATACCCCCAATGATTACATAACTACACCTATGAGTACATAAACATCTGATGAAGTAACCTCTATAACCATGTAACAGAAATATATATCATGCAATAAAGCAATTATGGTGAAATAATCCTGCCTTAACTAATCTTATTTGATATATATATATATCCCATTTTAGTTGTAGTTTGTGCTTGATATAAATAGCATTTGGTTATAACTCTCTTTGTAAATAGGACAATAGTACATGTCTTCTGATGTTTGGCTAATTAGCTGCAAAACAAATATAGGCAACCTCTTATGTTTGTTGTTTTTTTTGTGCAAAAGGAATAACAATGTTTTCATATTTTAAATTTTCCCAGTGAGGTTTATAAACTGTAATTATACCTACATTAAATTTAACTTTGATTTTCTAATATATGCTGCGTTATGCAGAAATATTTATTATTTAATCAATTACTCTGCTACCAAGTACACATTTTGCAACAAATTAGACTGTCTATTTCCATTAACCCTTTAGCATTTAAACTGGCCACATCCGGCAAGAATTCTCTCACCTCTTTGTGTTCAAACCGGCTGTAACCAGCTGCTCATACTTCTGTTAAGGTATTGTTCACAAAATAAATATCAAAATCTCATAGATTCAATATTATGTGAGATAAAGTGTTTACCATGAAAATACAATAGTAAATATAGAGTAATGTAAATGTTAAAGGGTGACATCTTAATTTCATCACCATTTATGTCCATTTTTCCATGCTGGCATGGATTAAACAGGTTGTTATAGACCCAGTCAGTATTTAACTGGAGCTACTGTTCTCCTAGGTAACCATGTGTCACTCAGATACATACCATTTTGGCATGGTTTCTATAGCTGGATGACCTTCCAAATGCCTACCACTTTATAGTTTATGCTTGATGTAAATGGTGTTGAAATAAAGTATGAGGGTGGCATCAGGAAACCCATCAAAAATACTGCTTTGAAAATCTTGTCCAACCATTCACAGCATAGAAAAACAAATGATAATGAAGAGGAGGAGGAGAATGAGGAATGTGGTGGTGTTAAGGAGGGTATTTTTAATAACTATATTTGAGTTAAAGACTCCTTATTTGTTATTTTCTTGCAGAATTATAATTTTGTATGTGCTTTATCCATTTAGACCTTCAACATTTTGTTTGTGCGTACGTGCGTGCATGTCTTTGTATGAAAGTGTGTGAAGACATTTTTTTACTATGTTGAAATAATGAAGATTAGTAAAATAACTTGATATCAACTGCCATGACCTGATAACAAATGATGTGAAATGATTTTTTGTCTTGGTTCACTGATCAATCAAATTACTATTGATTTCCATTCTATTTCCTACATGATGACTTATTGTTTGAAAAGCTGTTCCATGTACTTTTGTGTTTTTCCCTTCCATTTATTTCTATCATTACAATGAATGCAATCCAGCTGTTATCTCTTTTTCTACCATAATTTATCTGATGTACTGCTTTAACCATTTTACTATCAAACCACATACAACCACCTTTTGCTTCTGTGAAACAAAACTTTCTTTTAAAGTGTTTATATTTATTTATTTTTTAAACTTGCATCATAATTTTATATAAGTTAAATTGGTTTTGGGAACATAACTTAACAAATGTTCATCATCATAACAGAGATATTGGTGTTTATGAATTTTTGTTATGTTCCAAAAACCAATTTAACTATTTGAAACCCCTATAACAATCTCTCCTGGTTCTATGATACAAACTTTTTAAAATGTTTATCGTTATCATTAGTTTTGTCTGTTTATCAATGCTTACATGGGTTAGACAAGATCTCTTTTCTGCTGGATGCTCTTCTTTATCCTAAGTATGGTGTGTGCTGCTAATGTTTTATTGCACCTTGACACTGCTGGCCATATTGTTTATGGGGGAGATAAATAACTGTCATTACAAGCTTATAACAGTGTGACATGACATTCATAGCAGATGGCATACAAGAGATGGGTCTCCTATAATTTGTCTACTAAATTCACTCAAGGCATCATAATCATAAATTTATGCCAGAAACTTTATTAAGTTATACTCCAAACATCAGCTTAATAATAAGCAAGTTAGTTATTTACTAAATCCTCCCCAAGAAATATGGTAATGAAAAAAATCAACCCTTTTGATACCAAGCCAGCTGAAAGCACTCCTGATTCTATGAAACACACCTTTTTATTTGAAAATGTTTATAGTTATCTAAAAACCTTCCCTCATAATTTCATGTAAGAACATTTAAGTTATTCTCCAAACACCAACTTAATAATGAGGACATTAGTTATATGTAAATTCTTGATTAGTTTCAAAATTATTTTAAAATCTTAAGCAGTGTCTTTTATCAGAAATATGATAATAAAAAGGTTAATGCTATATTAAGACTTGTATTTAATTTCACAGCTTATCTTAGTCACACCAACATCAACTGGTACTACAAACACTGGAATTTAGGAATCTCGTTCAGATTATCAATTAATTGTTGTATTAACGTTTAATTAATTGTATATGAATCAGTGGCCTACTTGATAAAAACGTTGTTACTCTTAATTCGGAAATTTCAGTTCCCCATTTGAATTCAGTCTCATATTATGTGTAAAAACCTAGAAATGGTACACCAGATGTTGGTAGGTTATCAAACTGGTTGAAGAGTAGTGTAAATGCTGGAAAAAAAATGTCTTTAAAGATGAGTTCAATTGACAGAACAATTTAATATTGATAATTGATAATTGTTTCTGATTTAGGCACAAGGCCAGCAATTTTGGGGGAGGAGAAAGTCGATTAAATCGACCCCAGTGCATTACTTGTACTTTATTTATTGACCCCGTAAGGATGAAAGACAAAGCTAACCTTGGCGGGGTTAAAACTCAGAATGTAAAGGGCCATAACTCTATACCGCAAAGCATAGTGTCCGATGCTCTACCGATACTGCCAATCCGCTGCCCTTAATATCTTATTAATAATTGTTTCTACTTTAGGCACAAGGCCAGCAATCGCCCAGTACATTACTGGTACTTTATTTTATCGACCCCGTAAAGATGAAAGGCAAAGTTAACCTCAGCGGGATTCGAGCTCAGAATGGCAAGGGCCGTAACTCTATGCGTCAAAGCATGGCGTCCGACCCTCTACCGATACTGCCAATCCACCATCTTATTAATAATTGTTTCTACTTTTGGCACAAGGCCATCAATTACCCAGTACATTACTGGTACTTTATTTTATCGACCCCGTAAGGATGAAAGGCAAAGTTAACCTCGGCGGGATTTGAACTCAGACTGTAAAGGGAGGACGTAACTATGCTGGAAAGCATCACCATCTTATTAATAATTGTTTCTACTTTAGGCACAAGGCCAGCAATTACCCAGTGCATTACTGGTACTTTATTTTATCGACCCCGTAAGGATGAAAGGCAAAGTCAACCTCGGCGGGATTTGAACTCAGATCGTAAAGGGACGTAACTATGCTGGAAAGCATTCTTATTAATAATGGCAGTGAATATTAGTTCAGGAATTTAAAACAAAAGAATCTTCAGCAAATTTCAGTTATATAATGTTTGCAAAAAAAATGTTTTTTCAATAATGAAAGTAAGGGGAAGGGGTTGTGAATTGGCAGTTTATAGAGCATTGAACAAAATGGTGGTATTTCCGGTTCTCTGCACTCTCAAGTTCAAATCCTGTCATGGTCAGCTGCTGACAAAATACTATCTTTAACTCTTTAGCATTTACATTACTCTATATTAACTATTAAGACTTTACCTCATGTAATTATCTTACATAATATAAAATCTATGAGATTTTGATATTATTTATTTTGAGAACAATACCTTAACATCAGTATGAGTAGCTGGTTACAGCCAGTTTGAACAGATGTGAGAGAATTCTGGCTGGATACAGCCGGTATAAATGCTAAAGGGTTAATATAACTATTCTCCTTTTATATACATGTGCATGTATATATGTATACACACTTGCACTTAATGGTTGGAAAATAAGTAAAGAACAATATGGAGAATGCAAGTTAAGAGCATGTATTAAGAGCTTCCATTGGTTAATTCAGATCCTATGGTAGCACTGCTAAATCAGCGACATCAATTTAGTGAACCAATGTGGGAAATTTGTGATACCAAATATATGTTCATGAGTGCCATAGTGATGCCATTGAGTCTGGCAGGTCTTCTGCTCTCTATGTCTGTGTGTATATGTAAGAATAGATAGAAAAAAAAGATATTTTTTTTAAAATACATCAGTGTATTTTTTCATGTTTCAGTTGACAATAGTGATCAATAAATTTTAAAATAAAGAAGTTAGAATGTAAATAATTGAACACAAAAACAAATTAAGAGACAGTAAGTGTGTAGTGGTAATGGTGGTATTGGTGAGGCGATGGCAGTCATAGTAATACTAGAGGCGGTGATATATAAAATCAATGAAATCTGAGATAGGTGAAGAGAAATGTAAGAATATAATGTTAATAGGGGACATAGGGTATTACACTGACCACATGTTATTAATAGGGAATATTGTGTACTGTACTGACCCATGTTATTAACTTCACTAATGGACCCATGGTGTCACTAATGACAGTAATAGTGTTGGCTATATTTAATTTTTGGTGTCCAAGATTGGTATGCTATATATACCAAGATTACTAGTTATGTCAACAATCATACAAACTGGGAAATTTATGCTTTGATAAATTAATAGTTTGCATAAAAGAAACCCCATAGTTTATACTGCTTACTGGCATGAGGTAGTGATTACAGATAAGAATGATATTCTAATAATTTATCCCTCGGATCAAATTACATAAATGCTCAGCATATATGTGCAGATGAGATATAGGATTAAATGTATAAGTAATGTTTGAGAAATAGCTATTTACAGGGACAAATGTAGTTAAAACCCAGGTCCTTGTGATTGGAAAGTGAACTTCTTATTGTAACAGTATCGCTTAGATATGAAATGCATTGTGTGTATGTGTGTGTACCATGTTATTATCATAACCTTATTGCATTAGACACGGTTGTGTGGTTGAAACGTTTGCTTCATCTTCTATCCTACTGTCTGGCCCTTATATCACCTAAGATTGACTGATCACTTGTGAATAAAATTTGGAAGATAGAAACTATGGAAAAATATAATGCATAATTGTTTCTACATTTAACACAAGGCCAGCATTTTTTTTTTTTTTTGTGAGGAGGAGGAAAATCAATTAAATCGATCTCGGTCCGTGTCTGGTACTTTATTTTATCAACCCCCATAAAGATGGAAAGCAAAGCTAACCTTTCATCCTTACAGAGTCAATAAAATAAAGTACGGGTCATGTACTGGGGTTGATTTAATCGACTTTCCCCTCCCCCCCAAAAACTATTGCTGACCTTGTGGGTGGAGGGGAAAGTCGATTAAATGGAAGAATCATCATCATCATCGTTTAACGTCTATCTTCCATGCTAGCATGGGTTTAGACAGGAATTGTCCCACTTGAGGCAAGATTAGTCGGGAGACCGTGTCTCGCTCGTATAGGACTGTCTGGCGAGTTTTCTACGGCTGGATGCCCTTCCTAACACCAACCACGTTTACAGTGTGGACTGGGAGGTTTTTACCGTCTTACCTACACAGCCACACTACAGCGTGGACTGTGTGTTTTTTTGTCGTGACACCTACACAACTTCATTTATTTTGGACTGGATGTTGTGGTGTTGTGGGAGTGGAGTGTGGAGTAGGGGTAGTGGGATGGAAGAATATAATATATAATACAGTTCAATTGGGTTATAAATCTAGTCTAACTACTAACATCAAGTCTAACTCTTAACATCTTGAAACGATTTAGCAGAAAATATCTAAAAGCCAATTTGTTAATGTTTATAGTATCTTTACTTACAAATGTTTATATTATTGATGTTAACATTTACAGTATTAGAAATGACTTTAATTTTTAACGTAATGTAGTTTCAAGTGTTACAGTATATTAAGTGTTAACTACATATGATCCAGTTATTAACTAATGCACCTACAATTTAGTCTTTAACTACACACTGATGATTAATAAAATTATGATTCCTGGGTGTTGTTTTACAGCAAAAGGGTTGGTAGAATTGGTAGAGCATCAGACAAAATATGTTGCAGTATTTAGTTATATTTCTTTACATTCTGAGTTTGAATCCCACCAAGGTCAACTTTGCATTTCAGGGTTGATAAATAATATACTAGTCAAGAACAGGATTTGACTTAATTGACTTCCCCCGTCCCCAAGTATTGCTGGCCTTAAGCTGATATTAGAAACTGTTATGTTTTACAACAGTACAGAAGAGTTCATATCAAGGGAAATAAATCAGTAACTCTCAGCTGTATGATGGAAAGTTGCAGTGAAGCTTGCTATCATAATTTGAAACAACAAACATATGTTCTCTTTGTCAGTATCTTAGCTACTTTGTAATTTCATTCTTCATTCCAAAATAGAGGTACTGTATAGCGTTATGTATATATCTCACTAGTAAAGTTACACCTCCATTTTACAAACAACGTCATATATTTTGAACTGAGGTTTTGTAGGTCCAGTAGATAATTCGCAAGTTTGTTTTTCACATATTTTCATGGAAAAGGGTATGACTTATGCACAAGAATATATGATATATTCCATATGGATGCAACATGATTAAAAGATAATGTAGAGTAAAAGTCGGTATCAAAAGGGTTAAGTAAAACAAAACTAACAAAAAGACCTATTTCAGAAACTAATCTGCCTGAAATAGCTCCAGGTTCTGTAATATAAAACTGTTCTAAAGTTTTTATATTTAGCTTTAAAAAACCTTCATTATTTTATCTAAGAACATTTGTTATGTTCCATACACCAGGAAATTTGGTTATATTACTAAGTACCTTTAAATTTTTCATTTTGAAAATTATTAGTAAACTACACAGTGTATTTCATTAGAAACAGCATAACAAAAAGAGATAGAAAAAATAACCCTTAAACTAAGGGTTATTCAAGTTTAACATCCTGCAATGATTTAGTCAAAAATATGTAAGAGTCGGTTTGTTAATACAAATGTTTATAGTATCTTTACTACTGGACAGATCATGGGAAAATTTGCTCTTTAAGACTTTAATATTTAACTTTTAACATTCTATTATTATTCAGTAGAAAATATCTAAAAATGGATATGTTAATTCAAATGTTTGTAGTATCTTTACTACTGGACAGATATTTGGAAACACCTGCAATAATTAAGTAAGGGTTTTATCAAGGTGTGTGGTTAGTGGTGTGATTTGTATTCACAACCATGAGATTGCAAGTTCAATTCCCAGACTGGGCGATGCCTTCTGTCTTTGAGCAAGACAATTTATTTCACATTGCTGCTTTTGCCAGGAGTTTCAACTGGGAGACAGTACCAGCAATGAAAAGACCAGTGGAAACATTGTTTCCTTCATCCGATTTGATGAATTCCACCCCACTCAGTAAGCGAATGAGGTCTTGAATTTTGTCAATGGTTTTTTGTCTTGCTAATGTGGTTTCATACTGTACAGGATTTTAAAAGCTAAGTTATCTATTTCATTTTAAAGATTTAACAACATTCTAGCTGAGCAGGTGGCAATTCTGTATACTGTTAGTTTGAAACATGATAAATTTATTATTAATCTAAAATACAACTGGCTAAATTGAGAAATATAGAATTTATGACAAAATTGCATAAATGCTGTTATTTCTGTTATATCAAGATTTAAACCTGAAAACATTTCTCCAGCTTTTTTTTTTTTTTTACTGCTTTTTTTATGTTCACAACTAACCTTTTTAAGTAAGGTGATAGAAACTATGTAAAGGTCATTCTTAACAAAAATTAAGCTTATATGACTTTCATATCTATTTTAATGATATCAATGAGATTATATGTCATGCTTTTTATACTCAGGTATCAGGGTTTTGTTTTTTTAGCATTAAACATTGCTTACTGTATTATACACCATATGATTTGCAATATCACATCAATGCTATTCACTTCTGACACTCATTGTTAAATTATACCACCAGAGTCATTAAAGTGTAGGACAAATGCTTAGCAGTATTTGTTCCGGCTCTTTATGATCTGATTTTAAATCTCGGCCAGATCAGCTTTGCCTTTCATCCTTTCAATGCCTGTAAAATAAAGTACTAGTCAAGTACTGGGGTTGATATAATCAACTTTCCCTTGCCCCCAAAATTGCTGGCCTTGTGCCAAAATTAGAATGTATTATTAACCAAACCGCTTGAAACCTCCCTTGGTTCTATGATACTAATCAGTTTTATTTATCTAAAAACTTTCCTTCATAATTTCAGGTAAGAACCTTTCTTGACTTATGTACCAAACACTAGCTTATGTGAGAGTTAAGTATACAGGGTACAGGGTGCAGACGGTATTTGTTTGCTAGATTATTGTCTGGGAAAAAATAACACACTGTATTTATTTTTTGAGATATATTCACCTAACTTGGGTCAGTTTGTCTTCATGACATGTTCTATCAATCTCACTCAATGATCCTGCTTTTGGTTTCGATGTCAGCCTCAAGGCGGCCTCGGAACCAGCCACAAGTCTTCTTCAGTCTCCCAACTTAGGCCCCTGAAGGCCCTGTTGATCTCTCGTTCCACTGTGCCCCACATGAAGAAGTTGACGAGATTGTAGTCAGGCAAGTTGGGAGGCAAATGTCAGGTGCAGTGTAGTCGAAGAAGTTCTGCATCAGCCAAGCCTGGGTCTTCCGGCTGGTAGAAGTGGGGATGGCATGATGTCTCCTTCACTGCTAACAACACTGAAGACCATGATTGTTGCTGGAAACTTTATCTCTATGACTCTGGGCACGTCCTTGGTGAGACAGCAAGCCACCTCTTGTTCTGGGATTTGATCTTCTGATCTTGGCAGAAGTTCTTCTCATCGGAGACAAACCGCAGCATGTCTGGCTCCAGTGAGTGTTTTAACTTCTTGATCAGCTTCTTGGTGTGCTTGTCGTTTTTCCTGCATTGCCTTGGACAGAAATTGCCTCTACCTTAACTTTTCATTCACAGCGTTCTCCCTTGCAGTGTACTCATCAACTTGCAGGTATCATTGTTAATGATCTAGACTTCAGCGATGAATTTCGGCATTATGACAGTGTCAAATCATCAATCATGGGTTTTCTCCTCTGCTGTCACCTTGTAGTCAAATCCTGAATCTTCCAGCTCATTTCTAACCTTTTCCACCATTCTTCTGCTGACTCTAAGGAAGTGTGAAATCTTGTTTGTCCGTCCAGCATGGATTCTAAGGAGAACTTCATGTCTCTTCCACAAATTTGGAAGTTCAAAATTGTCCATAGTCAATTATTCTGCAAAAATGGCAATTGTTTTCAAGCAAAAAAAATTGTGAACAAATACCATCTGCACCCGGTATCACTAAATCCTTTCAAATTCTTGATTATTTGAAAACCATAGGTAGTGTCTTTCCTTAGAAATATTGTAATACTATTAATAGCACATAGTAGATATTTCTTATAGTTGAATGATGTTAGTGTGCCCTTTCTCTCTCTCTCTCCCTCTCTCTCTCTCTCTCTCTCTTTCTCTCTCTCTCTCTCTCTCCCTCTCTCTTTCTCTCTCTCTCCCTCTCTCTTTCTCTCTCTCTATATATATATGTATGTAAAAGATAAACAGAAATAACAACACAATCGGTACAGTATATGGAAGGTATATATTAGGTTCATCGGAAGAAAGAATGAGAAATAAAATAGATTGAGGGGATGGGCGGGATGGAATTGGAAAAAAATGTCTTTAGATGAAAATAACAGGTCCATTCATGTTGACATCTCTTGCAAAACTGTTGGTGCTGCCGTTTTGTGTATGATTTGTTTTTTTAGAAAAGTGGATGATGGAGCGTGTCTACCTGAAATGGAAAAAAAAAACGTTTTGTAAAAAGAGCTATACTTGAGCACGTGTGTAAGCATGTGTGTGTGTTATTATAGGTCCATACGAAGCTAAGAAGAAATGTGTGTGTATCTGTGAGTAAAAGAGTGTGTGTGCATGTAAGTACGAAGCTATGAACAAAAGTATGTTAATATAAGGGTGTGTATCGGCATGTATTAGTTGTAAGAGAAGCTGCTAATGATCAAGAGAAAGCGATAGGAATCTAGGGGTATTAGAGAAATTGGGGAGGTGTGTTGAGTCCAAGAGGGGAATAGGACCAAAGGCGGTGAATCAGACTTTGTCCAGTCCTGGTGCGCGAGGCCTGCCGTCACCACCCATACTCATATCACCTCCAACCCTAACCCCTCTATCCCATCACCTACCGCTGAATCTGTACACGCTTTGCTCAACCACCTTGACGCCTCCGCCTCTTTCACTCCCTCACGTCGCTGCACTGTAGTCACCATACCCCAGGACCTACCACTCTCTGAAGCTGAGCACTCCCTCCTCGCCCGTGGTTTGCGTTTTATACCAACCACATCTACCTGCGACGAGTTCCGCACACGTGCCGAGATTGAAGGGTTCTTCCGTCGATTAAAGCTGAAAGCTTCTTTTCACGACACTCCATCATCGACACAGACGGATGACTTCACTCGTCTCAGTCGCCGGCAATCACATTGGACGCCGAGCTCTGGCCAGTTCAGCACCCTCGACTCCTTTGTCGATACTTGCCGGCGTACTGTGAATCGGTTCCATTTCCACCAGCCTTTTCGTCGCTCTAACACCACGCGGACTCAGCTCGCCGCTCTTCGCAACCTTCGGCGTCGTGATAACAATGTCATTAAACCCGCTGACAAAGGTGGTGCTGTGGTGGTTTGGAGCGCTGACCTCTATAGAGCTGAGTCTCTCTGCCAGCTTCACAATACCCCTTTTTACTGCCCTTTATCCCTCTGACCCCACTCCTGGCTACCAACAACTCGTGTCCTCCACCATCCACGAGCTCAAGCGACAGAAGAATCAGAGAGGTAGGCGGTGAAATTGAGAGCAGGATGGAAAGATTGGACAAAAGAAAGAAAACAGTCGAGCCGTTCTCGTGATAAAGAGGTGGCGCCGATACAGTCGTCGATATAATGACCGAATAGCTCAGGAGTCAGTCCAGCATACTGGGAGAAGATCTGGGCTTCGACGTAACCAACAAACAAGTTGGCATAGTTTGGACCCATTCTGGTTCCCATCGCTACCCCAGAGACCTGCTGGTAAAATTCACCCGAAAAAGAAAATCCATTAAAGGGGAGAACAAGCTCAGCCAGACGGCGAAAAGTGGTAGTGCTGGGGTAAGAGGTAGGACGTAAATCTAAAAAATGCTGGAGAGCGTGAAGGCTGTCATCGTGAGGGATGACGGTACAGAGAGAAGTGATGTCCAGGGTAAAGAGAAGGCGGGAGGGACCAGGGGGAAGGAGAAAGAGTTGAAGAGTCTAAGGGCATGATTTGTATCGTGGATGTGGGAGGGGAGATTGCCGACCAACGGGGCGAAGATGGTGTCTAAATATTCAGATATTATCTCAGTGGGGCAGTTGCACGCAGAAACGATAGGACGACCAGGATTATTTATGGGAACCAGAATGGGTCCAAATGATGTCAACTTGTTTGTTGGCTACATTGAAGCCCAGTACGCTGGACCGACTCCTGAGATATACGGTCATTATATCGACGACTGTATCGGCGCCACCTCTCTATCACGGGAACAGCTCGACTGTTTTCTTTCTTTTGTCCAATCTTTCCATCCTGCTCTCAATTTCACCGCCTACCTCTCTGATTCTTCTGTCGCTTTTCTAGATATCTCTCTCTCTATCTATTAATCACTCTCACCACGCCCTCTCTACTTCCATCTTCATTAAACCAACCAGCACCCTCAACTCCTTTGTCGATACTTGCCGGCTTACTGTGAATCGGTGCCGTTTCCACCAGCATTCTCGTCGCTCTAACATCACGCGAACTGAGCTCTCCGCAACCTTCAGCGTCGCGATGACATTGTCATCAAACCCACTGACAAAGGTGGTGCTGTGGTGGTTTGGAGCGCTGACCTCTATAGGGCTGAGGCTCTCCGCCAGCTTCACAATACCCCTTTTTACCGCCCTTTATCCTCCGACCCCACTCCTGGCTACCAGGGTAATATTAAATATTACCAAATTACAAGTATGAGAATAGCTCAATGTAAAATAAGTATATTACAGAGCCGAAATACTTTATAAACAACAACCAAAGAGTGTTCAGAACATTTAATCACTTATGATCGTTTCATCCTAACACAATGCTGGAATCATTGGAGTATATAGTAAAGGTTAAAACACAAATATAATATCAGAAGTTTGTCATAAGAACATTTTGAGGATACATAATATGGAAAGTAAGCATGAGTATCAACATTTATATAAGAAAAGATAGCAAAGCAGAAGAAGCATATGAAAAATATGAGCATATAAATGCAATAAAATAAAATTGGACGCAGCTAAAAGCATTAAACATTTTTAAAAGATGCTGCTATAGTAAGTTAAGTATAGTGCAAGACATATATCATAAGCATTACAAAAGTTTATAAAGTTAATAAGAGCAAGTGTGCATTTCAAATATGAATTTAAAAATATAAAAAAATACATCTCCAAAAGATATTTTTAATAATGGATATAAAAAGTTTGACTGCATCATTCGGTCATAAAGATAAACTATTATTTTTCAAACCATTCAAAGGTAATAATGCTGAATGAGTATACTCAGCAAAATAAAGATCAATCTCGCCGAGGTTAACTTTGCCTTTCATCCTTACAGGGTCGATAAAATAAAGTACCAGTAAAACACTGGGATAATTGCTGGCCTTGTGCCAAAAGTAGAAACAATTATTAATCAAACCATTCAAAGGGATTAATGTTGAATAAATATATATTATCAGCAAAGTAAAAATCCAATATAGAATAAGTGTTATCATCGGAAAAAGCACCTCATATTTGAATAGAGGGAAGGAAGTCTTATATGCTAAGCTTATAGAGTTTGAAACTTTATGTTAACTCTATGTTCTTTTCTGGCTTTGAGTTCAAATGCCACTTGTGTCAGCTTTACTTTTCACCCTTTCAGGGTTGATAAAGTAGCTTTGGATTGGCTGAATTTTTAGTGTGTTGAATAAGGTGCCTTATGGTATCTTTACAGCTTTGTGTGTTCAAATTCAGCCTAATGTCACTGGGAAAATGACAGTATTATAGGACTGGAGTCCCTATCATTAAAACACCCTAAAAACCTCCTATTCAGGTGTGAACTGTATCAATAACATTATTGAAGGCACTGTTTGTTTGTCATTTTTTTTTTTTTATTATCCATTTGTTTGTCCCCTCAAAAGTGTTGTAAAAAGAAAGAGCATTCATTCAGCTGCAAGTTGAAAGGCTTGTCCTAACATAAGGCTGTGTATGAGCAAGATGAGGTTGCATCAACTTGTCTGGTCTTAGACCATGACAACCTGTCCAACCATGCCAATGTAGAAAAGGCCTGAAAATAATTATAATGTGTCTTTCATTGTAAATATTGTTACAAAAGGATTAAAGAGACTGTCGATCTTGCTTGGAAACCACTGTGAAACATCAATAAAATTATAAATTGATCTACTAGCTGTATTTATTCATTCAATTGCTAGATCAATAGTGGAGAGTATTTCAACTTTATCCTTAAATATATATGACTGTATTGTTGTTGTCACTTTTATTTGATAGGAGCAAATATACTAACCTCAATAAGCTAGCTATTAATATGTCTAAAGATTAAATAGAGAAGCATCAGTTATGCCCGATATATATATATACTTGTCTGATAACAAATATTTAGATTAGTACTGTTATCTTCTAATTATTAAACAAAAGACTGAACTTCATCCTAATTTTAGCTGAAACTAGCATATTTATCTTTAATCCAATTCACCTATGAATGTCATTCTTTAAATAAACACCATTGAATTTGTTCCTCAAATCACATCTTACTGCCAGAAAAAGAAAGCATATATTAGCCCAGAGGTTTCTAAACTGTGTCTTGACACTTTAGTGTGTTATTGATAATATCTCTATATGTCATGAAATTAAATCAAATTGCATCAGTTTTTATGGCTGTGAAATATGTTTTTGACATCTCACTACTCTACATACAATTAGACGCCTCTCAAAGGCGATGATACAGGATCGAGATCTCTAGCATTATGCAGAAGACCTGCCTTCCCTTGTACATGAGTTGAAGCATACATCTGTATGCACCACTTTCCTCTTCCCTCCCCTACTCCCTTCCATACACCTCCCACGTCCTAACACTCCACAATTTTACACCCTACCCCTTCACCAGCTAAGTGCCCCATGCTACATACATGCACCACCCCACCCTAATCCCCTGTTCACACTGTAAAGTGGTAATTTTGGTACCACAACAAACATCACCCAGTCCACGCTGTAAAGTGTTCAAGTTGGTTTCACAACAAAAAAAAAAACCCAACCCACACTGTAAAGTGGTCATTTTGGTGTCATGTAAATGTGGTTGGTGTTAGGAAGGGCATCTAGCCATAGAAATCAAGTCAGAAATGGTTCTGTATGAACAAGACATGGACATTAAATGGTGATGATGATGACTGGTAACATGTGATATGATATTTAACCCTTTCATTTAATGAAGAATTTGGATGGATTATTAATTATTTTATTGTTATAATGGTATTTATAATATAACATAACAAAATTCTTGTCAAATTATGTTGGAAGGTTTTAATTTAAATAGAAACACTTTAAAATGTGCGGTTATGTTTCATAGAACCAGAGCCAGATTTGGGCAGTTTGATATCAACAGGGTTCATTGTTTATTTATTAATGCTCTGTTGCTAATAAAACTTCAGTGCCCCAAAACATATTTTTTACAAAAGTGTGCATAAAATAATAGCCTTAGATTCCCTTTAAACAGGGAAGCTAGTTATTGAGAGTTAAATGGGATTAAAATTGTTGCCAGGCTCATTTTTAACCGTTTCATGACTATTTCCAACAAAACACACTCAATTTCAATTAATTAATGAAGGATTTTAAGGTATTTATTAATATTATTAATTTCATTACTAAGATAGTAACTTAACAAATGGCTTTTATATAAAATTATGTTGAAAAATGTTTAATTTAGATAAGAACCATTTTAAATTGGTGGAGCCATTTTTGGGTGGTTTGGTAATGAAAGGAATTAACATTGAAGAAAGCAAACTATATCATACCTTTCTCCTGAACAGCGAGTGAATAACAATCATCGCATTGTGTATTCAGCTATGACATGTCAGTGCTATTTTTCAGACAGTGAAATGCCAGTTATTAGAGCATAAGACAACATGCCTTGTCATATTTGTTCCGGCTTTCTGTATTCTGAGTTGTAATCCTACAAATCCCATTTTTGGGGGAGTCAGTAAAATAAAATACTAGTCCAGGATGGGAGGACTAACAGAATTGTTAGAGCATCAGATAAGATATCTTGTGGTATGTGTGGTATTGTAGAATTAATCCATCGCTCAGTTTAACTCCACTGCCTGACCCTGAGGTATATTTAGCTGAATTCACCACTCTAACAATTCTGCCTATACATCACTCCATCAGTCCCAAAAGGATCAAAGGCTAATTTGAACTCAGAGCTAGAACAATAATGTCTCTTGGTGCATTTAGCAGAGTCCAACCTGTTGTGAGTATTTCTGAATTGAGGATACTTTTCTCCCTGCTTTCTACCAGACTCAAAGAGCTTGTAAAAGATCATGGGCATTACCCTTCCATCCCTGATTTAATAGTAAAAAAAAAAGACTCTTACATTTATTATCATGTGGAATGTACTTTGGAATGTAACAAACTATTCAACCTCAACAGACACAGATAACAGTGGTGTTCTTGTTTAGTTTGTTGATGATTTGTTTTTAATGGATACAATATACCACCAGCACCTACCTAACTATTGTTTGTGAGTGGACACCCCCTCCTATCAACTCTTCATTTTAAGTTAAACTAATGGTTATTTCACCTGCTAGAAATAGAATAAAAATTATCATTATTTGTAAAATTGATTTTTATAGCAGATAAGCAAATAAGAAATAAGTCTTCTCTTGGGTAGCACATTGATCTATCACTGGGCGCTTTAGTCAGGGGAGGAACTGAACTCAATACTACAAACCAACATATCATTCAGTGAATGAACATTATGGTACCTATTACAATATGGTTTGTTACTAGATGATTGGGTATTGAACAAAGCAACTAAGAAATCAGTATTTTGTATCCTATTATTAGTGTTGTGTCTATGGTCAAAGTACTTAATTCTCAGCAGCCTCCATCCACATATCTTTAAATAAGAACCATAATGTTCTATCAATGAGTAATAAGTTGACTAGCAGTGTTGAGTTTGGTTCCTCTGGTGAGAAAAGGTCTCTGCGATAGACTAATATGCTACTCAGGAGGAAGACTTATTTCTTATCTGCTAAACCCTATAGAAAAGGCTGAGACGATTCTTCAATTGTTAAAGATATGACAATCTCCCTTGTGCTTGTGCCATGATAAAATGCATCTGGTGCACTTTGTAGGGTGCATGAATGTATGTAAGATGCAGTCCCCAGCCTGTCTGAGAAGTCAGTAGTTTCAGTTAACTACTGATTTGATCTGTGACAAACCTGTCCAACCCTCTTTAGCAAGAAAAGTAGACATTAAAAGATGAGGATGAGGAGGAAGAAAAACACTGTTTATTTTGGTCTTTGTTATTAAAAGTAATGATGGTGCTATTTCTGTTGTTGTTTAGAGACAGAAGACTATTCATGGCCATCTTTTGGGTGACGAATGGCCTTCATGAGCGAATGAAGTGTCTACTGTATGTGTATATATATATATATATATATATATATATATATATATATATATATCCTAATGTGTATATATATATATATAAATCCTAATGCCAAATCCTAATGTAGTTTGTCGTATTTCCCAAAACAAATCTGTATTTTTTGTTATTGCTTGTTAAATACGAGGGTTTTTGTCGTATTAAACAAAACAAATCTTGTATTTTTGTTATCGCTTGTTAAATACGAGGACCTCATTCAATCCTTACCTTCCCGCTAACTACCCAACACCCCTCCCTCCCGCCCCCACACACCACCATTATTATTACGTGGACCAATCATAAGCCAGAGGCCTATACTATCGCTTGCCAGGTTGCCTTTCGATATATGATGGATGGATGGACTACGGAATTCTGGAGAGTGGAAAAGAGAAAAATCTGGACGCTCAGCGACAATGCCAAAGATAAAGACAAATTCACCTCGTGGACGAGAATGCGAGCACTCCTCTTTGTTTCAGCCGCGGATGGCTAACATAACCCCATCTCCCCTCGCTCCCCACCGCTCCCACCCTCCAAACGCAATCCAAAACTTCAGAGTTGGTACCATGAATGTAGGCACCTTAAAGGGTCGCTCTAACGAGGTTGTAGAAATGCTCGAACGTAAGGAGGTCGTGGTTTGTTGTATTCAAGAGACCAGGTGGAGAGGTGGGTCTGCTAGATTCATTGAGGGTAAAAAACGATGCTATAAGCTTTTCTGGGTGGGAAATGACGATGGGCTGGGTGGAGTAGGAATCATGGTAGCAGAAAAGTGGGCAGATAAGATAATAGACGTAAATAGAGTGAACAACAGAATAATTAAAATAAGACTTGTCCTCAATAGAACTACGGTGACAGTAATATCTGCGTACGCACCCCAATCCGGACTGCCCGGCACTATAAAAGACAGATTCTATGAGACACTGATGCTCGCTACCCCCCAAATAACCGACAGTGACTATATAATTATCGCAGGCGACCTAAATGGTCACGTTGGACAACATTGTGACGGCTACGACGAAATCCATGGAGGCTATGGGTTTGGTACTAGAAATGAGGAAGGCTCCAGAATCCTGGAATTCTGTGACGCAAATAACCTAACTATCTGTAACACTAACTTCAAAAACGTGACAATCACCTGATCACCTATAGATCCGGGGAACACACAAGCCAGGTAGATTATATCCTTACCAGAAGACGTGACAGAGTGTCTGTTGTAAACACTAAATCCCTCCCCCATGAAGAATGCACCTCCCAACATAGACTGATAATTAGCGACCTAATAGTCAGGACGAGACGTACTAGACAACAGAAGAGGACTATCCTCAGGAGAAAAATATGGAAGCTAAAGGACCCACAGCCAGAAATAAATTTAAAAGCATACTACTTGATGCTTTCGACAGTAAGGAAGAGCAATTAGAGTCGTACAATATAGAGGAGCAGTGGGAATTCCTGAAAGCAAACCTGCTGATGGCGGCAGACGAAGTCTGTGGCTGGAGCAGGCCTGTAGGCAGGAGGAGAGTAACATGGTGGTGGAACAGTAAGGTGGAGGGGTCAATTAAGGCCAAAAAGCAGGCTTGGAAAGTATGGCGGGATGGGGGAAATAGAGAAGACTATCAAGTGGCCAGGAGGGAAGCTAGGAGACAAGTGTACTTCGCAAGAAGGGAAGCAGAGGAAAGAAAGTTCAAGCATGTTCTACAACACGAGGACCAAAAACGTGAGGTGTTCAGGATTGCTAGGCAATGTGTCAAGGTAAACCGTGATATTGTCGGGGAAAAGTGTGTACTTAATGATGACGGCATACTTGCCATCACCGACGTTGATAAGAAGGTAGCTTGGAAGTGTCACTATGAAAGGCTACTAAATGAGGAGAATAAATGGGAGAAAGACAGTCTCCCCCATATCGACCCAATAGAGGGACCAGCAGTGTTAGTCGAGGGTAGTATAATAAGTAAGGCAATCAAGGATATGAAGACGGGTAAGGCAGCTGGGCCTTCGGAAATAGTTGCTGAGATGCTGAAGGCATCTGGCACGGTGGGACACACCATGGTCACCCGGATAGTTAACCAAGTCGTACAGAATGGAGTTGTTCCGAAGGACTGGCGTAGCAGCATCATCATTAACTGTTACAAGGGTAAAGGAGATGCCCTAGATAGGTGTAACTATAGAGGCATTAAATTAATCGACCAGGTCATGAAGGTCACGGAAAAAGTAATAGCGCAACTAATCAGAGAGAGAATTGACCTAGATGAAATGCAGTTCGGGTTTGTGTCAGGCAAAAGTACCACAGACGCTCTTTTCATTGTACGACAACTACAGGAGAAGTACCTAGCTAAAAGTAAACCCCTATACTTAGCTTTTGTCGACTTGGAGAAAGCCTTCGACAGAGTCCCCCGTTCCATTATCTGGTGGGCTCTTAGAAAACTAGGTGTTGACGAATGGCTTGTGAGAGCTATACAAGCCATGTATAAAGAAACAGTCAGCAAGGTTAGAATTAACAACGAATATAGTGAAGAGTTTAGCGTAAAAGTTGGCGTCCATCAGGGCTCTGTTCTCAGCCCCCTATAATTTATTATTGCCCTTCAGGCTATAACAGAGGAGTTCAAGACTGGCTGCCCATGGGAACTCCTATACGCAGACGACCTAACACTCATAGCTGAATCAATGGCCGAGCTAGAGAAGAGATTCCAAACATGGAAGCACGGCCTAGAATCAAAAGGCCTTAAAATTAACCTGGCTAAGACCAAAGTTCTAGTTTGTAGGAAAGAAAATAAGGCGGCGGTCCCTTCCGGGAAGTGGCCATGCTCAGTGTGTAGGAAAGGCGTAGGTAGAAACTCCATTTTGTGTCAGAAATGCAAAGTATGGGTGCATAAAAGATGTAGTGGGATCACAGGTAAGCTAACTAAGAACATAGATTTCACATGTGGCCGGTGCTCTGGTTCAATAAGTAGCAGCAAGTGCCCACAAAATACTAGCTCTTTCAACTGCGCAGAGGGCTCTATAGAAATAGTGGTCAGCTTCCGTTACCTGGGTGACAAAATCAGCAGTGGGGGAGGGTACTCTGAAAGTACAGTAGCTAGAGTCAGAACTGGATGGAAAAAATTCAGAGAGCTTATACCACTATTAGCCTAAAAATGAAAGGCAGGTTGTATGATGCCTGCATACGAACAACAATGTTGCATGGCAGTGAGACCTGGGCATTGTGTGCAGAGGATATACGCAGACTAGAGAGGAACGAAGCTTGCATGCTCCGCTGGATGTGTAATAGTAATATACGTGAACGGCAAAGCATAAACGAACTAAGGAAAAAATTAGAAATAAGAGGGATCAGATGTTGTTTACTCGAGAGAAGGCTGCGTTGGTATGGACACGTGATACGCATGAAAGTCGATAGCTGTATAACAAAGTGCAGGGCAATAAAGATAGACGGTAGCCACGGAATAGGCAGACCTAGAAAAACCTGGGACGAGCTGATAAACTCCGACCTCACACACTTACACCTCTCCAAGACAACGTCACTGGACCGAGACCTTTGGCGGTACTCAGTAATAGAGAAGACCCACCTTACCTAAATACATAGTAAAACCTACTACAGTCAGTAGGCATCTCTAACAAAATACACCCCCATCCCACCACCCCCACCCCATCCACACCACCCCCTTCTATGTAAAGTTATGTTGGTGCCACACCATCCAGGCCGAAACAAATGGGATCTTGTAGGTGTCACGACAAAAAAACACACAGTCCACGCTGTAATGTGGCCGTGTAGGCAACACGGTAAAAACCTCCCAGACCCACACTGTAAATGTGGTTGGTGTTAGGAAGGGCATCCAACTGTAGAAAACCTGCCAGACAGTCCTATGCGAGCAAGACAATCACTCTTGCCTCAAGTGGGAAAACCCCCGTCCAAACCCATGCAAGCGTGGAACACGGACATTAAACGTTGATGATGATGATGATGATATAATGGTGATGATGATGATATATATAGATCCTTAAGTTGGTAGTAGTAGACTACTACTACCAACTTAAGGATCTATACTGCCCCTTCCTTTTCTTACTATTGGTCAACCTCAACCTGGTTATAAAACGTTACTTATTCATATGTATTCTTCAATAAACAAAACTCATTATTTCTGAAGACGGCGGGTAGTGAAGACGTATGTATATTTTTTTACTATGATATTTTGTAATATATTTTACATAGATCAATAATAGAATGGACATAGGGGGAACTACCCCCCAGAAACGATTGTAAAATAATGAGTTTTACTATGAATTAACCGTTTTTTGTTTAATTTCATTGTTTTAATATTTCTCTCTCTCTCTCTCTGTATATATATATATATATATATATATATATATATATATATATATATATACGTCTAACCCATGCTAGCGTGGAAGAACGGACGTAAAACAGTGATGATGATGATTATATATATCATCATCATCATCATCAGCGTTTAACGTCCGTGTTCCACGCTTGCATGGGTTTGGACGGGGGTAGTCCCACTTGAGGCAAGAGTGATTGTCTTGCTCGCATAGGACTGTCTGGCAGGTTTTCTACAGTTGGATGCCCTTCCTAACACCAACCACATTTACAGTGTGGGTCTGGGAGGTTTTTACCGTGTTGCCTACACGGCCACATTACAGCGTGGACTGTGTGTTTTTTTGTCGTGACACCTACACGATCTCATTTGTTTCGGCCTCGATGGCGCGGCACCAACATAACTTTACATAGAACGGGGTGGTGTGGATCGGGTGGGGGTGGTGGGACGGGGTGTATTTGTTAGAGATGCCTACTGGCTGGAGTAGGTTTTACTATATATTTAGGTAAGGCGGGTCTTCTCTGTTACTGAGTACCGCCAAAGGTCTCGGTCCAGTGACATTGTCTTGGAGAGGTGTAAGTGTGTGATGTCGGAGTTTATCAGCTCGTCCCAGGTTTTTCTAGGTCTGCCTATTCCGTGACTACCGTCTATCTTTATTGCCCTGCACTTTGTTATACAGCTATCGACTTTCATGCGCATCACGTGTCCATACCAACGTAGCCTTCTCTCGAGTAAACAACATCTGATCCCTCTTATCTCTAATTTATTCCTTAGTTCGTTTATGCTTTGCCGTTCACGTATATTACTGTTACACATCCAGCGGAGCATGCAAGCTTCGTTCCTCTCTAGTCTGCGTATATCCTCTGCACACAATGCCCAGGTCTCACTGCCATGCAGCATTGCTGTTCGTATGCAGGCATCGTACAACCTGCCTTTCATTTTTAGTGAGAACCCTTTAGCAGCTAATAGTGGTATAAGCTCTCTGAACTTTTTCCAACCAGTTCTGACTCTAGCTACAGTACTTTCAGAGCACCCTCCCCCACTGCTGATTTTATCGCCCAGGTAACGGAAGCTGTCCACTATTTCTATAGAACCCTCTGCGCAATTGAAAGAGCTAGTAGTTTGTGGGCACTTGCTGCTACTTATTGCACCAGAGCACCGGCCACATGTAAAATCTATGTTCTTAGTTAGCCTACCTGTGATCCCACTACATCTTTTATGCACCCATACTTTGCATTTAGGACATAAAATGGAGTTTCTACCTACGCCTTTCCTACACACCGAGCACGACCATTTCCCAGAAGGGACCGCCGCCTTGTTTTCTTTCCTACAAACTAGTACTTTGGTCTTAGCCAGGTTAATTTTAAGTCCTTTTGACTCTAGGCCGTGCTTCCATGTTTGGAATTTCTTCTCTAGCTCGGCCATTGATTCCGCTATGAGTGTCAGGTCGTCTGCGTATAGGAGTTCCCATGGGCAGCCTGTCTTGAACTCCTCTGTTATGGCCTGAAGGGCAATAATAAATAGTAGTGGACTGAGAACAGAGCCCTGATGGACGCCGACTTTTACGCTAAACTCTTCACTATATTCGTTGTTAATTCTAACCTTGCTGACTGTTTCTTTATACATGGCTTGTATAGCCCTCACAAGCCATTCGTCAACGCCTAGTTTTCTAAGAGCCCACCAGATAATGGAGCGGGGGACTCTGTCGAAGGCTTTCTCCAAGTCGACAAAAGCTAAGTAGAGGGGTTTACCTTTAGCTAGGTACTTCTCTTGTAGTTGTCGTACTATGAAAAGAGCGTCTGTGGTACTTTTGCCTGACACAAACCCGAACTGCATTTCATCTAGGTCAATTCTCTCTCTGATTAGCTGCGCTATTACTCTTTCCGTGACCTTCATGACCTGGTCGATTAATTTAATGCCTCTATAGTTACTCCTATCTAGGGCGTCTCCTTTACCCTTATAACAGTTAACGATGATGCTGCTATGCCAGTCCTTCGGAACAACCCCGTTTTGTACGACTTGGTTAACTATGCGGGTGACCATGGTGTGTCCCACCGTGCCAGATGCCTTCAGCATCTCAGCAACTATTTCCGAAGGCCCAGCCGCCTTACCAGTCTTCATATCCTTGATTGCCTTACTTATTATACTCCCCTCGACTAACACTGCTGGTCCCTCTATTGGGTCGATATGGGGGAGACTGCCTTTCTCCCAATTATTCTCCTCATTTAGAAGCCTTTCATAGTGACACTTCCAAGCTACCTTCTTATCAGCGTCGGTGATGGCAAGTGTGCCATCGTCGTTTAGTACACACTTCTCCCCGACAATATCACGGTTTTCCTTGACGCATTGCCTAGCAATCCTGAACACCTCACGTTTTTGGTCATCGCGTTGTAGAACATGCTTGAACTTTCTTTCCTCAGCTTCCCTTCTTGCTAAGTACACTTGTCTCCTAGCTTCCCTCCTGGCCACTTGATAGTCCTCTCTACTTCCCCCATCCCGCCATACTTTCCAAGCCTGCTTTTTGGCCTTAATTGACCCCTCCACCTTACTGTTCCACCACCATGTTACTCTCCTCCTGCCTACAGGCCTGCTCCAGCCACAGACCTCGTCTGTCGCCAACAGCAGGTTTGATATATATATTATATATTATATATATATATATTATATATATATATATATATATATATATTATATATATATATATATTATAGATATATATTATATATATTATATATATTATATATATATATATATATATAGAGAGAGAGAGAGAAAAGTTGGTACCACAACATCCAGTCCAAATAAATGAGATAATGAGATCGTGTAGATGTCACGAGAAAAAAAACACACAGTCCACGCTGTAATGTGGCCGTGTAGGTAACACGGTAAAAAGTTCCCAGTTCCACACTGTAAATGTGGTTGGTGTTAGGAAGGGCATCCAGCCGTAGAAAACCTGCCAGATAGTCCTATATGAGTGAGACACGGTCACCTGACCAACCTTGCCTCAAGTGGGACAACTCCCGTCTAACCCATGCTAGCGTGGAAGATGGACGTTAAACGAAGATGATGATGATGTATATACTATATATATATATATATATATACTAGCAGAGGTACCCGGCGTTGCTCGGGTATTAAATAGCAGTTGTGTATAACATTTATGTCAATACTTCAGTGCTGCTTCGAAAACTATACTTTTACAAAATCATTGGCTTTTTCCAAAAGGGGGTTCCTGCCCCCAGGGGTCCCCTATTCAATATGTGTTAAGTTTGGTGAAAATACTGTAGAAATGCATAAGGTTTATACATACACGCTCGTGTGTGTGTGCGTATGTATGTGTATGTCCGTCGGGGCATACGTATGTACTGGCCTAAATCTTCACTATTTACTTTTACTATTTTAATAACCTCTGTCATTTTCGTTTTCCATTTTATTTACATCATTCTTAAACTCCGGGGCTGGAAATCATTCTGTTATTTTAAATAGAATATTAGTCTAACGACTCCATTTATACCATAAACTTGGTCTTGTCTTTGCATGAAATTGTTCTTCTCGGTCCACATAACGACATATTATCCTCGCTTTTTTTCCGTTCATTGCCAGGGAACGTCTTCACGAACCAAAACGTTTCTCGAAATATTTACTTCTGCGTTCACAGATTACTCTCAGTTCAATTTGAATGGGAAATTCCTGTTTCATCGATTTTCTCCATAACCATGGAAGCTTGTAGCTTGAAAGTCGACCCAACGCCTCCTTGGGTCATTCTGCATAACTGTGTAACTGCATTCCACCAAGCCGTTTCAACGTTTATCCGACTACAGCTACTTACTTACTTAAATATACAACGTCCGACCACTTCCAATTTATATAGTAGATATATATATATATATAATATGGAAAATGAAGGAAGTGCAGGCTGTGCCTGTCCGAGGCCATGGAGATAGTGAGATTAAAGGATGACGCAGTCAACCTGAAATCGGTGATCATCATGACATGTAGACACCAGCGAAGGTGCACACTCTCCACATGGGTACCTCCGGTTGGCCCCAACTAGAGCCATATGGAGAAGCGGACGTCAGTCGGGTTGGCGGCGCAGGTCCATTGGACCTGACAACGTACCTTGATGACTATGTATGCCCTGTAGGGCAGGTCGACACACTTAATGCTGCACATTTGACTCTGTACCTTATCTTAAACACCGCTGTCTCAGTAGCCAGGACACAGTGGTTCAATGTCCATGGGTATACTCAATCCCGTATCACACATTGCTCTATTTCAGTCACAGTAACATACTCCGTTACAAACTGTTCTTCCGTACTCCCTGCATATACATTCTTTTATGTAGTGTGTGTATTTTCTCTACATATTCCATTATGGAACACTTTATGTATTTTTTCATGTACAACCTTATGTGTATTTTTTATATACTTTTTATATATCTTTTAAGTACACCCATTGCATTGTTCCTATGAGCTTCCCATATGTAATTTTGTTTATAAGGATTATGTGGATTATTTCACGTTAGCACCATAATGCCAACTCAGTCAACATGTGCATCAAAGTGTGTCTGCATATGCGTATATACCGCTATGTGAGATGCTGTGTGCATCTTTGATGTATTCCACAGATGTACGTTTTTTGTATTTTTTACGTATTTCTTCACGTAATATTTCTTTGTGCACTACTCGATGTACAGCATCATATGCATGTTTGTATGCACTTTCCAAATATTTTGTACAGTTTATTTTCAGATGTGTGTGTACGTGTGTGTGTGAGTGCCTGGGTGTGTGTATATATATATATATATATATATATATATATATATATATATATATATATATATATATATATATATATATATCATCATCATCATCATCATCTTCGTTTAACGTGTATTTTCCACGCTAGCATGGGTTAGACGGGAGTTGTCCTACTTGAAGCAAGGCTGGTTGGGTGACCGTGTCTCGCTCATGTAGGATTATCTGGCAGGTTTTCTATGGCTGGATGCCCTTCCTAAGACCAACCACATTTACAGTGTGGAACTGTGAACATTTTACCGTGAGACCTACACGATCTCGATCTCATTTTCTCGTGCTGTTGGTGGGAGTGGGAGGAGAGGGTAGGGGTAGTGGATGGGGTGTATTTTTGTTAGAGGTGCCTACTGACTAGGTTTCGCTTTGTACATAGGTAAGGCGGGTCTTCTGTATTACTGCGTAGCGCCAAAGATCTCGGTCCAGAGACATTGTCTTAGAGAGATGTAAGTGTGTAAGGTCGGAATTTATCAAATCGTCCCAGGTTTTTCTGGGTCTGCCTACTTCGTAACTACCATCAATTTTGATCGCCCTGCACTTTTTTATGCAGCTGTCGTCTTTCATGCGCATCACGTGACCATACCAACATAGTCTTCTCTCAAGTAAACAGCATCTGTTCCCTCTTATTCCTAATTTCTCATTTAGTTAATTTATGCTTTGCCGTTCACGTATATTACTATTACACATCCAACAGAGCATGCATGCTTCGTTCCTTTCCAGTCTACGCAGCTCCTCTGTACGTAATGCCCATGTCTCACTGCCATGTAGCATTGCTGTTCGTATACAGGCATCATACAATCTGCCTTTCATTTTTAGAGAGAAACCTTTTGTGGCCAACAGCGGTATAAGCTCTCTGAACTTTTTCCATCCCGTTCTGACTCTGGCTACTGTACTTTCAGAACACCCTCCACCACTGCTGATTTCGTCACCCAGGTAACGGAAAGTGTCTACTATTTCTATAGAACCATCTGGGTAATAGGAGCTAGTATCCTGTGGACACTTGCTACTTATTGCACCTGAGCATTGGCCACATATAAAGTCTACGTTCTTACATAGTTTACCTGTGATCCCACTACATCTTTTATGTACCCATACTTTGCATTTGGGACATAAAATTGAATTTCTGCCTACTCCTTTCCTACACACTGAGCATGACCATTTCCCTGAGGGCACCTGTGCCCTATTTTCCTTTCTACAAACTAGAACTTTAGTCTTAGACAAGTTAACTTTAAGGCCTTTTGATTCTAGGCCATGCTTCTCTAGTTCCATCCATTTTTCAGCTATAAATGTTAGATCATCTGCGTATAGGAGTTCCCATGGGCAGCCGGTCTTGAACTGTTATAGCCTGAAGGGCAATAATAAATAAGAGGAGGCTAAGGACAGAGCCTTAATGAACGCCAACTTTTACACTAAATTCTTCACAATATTCATTCTAACCTTACTGACTGTTTCTTTATACATAGCTTGTATAGCTCTCACAAGCCATTCATCTACACCTAGTTTTCTAAGAGCCCACGAGATAATGGAGCGAGGGACTCTGCCAAAAGCTTTATCCAGGTCTACAAAAGCTAAGTAGAGGGGTTTACTTTTAGCTAGGTACTTCTCTTGTAGTTGTTATACAAGGAAAAGAGCGTCCGTGGTACTTTTACCTGACACAAACCCAAACTGCATTTCATCTAGATCAATTCACTCTCTGATTAGTTGCGCTATAACTCTTTCTGTGACCTTCATGACCTGGTCAACTAACTTAATGCCTCTATAGTTTCCCCTATCTAGAGCATCCCCTTTACCCTTGTAGCAGTTAATGATGATGTTGCTACGCCAGTCTTTTGGTTTGACCCCATTCTGTATGACTTGGTTAACTATACGGGTGACCATAGTATGTCCGACCATTCCCGATGCCTTCAATATCTCAGCAACTATATCCGAAGGCCCAGCTGCCTTGCCTGTCTTCATATCTTTGATTGCCTTACTTACTACCTTTAACTTGCACCGCTGGTCCTTCTATTGGATCGATTTGGGGCAGACTATCTTTTTCCCATTTATTCTCCTCATTTAATAGTCTCTAATAGTGACACTTCCAGGCTATCTTCTTATCAATATCGTGGGTGTATGTATATGTACACACGTGTGTGTTCATGTGTGTGTGTGTGTATACACACATATATATGTGTGTATATATAGATATATGTGACTATGGATAGATTATATGTGTATATGTGGGTCCTTTATGTGTACGTGTGTGTGTATGTCTGTGTATGAATGTACCTATATATGAGAGGTGAATATAGGTATGTACAGGTGTGAACGCAAACACGCAAACTCTATGTGTGTATGTCCTCACAGATAAGTGTGTGAGTAATGGCTCGGAATGTCTGTATATGTGTGAGCACACGTGTGTGTGGGTGTATATGTGTAGGGAGCCGGGCAAGACAGGGAAGGGCAAGAGAGTTCATAACACCTATCCTACACACAGCAGTAATTTCTGGCAACGGGATTAGGGTGAGTGGCAGCTCACGCTTGAATGGAAATGGTCACACATAAAGATGACGTCTCGAACTATCAACCAATCAAAATGCCGCGCAAACAGAATGATGGCAGATGATAGAAAATCGAAGGGTTGGAGTCCAGCAGAAAGAGGATTTGCTTCGAAATCACTAGACGTATCTGCGGAATCTGCAAATCCAGAGTCAGGTTCGATCCGCAAACAGATCACACCTCGAGCTGTTCACCGGAGAAACAATTGTAATATGTAATAAATTGTGTTCACCGATGCATCACTGATTCTTCGTTTTCCATATTATCATACTCTACGCCGAAGGAGCATAGAGTGCTCAACCGGTATACCGCCTATAGACGCATCCGAGCAACCTTATTACAAATATATATATACGAGGTGTGTCAGAAAAGTTCCAGGACTGATGTCACAAAAGATTTATTTCAAATCCAAACTTCACACCAAGAGTTTTCTCCTTCAAAGTAATCCCCCTGGAGTCTAATGCACTTTTCCATCCTTTTCTGCCACGCTTGCATGCACTCCTGGAAGGATTCTTCCGGAATCCTCTGCAGTTCCGTCGTCACGGCCTATTTGATGTCGTCCATGTCTTCAAAACGGGTCCCCTCCGGGTTGTACTCGAAGATCCATGACTCATCACTGGTGATGACTGTCCCTAGCAAGTCTGGTTCGGTTTCAAGACGCTCGCGGATGTCCTGGCACACTTGCATGCGTCGACCCTTCTGGTCATCGTTCAGCAGTTTTGGCACCATCTTCGTTCAGACTTTCTGTATGTCCAAATCTTCAGTGAGAATCTTCCAGACACTGTCCCTATTCATGCCCAGCTCATTTACCATCAGTCGAACAGTCAGCCGACGATTGCTACGCACCATCTGCCTGATGCGCTCAACGTTGACCTCAGTCCTGGTTGTTGAGGGCCTTCCGCTCCTGGGGTCATCTTCCACGTCTTCGCGTCCTTCTTTAAACCTCTTGCACCACTCAAAAACACGTGAGCGTGACATCGTCTCATCTCCATACACTTGCTGCAGCAATCCCAGTCCTTCTAACGGAGTTTTCCCCAACCGTACCAGAAACTTCAAGTTTGTTCGTTGCTTTGTGCTCATTGCTTGACGACCTGAAACAGAGGACATGTATATAAAATTATGAAGAAAAAAGTTTGATCGCTGCAGAGAGCTAAGATTACAGTTACATACTCCAGGGGGATTACTTTGAAGGAGAAAACTCTTAGTGTGAAGTTTGGGTTTGAAATAAATCTTTTGTGACATCAGTCCTGGAACTTTTCTGACACACCTCATATATATATATATATATATATATATATATATATATGTAATAACAATGTCTTTGTCACAACTAAAAAGTACTCTCATATATAATATGAGAGTACTTTTTAGTTGTGACAAAGACATGACAAACTCACGAGAGCTATTTGCATGATAAAATGCACTCAGTACACTCTGTAGAGTTCAGGTAAGAGGGATACAAACCCTCAACCCATCTGAGAGATTAGTGTCTCTGGCTAAGTACTGACTTGGTCTGTGACAGCCCATCCAACTTTTGCTAGCAGGGAGAACGGATGGTAAATAATGATTATATATAATCCAGAAGCATTGCTTTGTTAAAGTTTGGTTAAGAAAACAAATATTACTTATTCCGTTTGTAAAACAATTGGTTTAGTAACAATAACAACACATAAGATAGTAACTGTCAGGAAATAGTCAATAATTGTGTAACCGCTTCACAGAATCTGTTCAACAAACTATATCTTATACAACAAAGCTCTCCATTCTGTTCACTGAGAACACAAAAAAGTAGTAAAATGAGGGAATATATTCTTTCTGGCATTCATCATTTTGAAGCATCATTGATTTTTATTTTGTTTCTAACCCCCTCCCACCCTCACACAAACACACTCACTCTTTATTGGTTGGCTGCGTGGAAAGACGTTTCATAATGTTGTACAAAGATATTTTTTCTCCATTTGATACCTTTATATTTATGTCTTTATTGTATAGTTTGATATAGTTTCTTGCTAAAAATAGATCTGATATCTCTCTCCCCCTCCCCCCGCTCTCTTTAATATTCCAAATATGCAATAAAAATACTTATCTTAAAAGGGAAATCACTTTTTTATTTTTTTTTTTACTAAGGTTTTTGTAGTAGGTTTTGTTTCTTCACTTTTTTTACTTTTTTTAAGGATTTTTTTTTTTTTTTTTAGAAACAAAAATCTTTGAGGGAATAAAAAGTAGAACATTTATTGAAAACACCATATTTTTATTTATATATCATTTGACTGTACAGACATGGATTATAAAGAAGATCCAGGCTTTAAAAGTGGCAGTGGGAGGAGGGATATATAAGAGTTTTAATTAATTAGTATCTCCCTTACTTTACCATACTTTTACAAAATCAATTAGTGAGGGCGCATTATCTAGTGATTAGGGTATTGAAATCACAATCATATGGTCATGAGTTTGATTCCTGGACCAGGTGGGGCATTGTGTTCTTGAGCAAGACTTTCCATTTCATGTTCCTTTTCATCATAAGACTGGCCCATATCATTAAAACACTTGAGAAACCTCTTATGAGATGTGACCTCATAGAAGGCCAGCCAAACCTGCATGGGTGTGAGCTAAAAATTTTATTTTATTTTCATTTGAAATATCAGTTTAGTTGCCCAGTTAAATCTCTTTTTCTTTTTTATAGTTTTGCCAGTCAGTGAACATAAACACTTCTTAGATTAATTGTAATAATTGTTTCTACTTTGGGCACAAGGCCAGCAATTACTCCAGTGCATTACTGGTGCTTTATTTTATCAACCCTGTAAGGATGAAAGGCAAAGTTAATCTCAGCTTAAAAGGCCACAACTCTATGCTGCAAAGCATAGTCTGACGATACTATCAATCTACCACCCTTTGTAAATAAATTGTAATAAATAATGTGCTAGGTATCAAATTGATTGAGTCATTAGGGGATTGGATGTTTCATTCTGGCTCTCTGCATTCTCAGTTCAAATCTTACCATTGCCAACTTTACCGTTCATTCTTTCAAGGTCATTGCCAACTTTACCATTCATTCTTTCAAGGTCATTGCATTCAGTCATCCATTGAAAGTAAATAAAATATTGTTATATTTGGGGAGGGTCATGTTATTATAATATTGCCAGAAATATATAATAAAACACACTCACTGTTTGGTTTGGGTTAGTTTTTGCTTCAGTATATTGTATATTTCTATAATTAATTCAGCTGGCAATCAATTTTTTATCATTGATTGACCAACAATTAAAAATATAGATACAAATATATTCTCTCAGAGTTCTTTCATCACACACCTGTGACATCATCAGTGATATGATTATGTTTCCTCCCGTTGTGGTGTCAGATTGGATGATCCTCCTGTATACATTCTGGCCTTGTGCACTCACAGTTCAAATCTTACTGATGCCAACTTTGCCCTTCATCCTTTCTGGGATTTTATAGTCCCCATCTCTCTCTCTCTCTCTCTCTCTCTCTCTCTCTCTCTCTCTACCATGTTTCAAATGCCGGAGATATGCCATATTTCAGGTTGACACCATTGCAATTACATTAGGGCTTATAGAATTGGTGATCAGAGATAATGTATTAAATCACATGATAGCTATTTCATCTTTCAGTATTGGGGGCTTTTTCTCAAATGCATTACTCAATATCCAATTATATATTTACATTGACGTTATAAATTGTGCCATTATTCTGCTCATGCATCTCACATGCTGCTGCCAAATGTAGTTTCCTCCCATTTCAACATCAAATATTGTTGCTGTTGTTATTGTTGGTTGTGGTGGTGGTGGCTGTGGATGTTGTTTCTGTTATGGTTTTAGTCATCCTAATTATATTTGAATATAATCTAGAACTTTCTCTTTATTATTGCTATATGGGTATTTTTTCATTCATTTTATCTTTCTTGTTCCTCCTTCCAAGTGCATTCACAGACACATTATATATATATACGAGAGCAATCCCAAAAGTAAGGCCTCCTTTTTTTTAGAAATACAAACAACCATTTATTTTCTATAATATTTACATCATTTTAAAGGTTGAACAATTATTTATTTTTCTACATAATCGCCATTTCGGTCGATGCATTTTTGTAGACGCTGTGGCAGTTTTGTATGCCCATGTCATACCAGCTCGCCACCATGTCCTCCAGGAAGCATTGAACCTCATCTTTCACCTCTTCGTCGGAGCAGAATCGCCTTCCGGCCAAATGTTCTTTCAACTTAGGGAACAGGTGGTAGTCACTGGGTGCCAAGTTTGGACTATAGGGTGGGTGGGTGGGTGATGATGTTCCAACCAAAATTTGCGGGAAGAATCAACTCGTTGCCGTTTGTGGTCTTCTGTCAGCATTCGTGGCACCCATCTTGCGCACACCTTTCGATATTGCACTTTTCCGTTAAAATCCTGTGGATGGTGCTTCGGGAAACCTCAGGAACTAAAATGCAGAGAGCATCCAGAGTGATCCGCCGATCTTTACGCATGTTTTCCTCAACCTTTGCAACTGTCTCATCGGAAATTGACGGTCTCCCGCTCCTTTGTTCATCGGGAATTTCAGTACGACCGACTGTAAACTCTCTACACCACTTGCGAACGTTTTTGACATCCATACACTTCCGTCAATTGGCGATGAATTTCAATCGGTTCAACGCCTTTTGCGTTCAAAAACCGAACGACTGTGCGAACTTCACACTTGGCGATAGCGTTCAACAGGAGCTCCATTCTCAACGGCTGCCAAGCCAAGATTGAGCATCCCAGCAAAGCACGCGCATGCTTGTTTGGGAGTGAAGGAAGCACCAATCACAACAGTGTTGCCAACAGCCGTACGAACAGTTTCTCTTCGTTCCCATCGCTTTGGAGACCTTACTTTTGGGATTACCCTCATATATAATGTGTATATATGTGTGATGTATTAGTGTCCAAAACGTAAAGAATCTTTTCCTACTATATCAAGCATTAAACTAATATATTTCTTCATTGTACTGTATTATTTGCTTTGTTGTTTCCGTTTACTTTTTTGCATACACACACACACATATTATTATTATTATTATTATACACCATGTGTGTATATTCATTTGTATATATCTATAACTCTTTAAAATTTACACCTACACACAATGTCCTGGCTTCTAACATTACACTTGTCCTTGGTATTGGTATTTCTTCAAAGTTACTCATACATTTAATTCTGTTTGTCATTTGTATATACATACAGAACATTTATGTAATTACAGTATATGCTCAAATATAAGCTGACTCCCTTTTATGTTTGAGAAATGGGCAAAAATCATCCCCATTTATAAGCTGAGGCAACTAATCAATACATGTTTAGTTTGCATGGTTTTAAATTTCTCATGAGTATGAGATATATTTAGGAAGTTTTAAATATTTTAAGTATCGTTTAGAGTATAGTTTTTTTTCACAGCTCCATTACATAATGTTTCCATTACATTAGGTTTCAACAAGTTCCTTGAAATGTTGTTTACTTCTGGCCTTGCAAAAGCAAGAGGTTGAATAGAGAACTTTCTATAGGGATTCATAGAGTAGAAGAGGGAGGAGAGGCAGAGAGAAAAAAAAGAGGACAAGAATGAGAAGGAAGAGCAATAGCAATAAAATAAAATCAGAAGTAAGATTGAAAGAAAAAAATATTGTCAGATAAATACATGTGTGTGTGGCACATGTGTATGTGTGTGAATGGGATATTAATGTAAAAAGTTCAAATTATAAAAATTTGTTGGAATATTTTCAAAGGAATGCATTAATAACACCAACAGTGATGTAGTAAATATAAAAAAAAGTGTTTCGTTGGAAATAATAACTCTAGATATTTTAACACTTTATTTACATAGAATTTGAAATTGGTGATAATCATCAAAATATTGACCCCTCCCCTCCATTTTACCATCAATTGTTTGGTCACATATTTCTTTACTCATATTTGAGTATATACTGTTTATCCTAGAAATAAATTAAAACATCTTATTCTTAATAGCTTCCACGTGTCTGTAATCAACATAACAGTGTTTCTCTTATGCAAACCACTTATTTATCAAAGAGCAAATTCCCCAGATTGTATGATTGTTCATATATATAGTAATCCTGGTATTAGCTTACCAATCCTAAATACATTCAATGTTAGTGTATATATATTTTACTATTTTTATTTATCAGTAGATTATATAATTTTCTAGTCAGTATATTTTGCCTATTGTTTTCTCTTTAATCAAGGTTGTATTTCTTAAATTTTATTTCAGTCTCCATCAAAAGCTGTATATAATGCACGGTCTTGGGTGATGGATATGGATGAAGATATAGGTCAAAAAGTGAGTATCTTTGACTTTATTAGTTCTTTTAAGTATGCTTTAATATCTTGTAGTATGCTTTAATATCTTGTAAAAATATGTTGAAACAATACCATAGTCTTGGTAAACTCATTTGTTCTTCTGTCCTTAGAAAAAAATATGAGTTTGCCAAGACTTTCATTAGTTAGGGTGGCCTAGTGGTTTGGGTGTTGAGGTCATAATCATAAGGTTGTGTGTTCAATTCCTGAATTCATCATTCCGTCGTAATGGCTGAGTCATTGGAGCTCAGGAAAAAAATTTCCTTGTGGAATTTGTTTCAGCTGTCTGCTCTCTGGATGCAAATTCATATATTGTACAAAGTTGCACATCCATAATAGTAGTAGTATTAGTAGCAGCAGCGGTGGAGTGTGTGTATATTTAGGTGTATATAGATGTGACCATGTATGTACAGATGGAATTTCTGAACAATAGCTCTCTGGGTACAAATCCTGTTGTAGTCAATTTTTACCTTTCCTCTTTTTGAGTGGATAAGATACAGTACCAATCTGGCACTGTGGATTGGTGGAATTGTTAGAACATTGGATGAGATACTTTGTGCTATTTATTTCTTCCAGCTGGTGCTGGTCACTTGGATGGTAGATATAATCTGTCACCCTGTTTAACACTACCACCTAGCTCTTGGGTGTCTTTAGCAGTGTCTACTGTATTGTAAGCATTTGGACAAGGTCTCTGCTTTGACGATACATTTCCCTCCTTAACTGAACATTTTTGACAGGTACTATGCTAGTGTGTGTGTGTGTGTATATATATATATATATATCCTGCCATCTTAGTATTCCATTCTGTTATACACTTCTGTTTACTACTTTATTTTCACACAAATCAACAGTTGTTTTACATCATTACTTTAACCTGAGTTCTTCAGTAAGTCATTGCTGTGATTTTAAAAAAAGTTTTTGCATTGATGTCTTTTATTCAGTTTTAATTGATGGGCATAATGTTTTTGAAGGATATTCCACAGATACCAGTGATGAGATGGGGGTCTAAAAGATTGATATTTGAAACAGTTTTTATTATTTTAACCCTTCTAGTTCCAAACTGCCTGTAACTATCTTCTCTTAGTTCTGTGATTCAAAGCTATTTATTTTAAAGTGTAACCCTTATTATGTTATAAACACCAGCTTAATAATGGGAAAGTCAGTTATATTACTAATTCTTGCTAAATCCTTACTTGTTTTCAAAATCATTTGCAAATTATAGGCTGTCCTTCATGAGAAATAGGGTTTAAGATTAAAATTAAAATAAGACATGAAAACACAGTTTTTATGGAGAATATTAGCTTGATGAGCGAATTGATCTAGATGAAATGCAGTTTGGGTTTGTGTCAGGTAAAAGTACCACAGACGCTCTTTTCCTTGTACGACAACTACAAGAGAAGTACCTAGCTAAAAGTAAACCCCTCTACTTAGCTTTTGTAGACCTGGAAAAAGCCTTTGACAGAGTGCCCCGCTCCATTATCTGGTGGGCTCTTAGAAAACTAGGTGTAGATGAATGGCTTGTGAGAGCTATACAAGCTATGTATAATGAAACAGTCAGTAAGGTTAGAATTAACAATGAATATTGTGAAGAATTTAGTGTAAAAGTTGGTGTTCACCAAGGCTCTGTCCTTAGCCCCCTCCTATTTATTATTGCCCTTCAGGCTATAACAGAGGAGTTCAAGACCGGCTGCCCATGGGAACTCCTATACGCAGATGATCTAACGCTCATAGCTGAATCAATGGCTGAACTAGAAAAGAAATTCCAAACATGGAAGCATGGCCTAGAATCAAAAGGCCTTAAGGTTAACTTGTCTAAGACTAAAGTCCTAGTTTGTAGAAAGGAAAATAAGGCACAGGTACCCTCAGGGAAATGGCCTTGCTCAGTGTGTAGGAAAGGAGTAGGCAGAAATTCAATTTTATGTCCCAAATGCAAAGTATGGGTACATAAAAGATGTAGTGGGATCACAGGTAAACTATCTAAGAACGTAGACTTTATATGTGGCCGATGCTCAGGTGCAATAGGTAGCAAGTGTCCACAGGATACTAGCCCCTTCTATTGATGGTTCTATAGAAATAGTAGACACTTTCCGTTACCTGGGTGACGAAATCAACAGTGGTGGAGGGTGTTCTGAAAGTACAGTAGCCAGAGTCAGAACGGGATGGAAAAAGTTCAGAGAGCTTATACCGCTGTTGGCCACAAAAGGTTTCTCTCTAAAAATGAAAAGCAGATTGTATGCCTGTATACGAACAGCAATGCTACATGGCAGTGAAACATGGGCATTGCGTGCAGAGGACCTGCGTAGACTGGAAAGAAACGAAACATGCATGCTCCATTGGATGTCATCATCATCATCATCATCACCGTTTTACGTCCGTTCTTCCACGCTAGCATGGGTTAGACGGGTTGTCCTGTTGTGGGCAGTGTCTGGTCGGCTGACCATGCCTTGCTCATACAGGAACTGATCTGGCTTGATTTCTACAGCTGGATGCCCTTCCTAACACCAACCTCATTTACAGTGAGTGCTGGGTGCTTTTTCGTGGCGCCTACACGTCCACTTTACAGTGTGCGCTGGGTGCTTTTTTGCCGTGGCACCTCCACGACCACCTTGCGGTGGGGGGAGTGGGGGCATATTGTTTATATGCTTCAGCATGTACCCATGGGAGGTCGGGTACCCTGTATTACTGCGTGACGCCAGAAGTCACGGTCGTGTGATGGATGTGTAATAGTAATATACGTGAACGGCAAAACTAAATGAACTAAGTGAGAAATTAGGAATAAGAGGGATCAGATGCTGTTTACTCAAGAGAAGACTACGTTGGTATGGCCACGTGATGCGCATGAAAGACGACAGCTGTATAAAAAAGTGCAGGCCGATCAAAATTGATGGTAGTTACGGAGTAGGTAGACCCAGAAATCCCTGGGATGATCTGATAAATTCTGACCTTACACACTTGCACCTCTCTAAGACAATGTCACTGGACCGAGATCTTTGGCGCTACGCAGTAATACAGAAGACCCGCCTTGCCTATGTACAAAGCGAAACCTACAGTCAGTAGGCACCTCTTAACCAAATATACACCCCAATCCACCACCCCTACCCTATCCTCCCACTCCCACCAATACCACCCTCTCTCAATAAAGTTGGTACCACAACATCCAGTCCAAATAAATGAGATAAATGTGATCGAGATCGTGTAGGTGTCACGAGAAAAAAACACACAGTCCACGCTGTAATGTGGCCGTGTAGGTAACACGGTAAAAAGTTCCCAGTTCCACACTGTAAATGTGGTTGGTGTTAGGAAGGGCATCCAGCCGTAGAAAACCTGCCAGATAGTCCTAAATGAGCAAGACACGGTCACCCGACCAACCTTGCCTCAAGTAGGACAACTCCCGTCTAACCCATGCTAGTGTGGAAAGTTTTACGTCCGTTCTTCCATGCTAGCATGGGTTAGACGGGTTGTTCTCTTTTTGCGGGCAGTGTCCAGTCGGCTGACCTTGTCTTGCTCATACGGAAACTGATTCTGGCTTGATTTCTACAACTGGATGCCTTTTCTAACACCAACCTCATTTACAGTGAGTGCTGGGTGCTTTTTTTCCGTGGCACCTCCACAACCACTTTGCAGTGGGAAGGGGTGGGGGCATATTGTCTATATGCTTCAGCTTCGGCTTGTACCCGTGGGAAGTCGGGTGTTCTGTATTACTGCGTGATGCCAGAGGTCAAGGTCGTGTGTTATCGCCCTTGAGAGGTGCAATTGGGTAAGGTCGGCTTTTATCACCTCATCACAGGTCTTCTTGGGTCTCTCCACTCCGCAGCTTCCATATATATCAAGCTAATATTTCTCCATAAAAACTGATTCCACTTTGAAAATTTGCTTTTTATGATTTTTTAAGTAGGCTGAATCAGCTGTGAAACATACGTAACAGTTCAATTTTATTTGATTGAAATAGTCAAATATTAGCGGTCCTAGACTGATATGTTATACATCAATGAAACACGTGTCAGCGTTATGCAATAAATGTTATTCCCACTCTTCTGGATTGTGATGTTTTAGATAATAATTTGAGCACTCGATGCATAGGGAGAGTGTATATATTAAGAACAGTATGATGAAGATTCGTTTATATGATTTTATTGGTTATCGACCTGTTACATATGTTTCACAAATGATTGGCTCAATCAGCTGTGAAACACGTAACTGGTCGATAATCCATAAAAATATAAACGAAACTTAACCGTTTTATGTATAAAGCAGGGAAAAACGGACGTAAAATGATGATGATGATATATATATATGCCATTACATGAACAAGAATAGATCTGTCTAATGGTGGAACAAAGCACTTGCCTTAAAAATGTTATGGTTGTTTCATTCAGTTTACATACTTGCTGAATATAATGTTAATTACCACTTCACCTTTAGTAGGGGCAGGTTTTTTTGTTTTCTCTCTTTTACTCAGTCTAACATATTTAACAACAGCCATGATTTAGTTATCTATAAATTTTATTATTTCCCCCTATGTCATTGTGTTATTGTGTATTGGTCATGTAGTTTGAAGTTAAATGTTACTTTCTGTGACAAAGCTATTGTAGAAAACTGGGTGAATAATTAGTTATATTCATCAGAATTGACAATGTATAATACAGCTCAATTGTGAAATTGCTGCCATAAAATATTTGAAAAAAATATATCTAAACAATTGTTCTTCTCTTGAACAAGATGACTGAGAAGTTGTTGATTAAAATATTGTAATAAAGATTTTATACTTGACATCTTCCTCTTCTTTATATCATTAAGACATCGTGTAATGTGTTGGCATAACATGTCATTTTTCTCTACTCTGTCATGATTTTGATATAACTGAAGAATCATCTCAACCTTTTATTTGGATGCTCTTCCTATCACCAGCCACTTTACAGAATGTGTTGGGTGAATTTTTTGTGACACCAACACTGGAGATTATCATGTCTTTGACACAACTGAAAATGCTTATCAGCCCTTTGTTTAACAAATTGTCAACAGCTGGATGCCCTTCTTATCACCAACCTCTTTACAGAATGTATTGGATGCATTTTATTATGGCACCAACACTAGTGAGGTTGTCATGTCCTTTACACAATTAACGAGCCTTCTCAACCCTTTGTTTGGCAAGTTTTCTATGGCTGTTCACTAACTTAAAAGATATATTGTAGGAACAGAACACATTTTTGTGTCATTAGATGGACATGATATTCTCTGACTTCACAATATTTCCAGCTATTCAATAAACCTAGTTTTTTTTTCTTGATTCCATTAGCCAGCAACTAATATTATATTTGACAACACAAAGGTGAAAACATGAAGGTCAAATGAATTATTCAGCTAGACAACTTTGTTAGCTGCTGACATGATATTTCATATTCTCATTCCTCAGTGAAAGAAGAAAAAGTAGTAGTTATAGACTGTGTAGACTTTCCTGGAGAGAATGGCAGCATGATAAAACAGTGTGTGTTTGTTGAGACAAAAGTTAATGATGACTGGGAAAAGATGCAAGCTAGTTGCAGAAAGATGCTTCTCTAGAAAGTAAGAATTGCTGAGAGAAATGTCTAGAGTAGAGGTCTGGAGCCACATACAGCTCATAGGTCTTCCACAATATTTTTTCTTTCCTTAATTAAAATAGAAGCCACATCCAAGCAATTTCAGATAAGATTCAAAGCCAAAAGTTGCATTAAGAAAAAATCATGTTTTCATCATCACTGTCATCATTCTGGGCCCATCATTATTATAATACGTCCATTTTTCCATGCTATGATGTGTTATTTTTCTTTATAATAAGAAAAAAGGTAGAAGAAATTTAGGGAGTTATTATTTCTGCTGGCAATAACGGACTTCTCTCTCAGAGTGAAGAGCCGATTATATGATGTGTGTTCAAACTGCAATGCTGCATGGCAGCAAGACATGAACCTTAAGTGCAAAAGATTTACAGTAGCTAAAAAGAAATGAGGCATGCATGCTTTGCTGGATGTATAATGATAGTGTATATGAATGACAGATCACAATTGAACTGAGAGAAAAGTTGAGTATAAGAAGAAAGCAGCATATAAGAGAGATGATTGCATTGGTATGGGCATGTGATGCATAAGGAGAATAGAAGAGATTTTTTTTTTTTCAAATGAAACTTACCAGCTTATACAGTGGTTGTTATAAAGATGGTAGAATATGCAGTGGAAGAACACAGCTATGTAATGAACCAAAATTTAGAAATTTTGCTAATTAGTCTTTTCTGGATCCAGTCTTTATAAGTTAATTAATTATTAAATAGATACAATGTGTAGTCAGTTCCATGCAGGGCTATATATGTATGATGTATTGAAATTTGTGTCTCTTTTACCTAAATCCACATAGCCCTCTTACCTGACCTCTTGTCATTCTCAATCCTATTTCCCTGCAAACCTTGCACTTAACACTCTGAGCACCAGTGTCATTTTTTGGTATTTCCCTGTCTCAAGCCAGAATTACACAGTGGCTCCAATTAAGTTCTGGGTTGCTTTGTGATAACCTGTCCAACCCATGCCAGCATGCAAAAACAAACATTAGCCATTTTGATACCAAACTGTCTGACACCACCCTTGGTTCTACAATAAATAACTGTTTATTTTGACATATTGTTATTTATCTAAAAAAAAAAAAAAATAGCATTATAATTTTGTGCAGGAACCTTTATTAAGTTATGCTCCAAACACCAGCTTGACTCTTTTGAATAAACAAAACAACTCATTTTAAAGAGTCCATACTTCAATTAAACCATGCCAACATAATTTTACATAAAAACATTTTGTTGTTACAAATACTAGCTGAATGAAATTGTAATTTTAGTAAATACCTCCCAGATTCTTCATAAATTAATTAAAATACAAAGTATATCATTAAAAAAATATAGTGACAAAAGGGTTAATAATGAAAAAGTTAGTTATATACTAAAGCCCTCCAAATTCTTGATTATTTTCAAAATAATTTGAAAATTATAGGTAGTCACTTTTATTAGAAATATGGTAATGAAAGTGTTAATAATGAGAAAGTTAGTTATATACTAAAACCCTCCAAATTTTTGATTATTTTCAAAACAATTTGAAAATTATAGATAGTGACTTTCATTATAAATATGGTAACAAAAGGGTTAAATGATCATGACAATGTTTCCACTGAATATGTGATAGCAAGTTATTCATCTGTAATACTTCATTATTCAATTGACTTTTAAAATACCATTTCTCTTATCTAATTTCTGCCAGCTATTCCTATGGTTCCACATTAGGAATGCATCTTACTTTACTTCCGTTTCACTCGACTGATTAGAAGGCAATATCATTAGCAATTTAAAGTAGATTGGCAAACATTCTTGGAATATTAAGCTTTTCTTTACATCCTTACCAAAGCTATGGAGCCCAATGACTGCAGCATATCTACATTTACCCAGTATATTTCTGATAATTATCTATCCTTCCCTCCTGCCTTTCCTTTCCCCATCTCTCTCTCCCTCTCACATATATGTTTGTGTATGTACATCTTCACTATATTTCTGATAATTATCTCTCCTCTCTCTCTCCTCCTATATATATATATATATATGTTAGTGTGTGTATATCTTCAATATATTTCTGATCATTATCTCTCTCATGTGTCTGTGTGTATCTACCAGTATAGTTCTGACCTCTCTCTCTCTCTCTCTCTCTCTCTCTCTCTCTCTCTCTCTCTCTCTCTCTCTCTCTCTCATTTGTTTTTGCTTGTAAATCTGCTAAAATAATTCCAAGAACAGCAATGTTACTTGAGGCTGATGATGATGATGATCAATCCAAATACATCATCACAAGATGAGATGGAGCTTGTTGTGTTAGTGCTGAAATATATAGTTTACTGACCTTCATTATTGTGGCTAGGGTCAACTAGAGTAACTGTTGTTAAATATTTCACATACTTAAAACTCTTATATTGATCATTACCTTTTCTGCTCCGTTAAACTTCATCTATCTTGTTTTTTCAGTAAAATGTGTTAGGAATGGCTTTACTGATTTTTGTTGTTTTTTTTTTACTAATTAGTTGGAGGAGCAAGGGCTATGTTAATGGTCTTTGCAGGCTCTTCCAGACTGGCAAGGTTGGTAATAGTTATGTAGTTGGGATTATGCTTCATCAATTCAGTTTTTTTTAAAATATGAAATGAAATTTACAGCTCACAGCTATGATATTGCATCTCATAGGAGGTTTCTTGGGTGTTTTAATGATGGGTGGGGGGGTCATGAAAAACAACATGAATCAAAGCTTTTTGCTCAAGAATAGAATGCTCCACCTGATCCAAAAATTTAACCTACAACTTTATGATCATGAGATTGACACCCTCACTGCTAGGCCACACACCTTCACTCAATCCAGTTCATTGCATGCAGGATAAAAAAAGGACATTAGTGGGAATAGAATTCTAGAGAAGAAAGAGTAGGCAAAGTGTTTACTGATAATAGCTAAGAAGTGAAACATAATCAATATATGGGGGAAAAGAAAGATGATATACTGCTGACTAGTTGAGGCAGTGAATTGGTGAATGAAGTCATTAGAGCATCTGATAAAATGCTTTGGCATATTTGTTCCAGCTCTGCACTTTCAAGGTTGATAACTAAAGTACTATTCCAGTATGGTGAATAGGTGTAGTTGTAGTTGTTAGAGTGGAAAATAGAATGACTTATAGCATCTGTACTGGCTTTGTATGTTCTGAATTCAAATCCTGCTGCAAATTGGTTGATGAGCAAAGTTTGCAAGCTGCATAATGCAACAAGACATCTTCTGCTTATCTGATTGTAGTTGTGCTAATGTTTGTGGTTGAGTGTTTATTGCAGATGGTGATAGGCGACTTCAAGAATTGTGAGCAGTGTTCTTTACGTATAGTATAGTAGGTAACCTATCAATGTGTAACATTATTTTTTTAATCATTTAGTAAAGGGGGCCAAGGTGGTGCCAATAACCCTTTTCAGGGCCTCTACAAATGTTGGGAGGGATAAAGGATTCATCAAACTGGAGACATTGTCCGAATATTTGCAATAAAGGGAACTCTGCTAAAGGCACCTGAGGACCATGTGGTGGTGTTAAATTGGGCAACTGATTAAATTTACAACCAAGGAGGCAATAGGATTTGAACTCTGAATACAAAGTGTCAGAACAAATGCCGCAATGCATCTCGTCCGATGCTCTAACAATTATGCCAATACACTGCCTTGGACTGGTGTTGTTATAATTGAGTTAGGAATGTGAAAGGACATACCTAGGAGGAGGGTTTCTCTTACCAGTTTAGCTATCTTGGATAAGTGAAGGTAGAGTGAGTACATATTTTCTGCTATGGGTTGTTAATATAGAACTGGTAGAGCTCCAATGAGTGGGGTGTATGGGAGAAAAGGAAATATTTCATATTTATTTCTTAAGAATAGTAATTATATGAGGACGCAGCATAGCTAAATGGTTAAGAAGTTTGCTTCATATTCATTAGGTCCTGGCTATGATCCCACCATGAGGCACCTTGAGCAAGTTTCATTTATCATAGTATTTGGTTCAACCCAAGCTTTGTGAGTGAAATTGAGTTTGGAAGCCATCAGATGGACTGTACCTGAAAATCAAAGGGCCAACCTTATTAGACACTGACATGCTGAATCTTCCTGAGAAATACATTGAGGGTACATGTGTCTAAAGAATGCTCAGTCACTTACATGTTAATTTTATGAGCAAATTTCCCGTTTGCCAAACAACTGATGCACTTACCGTCAAAACTGACAGAGTTCCATTCTATTGATATGGACAACAGTATTTTAATTTGTAGTAATGGAGATAATAATAACATTTCATTTGCATATATAGATTTCTACCTTAATTAATCTCATCAGTGCAATATTGATTTTTTAATATTCAATTTATATCCCTCCTATCTTTATTTGTTTCTTTCCTAAAGAAGAACTAAAATCCAATCGGTTGAAAACACTTCTTGTAAATATTCTGCCTCAACTGTTTTCCATTATTGACCTTGCACTAAATAAATATATATATATATATATTTCCCGTTCATTCTTCTTCTCACTCTCTATCTTTCTATTTTATCTTTTATTTCTCATTCTATCTTCTGATGAAGGACTAGTGTTCGAAATGTCCTACTATATCAAGCGTTAAACTAATATATTTCTTCATTGTACTGTGCCATTTGTTTTGTTTACTTTTTGCATATATATATGTATATGTATATGTATGTATGTATGTATGTATGTATTGGTGCTACTGGTAACATGTATCCCAATACAACCTGTCTCGTGGTCGGGTCGTTGGCGACTAAACTGGCAACCCCACCAAGGTTTCTTGGTGAGGAGGGTGACTTTGGACATCCTGCAGGACTAAAAACAAAACCTGTCAAAGGGCAAAGGAGCTCTTAAGAGTCAATGGCCATCCAAAATCACCGGGAGAGATGACCCATTAGCCTTTGTCAAGGCAGAATTCTAGAAGGAAAACTCTGATATAACACCTGCAACCCTGATGGTATCCAATGATGTTGACTTGTTCTTCTTTTTGGTAAATATCATCTTGGTTAAGAGAGTGGGACTGGCTTTGTGCAGTGCCTTTGCTCATTATTAAAGCTTCACTGCACAGGCATTGCTTTATATATGGAGATCTCTCTGCACTTGTCGTCACATGGTACCATGGGCCCAGCACTATGTGTCAATAATTGTCACAAGTGTAGTGTTTGTACCAGAGTTTTCAAGTCGCTGGCTGGACTAAAAAGTCACACTCGTTCAGCGCATCGGTAGGGGTTCTCCTACATGGATATAAAGTAGTTGCCATACTCGAAAACGAGTTGGCAGCCACCATGTATGTATGTATATATCTATGTATGTATATATATATATATGTATGTGTATGTGTGTGTGTGTGTATGTGTGTATGTGTGTGTATATATGTATGTATGTATGTCAGGTCACCAGTTGGTGCTACCTGTAACATGTATTCCAGTACAACCTGTCCCATGATCGGGTCGTTGGCGACTAAACTGGCAACCCCACCAAGGCTTCTTGGTGTGGAGGGTGACTTTGGACATCCTGCAGGACTAAAAACAAAACCTGTCAAAGCTCTTAAGAGTCAATGGCCATCCAAAATCACCGGGAGAGATGACCCCTTAGCCTTTGTCAAGCCAGAATTCTAGGAGAAGGAAAACTCTGATATAACACCTGCAACTCTGATGGTATCCAATGATGTTGACTTGTTCTTCTTTTTGGTAAATATCATCTTGGTTAAGAGAGTGGGACTGGCTTTGTGCAGTGCCTTTGCTCACTATAAAAGCTTCACTGCACAGGCATTGCTTTATATATGGAGATCTCTCTGCACTTGTCGTCACATGGTACCATGGGCCCAGCACTATGTGTCAATAATTGTCACAGGTGTACTGTTTGTACCAGAGTTTTCAAGTCGCTGGCTGGACTAAAAAGTCACACTCGTTCAGCGCATCGGTGGGGGTTCTCCTACATGGATATAAAGTAGTGGCCGTACTCGAAAACGAGTTGGTAGCCACCATATATATATATATATATATCGTTTTTTTTTTATTTGTTTTGCAAGATTTATCTGAAAACATGTATTGAAACAGATATTGTTACACTTTTGGAGGGTCATGCTGTCAATAAAAACACATGCACCTGTTGGTTTTCACTTCAATTTATTAAAAATTTACAGTTGGTTGGTTTGATAACCAGATGGTTGTTTATATATTGTCAAAGCTCTTTCATCACACATTCTGTGACCTCCTCAGTGACTGGGTTTTTATTTTGTGAGACACAACAAAGAGGAGGGACACAAAATAAAGACCCAGTCAATGAGGAGGTCACAGAATGTATGTTTTCTTCAGCTGGATGCATTTTATGGTGACACCAAGCACTACCACTTTCCAGAGTGTGCTGGGTGCATTTTATCATGACATCGGCATTATTACTTACTGAGTGTACGGGGTGATATATACGTAACAATTATAGCCACTACTAGAGTCATCACCACTATAGCCACTACCACACCACTGCAGATACCATCACACCTACACAGCTATCAATACCATAGCCATTACCATGTTACTACAGCCATCACTACTATAGCCACAACCACACTACTGCAGACATAACCACACTACTACAACCATCACTATTATATGCATCACCTCTATAGCTACTACCATACCACTGTAGTCACCACTGCACCACAATAGCCACTACTACAGCTACTACCACACCATTACAGCCACCACCACACCACTACAGCCAGTACCACCCTACCTCAGCCATCGCTACTATAAACATCAACATTACAACCACTACTACACCACTGTAGTCACCACCACACTACTATAGCCACTACTACACTATCTTAGCTATCATCACTACAGCCACCAACACGCCACTACGGCCACTCCCATTACCATTACAGCTATTACTGCACCACTACAACCCCACCACTACAGTTATCACCTGACCTTTATAGTAACTACCACACTATCACCTGGCTGAGTCCCATTCTATAATTCTATATTCAGACCTGCAGTATAATGGTTTGTATACTCCACACTTCTCACTCCTGTCTATATCTACACATGTAGATTTAACTGCTAAGGTGGACTTTGTCTGTCTTGGACAGTTGCTGTTCCTTTGCACTTGTTAGTGGTGTGCATTCCAGAATAGTCTAATGTGGTTATTGATAATGTAGCTTTTCATCTGTGTATGAGGAACCCTCTCTGTAGTCACTCAACGTACTAGAAATAGCAGCCAAAACTACTTCTAATTCCACCTTACTGTCTTGTAAATGGATGGAATATACTGGATGATGTTAATTGTGGATATAATATATCAGGAAAGAAGCCATGGATGGTCACAGCTAAAATGCCAGTTGAAAATATGTAGTACTGAATATGTATAGAGAGAGAGAGAAAGAGATTGGGTGAGGAGGGAGAGGTAGTTGTCAGGAGGCTGTAAACAGCAGTGAAGTGTATGGAAGCAACAACAACAACAGCAATAACAACAACAGCAGCAGCAGCAGCAGTTGTTTCAAGGGAGATCACCCATTATTGCATTTATAGGCACTATTAGAATGTTGGAACAATAACCCCATAATTTTTAGGGGTGATTACATCTGTATGTGTGTGTGTGTGTGTGTGTATGTATGTATGTATGTGTGTGTGTGTGTGTGCACGCATGCATATGTGGGCATGTTTGTGTATATATATATATATATATATATACGATATTAAATAAATGGAAACTATATTTATAAAACCATGATGGTGATATATATATATATATAGGGGTGGGAGAGAAAGATATTATATATATGTATTTCTCGATTAAATTACATTAGAAGGCCACTATTCATTAATGTATGCAATACATGCTATGATATAGAGTTTTATATACTTTTATTTGAATGTATATAGTATATCGGCCCCTCACCAGGAGCAAATATTTTCACCTGACGAGGCTCTGCATGTATGCTTAGCGAACATTTGTGTTGTATGTTTTTATGTTTTATTTTATATATAAATAGCTAGATTGATTGATATCCACAGTAAAATGCTCTCAGTACCCTCTGCAGACTGAGATTTAGCTCAGGGCTTATTTAAGAGGTCAGTAGCTCCTATTGAGTACTGACTTAGTTGGTGAAGACCTGTTCAACTCTTGCTAGTAGTGAAATCGGACATTAAATGATAATATATGATGCATATATATTCCCGTCTAACCCATGCTAGCATGGAAGATAGACGTTAAATGATGATGATTATATATATATAGCGGTGCCATCCAGTTCCAGGTTCCCAAAATGTGGTCTCACTGTGGGAAAGGTTCAACGCGGCCAACTGGTCTGTCCCTCCACATAGTGGTCCCGCTGTGAGAAGGGTTCGGCTCAGCCAACTGGCCTGTTCACATAGTGGTACTATCCAGTTCCAGGTGCTGAAAATGTGGTACCGCTGTGATAAGGGTTCGTTGCGGCCAACTGACCTGTTCCCTCCTTATAGCGGTGCCATCCAGTTCCACTCTGTAAACATGGTCGTGGCTCCTAAACTGTGCTTCCGCTGTGAGAAGGGTTTGGCATAGCCAACTAGCCCGTCCCTCCTCGTAGCGGTGCCATCCAGTTCTGGGCTTCCAAACTGTGGGCCTACTATATGAAGGGTTCGGTGCAGCCAACTGGCCTGTCCCTCCTTATAGTGGTGCCATCCAGTTCCAGGCTTCCAAACTGTGATGCTGCTATGAGAAGGGTTCGGCATGGCAAACAGACCTGTCCGTCCTCATAGTGGTGCCATCCAGTTCCACTCTGCAAATATGGTTGCTACACCAAACTGTGGTCCTGCTGTGAGGAAGGGTTCAGCGCAACCAACTGGCCTGTCCCTCCTCATAACGGTACCATCCAGGCCCACACTGTAGATGTGGTTGGTATTAGGAAGGGCATCCAGCTGTAAAAACCCCTGGCCAAATTTACAGTCCCATCAGAGTAAGGTACGGTGTGATCAAATGGACGTTAAACTGATGATGATGATATATATATATATGTGTGTGTGTGTATATATATATATATGTATGAATAAAGTTAGTCCTTCATCAGTGATCTTCCGACCATCATTGGTATTTCATCGCTTTAAAGACCATATACCTCCGGTTGGTGCGAGCAACGGCTAAAAAAAGTCGTTGGGACACGTAAATAAAGGGGACACGAGAGTGTAAACAAACAAAGATGGTGAAGCAACGAAAAGTGAGGAAGAAGGAGTCAAGTCCCAAATTTCCATGAATATAAATTCGGTGAAATCGTGAACGAGAGAGAATGAAGACCATCAAACCTGGTTGGAATGTGAGCAAGGAAGGAATTCCGTACAGGTCTAACGGGAGGAAGAAGGAATCTAGTCTGTGAATTCGGTGAACGTAAGTTCTGTGAAATCGTAGACGAGAGAGAGAAAAAAAGCGACCTGCCTGACCAAGGGTGCGAAAGAAAAGAATTACGCACACGTCAAACGGGAAGGAGGAGGAGAGGTAGTAACAGAGAATGAGTGAGTGAAGGGTGAGGAAGAGGCTAACAGAGAGTGACTGCTAGAGAGGGTAAAGATACAGAGAAAGAGGAAGCAGCAAGAACGAAATACACGGGTCACAGCGGGGGAAAAAATATGTGTAAATATGAGAATAAACGTGCTGCGTGGTTGCTAATGGGTTACATATGAATAAAGTTAGTCCTTCATCAGTGATCTTCCAACCATCATTGGTATTTCATATGTATATATACAGACACGTATTTGTGTACATATACATACTTATATCATTATCTTACGTCCATTTTTTCATGCTTATACGCGTTGTGTGGCTCTTCTCCAACACAATCTGCCTCAACTTGTGTTCCTTCATCATCTCCATGTAGTTCAGTATTTTGAGATTAATTCTCACCACATTTGCCCAATCTTTCTTGGTCTTCCTCTACTGGCATCTCTTGCCACTTCTTACCCAACATTCATTATCCATATGTATCACGTGTCCATACCAGTGCAATCTCTCTTTCATGTTACTTCATTAGATTATCAAATTAAATGCCTCATGTGTTCTGATTCTCTGTTTTGAGTTGAAATCCTACTTCAGCCAACTCTCTATCTCTCGCGTGTGCATGCATGCATGCATGCTCTCTCTCTCTCCATACAATTGTGCATGTCAGATTACTACATCATATCAGCAATATTTATAACTAACAGTAACATTTGTTTATGTCCTGTGTAAACAGTACATCCCACAGCATAGCAGTGCATCAAGGAGCAGTATATAACCTACTTAAATATAGTATAGGCTAGCATCATCTGCCCTGAGAAAAACTGACTCCAAATGTTTTGTCCAACTGATACCAATATGTGTGTGTCTGTGTCTGCATGTGTGTGAGGGAGAGAGAGAAATCCTTGCTAGAATCTTCCTTCTGTTTTTCATTCTCTGTGTTGGTGTAGAGTACATCAGAAATTTAGTGTTCAATATGTACGAGGTTTGTCCAAAGTGTAAGGGTACTGATTTTCCTATGTACGACATGGTAACACAGCACCTCGTTGATGTATATAGGCATGTTGGTTATGACCTTGACTGCATGACATACTTGTTCCAACATATCAATGGAGTCAGTCATAAGTTATTGCTGTTTATAACCATTGTTTTGTTTACCATGCAAGAAAATATCGATCAACAGTACGTGATCAAATTTTGTGTGAAACTCAACAAATCTGCCATCAAACATTTAATTCTTTAACTCAAGCTTATGGAGATACCACTCTATCGAAAAGTAAGGTTTTTAAGTGACACAAAACTTTCAAAGAGGGCCATGAAAGACAAACCTCATTCTGGAAGGCCAATCTCTTCAACAAATGAACAAAATGTGGAAGTGGTTTGAGCAATGATTGCAAAAGATTGCTGATTAAGTGTTAGGATCATTACAGAAAAAATGGGCTTGGATAAAAATACAATTCACAGAATCTTAACAGACCATTTGTACATGCAAAAAAATTGTACAAAACTAGTACCCAAGCACTTGTCTGTGGAGCAAAAAGCAAACCATTTGGAAATTTGTCAGGATTTGCTAGAAAGACTCAAAATTGAGCTAAATTTCTTGGATAAATAATGGTGTTGAAGTACAATCCAGAGGCAAAACGGTAAAGTGAGGAGTCGCACACAAAAATTTCTCCTCGTCTGAAGAAAGCATGCATGAGCAGATCCAGGGTGAACATGATGATTAACGATTTTTCGTTTTATTTATATGTGTGTGTGTGTGTGGGGGGGGGGGGGGGGGGGTTACAAAATCTCTGGCCAAATTTAGTCCTGTCAGAGCAAGGTACCGTGTGGCCAAACGTGGCCAGATTTGTTTCTTGATGCGGACAACCATGGAAAAGTGGATGCTAAACGGTGATGATGATGATGATATGAACCTAATAAGACTGTTTTTGCATTTCAATGTTTTTCTTGTTTATTCTTGAGCTATTTATACACACACACATCACATGCATACATATGTTTGCCTGTGTATGTGTGTTACATGCTAAAACTACACCCCTCCTTTTATAGACTAGGGTGGTAGGTAGAGTAAGTGATAAAGAGGAGGGGCAGGTGTAGTGGGATTAACAATGATTTAAATAATTTCTCACTAAATCAATGTTAATCTGAGAATAGGCAGGATTACACTATGGAAAATGTTAAGCTGATTAACTTATTATCTATAGTGGACAATGCTTTGTTTTCATCATCATTTTCTGTCACCTTATGTCTTAATATGCTTCAGACCCTGCTCTTGCTTCACCAATACTGCCACCTTCATCACCACTTTGCCTCAACTTCTAACCATCCATCTGTCAACATCATGATTGTAGCTCTCCACCACCACTATCTCTAACCTTCCAGCATTCTACCACTAACCACCTTCACCCATACATGTCCTCATAACAAACAACATTACTATATTCTGCATCCAGACTTACCCCTATAAAACCAATACCATACTCCTGTATTACATCTTAAATACTCTTAAAAGGATGGCTTAGACATGACTGGAATGTTTTTACTTATAAGCCTTCTTGGTCAGGATTGACCTGGGGTTGAATAGCTCTGTACTAACTCGACAACACCATTACCACTCGAACTGCTAGGAATAGCAGCCAAATCTTTATAAAATCCTACATACTCTACTGTGTTTTAAAAAATGAAAGACATATTAGGATAATGTACTGCTGGATATGCTATATCAGAATAATTGTTTGGATGGTCACAAGTAAATGCATTTGTTCATATGACTGCTGGATCATTGCTGCCCTTGAGCAATTTCTCCTGTTTGAACAGTTAAATATAAATGTGTTTGTGTGTGTAATCATATGTATAAGACTCACAATATATGACCGAAAGTTGATAAAAATCATTTTTTGGAAAGAGTACTTTTCAAGTTGAAACTGGTAAAATATTTTATAAAGCATAACTACTTGGTGAACCAAATATAGAAATATTTGTTTTATCTGATTAAAGAAAAGGAGAATTTTAAAATACACTGCTGTAGATTTCTACCTTCGGTTCTTTCAATATAAATATTTGTGTGGGTATGTCTGTGTGTGTGAATACATGCACATTCATATGAGCTTAATACCTTTCCTACTACTAGAGTGAATAAAATGTGAACAGAAAATCTCAATTTTTGCCTTAATTGGATATTCAAATGACTTAAGTTGCATTAACATAAGCTTAGGTAATACTCTCTTTTTTATATGTACACACAGTTGCATGCACATATATATACAAGCCTGTGCATCTATTTTTATGTATATATGTGTGTGCACACACATATATATATATATATATATATATATGTTTCTTTATTAGCCACAAGGGGACAAATACAAAGGGGGAAGTTTACATACAATAAAAACGTGTAAAATATTATCACAAATGCAATTTAAAAATTAGTCGATTTTCCCCAATAAGGGGAGACATTACATATGGGTAACACATACCCCCGGAAAAAAATGTGCAACCCTCATCTCCAGGAGTACGAAGAGTTTGCACTCCTTTCCTCTCCTCCTCTTTTTCCTCAACCTACAGGCTGATATAGAGAGAAGGCCCATTCACTCGGGCCATTCTTGCCACTTTCACCCACCTTTCATAAAACTTGCTGGGGTACAGCACCTCTCTCTCCATCCTGATTCTTCCAAAGTGGTATTTGGAAAAAAGGATCAGTTGTTGGCCGGAGAGAAAGGTGTCTGACCTCAGCCCTTTCAACCTTGTCCACCACACAACCTCTTTCGCTATAGCTATCACACAAAGGAAAACCGCCTCTCCTTCGTTTTTGAAGGAGGGTGGCGGTTTGATCATGACAATGGACTCGGTGGTCAACTGCATTGGTCCCACCCGCGACAATAGACGTTCTACATAGCCCCACAGGTCGGTGACGCCCGGGCAGTGTATGAATGCGTGCGCGACGGTTTCTTCGTCTCGCACGCACGTCGGGCAGATCTTTTTTGCAGGGTCCCTGCCCGGGCGCCCATGCCTGTAGAGCTTGTCACAAACTAGTAGAGCTCCTCGGTAGCACTGCCAGGCCAGGGACTTTTGGAAGTTGTCCATCGGTCCCGGGCGGAAGGTCCTACCGAACAGACTGGCCAGTTCGTCTTCCTCTACGCCCAGAGTTTCACCGAGCACGTCGTCGCACTTGCTGCGGATCAACCCTCTATAGAATGACGAAGTGGAGTCTCCACTGATCGCCAGGTCCGCCTGCCAGAGGGCTGTGAGAGCCTGAGCACATTTGATGTGCCAGTCGTCCATTTTCCTCGGTCTTTGATTGACCCAGGACTGCAGCTCGGTCAGCGAGACGAGTCGTGGGAAGGCTCGCCTCACGAACGGGGCCCAAACCGGTTGTCCGATGAGGAATACGTAGAGATTCGGCAACCTGAGCGCGTGTTTGCGCATCGTCAGCCACGGCATCCCCACCCCTCCGTTGGAAGGGTGTTTGGGTCTTCTCACCAAAGGAGCCCGCCTCTTCCAAAGGAATTGGAAGAGCGCGCGCTCCATTTTGGCAAGCGTTTTGGCTGGACAAGGCACGACGGTCAAGTGGTAGTAGATGGCGGACGCTATAAAAGTGTTCGCCACCTCCGCTCGACCTTTCAAGGATAGTTTGCCCTCAGCCCACTTCTGGGTGAGTGCAAACACCTTGGCCGTCACCTCGTTCCAGTTCTTCTCCACCTGGAGGTCCGGACCAAACCAGACCCCGAACAGCTTTACCGGTCCTTCCGTCCAGCGTCCGACGACGCCATCGGAAGGCATCGGTTTGCCTTTCCACGATCAGTTGCAAACCGATGGACTTGTCCCGGTTCAGCTTCGCTCCTGTGAACCTTTTGTATTCCTTCAGTAAGGTGCCGACTTCCATGATTTGCGAGGCGCTCGACACCATTACTGTCACGTCGTCGGCGTAGGCCGACACCGCTTTCCGCAGTCCCGGTTCCAGAGGGATGCCCTGCAATAGCTCCAACTACCGCAGTAGTGGCTCGAGAGTTAGTACGTACAGAAGGGAGGAGAGAGGGCATCCCTGTCGAATGGATCGCGTGATATGGAACGGCTCCAAGAGGTAGCCGTTCACCTTGACCCTTGAGCATATGTTACTGTTGTGCATTGCAGCAATCCAGCCCCTGAACACGGGTCCGAAGCCTGCCGCCTCGAGCACCGCATCCAGATAACGATGGTCAACCCTATCGAAAGCCTTAGACTGATCCAAGTTGATCAGAGCCCCACAGAAGCCGGGTTTACACCCTACCTTCTCTATGATGTATCGCATGAGGTGGAGGTTGTCGTGTATGGACCTGGTCGGGATCGTGCATGTCTGCGCTTCTCCCACCAGGTTTTCGACGACAAGCGCCAGCCTCTTTGCCAACACCTTGGCCAAAATCTGTAACTCTGGGGATGACATAGGCCGAAAGTTGCCTATGTCATCCCCCTTATTCTCGTCCTTCCTGACTAATGTGATTACGCCCCCGGTCACAGAACTGGGAATTCTCCCGTTCTGTTGCCAGTTGAAGTAGACCGTTTGCAGGAGAACGGAGAACAAGCCCGGCATTGCTACGTAAAATTTGTAGGGTAGACCGTCGAGACCTGGAGATTTGCGTTTGCCGCATTGGCTCAGCGCATCCCCTATCTCAGCGGCCGAAATCGGCTTTTCGCAGAACTTTGCGTCGCTGTCCGAGAGTTGCAGTAGGCCGTCGAAGTATGGACCGAAACCATAGCCTCTCCCGGTGCGCCGCCCTGTCCGAACAGTTGAGCAAAGTGTCGCTGAAAGGCCGCACACATCTGCTTCGGCTCACGTATCACGCATCTATTTTGGTCCTTCAAAGACCGAATCGTGGACTTGTTGCTACTTTTTGCCTCCATTACTCGGGCCTTGCTAACAGCTTTGGCTCCCTCGTTTCCCAGAGCACGTATTTTGCTTCTGACAACGCAGCCCTCGTGCTTTGCGTCGAAGAACTGGTCCAAGGCCGTTCTCGTTGCTAGCACGCTGGCTACATTGCCACTTCTAATTGCCTCTTCTAATTTATCTACCAGTTCCTTCTCGGTTCTATTTCTATCTAACGCTAATTCTTTACTAAAAACTAACGAGTCTAATCTAACTGCCCTCTTGAGAGAGTACCACCATCTGTTGTTGACAATGGCCCCTGTCAAGTGCTGTTTAACTAATGTGCTAATCCGTCTACTGTAGGCTTTGCATGTTGGTAACGACAAGTTCAGCTTCCAGTAGCCGGGTCCTTGTCTATGGGTTCTATCAAGGTTGACCATGCAGGTCACTAGTTTATGATCTGAATAGGCAACCATGAACATTTGTGGACAACTTAGCATGTCCCTATCCTTATTTCTAACTAGAACCCTATCTAGGTACGATCTAGATGTTCCGCTGCGATTAGTCCACATCCACAGTGGCACAGTCGGAAAATCTAGTCGATATCTATCGGCCAGGTCAAATCGGCCGATTAACTGTTTGAGACTGTTATACCCCCCTTTATCGGGACATGCTCCCACATAGTCCCAACGGGCATCTAGGAATCCATTCCAGTCCCCCACTAAAAGCAAGGAGCAGGACGTTCCCAGAAAAGTCTCTAGACGTTTAAAGAAGTCTGGCCGCGGTGTCCCGGATGGGGCATATGCGGCCACCAGCCTGAAGACTCCACCTCCACTACCGTCAACGTCTAGGACCACCAGTCGACCCTCCGGGTTCAGATATACCGTCTGTGTTACGAGATATATATAGAGAGAGAGACAGTCTTCTTACAATATCGACAAGATGTTTCAGCAAAATGTGTTTGTTAAGCTTCATCAGAGTAGTATTGAGGTACTGTGGTGTTCAGTTGTGTATACTGGTTTGGTTAGAACAGGAATGTGGGGAAGGGTTAAAGGCAAGGGGAGTGAGAATTGGTCTGAGGTGAGAGAGAGGAAAATAAGAAGAAAGTGCCTGAAAGTGGTGATAATAGATGAGCATAAAAAAAGCTTGGAGAGGAGTACCTGAAAGGGTGGTGGGGAATGGGAGAAATGTATGTTAGATTAAATGAAGGGGAAAATTTGATGTAAAGAAAGAGAGAAAGCAGATATATGGATAGGGTAAAGTAAGCTAGATGAGTGGAAGATCATACATAAACTTAACCCCTTTTGTTGTCATACTTTTCATGAAACTACCTTTGGTTTTCAAATCATTTGCAACTTAACCCTTTAGCATTCACATTATTCTATATATACTATTATATTTTTATGGTAAAGGCTTTACCTCGCATAATTATCTCACATAATATCGAATCTATGAGATTTTGAAAGTATTTATTTTGAGAACAATACCTTAACATCAGTATGAGTGGCCAGTTACAGCCAGTTTCAACAGAAAGAGGTAGAGAATTCTGGCCAGTTTGAACATTAAAGGGTTAAAGAATTTAAAGGGATTTAGTTATATAACTAACTTTCTCATTATTAAGTTGGTATTTGGAACATAAAGGTTCTTATGTAAAATTATGATGGAAGGCTTTTAGATAAATATAAACACTTTAAAATAAACTGGCTTATATCACAGAACCAGGAGTGGTTTGGTATCAAATAGAGTAGAGATGACAAGGATGCCGTTGGCAGAGCTAAAGAATTTATTAAGTAAATAAATAAAATTAGATTTCAAAATAATAAAGAAATGGTGATGGCAGTGGTAATTGTGGCAGTGGCATCAGCAGTTCGGGTTTACTGGGAGTGTGAAATGGTTAGGCCATATAGGGGGATTGGGTTTATGTTATTGAAGAAATAAGGAAAAGAGAAATAATAAGGGGCATCTGAAAATAGTTTTATAATAGGAGCAAGCAAAATATGAAAGAAGAAAACAAGAGTAATGATAATGTATTGGTTAGAGTTGTAGCTTAACTCTTTTGTGGCAGATATGCAGGAATAATCTCGTGAATAATCTCTCTCTTTCTCGCTCTCTCTCTCTCTATCTATCTATCTATCTCGGAGAAGATAGACGTGTTTTTGTTTCGCTCCTGCATTTTGTCGGAATTTATTACGAGAAGCGGTAGGTTTGTTTAAGCTACTTGTTATTTATTGTGTTTAACCCCTCGCCTGGGCCTGCAGACGTTGGGTAAAATAAATTTCGCCCCTTTTCGGGGCGAAATTTGATAGTTATAAGTTATCGTTAAAAAGTTGTTTAGTGACAATGGACGCCATTAACACGATGCATGCCATGCCCCCCCAAGGAAGTGATAGAGAGAAGGTAGCAGCACAACGCTGTAAGCCTTCTCTCCTCACTCCCACAAAAGATACCACTGAATCAAAAGAAAAAATTGTGGAAATGGGTGAAAACTCCAAAAGTAACAATTTCACAAACAAGAACAACAATGACAATAACAACACAACCAACAATAATAACACAACCAACAACAGCAATAATGACAACACCAACAAAGGAAAAAAGCAAGCCAACACAAATAACAACACAAAAGAAAACGGACCCACAGCTGCAGTCTCCTTCGCATAGGCGGTTCGAGAAACGCAAATATACAAGGCACTGGACATCTCGAATGCCAAGAAATTGCTGAAAGAAGCAAGGAATTGTGTAAGTTTCGAGGAAGGTGGGAAATTCACAATTACCTCCCCCGAAGAAATTAGAAGGGACACAGTCCTCAGGACCGTAATCTTTAGGACAGTTTCGAACATGACTAGGAAACCAGCTCAATTGTCCCAAAGCGAAATTGAGCTGGTCCTAAGTAGTGCCTGGAAGGATATGGCTTTCATACAGAAAGGGAAACTGTATGGAAGCATATCTGTTTTAATGCAAAATGAATTAGCGGCACGGAAATATTCTGTGTTGCCAATTGTATCCAAAGCATACACCTTTTTCCCCACATATTTGGGGATAAGAATCTCTGGCATCAGGCCAAAAGCGAGCATTTGGTGGGTGCTAACGAGATTCGATAGGCGAATCCACTGGGAGCGTATTCGGCTGCAATAGCTTTGAAGTTCTGGTCCAAATGAGACCAGAACGGATTGCAAGAATACCGCAGTGTGTGTCCCTTGATGGAGTCGCCTTCATAAACATTTCTGTTGAGGGCAGGCGGCCTTCATGCTACCACTGTTCAGGAAATGGTCACCTGAGGGCTTCCTGTCCCCTTTTAAATGCCCCCCCCCCCCCAAAAGACGTTTCTGCCCACCCCACACAACACAACCACCACAACACAAGACACTGTCCCACCCAACCCCTCCCCACCTAAAACAAATACAAAAGCAACCACAACAAAACCCCAAAATATACCCACCCCCCCAACAACAACACGGACGAGGACCCCTTATCAACGTCACCCAGTGATGGCGAGGGAGAACCCTTTCAACCTGTAAAAAGAAAGAAAAGAAGGCACCACATTAACAAAAATGCAACAAACACACAACCACCAGCACAAACAGAACAAACATCACAAACAAAAACCCCACCCCTCCCGAAAACATAACACATACTACAAAACGCAAACACACACAAGAACAACAAACACAACACAACAAAAACAGTATACATACATCAACACAAACAACAAAACACTTGTGCAAACAATAGACAAAGACCCTTTGGTGGAAACCGACGGGAAAATGTTCACTAACGCGCCGACTAAATCGTATTTAAAAATGATAAGGGTCCCAAGGGACACCTACGCAATGCACAAACAGAACTTTCCCGAGGACGTGGGGAACCCCTGTACTAAACCTAGCAACCGCGTCCTCTTGAAATGTTTCCCCACCACCACACCAGACACCCCTCCCCCACCATACACTGATGTCCCCACCAAACAACCCCGCCGACACCCCCATGGAAATTGTGCAGCCTGGTCCCCAGGAGAAGGACAGGTAGGTGACTTTTCCTTTTTCTCCACTCTAAACTCTTCACCACCAACATAGCTGTTATAAGAGTTGGATGTTTAAATGTGCGCGGCCTGGGGATGTCCTGGAAGCAGGGCAAACACTTAAATGACCTCAAGTCGCACAGAATGGATGTGATAGCGAGCACCAACTGGCCCCCATCTTTGACAACTTTGAGATCTATGCATCTCTCTGTCAGCCGGAGGTGGGGGCGGGGTGGCCGTTCTGCTGCGAAAACACCTGGGCCTCGCAACACAGAAGGTACACCTGGACCCGGAGGGTCGACTGGTGGTTCTAGACGTAGGCAGTAGTGAAGGTGGAGCTTTCAGGCTGGTGGCAGCGTATGCCCCATCTGGGACACCGCGACCAGACTTCTTCCAGCGCCTAGAGACTTTTCTGGGAACGTCTCGCTCCTTGCTTTTAGTGGGGGACTGGAATGGTATTCTGGATGCACGTTGGGACTATGTAGGGGCATGTCCCGATAAAGGGGGGTGTAACAGCCTCAAACGGTTAATCGGCCGATAGATATCGACTAGATTTTCCGACTGTACCACTGTGGACGTGGACTAATCGCAGCGGAACATCTAGGTCATACCTAGATAGGTTCCCAGTTAGAAATAAAGATAGGGACATATTAAGCTGTCCGCGAATGTTCATGGTTGATTATTCGGATCACAAGTTGGTGACCGGAGTGGTCAACCTTGATAGAACCCATAGACAAGGACCTGGTTACTGGAAGCTAAACTTGTCCTTACCGACAAACAAAGCTTACAGTAAGCGGATTAGCACTCTAGTTAAGCAGCAGTTGACAGGGGCAATTGTCAACAACAGGTGGTGGGGCTCTCTCAAGAGAGAAATTAGAATAGAATCAATAGGTTTTAGTCAGGAATTAGCATCAGATAGGAATAGAACTGAAAGGGAATTGATAGATAGAGTAGAAGAGGTGATTAGGAGGGGCAACGTGGCCGGCGTGCTGGCGTCAAGAACGGCCCTAGACCAGTTCTTTGACGCAAAGCACGAGGGCTGTGTTGTCAATAGTAAAATACGTGCTCTGGGTAACGAGGGAGCCAAAGCTGTTACCTGGGCCCGAGTGACAAAGGCAACAAGTCCACGATTCGGTCTTTGAAGGACCAGGATGGACGTGTGATCCTTGAACCTGAGCGGATGTGCGCGACCTTTCAACGGCGCTTTGCACGACTGTTCGGGAGGGGCGGTGGGCCGGGTGAGGCTATGGATTTCGGTCCATACCTCGACAGTCTGCCACGCCTCTCGGACAGGGAGGCGAAGTCCTGCGAAAGGCCGATTTCAGCCGCTGAAATAGGGGAAACGCTGAGCCTATGCGGCAAACGCAAATCTCCCGGTTTCGATGGTCTACGATACAAACTTTATGTAGCGATGCCGGACTTGTTCTCCGATCTCCTCGAGGCGGTCTACTGCAACTGGCAACAGAACGGGAGAATTCCCAGTTCTGTGACCAAGGGCGTAGTCACGCTGGTGAGGAAGAACGAGAACAAAGGGGATGACATAGATAACTTCAGGCCCATAACTCTGCTAAACACAGAGTTAAAGATTTTGGCCAAGGTGTTAGCGAAGAGGTTGGCGCTTGTCGTCGGGAACCTGGTGGGAGAAGCGCAGACATGCGCAATCCCATCCAGGTCCATACGCGACAACCTCCACCTCATGCGATACATCGTAGAGAGGGTAAGGAACGAACCCGGCTTTGGTGGGGCCCTGATCATCTTGGATCAATCTAAGGCGTTCGATAGGGTCGACCATCGGTACCTGGATGCGGTGCTCGCGGCGGCAGGCTTCGGCCCATGTTTTCAGGGGCTGGATTGCTGCAATGCACAGCAGCAACCCCTGCTCAAGGGTCAAGGTGAACGGCTACCTCTTGAAGCCGTTCCAAATCGCGCGATCCATCCGACAGGGAAGCCCTCTCTCCTCCCATCTGTATGTGCTGGCTCTCGAGCCACTACTGCGGAAGTTGAAGTTGTTGCAGGGAATCCCCTTGGAACTGGGATTGTGGAAAGCGGTGACGGCCTATGCCGATGACGTAATGGTGAACCGGGACAAGTCCGTCGGAACGTGCCCTCCGACGGCGTGGGCCCCTTTTGTGAGGCGAGCCTTTCCGAGACTGGTCTCACTCACCGAGCTGCATCCTGGGTCAAGCAAAGACCGAGAAAAGTGGGCGACTGGGCACATTGAATGTGCCCAGGTGCTCACAGCCCTCTTGCAAGTGGATCCAGCAATCAGTGGAGACTCAACCTCAACATTCTATAGAGGGTTGGTGCGCAGCAAGTGCGACGACGCTCTCGGAGAGTCTTTGGGCATGGAGGAAGACGAGCTAGCCAGTCAGTTCGGTAGGACGTTTGGCCCGGGACCGATGGACAACTTCCAAAAGTCCCTGACTTGGCAATGCTACGTTCGGGACAAGCTCTAGAGACACGGGCGCCCGGGTAGGGACCCCTCGAAGAAGATCTGTCCGAGATGCGTGCGTGACGAGGAAACCGTCGCACACGTATTCGTACTCTGCTCGGGCGTTGCTGACCTGTGGGGCTATGTGGAACGACTACTGTCACGGGTGGGACCAATCCGGTTGACCACTGAGTACATTGTCACGATGATCAAACCGCCTCCCCCCTTCAAAAACGAATGAGAGGCGGTTTTCCTGTGTGATAGCTATGGCGAAAGCGGTTGTATGGTGGACGAGGTTGAAAGGGCTGAGGTCAGACACTTTTCTCTCCGGCCAACAACTGGTCCTTTTTTCAAGTACCATTTTAGAAGAAGGATTAGAATGGAGAGAGAGGTGCTCTACCCCAGCAAGTTTTATGAAAGGTGGGTGAAAGTGGCGAGAATGGCCCGAGTGAATGGGCCTTCTCTCTATATCAGCCTGTAGGTGAAAGAGGAGAGGAAGGGAGTACCCGCTCTTTGTGCTCCTGAGGAGGAGGGTGCACATTTTTTTCGGAGGTGTGTGCGACCCACATTAACGCCCCGAGGACTTCGATTGTTGAATTTGATTTGTTATATGTTTTTACACGTCCCTTGAAATGTATGTAAACTCCCCTCTTGTATTTGTTCCAATCTTTGATGCCCTGGTGGCAAATAAATAGAAAGTTATCTATCCCTCTATCTCTCTCTCTTTCTCTCTCTCTCTCTCTCCATTTGTCTATATCCTTCCATACTTAGGGTACATGACAGACAATTGATGGGACAAGTTACATAGAATACTCAAACAGCTGCAGTTGCTAAACTGAGTAAATGTAAAGATTGACACATCATCATCATCATCATTTTACATCCACATTCCATATTGTGAAGGCGCATGGCTTTGTGGTTAGGGTATTCGGCTCATAATTGTAAGGTTGTGAGTTTGATTCCCAGTGGCATGTTGTGTCCTTGAGCAAGACACTTTATGTCACATTGCTCCAGTCCACTCAGCAGACAAAAATGAGTTGTACTTGTAGTTCAAATGGCTGGCCTTGTCACATTCTGTGTCATGCTGAATCTCCCTAAGAACTACGTTAAGTGTATGTGTGTCTGTGGAATGCTCAGCAACTTGCACCTTAATTTCCCGAGCAGGCTGTTCTGTTGATCGGATCAACTGGAACACTCGTCATCATAACCGACAGAATGTCTTCCTTCCTTCCCACAGGTTGGATGGGTTATGTAATGGTCCGAGACTAAACGGGTTTAGTGTCCTTTCTAAGGCCAACCCTTACAGGATATACTAGAGGCATTTTTCTTGGCACCAGCACTACCATAGAGTGGACTGGGTAGGTTTTCTAGTGGCACCAACACTGTAGGGGTTGTCACATGTTAGTCCAGAGTGAAGAGTTCTCTCAAACCCTATATTGTCCCCATTCAGTTGGCAACACTGTAGCCTCCAGTTTTTCAACATGTTTATGTTTAGCTCTGTAGTGCTTGTACTGCTAAGTGGGTCTTTCATAGTATAGCATATTGCCAGTCAGCTCTGCTTTGTGTCATCTCCTATAATATCACGTTATATATTTTTATGTGTATGTCTTTATAGGATGTTGATAGTCTACTGACAGATGCATTATGTGACTATATGTGTTTTTGTGTTGAGAGTTGTGTTGATATGTATGATGATCTGTGTTTGTGTGTGGAGTTTAATCTGTTGACAACGATATTTGTGTATATAATACCTTTCTAGTACTGGTGCCACAATAAAATACACTTGGTACACTCTATAAAAGGATTAGCATTAGGAAGGGCATCCAGTCATAGAAATCATACCAACATGTGGAAAGTATGAGCGAGACATTGTTATCCGACTTTTCTTGTCTGAAAACATGACGACCCATCCAAACTCTGCCAGCATGGAAAATGAATGTAAAATGTTGATGATGATGATGATGCTCATTCTCAGCTGTTCCATTCCCACCCCATTAGAACTTTTAGTTTTTACCACCTTTGTTCATTGTACACCTCTACCATATGTGTTTATGCATTGCTCCTCGACTACTGTGTATACACTACTTCACCTTGTGTAAGCACCATACTACCATGTTAACCTACATAACACAACACTACCTTGGACTTATACATCACATCAATTCTCCGACCTATACACTACTGCAGGGGCTTCCAACCTAATCTGTCTCATTTATCCTCTGGTAACTCCTGTTTTGTTCAGTAGTTCTGGTATCCATCAGCAACTAACAAAGAGGAAATTTTAAATTATTGTTTTTAACATTATTTTAGTTTCATATCACAATACTAGCACAAAACGCAATTTTACTTATGAGCAATAATGAACAGATACCAGTAACTAGAACACAATATAGTTAGTCAGTGTGAACAACTAATGATGAACAAATATTGATACTAGGATTAAATAGAGTCAGTCAATGTGAACAACTAATGATGAAATTGTTACTAGAACCAAATACAGTCAGTTAATGTGAATAACTGCTAATGAACAAACACTAGTACTTGAACCAAATACAGTCAGTCAATCTGAACGACTAGTGATGAACAGACATTGGTACTTGGACTAAATATAGTCAGTCAGTGTGGACAACTACTAATGAACAAACACTAGTACTTAGACCAAATACAGTTAGTCAATGTGAACAACTAGTGATACTGCTAACTAGGACTAAATACAGTCAGTCAATATGAACAGCTAATAATAAAGATACCAGTACTGGGACTAAATATAGTCAGTCGATGAGTCATAGAGTCAAAAATGGTAGAATGAAATCTAATTAATATTTTAATAAACAAAACGACCTACTTAAAATGTTCTTCTCAACTTTAAATTATTATTAATCATAATTGAAAAAAATAATTGTACAAATCCTCAATCAGCAGATTTACCCCATCAGTGGGCAAATGTTGTCCCAGGTTGGCAATCCCTACACTACATTGTGATTGTTTATCCACCACTCTTATCTATGCACCACAATACCTCCAGTTATCAGGGCTGGTATCAAAACATTTACACTTCATTGAAGCCATAGCTACACACACATGCATGCGCATATACAATCAGGATACACTGTACATACTTTTATACAGCTGTATGTACTACATACCTGCACATATACACACTGACAGGGAGAGAGAGGCTATCTATTCTTTGCCACCACTACTACTGCAACTAGCTGAGATGTATGCTGTCTAGTCACTATCACTAGACAATTGATGTGTGACATAGTGTGACTGACAATGTTCTTGTGTGATGTGTCAAATAGTGTGAAAGCTACTTGACAATATGGCAGTGTGGGCAACCTTCTCTAGTGAACTCGGGTGACTGAGGTGATAGCCATTACATAATCCACAGCATCAGAAATAGGTTTGATATAGTTTGTTTTGCTTTTGTTTCCTTTTTTAAAGATTTTTTTTCCCCTGCCTGGACTTTGTAGTTTCTTTATTGTTTTTACTGATAACAAATACTGCCATCATCACTACCGCCGCATATTTACACATCACATACCTCCTGTATACTCACACACTACCACCACAATACTATCACACATACATATCACCACTACATCATCACTATCATCATAATACTATCTCACATACATACACATCACTGCTGCAACCACTATAGGTACGTGCATATACATACACCACAATACTATCACACATACACACCACTACCACCATCACAATTATGTCACACACATACATGTCACAACTGATACCACTAGAAAGTATATCACAGCCACCTCCACCAGACATATCACCACCAACTCTCATATAGCATCACCATTAGACACTTGTTATACACCACCACATTACAAAACATCATACCACCACCATCACAAATAGAACCACTACACCTCACCACCACCATCACATATACAACCACTACACCTCACCACCACCATCACAAATAGAACCACTACACCTCACCACCACCATCACATATACAACCACTACACCTCACCACCACCCTCACAAATACAACCACTACACCTCACCACCACCATCACATATACAACCACTACACCTCACCACCACCATCACACAACCACTACACCTCACCACCACCCTCACACAACCACTACACCTCACAACCACCCTCACACAACCACTACACCTCACCACCACCCTCACACAACCACTACACCTCACCACCACCATCACATATACAACCACTACACCTCACCACCACCCTCACACAACCACTACACCTCACCACCACCATCACATATACAACCACTACACCTCACCACCACCCTCACACAACCACTACACCTCACCACCACCCTCACACAACCACTACACCTCACCACCACCCTCACACAACCACTACACCTCACCACCACCCTCACACAACCACTACACCTCACCACCACCCTCACACAACCACTACACCTCACCACCACCCTCACATATACAACCACTACACCTCACCACCACCCTCACACAACCACTACACCTCACCACCACCCTCACACAACCACCACCCTCACACAACCACTACACCTCACCACCACCATCACACACACACAACCACTACACCTCACCACCACCCTCACACAACCACTACACCTCACCACCACCCTCACACAACCACTACACCTCACCACCACCCTCACATATACAACCACTACACCTCACCACCACCCTCACACAACCACTACACCTCACCACCACCCTCACACAACCACCACCCTCACACAACCACTACACCTCACCACCACCCTCACACAACCACTACACCTCACCACCACCATCACACACACACAACCACTACACCTCACCACCACCCTCACATATACAACCATTACACCTCACCACCACCATCACACACAACCACTACACCTCACCACCATCACACACACAACCACTACACCTCACCACCACCCTCACACACACAACTACTACACCTCATCACCACCATTACATATACAACCACTACACCTCACCACCATCACACACACAACCACTACACCTCACCACCACCCTCACACACACAACTACTACACCTCACCACCACCCTCACACACACAACCACTACACCTCACCACCACCCTCACACAACCATTACACCTCACCACCACCCTCACACAACCACTACACCTCACCACCACCCTCACACACACAACCACTACACCTCACCACCACCCTCACACACACAACCACTACACCTCACCACCACCCTCACACAACCACTACACCTCACCACCACCCTCACACACACAACCACTACACCTCACCACCACCATTACATATACAACCATTACACCTCACCACCACCCTCACACACACAACCACTACACCTCACCACCACCCTCACACAACCACTACACCTCATCACCACCATTACATATACAACCACTACACCTCACCACCACCCTCACACAACCACTACACCTCACCACCACCCTCACACACAACCACTACACCTCACCACCACCATCACATATACAACCACTACACCTCACCACCACCCTCACACACACAACCACTACACCTCACCACCACCCTCACACACACAACCACTACACCTCACCACCACCCTCACATATACAACCATTACACCTCACCACCACCATCACATATACAACCACTACACCTCACCACCACCCTCACACACACAACCACTACACCTCACCACCACCCTCACACACACAACCACTACACCTCACCACCACCCTCACACACACAACTACTACACCTCACCACCACCATCACATATACAACCACTACACCTCACCACCACCCTCACACACACAACCACTACACCTCACCACCACCCTCACATATACAACCACTACACCTCACCACCATCACACACACAACCACTACACCTCACCACCACCCTCACACACACAACTACTACACCTCACCACCACCCTCACATACACAACCATTACACCTCACCACCACCATCACATATACAACCACTACACCTCACCACCACCATCACACACACAACCATTACACCTCACCACCACCCTCACACACACAACCATTACACCTCACCACCACCATCACATATACAACCATTACACCTCACCACCACCATCACACACACAACCATTACACCTCACCACCACCCTCACACACACAACCATTACACCTCACCACCACCATCACATATACAACCACTACACCTCACCACCACCATCACACACACAACCACTACACCTCACCATCACACACACAACCATTACACCTCACCACCACCATCACATATACAACCACTACACCTCACCACCACCATCACACACACAACCACTACACCTCACCATCACACACACAACCATTACACCTCACCACCACCATCACATATACAACCATTACACCTCACCACCACCATCACACACACAACCATTACACCTCACCACCACCCTCACACACACAACCACTACACCTCACCACCACCCTCACACACAACCACTACACCTCACCACCACCATCACATATACAACCACTACACCTCACCACCACCATCACACACACAACCACTACACCTCACCACCACCCTCACACAACCACTACACCTCATCACCACCATTACATATACAACCACTACACCTCACCACCACCCTCACACAACCACTACACCTCACCACCACCCTCACACACAACCACTACACCTCACCACCACCATCACATATACAACCACTACACCTCACCACCACCCTCACACACACAACCACTACACCTCACCACCACCCTCACACACACAACCACTACACCTCACCACCACCCTCACATATACAATCATTACACCTTACCACCACCATCACATATACAACCACTACACCTCACCACCACCCTCACACACACAACCATTACACCTCACCACCACCCTCACACACACAACCACTACACCTCACCACCACCCTCACACACACAACCACTACACCTCATCACCACCATCACATATACAACCATTACACCTCACCACCACCCTCACACACACAACTACTACACCTCACCACCATCACACACACACAACCACTACACCTCACCACCACCATCACACACAACCACTACATCTCACCACCACCATCACAAATACAACCACTACACCTCACCACCACCCTCACACACAACCATCACCATCACATAACCACCATACCTTATACACATCCTCCACACTCATCACCCATCATCATTCATATATTTCTCCTACCCTCACCATCACATACAACTATACCTCGCCACCACCACTCCCACATATCCTCCACCCTCACCTCTTTATTGTAGTTAGAATGATCTTCAATATATATATTTTTCAATTAAGATTATGGTATTTCGTTATGGAACTGAACAACTCTATATAAATACACTTCCTTCCCTGTATATTGAATTGTGTTACATAGTTGATTATAGACCTAAACTGTATTACATCTGTAGGTGACTAGACCTATAGATGTGTTATATGTATAGGGAACTATAGACCTTATAGATTGGTGTTGCATATAGGGGACTCACGTAGACATATGTTACATGTATAGTTGACTATAGACTTATATATCTGCTATATGTATAATGTACAGGGCATGTTGAATTCCTGACAAACTTTCTAGTATTAATGTCATTATAAAATGCACCCAAGACACTCTGTTATGTATTTGGCAATAAAAACAATACAGGGTAATGAGGGCCTTTTAGTCTAGCCAAGCATATGACAACTTCTCTAGAGCTGGTGCCACAATAAAGTGATCCCAGTACACTCTGTGAAGTGGCAATGTAAATGTACTTAGTAGACGCTGTAAGCTGGTTGGTGTTAGAAAGGACATGCAAGCATAAACTATATTATACCATAATATTAGATTTATTAGCACTGTGTTCAAGTCTGCCCATGCCCACTATCTAAGATATATTAAAACTAATTTATTCCGACATCTGCGGGTGAAACATTCACTGACTTCAACATTTGGAGGTGGCCTGGCTAGCCATGCTATCACTACAAAGACTGCCTCCATAAGGATTACTTAATTAAATATTGACATTACCAATTGTTTTGGTTATGATCTGATGACATAAGCCGGCCACACAAATACGTATTATGTAATTATGCAGCAATACAGGAAGTTATTGGAATCTGGCTTTCTCATATTTTCATTGAAATATATATATATATATATCATCATCATCATCATCATCATCATCATCATCATTAAGTCTGCTATGTCACACTTGCATGAGTTGGACGGGTCCTCAGCACAGCATCTCTCCAATCATCACAATCCTTTGTCATCTCCTCTGTGAGACTCAGTGATTTGAAGTCAGCTCTCACAACTTCTGCCTATGTCTTTCTTGGTCTACCTCTAGTGCAGCTTCCTTCCACTGGCATTTCTTGGCACTTCTTCACCCAACAATCATTGTCCATGCGCATCACATGTCTACACCAACGCCGTCTTCTCTCCTGTACACCACCTTGGATTCCTCTTAAATCCAGCTTCTCCCTCAACTCATCCAAGCTCTGCTTTTCTCTCACACTTACATTGCACATCCAACAGAGCATGAAACATTAATAAGTGGGTGGGCATTATTAGAGACCTGAGTGTATGTTTACATATATATATCATTATACTTTGGGAGGGTCATGCTCCCAAAGTATAACAATATCTGTTTCAACACGTTTTCAGATAAGAAATCTTGTAAAACAAATATATATATAATATTTAATGTAGAAATTCTTTATCTGATTAAGACAATAGATTCTGGAATATGATAAAACAGCAATAACAAGTGATTTAAGGCTATTTTCCCTGCTAAAGTATGAGGAGAAAGTAGAGGAGGGGAGGTTGACCATGTGGTCGTCTCTATGCCAGGTTTTGTACACATAGAGTCCTTTTGGGGCAATGTTTTACTGCTAGATGCCCTTTGCACCAAAATTTGTCTCCCTAACTGTTGTGCCAATTCACATATCCCAATTACTATCATAGGCGTATTCATTTTGATGGAAAAGAAAAACGAAATAAATAGCTTATCAGCTGTATTGCAGATTATTATTATAACTGATGGAAATCATGCCCCCTCCTCCCCTTTATCTCACTTATGGCCTGCTGTACCTCTCCCTCGATTTTGAGTTTCCTGTTATACAATAACTATGTAACACTAATTATCTCTGTTGGATAATAATTGGCTGTAGAACATACTGAACTTATCAAATGTCTATACTTTCTTTTGGCTCACTTATTATTATTTGATTAAATACATTAAGTGTATCAGTAACTGATTCATTTATTCTGTGTCACTCTAAATTTGTTGCAACATACACACCATCATCTTAATGCTATTTAAGATAATTCTTTTCCCAGTGAGGTACTAGAAAGAGAATCAATGCAGGAGGAAATCCAACCTCTTTGTTGATATAATAATAGTAATAATAATGGTTTCCAATTTAGGCCCAATGCCACCAGTTGGTTGGGAGGGAGGGTAAATCATTTAAATTGATCCAATATTTTATTGGTACTCTATTTTATTGACTCTGGAAGGATGAAATCCAAAGTTGACTTTGGCAGGATTTAAACTCAGAATGTAAAGGGCTGTAATAAGGGTTTCTGAATTAGGTACAGCATTTTGGAAGCAGGGTTCAGTTATGTTGACCCCAGTACATCGAACCCAGATGGATAAAATCAGAGTTGACCACTGTAGAATTTGAACTCAGAACATAAAGAAAGATCCAGAACAAACACAGGCAAAGCTAACTTCTGCAGGACTTGAACTCAGAACATAAAGAGCCATAAATATATGCTGCAAGCATGTTGTTCGATACTCTAGCACAGTCATTGGCAAACTGCAGCCTGTTTGACTTTCAGAGTGGCATGCCTAATTTAAAAATTGCCTTGATGATCCACATCCTATGCCACCTACTGCTCGAAAAAAATTGCCCACGCCTGTTATAACAATACTGCCAATCCACCACCCACTAAATAATAATGACGAATCCAAGGCAGAGTTTCAGAATAAGCGTATCACTGTAAATTTGTGAGTTAGACTGCCTACCCAGAATGTTCTGAAATGAGGCCACACTGATACCTGGCGATGGGTCTGACTTCCTCCCTCACTTCACCAATCCCAGAGGCCCTTATAAAGGTCATTGCTGTGTCTCTACCTATTACTACTGACTAGTCAGGGGTATACAACATTAACCCTTTCATTACCATATTTCTTATGTAAAACACTGCCTTTACTTTTTAATTAACTTTTATCATCCAGCTATGATATAGCAGAAAATATCTGAAAACAAATTTGTTTATAGAATGTTTACTGGTGGACATATTGTTGTGAAAAACTTGCAGTATCAGAATAAAGACTTTAATATTTAATGTGATGCAGTTATTTATGCTAAAAATAATTGTTTCTACTTTTGGCACAAGGCCAGCAAATACCCAGTGCATTACTGGTACTTTATTTTATCGACCCCGTAAGGATGAAAGGCAAAGTTAACCTCAGCGGGATTTGAACTCAGACCATAAAGGGTCGTAACTCTTTGCTGCAAAGCATGGTGTCCGACGCTCTACCGATACTGCCAATCCGTCTGTGTTTGGTTGTTAACTCTTAACATCCTGTAATGATTTAGTAGAAAATATCTAAAAACAGATTTGTTAGTTCAAATATTTATAGTATATTTACATCTAAACAGGTTGTTGTGGAAAGTTGCAGTAAACTAGACTAATTTTTAACATGATGCAGTCAGGCAGTCATTATACTTTTCAAAATTGTTTTTCTAATGTGATTTCAGGTTGTTGACAGTTAATTTTGAAAATTAAGAATTTAGAGAGATTTAGTAATATAACTAACTTTGTCATTTCTAAGCTTATGTTTAAATCATAATTTAACAAATGTTCTTACATAAAATTATAATGGAAACTTTAAATTTAAATATGAACACCTTAAAATAAACAGTTTTTGTATCATAAAGCCATGAATGATTTCAGGAAGGGTTAAAAGGTAATTGCATAAAGTTCTGAGACAAATTCTAGAAGTCATCAAATCATTTGAATAGTTTATAAACATATGTGATTTATATAGATTATAGATTCAATATATTTCAGTTGTAATATGAATTGATTTACTGTGTACTATCAGTACATTATTCAACAGTTATCTCTGTATTAATCTCATTAATCATTGATTTATGGTTGGGAGGTTGATGAGATGTAATACCATCTGTAAGAATCATAGCTGTGTCCTTCACTCTCGTTCCATTATTACGCTTAACCAAACTGAAAATCATTTTAGAAATTGGCTTTCAAACATGTGTGTGTGTATATATATATATGTATGTATGTGTGTATATATATATATATATGTATGTATGTATGTATGTATGTATATGTATGTATGTGTGTATAAATATATATATATGTGTGTGCATGTATGTGTGTGTGTATATATATGTATGTATGTGTGTGTATATATGTATGTATGTGTATATGTATGTATGTGTGTGTATATATATATATATATATATATATATAAGCACATTTAACTTGTGTTTTTCCATGCTGTTAAGGCTTGAGCAAGTTGTCACAAACCAAGTCAGCATCTAATCACTCACATTTTTTTTTTTTTGCTTTTGGCATATTTTCTACAACTGGATACCCTTCCTATCACTAACTGCTTTATGGTGTGTACACATGTATACACACACGCATATGTGTGTGTGTTAAATGACAAGTATGATCATAATTCAATTTAGTGCTCAATGCTTTAACTCTTAACATTCTGTACCACATGAAACCACATTAGCAAGACATTAAAAAACATAAAACATTACATTAAAGATTAAGTCTTTACTTTAGTTTACTACAAATTTCACAAAGAACTGTCCACTAGTAAAGATGCTAAAAACATTTGAAGTCTGTTTCTAGATATTTTCTACTAAATCATTACAGGATATTATGAGCTAATAACAATTGAGTGTTGATATTATTACATAGAACAACAAGAACATCTTCCCTGCTAAAGCCTTGCAGGTCCCATGACATGTTTCTACATCTGATAAAGTAGCCAATATTAAAAATTTTGACTAAATTGTTTATCAACAAATTATGTCATATGTAAAGATAGACAGTCTAGTAGTTGGGTTATTAATCTTATGATCATAAGGTCAATGATTTGTTCTTGGACCCAGCAATGTACCTTAATTCAGTTTTAAATTAGCACTAATAACAGCAGCCTGGAGTTTAACCTTTTGCATGCTGGTCAAGAGTTAGATGGGTTGTCATGGTCTGAGACTAGACTGGTCAAGGAATCATGTCTTCTCATACATTCCATATTTTGGCATGATTTCTATTGTTGGATGCTCTCCTTAGTGTCAGCCACTTTACAGGGTGCACCACCTGCATTAATTATGAAACCAGCACTACTACTTTACAGAGTGTACTGGGTGCATTTTTCGTATATGTGAGTGTGTGGTGTTCTTATAATTTATTTTTAACACTAAATCAGCAGTTTTAGCTGCTTAAACTGTTTATCACAGATAGGCGGATTAATTCTTTTATACCAAATCTGCATGAAGTGGCCCTTGTTTCCGCAATACAAACCTTCCATCATAATTTTATGTAAGAACATTTAATAATCTAAACTATAATAAAGTAAAGAGTGCGGAACTGCATCCAGAATATATTTTTTTCTCCTGTTTGTAAAGTAAGTTGGATTACTTTGAATAAATAATTGTTTCTACATTTGGCACAAGGCCAGCAAATACCAGTATATTACTGGTACTTTATTTTATCGACCCCGTAAGGATGAAAGGCAAAGTTAACCTCGGCGGGATTTGAATTCAGACTGTAAAGGGATGTAACTCTGCTAGAAAGCATGGCATCCGACCCTCTACCGATACTGCCAATCGACCTGAATATTACATAATTTATCTACTAAATTTCGTGGCTGTTCATTAAATATATTTTATTACTTATTTAAAGATTCACTTCTTTAAAATTTTCAAATGTCAACACTTCTGGTTAGCGATAACTTAAATAAACATTTATATATTTCCATCACTAATTTTCTCCTAATGCAGTTTATATATAATATTGTCTTTTTTTAATGTATCATGGATTGCATTACTGATTACATAAGAGAGTGTAACACAGTCTTCATTCAATTTTTGTGTATATTGTCAATTACGATTTTATTTGATGTATCATATCTACATGCATATAAACTTGCATATAATATCAATATGCACACTACACATGCTAGCAGAAAACCACCCAAAGGGTGGTTTTTCTGCTAGTCATCTTAATAATGAGAAAGTTAGTTATATTACTAAATCTCCAATTTTTTTTTTTCAAAATTATATAGAAATTATAGGCAATAGCTTTCATGAGAAAATATGGTAACAAAAGCCTTTTGTGGCTATATTTCTAATGAAATATTCCCTTTAGATGGATTTACTAAAATTATGTTTGAAGATTTTAATTTAAATAGGAACCCTTTTAAATGGGTGTTTTATTTTATAGAACCAGTGTTGGTTTTGGTCAGGTTGGTATCAAACGAGTTATTAATGAGAGATTTAGTTATAATTCTTGATTATTTTCAAAATTATTTGAAAATCATATGCAGTGGTATTTATTAGAAATATGATAACAAAAGAATTAATTATATAGTAGCAAGTATTAAGATCGTATGAGAGGTTTTACTATTTTCTATCAACGTCTCATATCATTATCTACTTTAGCTGACATCTTTCCATCATTGCTGAAACATAAAAGCCTCTTGCTCCCTTCTAGTTTTAAAAGACAAAGCAGCTGATCATCAGATCAGTGTTTTCATTGGTCTAATCATTACTGATACTATCCACCAGTCACAACTCCTGGTAGAAGGAGGCGGGATTTGAACTCTCAGAGCCAGATCAGATACCACAAAAAGCATCTTATCTGACACTTTAACAATTCTGCAAACCCCTTACCCTCTTGACTGTGAAAGGATGAAAGGCAGAGTTAGCTTCAGTGAAAAATTACAAAGCATTTAATCTGTCACTATAACAATTCCACTGATTAATCATCAAGTTCTAACAAAATATTTAATCAAACCTTATGAATTATCAAAGTGATTGGAGTGTTCAAATCTGAAAATGTGAATGTCCCAAATGCAGAATATATCTGTAATAACACTTGATCACTATAGATGTGGACAGAGTCCCCTCTGTCTAATTATTAACATCTCTAAGGGTAATTTACCCTACTTTCTCGACTATTATCTATAGTGATCAACTGTTATTACAGTTATATTCTGCATTTGGGACACTCACATTTTCAATATATATATATCAAATTGCCCTCACATGTTTGATTTCACTTCCACCATATACACACTTCCCTTACTGATCTAGTTAAGTTTCTTGAAGGAATATCTTAACCTATCAATCCAAAGTTATATAAGCCTAGATAAACCTAGGCACACTTTCATGTGTGAGTGTTTATGAATGAATGAAAGCCACAAATGGGAATCAGTTGCTTCGGCAACAGATATTGACTATTTAGTTTAACAATTTTTGGACTATTTCCTAGTCTAATTTAGACTTTCTTTGCTGATTTAATGTAAAATACTTTCATAGTGAACCTAATTGATTTGGCAGCTAGATAGGGGAGAGAATATTTGAACCAGTATATATATATATACACACACACACACACACACACACATAATTTAGCTTACATATGGAATTTTTATGTAATTTATGTTGGATTTTTATTATTATTTTTAAGTAACTTCTTTATTTGTTTTTATTATGTGAAAGCTATTGTGCTGTCTCTCTCTCTCTCTCTCTCTCTCTATATATATATATATATATATATATATATATATATATATATATATATCATCATCATCATCATCATCATCATCGTTTAACGTCCATCTTCCACGCTTGCATGGGTTTGGACGAGAATTTGAGGCAAGATTGGTTGTCTTGCTCGTATAGGACTGTCTGGCGGGTTCTCTACGGCTGCATGCCCTTCCTAACACCAACCACGTTTACAGTGTGGACTGGGAGGTTTTTACCGTGTTACCTACACGGCCACATTACAGTGTGGACTGTGTGTTTTTTTGTCGTGACACCTACACGACCTCATTTGTTTCGGACTGGATGTTGTGGTACCAACATAACTTTACATTGAAAGGGGTGGTGTGGATCGGGTGGGGGTAGTGGGACGGGGGTGTATTTTTGTTAGAGGTGCCTACTGACTGTATATATATATATTTATTTATTAAAATAACAGATTAAAGTTTAAACAAAGAATCGCTGCTTTCACCCTGGCATCAAGAGTGAAAGCAGCAATTCTTTGCTTAAACTTTAACCTGTTATTTTCATAAATATTTGCTCTAGGGTTCTTATATAATAGATCCTTATTGAGCCCTATTTTGATTTTAGTCTTCAAATTTATTATTATTACTATATATATATATATATATGGAGGCATATGGCTTAGTGGTTAGAGCATTGGCCTTGCAATCGAAAGGTTGTGAGTTCAATTCTCAGACCGGGTGATGTGCTGTGTACTTGAGCAAGACACTTTATTTCACATTGCTCCAGTTTACTCAGCTGTAGAAATGAGATGATAGGGACTGGGGTCCCTATCATTCCACTGCAAAGTGGTCGTGGAGGTGCCACGGCAAAAAAAGCACCCAGCACTCACTGTAAATGAGGTTGGTGTTAGAAAGGGCATCCAGCTGTAGAAATCAAGCCAGAATCAGTTCCTGTCCCACCCTTGCAAGCAGGGAAAAAGCGGACGTAAAATGAAATGATGATGATGATATCATCATTTTTATGTGCATTTTCCCACACTTGCATGGCTTGATCGGGTCCTTTTCAGCATAGTATCTCTCCACTCATTGCGTTCCTTCATCATCCCCTCTATAAGTTCTCCACCCAAGTCTTCCTTCGTCTTCTCTACTGGGGTTTCCCAGCACTTCTTCACCCAGCAATCATCATCCATGTGCATCACATGTCCAGTTTTTTACTTAGTTAATTCAAGCTCTGCTGTTTTCTCATTGCACATTCAACGAAGCATAGTTGCTTTATTTCTCTTCAGCCTATGCATACCGTCTACAAACGCTGCCTATATTTCACTTCATACACAGGCATCATACAGCCATCCTTTTCTTTGTAGGGACAGAGGGATTAGCTCTTTTAGTCTATTCTTATTTTAGCTACTATGCTCTTGAAGCACCCTCCTCCACTGTTAATTAGATCACCTATGTAGCAGAAGCTAAAATCACTTCCATGAATCCTTCATGTTATTGGAAAATGTTTATATCATTGTTGCTCTTACTATAGATTACCCCTGTACATCTAGTACATATGAAGTCTTCCTTTCATATTTATCTGCCTGCTATCCCACTACATCTCGTGTGTACTCCAGATTTGCATTGCGTACATCATATAGTTTTTTTCCTAATTTAGTTTTCGCTAAATTTAACTCTCAGCTCTTTTGATTGTAAATTCTGTTTCTACAGTCAGAATTTATTCTTTAGTTCTTCTACGGTTTCAGCTGTAAGAACCAGATCATTCGTATAAAGAAATTCCCAAGGATAGCCAATCTTAAACTCATCTGTTATGGCCTGGAGAACTATAATGAACAGAAGTGGGCTGATGTACCTCTCTAAACTCTTTTCCCACTCTCTCAAACCATTCTTCTACATCTAATTTTTCTTGGGACCACCAGATGACAGACGAGGTAGTACATCAAAGGCTTTTCTAGATCAACAAAAGCTAAATATAGCACCTTATTCTTGGCTGATGCTTCTCTCTCATAATTGTCACACGGGGAAGAGGGCATCTGTAGTACTTCTCCCAGGCACAAAACTGAACTGCATCTAGTCTAATCCAACTCTTTCCATTACTTTCATAACTTGGTCTTGGTCCATTAGTTATATTCCTCTGCTCCTTTCTAGAGCATTACCTTTTTCCTTGTAATTTATGATTCTACTGCTGCACCCGTCATTGGGTATGACTCCATCCTGTATAACCTAATTGACTCTGCATGTTATTAGTTCAGCCTCTTCTACTTCCAATGTTTTTAGCAACTATCCCTGACGGTCATGCAGCTTTACCATTCTTCATTTCCTCAATTACTTCTTTGATCCTTTAACTGTTGATTTCAATAGCTGGACCCTCTATTTGAATAAGTTGGGGGTAGTCTCTCTCCTTCCCATTCATTTTCTACATTCATCAACCGCTTATATTAACATTTCAGGTCTCTTTTTTGGGGGCATCGGTGATGCTAAGTGTACTGGTGTCATTTTGAGCACACTTTTCCCCATCAACATCTTGATTCACACTGACATGCAATACAGAACATACTAACACACCGTGTGTGTGTGTGTGTGTATATCATCATCACCATTTTATGTCCGTTCTTCCACACTAGCATGGGTTAGACGGGTTGTCCTGTTGTGGGCAGTAGCCGGCCAGGTGACCATGTCTTGCTCATACGAGTACTGATTCTGGCTTGATTTCTACAGCTGGATGCCCTTCCTAACACCAACCTCATTTATAGTGAGTGCTGGGAGCTTTTTTTCCGTGGCGCCTACACGTCCACTTTACAGTGTGGGCTGGGTGCTTTTTTGCTGTGGCACCTCCATGACCACTTTGCAGTGGGAGGGGGTGGGGGCGTATTGTCTATATGCTTCAGCTCCAGCTTGTACCCATGGGGGTCGGGTCTTCTGTATTACTGCGTGACGCGAGAGGTCACGGTCCTGTGTTATCGCCTTTGAGAAGTTTGCATATATCATCATCACCGTTTTACGTCCGTTCTTCCACGCTAGCATGGGTTAGACGGGTTGTCCTGTTGTGGGCAGTGTCTGGTCGGCTGACCATGCCTTGCTCATACAGGAACTGATCTGGCTTGATTTCTACAGCTGGATGCCCTTCCTAACACCAACCTCATTTACAGTGAGTGCTGGGTGCTTTTTCGTGGCGCCTACACGTCCACTTTACAGTGTGGGCTGGGTGCTTTTTTGCCGTGGCACCTCCACGACCACCTTGCGGTGGGGGGGGGGGGGGGCATATTGTTTATATGCTTCAGCATGTACCCATGGGAGGTCGGGTACCCTGTATTACTGCGTGACGCCAGAAGTCACGGTCGTGTGTCATTGACTTTGAGAGGTGTAGTTGGGTAAGGTCGGCTTTTATCACCTCATCCCAAGTCATCTTGGGTCTCCCCACTCCGCGGTTTCCATCAACTTCTAGTGCTCTGCACCTTTTTATGCAGCTGTCATCCTTCATACGCATCACATGTCCATACCAGCGTAACCGCCTCTCCTGCACGCAGCATTTGATTCCTCTTATGCTCAGTCTCTCTCTCAATTCATTTATGCTTTGTCGTTCACGTATATTACTGTTACACATCCATCGGAGCATGCAGGCTTCGTTTCTCTCTAATCTACGTAAGTCTTCCACCTTCAGCGCCCAGGTCTCACTACCATGCAACATCGCTGTTCGGATACACGCATCATACAGTCTGCCTTTCATTCTGAGGGAGAAGCCTTTTGCAGCTAGCAGTGGTAGTAGTTCCCTAAACTTCTTCCATCCCGTTCTTACCCTAGTTATTGTACTTTCTGAGCACCCACCTCCGTTGCTAATTCGGTCACCTAGGTAGCAGAAGCTGTCTACTGTTTCTACAGGGCCCTCCCAGAGATTGGTGGTACTTGTTTCCTGTGGCTGTTTGCTTGCTGTTTCAGCACAGCTGCTGCATGTGAATCCTACATTCTTAATTAAGCTTCCTGAGATCCCGCTACATCTCTTGTGTACCCATTGTTTGCATTTGGGGCAAAGAATGGAGTTCCTACCTACACCTTTCCTACATACTGAGCAAGGCCATTTCCCTGAGGGGATCTGGGTTCTGTTTTCTCGTCTACTTATAAGGACCTTAGTCTTTGTCATGTTGACTTTGAGGCCCTTTCTCTCTAGTCCCTGCTTCCAGGTTTGGAATTTATTCTCTAGTTCTACCATAGATTCAGCTATGAGTGCGAGGTCATCAGCATACAGGAGTTCCCATGGGCATCCGGTCTTAAACTCCTCCGTTATTGCCTGCAGGACTATGATGAACAGGAGAGGGCTAAGAACAGAGCCCTGGTGGACCCCAACCTGTACGCTAAATTCCTCGCTATACTCATTGCCAATCCTAACTTTGCTGACTGCTCCCCTATACATGGCTTGTACCGCTTTCACAAGCCATTCATCTACTCCTAGTTTTCTAAGAGCCCACCAGATTACTGCACGTGGAACTCTGTCAAAGGCTTTCTCAAGGTCGACAAATGCCAAGTAGAGTGGCTTACTTTTAGCTAGGTACTTTTCCTGTAATTGCCTCACAAGGAAGAGCGCATCAGTGGTGCCTTTCCCTGGTACAAACCCAAATTGCATCTCGTCTATATTCACCCGGTCCCTAATCAGCTGTGCTATAACTCTTTCTGTTACTTTCATGACCTGGTCCATCAACTTTATACCTCTATAGTTTCCTCTATCTAGTGCATCGCCTTTACCTTTGTAGCAGTTGACAATGATGCTACTGCACCAATCTTTTGGTATGGCCCCCTCTAGTATTACCTGGTTAACGATACGTGTGGTTATAGTGTGACCTACAGACCCAGATGCCTTCAGCATCTCGGCAGCTATACCCGATGGACCGGTTGCCTTCCCTATCTTCATATCTCTGATTGCCTTACTTACTACGCTGCCGCTGACTTGTACTGCTGGTCCCTCTATAGGGTCTACGTGGGGTAGGGTCTCTTCATCCCATGCATTCTCCTCATTTAGTAATCTATCATAATGACTCTTCCATGCATCTTTCTTCTCAGCACTTGTGAGGGCAAGCTCACCTTTATCATTCCGGATACACTTCTCTCCAATGACATCACAACTATCTCTGACACACTGCCTCGCAATCTTGAATACCTCCTGTTTCTGGTCCTCACGTTGTAAAACATGCTTGAATTTTCTATCCTCTGCTTCCCTCCTAGCTAAGTATACTTGTCGCCTAGCTTCCCTCTTGGTCTCTATGTAATGTACCCTGCTCCCCCCGTTCTTCCATTCTTTCCATGCCTGTCTCTTGGCCTTGACTGCTTCATCTACCTTATTGTTCCACCACCAAGTCACTCTCCTCCTGCTTGAGGTCTTACTCCAGCCACAAACCTCATCCGTCGCCTCTAGTAAGTTATTTTTTAGGAACTCCCAGTTCTCTTCTACGTTAAATGTCTCTATCTGTTCTTCTTTACTGTCGTAGGCGTTGAGTAAAATATCTTTAAATCTGTTACTGGTTGAGGGGACTTTCAGCTTCCAGATCTTTCTTCTCCAGGTTGGCCTCTGTTTCAGGGCTCGTCTAGTTCTGACCGTGAGGTCGCTGACAACTAAGCTATGTTGGGATGTACATTCCTCACTAGGGAAGGCTTTTGTGTTTACGACCGTCCATCTGTCACGTCCTCTGATGAGGATAAAATCTAACTGACTAGAGTGCTCCCCTGATCTATAGGTGATCAGGTGGTTGTCGGGTTTTTTAAAGTTTGTGTTACATATCGACATGTCATTGGCGTCGCAGAATTCTAGAAGTCTGAATCCTTCCTCATTCCTTGTGCCAACTCCATGGCCTCCATGTACTCTATTGAAGCCGTCGCAGTGTTTACCTACGTGTCCGTTAAAATCTCCTGCAATGATTAGGAAGTCCTTGTCGTCTGTTAGAGCAGTAGTGTGTATTAGGGACTCGTAAAACCTATCCTTAAGTTCGTCTGGCAGCCCCGATTGGGGTGCGTAAGCTGATATTATTGTGGTAATTGTCTTATTCAGGACTAGTCTGAGTTTAATGATTCTTGCATTTACCCTGTACACTGAGATTACTTTATCTACCCACTTGTCAGCTAATAGTATACCTACACCACCCATCCCATCGTCATTTCCCACCCAGAAAAATTTGTAGCACTGGCTTTTTCCTACAAGGACTCTAGCAGACCCTCCTCTCCATCTAGTCTCTTGCACACAGCATACATCAACTTCCTTTCGCTCTAGCATTTCTACGATTTCTCCTGCTCTTCCTTTCATTGAGCCTACATTGATGGTACCAACTCGGAGTTTTGGGCATTTGTCGACACTCGTAGGGGAGGGTCTCTGGGTTGGCGCTTCACGTAGGTGCTTGGTAGCTCGCAGATTCATATTTCATCTATTGATTCAGAGTTGCTCGTGTATTCCCAGCTCATCCATCCATAACGGTGGGAAAATTGAGGGCTAGAAGGACAGTGGTGGTGGGGTAATGGCAGGGTGTGTTGGGATGCGCCAGAGGAGGAGAGAGTTAGTTAGGCAGGTATTAGCAGCAGCAGCAGTGGAAATGGCATGCTAGGTTTGATTGGTCGAATAGACTATGGTGGTGTGTGGGGGTGGGGGGGAGGGAAATTGTGAGGTAGGAACTGAGGGTCGCATGGTAAATATCCAAGTTAATACTACATCAGTAAAATTAACAATAATAACGTCATGAAAAAAGCTACTAAGAGAAACCCTCGAAAATTTATCGCTAATACAGCAGGGAAAATTTAACGCTAATACAGCAGGGAACATCATAATATTAACGACAATATGTAGGCTAAAATACCTTCGTAGATTAGATGGATGGCTGGCTGGGAAAATTTGAATCAGCTCTAGTGGTACATTTTAGCAGAGAAGAATGGTAAAGTGTCTTATCTCTTCAATATTTTCAGATTGAATGAATTAGGTTAAAGACAGGGTAGTAAGCCTTAAAGAAGTGCATAGAGAGGGGGGGGGGGGGGGGTAGGAACTGAGGGTCGCATGGTAAATAACTGAGAGAGATACAATAGGATTAGAATACCGCATGGTAAACATCCAAGTTAATAAGTTAATACTACATCAGTAAAATTAACAATAATAATGTCATGAAAAAAGCTACTAAGAGAAACCCTCGAAAATTTATCGCTAATACAGCAGGGAAAATTTAACGCTAATACAGCAGGGAACATCATAATATTAACGACAATATGTAGGCTAAAATACCTTCGTAGATTAGATGGATGGCTGGCTGGGAAAATTTGAATCAGCTCTAGTGGTACATTTTAGCAGAGAAGAATGGTAAAGTGTCTTATCTCTTCAATATTTTCAGATTGAATGAATTAGGTTAAAGACAGGGTAGTAAGCCTTAAAGAAGTGCATAGAGAGGGGGGGGGGGTAGGAACTGAGGGTCGCATGGTAAATAACTGAGAGAGATACAATAGGATTAGAATACCGCATGGTAAACATCCAAGTTAATAAGTTAATACTACATCAGTAAAATTAACAATAATAATGTCATGAAAAAAGCTACTAAGAGAAACCCTCGAAAATTTATCGCTAATACAGCAGGGAAAATTTAACGCTAATACAGCAGGGAACATCATAATATTAACGACAATATGTAGGCTAAAATACCTTCGTAGATTAGATGGATGGCTGGCTGGGAAAATTTGAATCAGCTCTAGTGGTACATTTTAGCAGAGAAGAATGGTAAAGTGTCTTATCTCTTCAATATTTTCAGATTGAATGAATTAGGTTAAAGACAGGGTAGTAAGCCTTAAAGAAGTGCATAGAGAGGGGGGGGGGGGGGGTAGGAACTGAGGGTCGCATGGTAAATAACTGAGAGAGATACAATAGGATTAGAATACCGCATGGTAAACATCCAAGTTAATAAGTTAATACTACATCAGTAAAATTAACAATAATAATGTCATGAAAAAAGCTACTAAGAGAAACCCTCGAAAATTTATCGCTAATACAGCAGGGAAAATTTAACGCTAATACAGCAGGGAACATCATAATATTAACGACAATATGTAGGCTAAAATACCTTCGTAGATTAGATGGATGGCTGGCTGGGAAAATTTGAATCAGCTCTAGTGGTACATTTTAGCAGAGAAGAATGGTAAAGTGTCTTATCTCTTCAATATTTTCAGATTGAATGAATTAGGTTAAAGACAGGGTAGTAAGCCTTAAAGAAGTGCATAGAGAGGGGGGGGGGGTAGGAACTGAGGGTCGCATGGTAAATAACTGAGAGAGATACAATAGGATTAGAATACCGCATGGTAAACATCCAAGTTAATAAGTTAATACTACATCAGTAAAATTAACAATAATAACGTCATGAAAAAAGCTACTAAGAGAAACCCTCGAAAATTTATCGCTAATACAGCAGGGAAAATTTAACGCTAATACAGCAGGGAACATCATAATATTAACGACAATATGTAGGCTAAAATACCTTCGTAGATTAGATGGATGGCTGGCTGGGAAAATTTGAATCAGCTCTAGTGGTACATTTTAGCAGAGAAGAATGGTAAAGTGTCTTATCTCTTCAATATTTTCAGATTGAATGAATTAGGTTAAAGACAGGGTAGTAAGCCTTAAAGAAGTGCATAGAGAGGGGGGGGGGGTAGGAACTGAGGGTCGCATGGTAAATAACTGAGAGAGATACAATAGGATTAGAATACCGCATGGTAAACATCCAAGTTAATAAGTTAATACTACATCAGTAAAATTAACAATAATAACGTCATGAAAAAAGCTACTAAGAGAAACCCTCGAAAATTTATCGCTAATACAGCAGGGAAAATTTAACGCTAATACAGCAGGGAACATCATAATATTAACGACAATATGTAGGCTAAAATACCTTCGTAGATTAGATGGATGGCTGGCTGGGAAAATTTGAATCAGCTCCAGTGGTACATTTTAGCAGAGAAGAATGGTAAAGTGTCTTATCTCTTCAATATTTTCAGATTGAATGAATTAGGTTAAAGACAGGGTAGTAAGCCTTAAAGAAGTGCATAGAGAGGGGGGGGGGGGGGTAGGAACTGAGGGTCGCATGGTAAATAACTGAGAGAGATACAATAGGATTAGAATACCGCATGGTAAACATCCAAGTTAATAAGTTAATACTACATCAGTAAAATTAACAATAATAACGTCATGAAAAAAGCTACTAAGAGAAACCCTCGAAAATTTATCGCTAATACAGCAGGGAAAATTTAACGCTAATACAGCAGGGAACATCATAATATTAACGACAATATGTAGGCTAAAATACCTTCGTAGATTAGATGGATGGCTGGCTGGGAAAATTTGAATCAGCTCTAGTGGTACATTTTAGCAGAGAAGAATGGTAAAGTGTCTTATCTCTTCAATATTTTCAGATTGAATGAATTAGGTTAAAGACAGGGTAGTAAGCCTTAAAGAAGTGCATAGAGAGGGTGGGGGGTAGGAACTGAGGGTCGCATGGTAAATAACTGAGAGATATATATATATATATATATATATATAGTGACGAAACATAAGTCAATTGCATGAACTCATAATCCTTTATTTACTGCTATATATATTTCGATGATAGCCATTGAATGGCTATGACCTCATCAGGCAGTTAGTCAGTTCTTAGATATGCCAGCTCCGTGTTTATAGTGTTGATGGTATCAGAGCCTTGGGACATATATATATATATATAAAATTATTCCAAGTAAAAATCGTTGGTTGATCAATTAATCAACTGACTTTGTGTAACCAGACATAAGTACTCCACGGCATGGATACTTTAAGGTCTCATACGCAGTGTCATTATTTTAAAAAAGAAGGGCGGCCAATTGGCAGTATTGGTAGAGGGTCGGACATGCTTTCCAGCATAGCTAGGTCCCTTTCAAATCTGGTTGAGGTTAACTTTGCCTTTCATCCTTACGGGGTCGATAAAATAAAGTACCAGTAATGTACAGGGTAATTGCTGGCCTTGTGCCTAAAATAGAAACAATTATTTTAAAAAAGAAGGGCAGGGGATTGGCAGTATCAGTAGAGGGTCGGACGCCATGCTTTGCAGCATGGAGTTACATGCCTTTAGAGTCTGAGTTCAAATCCCGCCGAGGTTAACGTTGCCTTTCATCCTTATGAGGTCGATAAAATAAAGTACCAGTAATGCACTGGGATAATTACTGGCCTTGTGCCCAAAGTAGAAACATTTGTTTTAAAAGAGAAGAGAGACGGTTTTATGTATACATCCTCTGGTTATTATATAATCCTGTTATTCACATTTTAAAGATATCAAAGTTGTTGCAAAATAATTATTTGATGTGTTGTTATCAAACAAGTATTAAGGTGTAATATTGTTATGTTTTTCTTATTGTTTTTTATATGCTTGCTATAGTATTGAACATGATATTAGCAGTCCAACTACAAACGAACATATCAAAAACAACAATATTACACCTTAATACTTGTCTGATGTCTTCGAAATGTGCATAACAGGATTATATAACAGTGGATGTATGCATAAAACCGTCTCTCTTCTTTTTTATAATGTATATATATATATATATATATACATACATACGTATGTGGTTGACGGCTAAGAGAAAGGAGTACTCAATCCTGAAGTATGGTTTTAATAGTCATTTTTATTAATGCTAAAAAGTGTGTTTTGTTACCCTGAAGTTTTGCCTGTTTATCACAGGGCCATCTGATGACCCTGTGATAAATAGGCAAAACTCCAGGGTAACAAGACTCACTTTTTAGCCTTAATAATAATGAATACATGTATATATTATTGTTTTAACCTATTGTTTAAGGTGTCTCAGTATTTGTGGATGGCATAACATGTAATTGTCATTAACTTCTCATCACGTCTATGTAGACTTTGTGTTATTCTGTGATGGCATGTGACTTTGTGATTAAAGTGTTGGCCTCACAATCATAAGGTTATGGTTTCAATTCTTGGACTGAGCGGCACATTGTGTTCTTGAGTAAGGTTTCATTTTACATTACTTTTCATGATAGGACTGGGGCCCCCTATCATTAAAACATTCAAGAAACCTCATATGAGATGCAACCTTATAGGAAGCCAACTGATCTTTAAGTGGTGTGAGCTGTAACTTTATTGATAAAACTGTTTATTGTGTTTGATGTTTTTTGTTTTGTTTTGTTTTTCACAGGGAGATGAAGGATCAAGTAGTGTAAGATCTGGTAAACCATCTTCAGCTCCATCAAATAAAACTAGTACCCAGAGCAGCACTACCAAAACATCTACAACTAAAGCTGTTTCCAAAACTGGCTCAGAGGTCCCTGCTAATGTGGTCATACCTAAACTTACCCGGAAGGTGCACTGGCCTTGTCGGGTAGGGGATGAAGCATTTACCTCCTTGAAAGTCAGTAAAGAACATAAAGAGGTAAGTTGTTTTGTTTTTTGTTTTTTATTGTAATTTGTAGTTTTAATTTAAAGAGTTGAAATGGACCTACATTGGTTTTGGTAATGAGTGTTCCAGTTGTTCAATCAATGGGAGACCCTGCTCATGAAATTAACATACAAGTGATTGAGCATTCCACTGACACATGTACCCTTCGGGTAATTCTTAGGAAGAGTTAGCATTACACAGTATGTGACAAAGCTAGCCCTTTAAATTATAATTACAGTCCATCCATCGAACTTTCAAATAGTTTCCGACAAACCCATTTCAATTACAAGACATGGGTCAACCTGAGGCTGTGACAAATGACACTTGTCCACGAAGCCATGCAGTGATATCAAATCATGGATTTAATGATTGCAAAGCAAAATTCTAAGCCATTCGGTTATGCTGTGTCCACAACTTAAAGGGTTAGATTCTTTATTATTCATAGGTGCTGGCATGAATGTGTGCTGCTTTTTGTGTTGGCCTCACAATTGTAAATTCAAGCGTTCAATCCCTTGACTAGGTGGCGTGTTTTATCCTTGAACAATGCATTTCATTTCACGTTGTTTCAGTTCAATCAGCTGAAGTTGACCTTTCAATCAATTGACATCCAATCGTTGCTCAACACCACATGAAACCAAGATAAGCTCTGTCCTGATGAGCCCCTTGGCTTGAGAAAAACTACCTCAACTTCTCTAAGATGGGGTTAATCATTTTAATACCAACCTGTCCGAAATTGCCTCTGTTTTTAAAGGGATTTCTAGTTACAAATGCTGTCATAATAATGAAATTATCATTGCTTTTATGTCCACTTTTCCATGCTGACATGGATTGGGTGGGATGTTGTGAAGCAGTCATGGACAAACTGCAGCCCATTTCACTTTTTGATTGGCACACCTAATTTCAAAATTGCCTTGAATTTTTTAGAAGTACGAACCACCTTATGATGAGCCATATCCAATGTAGACCACTGCTTCAAAAAGTTGTCCATGCCTGTTTTGAGGCAGTGCCACCAACCCTTTTAGTCACTTATGACATGCTGGGATAAATGATTAGTAATTTTAGTAAATCCTTCAAAATTCTTCAATAATTAATTGAAATACTATGTATTTCATTAGAGATATGGTATCAAAAGGTTTAAACTAACATAAAATCTTTCATTGATTTAAAAATTTATTCTTAGCCTGGTTTACAGACAATAAAAACAATGGAGCTTCGTGAGTTGGAGCAACAGATGTCACTGACTGTTCTCCACGGCTATGTTTTTTACCATCTTGTCTATGAGACAGGGGTGTAGAATCTGTCATTCCCTCCCACCTTCCTTTTATTTTTTTTTTTTTTTTTTTCTTTGCAAACATTTTTTAATTTGATAGAAATTTGTTGAATAAAAAATTTTCGTCAATTATAAAAAATATATAAAATGTTAAAAATTTGCTTTTGTGTCTGAGCCAAAGAAGTCATTATTTGGTACTTCTTTATTTGGTTTCCTCCAGCTCTTCACGGTCGTACGGAATGTAAAAGAGGCCCATGAAGTGCAAGAATCTGGTGAGACGCAAGAATTTATGGATGATGTAGAATATTTGTTGGCTGGTCTTGGTGATACTCAGCCTATGTCCACCCGGTGTCTAAGGTAAGCAGCTTCAAATTTTTTATTATTTCTTGAAACTCATCTCAGAAAAATCTTCTTCTTCTTCTTCTTCTTCTTCTTCTTCTTCTTCTTCTTCTTCTTCTTCTTCTTCTCCTTCTCCTCCTCCTCCTCCTCCTTCTCCCCCTCCTCCTCCGTCGTCGTAGGGTAGAAACAGCATGGTTAAAAATGTTGCTTTTGGTTTGATTTCACTGCCCCTTGTGGATTAAATTGAACAGATTGTAACTGTTTGGAAGAACCCATCAACTGGGCTCCACCTATAATTCAAACATCTAGGCTTGGTTGGTGTCACGCTGAATCTACCTCAAGTCACCCCAACTCTTGTGAGTTAAATTGAACAGATGATTGGCATTAGGAAAGGCATCCGCTGTGGAAACCAAGCCAAAATCAGTTCTGTGTGAGCAGGACATGGTCACCCGACCTAGGATTGCTCACAACAGGACAACTCATCTAACCCATGTTAGCGAGGATAAATGAACGTTAAACGGTGATGATGATAACTGTTTATAGAGCCCATCAACTGGACTGTGTTTGTAACATCTAGGCTTGGTGTCACCCATCTAACCCTTGCTAACATGGAAGATGGACGTTAAACGATGATGATGATGATGATGATGATGAAAAGATCTCAAAATAGTTATTTTGTGACACAGTAAACAGCTATTACCATGTCATCACCATCATTGGTGTTTCAACAACTGCTTTCCCTGCTAGCAAGGGTTGGACAGGTCTACATAGACCAAGTCAATACTGAAACAGAATCACTGATCTCCCAGATAGGTCTGGGATCTGCATCTCAGTTACATACAGTGTTATGCTCTATCGAGTGCACAGGAGAGGTTGTCATATCTTTGACACACTTGAGGGTCCTCCCAACCCTTTGTTTGGCAAGCTTTATACGGAAATACTTCCACCCATGTCTATTTTCTGCAATTGATGCATTTTTGAGTTTTCTTTTTATTATTATTGTTGTTGTTTACAAATTAAGGAGTAATGTAAATTGTTTTGTTTTTTCTTGTTTTCTTTTTTAAGAAAAAATGTCAATATAGGTATTAATTAGGTTATTAAAATAAACTAAACCCATGCATGCCTGTTTATATATACAACTATTCATATATGACTTGTGTATAATTGATGGTACCGATAGAATGTCACATAAAAGATTTGCAATATTTAGTTCCGACCTTCTGAGTTCAACTCCTGCCATGGTCAACTTTGCCTTTCATCCTCCCAGTCAATAAAGTACCAGTAAAGTACTCGGTTCAATATAATTGATTTTCCCCTCGCCTAAATTACTGGCCTTGTGCCTATATTGTTATCATCATCTACATTATCACTATTATTATCATCATCATCATTTTTCTTTGGTGTATCAGATACAGACAGATTTTGGCATCAAATTTTTGGGTAAAAAAGTGTTTTGTACGACAAAAATTACAGTAATTAACTTCATTAACCCCTTTTATTACCATATTTCTAATACACACACATTAACCCTTTTGATGCCAAACCACTTGAAACCACTTCTGGGTTTCTGATAAAAAAATATTTATTTAAAAGTATTTATATTTATCTAAAAAAAAAAAAGTTTCATCATAATTTATGTTCCAAACAGTAGCTTGGGTTATTTTCAAAGTTCTTTGGAAACCATAAGTAGTAAGTAGTGTCTTCTATTAGAAATATAATAACAAAAGGGTTAATACAGTAAAACACATTGAAACAATAAAACAGGACATTCATAACAAGGCTTGGCTTGTTTTGTCATATTGTTTTTAGCAAACTATTGATTGTATTTTCTCTCCTTTTCTCTTAACTTAATTTTGATTGTTAATCATCCACCTCCTCTCTTCCGTGTTTACATTTTCATCATCATCACCATCATTGTCATTGTCTACCTCATTACCACTATCATTGTCATCATTATCATCATCATCACCACTATTATTGTCGCCTTACCCCCAGCCCTTATGCTCCTTCCACCTACTCATCTCATCTAGTTATTGTGAATCATTAGTTTATGTACTCTCATTACACCTGTTATGTATCACTTTTTATCTGATTCTGCCATTACATTTCCCCACATCAAAAATAGGATTTAAAACATGTACCTTATATTTCATTCAATTATATTACAATTATTTGGTTCTTTCAATAATCAATAATTGACTTAATTATTATGTTTCCTTTATGTTAAATCTAGTTGATAATTAGCCTTCCTGTTTTCACAACATTTTATTAATATTTGACATTATTCATGTATTTAAAATGTTTGTGTATCTATCAGGTTCATCTTTCTATCATCTTCCTGTGTTTATCTGATTATCTTGCTGTGTGTTTATCATGTTAAACTGTTTATCATGTTTATGTGTTTCTCTTTTCATTCACCTATCACATTCATGTTTATCATGTTTATGT